>OX596262.1:3276858-3895842 GCA_951394255.1 Polyploca ridens
TCTTTCTGGAAATGCATCTTTTCTATAACCATGCAATTTCCCGGCTCGTAACAGCGTCGTCATCTTCAGGATGATGGTTTTCCTGCCAGGGGCGTGGAGGTGATTTCTGGACGTTTTTCCGCCTACTCACTTCGTGACAGTGAAATGATATCGAAGGGCTATGGTTTATGAGATAGTTTGCCGTAGCTACTGCTTTTGCTTTTTAGAGCTGGGGAGCTGGGGACATTTGCTTCAATCAACAGGCATCTGACTTTATTTAGCGGGAACCTGTGCTTCCTCTCGCTGATCAGATTTTGTGGGCTGTAAATTATGGTCAATCCTCTATGGATGCTATGCAGTTTGAGGAAGTTAAACTCCTTGGTATTCAGTGCCGTTGTCAGATTGTACCTAGGTGTTTTATTTTACCTAACTTCGTTTTATATTGTTTGAAAATCGTCCAGCACTTGCGTCCTGAAAAGATTTATTTATTTTAAGGGCAACCAACAAAGTACACTAACACAATTAAAAATATTATGTAGATTGACACCTTATCTTTCTAAGTGCTGCCTCAATTACAGCATGCATTATATTATAAAACATAAACAATTAATCTTATAAACAAAATCAACAAATTCAAATAAAATTATGGTCAACAAATTTAGTAAGTAATAGTGAATAAAATAAAAACATAAGTCAATTTAAATGGAAAAAAATAATATAAAAATTAAATTGCTTATATAAAGGAATATAACTTAAATCAAAAGTTAATAGTTTGTACAAGATTAAACATTATGTTTAAATGCGGGCAAGTTGTCCAAAAAAAAAAATATCAATAATGTCGTGATGTTTAACCAATTCATTATACTGTCTCTGCAATCTGTTAATTGAGTGTAAATCTAAATTACTCTTGGATCCTCTCGGAACAAAAGGAACATATTTTGAAGCTCTCGGTAGTTTTGATGGAGTATAAAAGAGTTTATTCAGTAATGATGAACAATCTATGAACCCATTTATGAGTTTATGCATCATGTTTTGGTAATAGGCAATCTTGGCAGCTTGCCTTTAGTGCAGGTTTTTCGCCATTCCAGTTCAAACCGTCCATAAGGTCGTCTGTAAGCATCTTGATCAGGTCCTTTTCATTTATATGGCCAAGTTTAGGATGCCATTCCGTGATATCATCATCTTTTCTCCTTTTTGTGTGTAGTTTGCATTCTCCTTTCTTGTCAAGACTTGAGTTACCTTGAGGTAGCAGTCCATCTGTGTGCTGTGCTGTCAGTGTCACTTCGCCTTCTCTACAATATAGGCCTTTGTTTGTCGAAGACGACTTTGTTCCTATCTGCTATCTTGCCTACAGACAGTAAATTGACTGTAGGGTAACTAATATAAAGTAAGTGTATGCGTGAATTGGAGACATTATACGATTATACGTCAGTCAGAGCGTTTCATTCATTCAACCCCAACTGCCCACATTGCATGGTGACCCTGCCAGTGCTTCCTTTTGGCAGTGCTGAGCTGTTTAGTTATAGGGTAGTTTTGGGAAATGTGAAGAAAAATATTGCAAAAATAATAAGTAGTAATTTTAGTGAAATAAATATAAACGGAATATCAGGAACAAGTAAGGTACCGTTAAAGTACCCCTTTTCTGTCGTAACTGAAACCTTTCTCTTGTCTTTAATTTTGCTTGTATTCTTGTTTGATGTTTGGATTTTCGGTATTCAAGCGGACGTTGAAGTTGTTTCTTTGATAACCGCTCGTTTTCTTATATAATAATAATAAATTGTTTTATTTGCTAGTACATGGTGACAAATGCAAAATAAGCATATCTCATATTCAGCCAAGAAATTCATTTGCAGCTCTTGCAGAATGGTTTTACGTAGTTTTTCTTACCACTGACGCATACCACCTGTGTCAATTTTCAGGTTAAGCGCCACAATTCCTAGCCTGGTATTCTTCCAGAATTTACACTTTTAGATCGTCAGGATTGGGAAATGTCTCTTGATTCTGTGGCTATCCGATTGTTTTCGAATGACGTTGGCAGACTGTATACTGAGCACTGTTCTGGAGGTATTTTAATGTCCATATCGGCGTGCTTAGGTACCAATATATCCATGAATTTATTTATGCGATCACGGATGTCTGTCATTTGACATTCGCTCGAGAACTAGCTGCTTTAATAAATAGCTTTTAATTTGTCTCAAACTGATTTGGTTGACTTGCAGATCTTTATTTGTTTCAATTCTGACGGTGACAGAAGTAATATTTCAGCTCTTGCCTTCAAATCTTCTTTGATGAAAGCCGATTTTGCTGCTGCATCCGCATCTGGTCACAACCCATTTCGCCTCTTACTGTGTCACAATAATTTACCAGAACAGCTTGCGCTTGTGGACACCATATGTCATAGTTTGACTTCTTAGCGGTTCTAAATTGCGACAACTCATCGGTGTCATTTTATGTATTTAGTTATTGCTGCTGTATTTTTGATAATTACGCTCTGCGTCCACTTGATGGGTTTAATTAAAATGCAATAACTTTTACGAATATTATTTTATTAATGTGCGCTGGCACAGATCGTACATACAATACAGGATATGCTTTCCTGGCAGTAGGTTTAGAAAAACAAACTAGCAACAGTACGGTGGCCAGTGCTTATAACTGTAACTCATTGCGGGTTACATTTCAGAACAGAACGGTTAAAGTTCTGTCAGAATTCTAAATGACTAAAATCTTAACAATTTCATAGATAAATATATCCTGGGATTAAATAAACATCCTGGGACATATTCCTCACACACGGTCATCTGATCCCAAACTAAGCAGAGCTTGTACTATGGAAACCAGAAACCAGATGATATAATACATAGGCCTACTACATTTGTGTTTGTAAATACATGATGAACAAATGAGATAATAAAAATAACCCTTTTATTTCAGAAATAATAATAATGGTTTTGTTCTGTTTTAGTTAAGGCTAGAGAGAACTTATTTATAATTTTGGACATCCCTGGTCCGCATATAATTTTGGACATCCCTGGTCCTAATGTACCTATTTACACTAATAATCATTTATTTCAGATTAATAATTAATGATTTTATGTGGGACATCCCTGGTCCTAATGTATTTAATAATAATAATAATCATTTATTTCAGATTAATAATTGATGATTTTATGTGGGACATCCCTGGTCCTAATGTATTTAATAATAATCATTTATTCTAGATTAATAATTAATGATTTTACTTGGGACATCCCTGGTCCTTAACTTTATTTATAATTTCGGCCAACACGGGAATAACAATGGATACACAATTATATGGGACTCTCCTGGTCCTGTTAGAATAAAATTGTTAAAATATATTCAGAACAATAAAAAAAAGTTTAGAAATGTAACTCACATTTTGTATGCTGACAACATTGTATTAACAACGTTATGATTGGTCCTAGTGTGTTTGAGCGCTATGGTTGGTCATTTTGTACCTTATAATATTACCTATTTTAGCATCCCTTTCTTTTGCTTTCACGCCAATGTTTATCTAAAATAGTTTTACTGATAAAATCTACCTATTTACCAAATAACGACTGTATTAGTTCAGTGGTTCTTAGTTATAATAATTATATGAAATATGGGCTTTGCTGAGAAGACCCGACAAAGAACACGGCAATTATGCTCAAAACAAACTTGGATGTATTATGATATGTGGTGATATGGAATGGACATACCAAATTATAGTTAGTTAAGATTTTGACATTTTTGTTGGTTTCGAAAGAAACTAATGGCAAAGAATCAAAACTGCTGCAGGGGCGCTCTCATTTGAGTTGCCGTAACGAGTGACAGTGGCGCCTTCATTATTTTCTATGCTTTCTAAAGTGTAAGGCATCCCTGGCCTAATTTTTAGTTAGTAACCGTGTACAAAAACTACTAGGTATCAATGAATTGTCATAATTTCGATTGTTTGAATTAATAAAAACGTAACCACAATCGTACGAGGTCGTACTATAACTTGGATGGCCGACTGTCATCAACAGATGATTATTTAGCTTCTTAATAATGTTAATTGTTTTTATAAGTCATTAATTTAGTATTATTATGTTAAATTTAACTAAATCAAATATAAATAATAATTGTTTCGACTAATAAATGGCGCTGCACTCCTTCCTTTTCAAGTATCAACGATCTTACCATAAAGGGAAAGCTACCCTCATTGCATTGATAAAAGGGCCTGCAGCGCCATTTTGCAGTCAGTCGTTATTCTATCGTCGAACGTAACACTTCGTGTAAAAATATCAAATATTATTTTTATATTGTCGTGATATATTATATTGTGCAATTGTGCAATGCAGTGTTTGTTTGATTGGGCAAAATTATATCATTAAGTGAGTACATCATTATTTTTATTCTCTTGAAACCTATTTTACCCCATAGCTTTTACAGTATACTTTGAAGTCGGTTTAAGTTTTTTGTAAAACAGTCCAATTATTTATGTTTGTTACCTCATAACTCCGTCATTAATTAACCGATTTGGAAAATTCTTTTTTTTAACCGACTTCAAAAAAAGGAGGAGGTTCTCAATTGGCATGTATTTTTTTTTTGTTTTTTTTTTTTTTTTTGATGATTGTTACCTCATATCTCCGTCATTTATTAACCGATTTGGAAAACTCTTTTTTTATTTGAAACGGTACACTTCCCGTTTGGTCCCATTGTCATCAGATCAGGATTTGATTACTTCTTAGTGTACTTTGAAGTCGGTTTAAGTTTTTTGTAAAACAGTCCAATTATTTGTTCCTTTGTGTTGTTTAATTTTAATTTTTATTCGCTCGTTTGAATAATAACGGGAGAGAGTA
Source organism: Polyploca ridens (assembly GCA_951394255.1). Classification (NCBI taxonomy): domain Eukaryota; kingdom Metazoa; phylum Arthropoda; class Insecta; order Lepidoptera; family Drepanidae; genus Polyploca; species Polyploca ridens. The sequence goes on from OX596262.1 coordinate 3,281,679, forward strand.
TAAAGCCAAACCCAAAATTATAAAGAAAATTGGAAACCTTTTATTTCTATCATAATATTTTGCTAGGTACCTTACCTACTGCTTTTCATATTTTCTGTGCTTTGCTCTGCGACATCTGGCCAAATTAAGCGTGTAAGTATTTGGGATTTATAAATTGTTTAAGCTTTGTATCCAATTTAAGAACAACCGAGTTACTTACATAAATATGAAAGTTAAATCCGGGTTTTCAAATCACGTAAGTTTATTTTAAATAAATAATAATTTTATTTTAAATGACATTTTATTTCAAATTTTAATTTTAATAAAACATTAATTTAATTAAGATTAACCCCCTTATTCATAATAAAGTTATAAAACGTCGATTAGCTAAAATTCCGAAGTCTTTTTCTGACAGGTGACATTTGGTGATCGAAAGAGTGAGACGGGGCACTCTATTACACTGATTTAGTTAAAAAGCGATTATGAATAAGGGGGTAAATCTGTTAAATAAAACCTTTAATCCGGCCAAAATCTGGATGCGACGCTTGTACGCACGCACAAAACGCAATATCATTTCATAGGCTAGCGTACAATAAACATTTTATGAATAAAATACCCACGAACGTTTTTTTTTTAAATATCTACTATTAATAATTTATTCCTACTACCCTACTGTTTCATTTAGGTCATGGAATATGTTTAAATGTATAAACGCAATTGAAAACGTTTTTCAAAAGAAAATTTTATCGAAATAACAGCTTTTTAATAAATGCATATAAAAGTATATACGGGAAGTTTGTTAGTCTCTGAAACGACTGGACAGATTTTGACGGGACTTTCACTGACCGATATAGCTGTATTAGCTGTATATAATCTATCTCTCGAGACTGTATACTGAAAGTAAATTGTGAATGGTAACAGTGGTACCACATTGCTTACAATATAACGTATTAATTTTCCATACTATAAACTATCCATGTCAAACCATCAAATTATGAACGAACCTGTACTCGATAGAGTTAACATGTCCGATTTTATCACTCGTAAAATTGTGAACAGCACCTAATTGGTAAACTAATGGTGTTCACAATCATACGGTGACATATACATGTTCTGAATATGTAATAAGTAAATGATTTAATACATACAAAAATACATGAAAAAATTCTCTATTTGACATGTTAATTGAAACTGTTTATTTCTAATTATATTTTCAATATCTCTCTGATAAGTTCAATAAGGTTTACTATAACAACTCCGTTTCAGATTATATAAAATGGTCACGTATATATATAAATAAGACATTCCGTAAATAGGGATGCAGGGTTGCCTTTATGAATTCACATTCTGCAAGATTCAAATTACCAAAGCGTGGGGTCGAATAGACCCGTATGCTAATTGCCGAGGGTTGTTTGTGACTGAAATTCGAAACAGGTAACAGGCATAACATATTAACGTCTCGCCTTCGTCGGAATTATTTATTGGAAATTATTTAAGGTGGCAACCCTATGATGATTTGAAGTACATACTAAGCGTGACTTTAGAAAATAATCGCGTAAAGTATGAATGCCCGTAGAGCTTCGTAGTTTGCCGTAGCTTGCATCGTAGATGTCTACGATTTTCGTAGCAGAGTTGTAGCATAGTTAGTGTAAGGTAATACTGGCATTTTCAGTTGCTTATAATCATAATAGTCATAATGGCGCCATAATGACACCATTATGACGCCATTATGGCGCTATTGTATTAGTAGACTACCACAACTGTAAAATGACACAATTTTGACACCACTGAAAGTTGAAACACAATTGAAATAGCAGACTTGGGCTCCAGATCCCATCTGACTAATATTATGAATAGCTTTACTACTAGATGCCATTACTAGCAATAAAACCCTAAAAACTAAATGCCTAAATACACCAAGATCGGAATGGATTAACACGAATATAGTTGGTGAATTAAATATCCCACCAAAAACATTATTATGTAAAATGTTGCCGCCAAGACATATGGCTCGTACAGTCAAAAAGTTATCAGATCTCATGTAGAGCCAAGCTTATAACTCTACATGCACTTACTCTACAAGCCCTAATTTCACAAACTCTACACACCGTAGTCAAATAATATATGGCTTGGCCGTTTCGCTACCGTCACATGGGAGTAAGGTGAAAAATGTATTCACTGTTCTTTACTTTTTTGTTATTCAATTCTAGTAGTATTGAAACGGCCAAGCCACTTATTTTGACTACGGTGTGTAGAGTTTGTGAAGTTAGGGCTTGTAGAGTAAGTGCATGTAGAGTTATAAGCTTGGCTCTACATGAGATCTGATAACTTTTTGACCGTACGAGCCATATGTCTTGGCGGCAACATTTTACATAATAATGTTTTTGGTGGGATTTCACTTCTTTTTGTAAGTTGCTTATGTTTTTTTTTTGTTTGAAATTTCCAAGTTTTATAATTTTTTTGTTGTTTGTGTACTAATAGAAGCTTACATACCAAATTTCAGCTTCCTAGGACTTCAGGAAGTACCCTATGAGTTTTGATGATCATCAGTGAGTCAGTGACGAAATCGCGGTTTTTTAGATATCAATAAAATCTAAAGTATAAGAGCTATGTTATTGAAACTTGATACGTTTAATAAGTTCACTATTGGCATCATATCCCGAGAATTTTGTTTATCTGGTATAATCCAAACCCAAGTTATGAGGGTTCAAAAAAACGACGAAGCGCTTCGAGAAAAGGTAGGTAGTGCCCTTTCGCTTCGCTTGGCTGTCTTGGCGGGGGGCACTTCCGTGCCCCCAGATACGAAACATTATGCCCTGAAAAATACACCGGCAGTCGAAGAACTAAAGGGAAAATGTCTTCAGCAGAGAAACTCAGCACATTAAATATACGTTGCTAAACAAGCATACGGCTCGCCTGATGGTAAGCGGTTCCCGTAGCTATAATGTCCACTTGCACGATACACACGAGGTATCACTCACGCGTTACCGACCTTTCCCCCTCCCCAATGAGCTCTGGTGACCTTACTCACGCGCTGGAACAAAACATAAAGTTATTTGGCTGCGGTATTCTGTAAAGTGGAGGTACTTCCGCAGTCGAGCTGCTCTTTGAGCGAATAAACGCTACGCTCTACCTCTCATTGACGGTACATTTATGCCCAGTTTCTATAAACAAAAACGAATCGTTTTCTTTACCAATGGTAGGTATTTTTATTGCCAAACTAGGCATAATGATAAGCTAATTTTACCCGTGATAGCTACTTCCATATGGGAGTCTGCTATGCAAAGCTTTGAGGTATTTGTTTCATTATTAGTAAAGATATAAGAGTCTTAATTTTAACCGATAACGGTCCGTATATTATAGGAATCGGTCATAAGTGACTGCATTTCAAACCGTTTGTTCAAAACTTAAACATTCAAATTTAAAAGCAATCCATCGAGTTTTTTTTTATTATTAATGGTAACACTAAACTATCCTGACGATTGCCAATTAGCTCAATTTCAAGTGATCGTTAATTGATATAGCTTTCAGTCTGGAACTGGAAAAACTATTTCCACCAATTAAGCTATTCTTACGGAAAACGAGTGAGTATTTTCGCTTGACTAATTAATACTGTTGCTAGTATTTTTTGCGAGTATTTGTGACTGTAAACGTTAAAGTTTCGCAAAGAGAATGAAACTGTGCAGTTTTTAAGTAGTAATTTTATTTCCAAGATTTTTTTATGATTTTAAAGTCTACATTGAGTCTACGTAGATTGTAAATTAATTTTAATATTTGACGTAAATGTCGCCCGCAACTTAAATAAGTAAGTTTAGATGTTAGTTACTCAACCAAGCTTAATGACACATAGGTAGATAGATCGTACCCAGGATTAACACAATACAGGTCAGTTACCTAAAGCTGGCACCTTCATAGTACTAACACATATGCAATTTCACGATACAGTAAGTTTTATTATGAGTGCTTCTAATGGACAAATGCAAAAAAGGACCATTATAAATTTATGAGTAGTAGCAAAAGAAAAACAACGACTGTCTCCTTCATACTCATAAGCTTGAACGCGCGCGAGAGAGTCAGACAGACTTCATGATGCACATGCAGTGCTACGTCACGCCGCGCGCTTATTCACAGACGCTATACAAGCGCAAAGTGTAAATGTGTTGAACGTGCCAGCTTTCTTTTACTGTTTATAGGCCTGTGTTTGACCGCAATCTCACCATGGTAAGTGATGTGGCCGAAGGTGGTAAACACACAAAGCCTAGAAGGAACTGGCTCTCAATTGCAGCTATCGGAACACACCGGAAGGTGCTTGGCGACAGATTTTCAACTTGAGGGTGCTAGCCAGCCAGGCGGGTACTACAAAGTACTGTACCACCGTGCTATGGTTTTCTCACGATGTTTTCCTTCACCGAAAGCTCAAGCTCATTGTAGGATTCGAACCCGGGACCTTCGTCTCGGTATCCGACGACAGCTATCATCGACTTACGATTTGTATAAGATTCATTTTATTTGGTATTAAAAATCTATTAATCTATGATTTGAGTACTCTTTATTATGATGTCAATCGATCAAGTTTTTTTGATGGGATCAAGTATAATATCTATATGGGACCAATTGCAAATAAAGCACTACATAAATCAGAAATGAGAAGTCAGACAGCATTGAAAACGCCCCCTACAATCTTGATACAGGCTAACCTAACCTAACAAAATTAAATTTCCGTAACTTTACAGTCTCTTTGAATAATTCTGTTAATTTTATTTCTTTTTTTATTTAGTTATGATAATTTTCTGTTTTCCAACCCCTTTTATTGGTAAGTGAAGTACAATAGATAAGCTTCAAGCATGACCACTATGGCTACACTTAGGCGGTTAACACACTGCCACGCACCACGCAGCGTCAATGCGTCTCTTAACGTTGCTTGTAAGTATCTCCGTTTGTATAGAAAAGACGCACAGTTTGGGAAGCTCTGGTCTAGCTAGTAAGTACAGTCGCTCTATCAATAATGGTTTTTAGTGACGAAGAATAAATCTTGAAGAGCAACATCGATATATTATCTTCTCTCTATTTCGATGAAGAGCAAAGATAATTTTAAAAGATTTCAATATGTAAATCAATGAAATTTAAAAATATGATAAAAATAAACACAGGCACACCTTGATGAGAATGAATGAATGAACAAGAATGGAATGAACGATTCAATTCAAGAAACGATCGCGAGATGTTGAAGGAAATCGAATTTCCTCAACTAAATTGACAAACAACGTTCAATGACGCAACATCCATTTACTTTCATTCTAATAAGTGCTTTTTACGGTTCCGTAGGTAAGTGACGGACTTTTATTATGTTTTCTCATACAAATTGAATGACTACGATTTGAAGTCACAAGAAAACTATTATTTGGACTTTGACGAGTAAGAAGGAAATCAAATTCACCTCAATAACATCATCATTTAAATCTACATTTATCTATATTCAAATTCAAATTCAAATTCAAAAAGCTTTTATTCAATTTAGGCCCTGATAAGGCACTTATAAACGTTAACAAATGGCTCTACACTGGTTCCAAATACATCTTGAACTGAGAAGACTCCGGTAAGAAACTCAGCAAGTCTTTTTTTTTAAATATGTACTTAGAACTATTACAATTACAATTTTTTTTTATACCACTGAGTTGGCAAACAAGCATATGGCCCGTCTGATGGTAAGCAGTTACCGTAGCCTACGGACGCTTGCAACACCAGGGGCATCACTCGCGCGTTGCCGACCCTGAAGAAATCTCTTCACGCCCTTTTTGAAGAACCCCATGCTGTACTCCATTGGGAAAACCACGGCGGGGAGCTCATTCCACAATCTGACCGTCCGCGGAAGAAAGCTCCTTTGAGCCCGCACAGTTCGAAACAATTCTGGTTTCGATATGTGAGGATGGACTCCCCGTCGATGGCGAGAGTTGCGATGGTAGAAGGTAGCAGTGGGCAACAAGTCGAACAATATATAACAATAGCCTGCGAAGCGAACAATTCATTCAAATGCATTCTTGTCATCTACAAAATCAGAAACTTTATAGTACCCTTTCGTGCGTCTTATACTATACTTATATAATAAAGCGGGAGAGTATTTTTGTTCGTTTAAACGGTGTAACCTCTGGAACTATCAGTCGGATTGGAAAAAAATGTTTGTTTGACGTACCCCTATCCTACCTTTTTTTTTGTTATTATGCTATTCGGGGCGGAGACAAATCCAAGAAATCAATCATGAAAATCGGTCCAGCCGTTCTTGAGTTATAATGGTGATAGCTACTTCCATATGGGAGGGTCTTTGCTTCATTATTAGTAAAGATATAAGAGTCTTAATTTTAACCGATAACGGTCCGTAAATTATAGGAATCGCCCATAAGTTGGCAAACAAGCCTACAGCCCGCCTGATGGTAAGCGGTTATCGTAGCTTGTGGACGCTTGCAACACCAGGGGTATCACTCGCGCGATGCCGACCATAATTAAAATATAAAAAAAAAAATATAAATATCCTGGGACATTCCTCACACACGGTCATCTGATCCCAAACTAAGCAGAGCTTGCACTATGGAAACCAGATGACTGATATAATACATATACTACTTTTTGTTTGTAAATACATACTTAATATATACAGGATGTTGTTTTGGTCGGCGACAAGCGACCCAGGAGCGGTAGTACAAAATATATATTCCCCAAAAATGGACTTAATTCCATTAAATACTGTAAATATGTTGAGAAATACCTTATTCAATTTGAAATAAAATTACTGCAAAGTATGGTTACTAGACACGTGCACAGACAAGAGCTAGGCGTAAGCCGCCATCGCCCCACCTCTTTACTCCCTCGTACTCCCGTTGAGTATTATGTCTACACTTTAGCTTATTACATGATTTTCAAAAAAAAAAAAATTTTATTTTTATTATTAAAAAAAAAAAGTATTTTTTATATATTTTTTTAGCACCAGTGTCATTTGTATTATCGACCCTGAGTCGCTCGTCGCTGACCAAAACAACAACCTGTATAATTACACAATAATATTATATGACCCTATAGATATTCTGAAAGACAAGACGATTTTTTTCTCATGTGTTTAGAAACATCGAAATTAGTCGTAACATAATTAATTAGATACTCGCCTTATTAATTACGAAATAAATGAATAAAGTTCTTCCCTTTGTTACAAAGCTAAAAACTACAAATGAGTCTAATATATAAATATATAAATATCCTGGGACATTCCTCACACACGGTCATCTGATCCCAAACTAAGCAGAGCTTGTACTATGGAAACCAGATGACTGATATAATAGATATACTACTTTTTGTTTGTAAATACATACTTATATATATATAATTACACAATAATATTATATGACCCTATAGATATTCTGAAAGACAAGATGATTTTTTTCTCATGTGTTTAGAAACATCGAAATTAGTCGTAACATAATTAATTAGATACTCGCCTTATTAATTACGAAATAAATGAATAAAGTTCTTCCCTTTGTTACAAAGCTAATAACTACAAATGAGTCTAATATCATACCCGAATATAATTAAACCAAAAATATCACATACGACTACGGCACGCAACTTAAAATATGGCAGCCAAATTAAATAAGGCGATGGCAAAAGTAGGAAAATAAACAGTAGATTAACTTTATTTGACCAATACTTAACAGTTTGGTTGTAACTTGAAAATGATTTGAATTTTTAAGGGTTAAATTAATTGGGTGAATAACAAAAACAGCCCAATTCAAAAGTTTTATAAGAAAATCACTAACGCAACGATATATAAAATATTTTTTTAACCCGTTGTTTCTCGCGTTAGACGCGCGTCCAATAATTTAACGGTGCTCAGCTATGCTGCATCATTTATATATTTTTTTAGCATACAGCGCTCTCTTGAGATAAAATATATATCATATTGAATATAATATAAGCCGTAAAGTTGCTACTCAAACAGAAAATTGTTCACACAAAAATGATCTTGTACACACGGCTACACATCAAGCTATACATTTCCAGTATAGGCTGATCTCGCATTGTATAGGATTTCGGTACAATGGGAGATCAGCTTATACTGGAAAAGTATAGCTTGATGTGTAGCCATGTGTACCTGTACCTACTCAAATTGTATTTTCAAGTCGGCGCTGGGCGGCGCGGCGGCGTCTTCAAGATTTGTAGTCACTCACAGTCACATTCACCCACTTAGTATTTCGATTAGCCATATCCAGTTTTTTTGTTCCTCTATGTTGTTTAATTTTTATTTTTATTTGCTCGTTTGAATACTAAGGAGAGAGAGTATAAAGCCAAACCCAAAAGTAAAAAGAAAATTGGAAAACTTTTATTTCTATCATAATATTATATTTAGTACCTTACCTACTGCTTTTCATATTTTCTGTGGTAAATTCTGCGACATCTGGCCAAATTAAGCGTGTAAGTATTTGGGATTTATAAATTGTTTAAGCTTTGTATCCAATTTAAGAACAACCGTGTTACTTACATAAATATGAAAGTTAAATCCGGGTTTTCAAATCACGTAAGTTTATTTTAAATAAATAAATAAATAATAATTTTATTTTATTTAGTTTGGGATCAGATGACCGTGTGTGAGGAATGTTTTAAAAAAAAAAAAAAAAAATTTTTAAATAAGTACATTTTATTTCAAATTTTAATTTTAATAAAACATTAATTTAATTAAGATTAACCCCCTTATTCATAATAAAGTTATCAAACGTTGATTAGCTAAAATTCCGAAGTCTTTATCTGACAGGTGACATTTGGTGATCAAAAGAGTGAGACGGGGCACTCTATTACACTGATTTAGTTAAAAAGCGATTATGAATAAGGGGGTAAATCTGTTAAATAAAACCTTTAATCCGGTCATAATCTGGATGCGACGCTTGTACGCACGCACAAAACGCAATATCATTTCATAGGCTAGCGTACAATAAACATTTAATAAAAAAATACCCAAGAACTTTTTTTTAATATCTATTACTAATTATTTATTTCTACTACCCTACTGTTTCATTTAGGTCATGGAATATGTTTAAATGTATAAACGCAATTGAAAACGTTTTTCAAAAGAAATTTTTGTCGAAATAACAGCTTTTTAATAAATGCATATAAAAGTATATACGGGAAGTTTGTTAGTCTCTGAAACGACTGGACAGATTTTGACGGGACTTTCACTGACCGATATAGCTGCATATAATCTATCTCGCGAGATTGTAGACTGAAAGTAAATTGTGAACGGTAATAGTGGTACCACACTGCTTACAATATAACGTGTTAATTTTCCATAGGATAAAATATCCATGTCAAACCATCAAATTATGAACGAACCTGTACTCGATAGAGTTAACATGTCCGATTTTATCACTCGTAAAATTGTGAACAGCACCTAATTGGTAAACTAATGGTTTTCACAATCATACGGTGACATATACATGTTCTGAATATGTAATAAGTAAATGATTTAATACATACAAAAATACGTGAAAAATTCTCTATTTGACATGTTAATTGAAACTGTTTATTTCTTCTTTGTGATAAGTTCAATAAGGTTTACTATAACAACTCCGTTTCAGATTATATAAAATGGTCACGTATATATATAAATAAGACATTCCGTGAATAGGGATGCAGGGTTGCCTTTATGAATTCACATTCTGCAAGATTCAAATTACCAAAGCGTGGGGTCGAATAGACCCGTATGCTAATTGCCGAGGGTTGTTTGTGACTGAAATTCGAAACAGGTAACAGGCATAACATATTAACGTCTCGCCTTCGTCGGGATTATTTATTGGAAATTATTTAAGGTGACAACCCTATGGTGATTTGAAGTACATACTAAGCGTGACCTTTGAAAATAATCGCGTAAAGTATGAATGCCCGTAGAGCTTCGTAGTTTGCCGTAGCTTGCATCGTAGATGTCTACGATTTTCGTAGCAGAGTTGTAGCATAGTTAGTTTAAGGTAATACTGGCATTTTCAGTTGCTAATAATCATAATAGTCATAATGGTGTCATTATGGCGCCATTATGATTATTATATAGACGCCATTCTGGCGCTATTGTGTTAGTAGACTACCACAACTGTAAAATTACACAATTTTGACACCACTGAAAGTTGAAACACAATTGAAATACCAGACTTGGGCTCCAGATCTCTGACTAATATTATGAATAGCTTTACTACTAAATGCCATTACTAGCAATAAAACCCTAAAAACTAAATGCCTAAATACACCAAGATCGGAATGGATTAACACGAATATAGTTGGTGAATTAAATATACGAAACATTATGCCCTGAAACATACACTGGCAGTCGAAGAACTAAAGGGAAAATGTCTTCAGCAGAGAAACTCAGCACATTAAATATACGTTGCTAAACAAGCATACGGCTCGCCTGATGGTAAGCGGTTCCCGTAGCTATAATATCCACTTGCACGATACACACGAGGTATCACTCACGCGTTACTGACCTTTCCCCCTCCCCAATGAGCTCTAGCGACCTTACTCACGCGCAAGAACACAACATAAAGTTATTTGGCTGCGGTATTCTGTACGGTACTTCCCCAGTCGAGCTGCTCTTTGAGCGAATAAACGCTCTACCTCTCATTGACGGTACATTTATGCCCGATTTCTATAAACAAAAACGAATCGTTTTGCTTACCAATGGTAGGTTTTCTTATTGCCAAACTAGGCATAATGATAAGCTAATTTTACCCGTGATAGCTACTTCCATATGGGAGAGTATGCTATGCAAAGCTTTGAGGTTTTTGCTTCATTATTAGTAAAGATATAAGAGTCTTAATTTTAACCGATAACGGTCCATATATTTTAGGAATCAGCCACGTTTAAAACCGTTTGTTCAAAACTTAAACATTCAAATTTAAAAGCAATCCACCGAGTTTTTTTTTATTATTAATGGTAACACTAAACTATCCTGACGATTGCCAATTAGCTCAATTTCAAGTGATCGTTAATTGATATAGCTTTCAGTCTGGAACTGGAAAAACTATTTCCACCAATTAAGCTATTCTTACGGAAAACGAGTGAGTATTTTCGCTTGACTAATTAATACTGTTGCTAGTATTTTTTGCGAGTATTTGTGACTGTAAACGTTAAAGTTTCGCAAAGAGAATGAAACTGTGCAGTTTTTAAATAGGTAGTCATTTCATTTCCAAGAAATTTGTATGATTTTAAAGTCTACATTGAGTCTACGTAGATTGTAAATTAATTTTAATATTCGACTTCAATTTTGTCGCCCGCAACTTATATAAGTAAGTTTGGATGTTAGTTACTCAACCAAGCTTAATGACACATAGGTAGATAGATCGTTCCCAGGATTAACACAATACAGGTCATTTACCGAAAGCTGGCACCTTCACAGTACTAACACATATGCAAATTCACGATACAGTATGTTTTATTATGATTGCTTCTAATGGACAAATGCAAAAAAGGACCATTATAAATTTATGAGTAGTAGCAAAAGAAAAACAACGACTGTCTCCTTCATACTCATAAGCTTGAACGCGCGCGAGAGAGTCAGACAGACTTCATGATGCACATGCAGTGCGACGTCACGCCGCGCGCTTATTCACAGACGCTATACAAGCGTAAAGTATAAATGTGTTGAACGTGCCATTTTTCTTTTACTGTTTATAGGCCTGTGTTTGACCGCAATCTCACCATGGTAAGTGATGCGGCCGAAGGTGGTAAACACACAAAGCCTAGAAGGAACTGGCTCTCAAGCGCAGCTATCGGAACACACCGGAAGGTGCTTGGCGACAGATTTTCAACTTGAGTGTGGTAGCCAGCCAGGCGGGTACTACAAAGTACCTTACCACCGTGCTATGGTTTTCTCACGATGTTTTCCTTCACCGAAAGCTCAAGCTCATTGTAGGATTCGAACCCGGGACCTTCGTCTCGGTATCCGACGACAGCTATCATCGCCTTACGATTTGTATAAGATTCATTTTATTTGGTATTAAAAATCTATGAATATATGATTTGAGTACTCTTTTTTATGATGTCAATCGATCAAGTTTTTTTGGTGGGATCAAGTATAATATCTATATGGGACCAATTGCAAATAAAGCACTACATAAATCAGAAATGTCAAAGTCAGACAGCATTGAAAACGCCCCATACAATCTTGATACAGGCTAACCTAACCTAACAAATTAAATTTCCGTAACTTTACAGTCTCTTTGAATAATTTTGTTTATTTTATTTCTTTTTCTATTTAGTTATGATAATTTTCTGTTTTCCAATCCCTTTTATTGGTAAGTGAAGTACAATAGATAAGCTTCAAGCATGACCACTATGGCTACACTTAGGCGGTTAACACACTGCCACGCACCACGCAGCGTAGTGCGTGAATGCGTCTTTTAACGTTGCTTGTAAGTATCTCCGTTTGTATAGAAAAGACGCAGAGTCGTTGGACTGTGTGTTGACTCATAAAACGCATCCACGTGCGTTCATACAGATCACGCGCCTACATGCGTCTCGCCGCGCACCTACGCGCATAGGTGCGCGGCGAGACGCAAGGTATGACATACCGAGTCTCGTAGTGCCGTGCGTGATTTTATATAAATTAAGTCAGAACCGCCGTGAATCCACAGAACGCAAATACGCGTGTGAGTGCGTAAAAACCCGCACGATAATGCAGATCTGTAGCCTTAGCACGAACCACTTTCGTATCGCCTTCGTAGCGTCATCGTATCGAGTAGATGTCACTTTTGACAGAAGTTCTATCGTCTACTCGAAACCCAGCTTGCGAGCTACGTTAAATTCGTCCAGAAATTTTGAAACATACATTTTTGATTTTATTGGTACACAATATTAAAAAATATTTATTTCCAATAAAATAAAATAAATGAAATAATCATCTTATCTTATATTATTAGCTAACGATATAAGGTATTACATCATCATTCCCATGTAAATGTTTTCTTTTTCACCATTGAAATGTGATGAATGTGGAAATATTTTTGAACGTACAGCAAAGAGTTCACGAGTTTACAGGTTTGAATTTAGAACATAACAAGACGAACAGGATGAGTCTTGTGAATCCGTTAGAAATAAATTCGACGATTTTCATTTCTAGATTTGTGTTTTAGCAGTTTTAGGGGATTTCATATAAAGAGTGGCTCAACTTGAACTATCGACATCCCCTAACATTTATACACTTACTATAATTAAGTATATATAGGATGTTTCAGAATCAATGGGTTCGATTCTCGCCTAAAAATTTAAAATTTCGGATAGTAGTCAAAACACAATACATGAAGCTCCCCAATTGAATTTGTTTTAGTTAAAACTAACTTAAATACTATATTAAGTGTAGAATTAAATAAAATTATGTTATTTTAAGTCAATGATCACCATATTTCGTTATAAAATTATAAATTACGAAATACAAACAAAAAATCTTAATGCTTCAAAAAAATAACACATTCGAAATATTGCAAATACCTACCTAAGATGCGACGAGTTCACGTAACGCTCTCACTGAAAAAAATACGGTGACAAAGTCTACGTTAGCTGGCTTGCGAGTAGACGATACCATACGTCAGAATTAGTTCCAATTTCAAATTATATACCAAACCACGTTTACGTAGTGTGACGTGAGGTTAACGTAGTTGTTCGTGCTACCGATTTCAACGTTTGGCAACATTCGAATGACACATTCCCATACAAATTTGAGTTAACACTCTCGATACGAATACGTTACGCTTGCGATAGATTTTCGTGCTAAGGCCTCTGTACTCCCGCAAGTACGCGCGTAGGTGCGTGTGACACACCTACGCGCTTAGACGCGTGGCAGTGTGATAATCGTCTTAGTGTGCTGTGAGCAGTGACCTGTGGCTGAGAAAATATAAGTAAGTAGTTAAAATAAAATAGTTTTAAAAGATACATTTTTTTTTTCAACAATGATAAAATGTTTTGTATTTGATAACGTTTATAATTTGTTAAACTACCTACTACAAGCCAATACGCCATATTTTTTTCTAAAACTTAACTCATCTAATGAGCCCTACAATGAAATATCCCCTAGAGATTTAGGACTAAATAAATGTAATAGTGATGTCATTCGAAGGTTACATCACTCCGTCAAATTGAGATGACAGAGGATTGAGAATCCCCGCCGATACTTACGCTTATGTTAATGCATTCGGTCCTGATGAGGATGGGAATTAATTAAATTGAACAGGTGTCGTTGATACTTTCCCCTGCTTGTAAACGGGCAGGATTTTTTATTGCGGGTTGGATTTGTTTAGATAAATTTTTGTGCAGTATAGCTTTATTTAATGACACTTATTAACAACTACATGCGTTTTTGTTAAATGGCAAATTCAATTATATTTTTTTGTTTTTTTTGAAAAAGGCCTTTTTTTATTGTTACTCAGCCCAATGGTTTTTTCGTAGTACTAATGATTTATATGGATTCCCAAAGTATTTAATTGTTTCAAATATAAACTATTTTAGTTCTAATATTTAGGAATATTAGATTAGGCCAAATTTTTTAATTTAATCACTACTTCAGCAATAACTAATAGCTAAGCTAGAATCACCAGCCACATCCATAATAAAAAATACTATTATAGCAAATCAGAAACGGTCAAATACAAAAACATCAACAAGCATTGCGCAACATGCCAACATTTTCCATTTCTTCGGCGTTTCGGTCTGCTGCTTTTTTCTTACTATTTTCGGATAAAACTAATTTTGTGCTTTGTTGACTTTTGTTGTGTTATATTTTTATTTCGATTCCTTCTTTCTCGCGTCCAATGACTGCGGTGAACCGATAAGAGCTTCGTCCGACCAAAACTTAGTTTGTTATTTTCATTACATTTGAGTCAGTTGTTTTTATAGCCGGCGACCTTGATCATATCGTTTTCTCTTTGGCTTTATTGTAATGGATATTTTTTTCAGTGAGTTTGATATTATTTGATTGTAATTTGCTTTTGTTGTATTTGAAGTTTGGCAATAAGTTTTATGCCTAATCAAAAGTACTTTTATTTTTGAAATAAGTTTTTTATATCACTATGGTCAAACTAAAAATATGGCGTGTTCTTATAATGAACATCGGTTGGTCACACACAAATGTCGAGTAAGAAATATTTATGTAAAAAAAATACCTCCTTTAGTTTGCGAATATGGATTGATATTTGGCGCTGTTCGATGCAATTCCGATTGAACACCATTTTGCTGAGTCAACAACTAATATAGCGAGGCCGCACCAATTGTGCATAACCTCAGTGCGTACATTTTCGGCCAGCAAGCGGTCGCATTCATTAGCTTCTCCATCTGGCATAATATCAGACGAAATAAACAATTTTAAAGTGTTATAAAGTCTATCATTCAGCACTCATACCACAAGGGTCGCGTCCCCTACTGACACAATTTATAAGAATTTCAAATATCAATCCGCAATCGCAAAATCAATCGGGCGTCAACCATGTAATATCAATTAGTTTAATTTAAACGTCAATGGAATTGGCTCTTGCGAATGTATTTGCGTGGAGTTCCATAACTCCCGACATCCAATATCGACGTAGCTTGTGACTTATGAAGCTAACGTGGGTTTTGCCAACTTTTCCTTACAGTTAACCCGTAACTCTGATGTGAAGAGTTTGTATATTTGGATGTGGTGGTTTATTAAATTCGAAATACCCTTACTCATAAAGAATGAGATTGAAAAGTGTAAACATTTTTTGAAACTACTTTCCTGGGGTAGTGTAGTACTTTGTTTAACCTACGAGTCAAAGTTGTATGGTATATTTTTTCTAAATCATGACAATCAAATATTATACTTTTTCACTAAATTATCAATGTTCTTAGTTTGATATGTGACATCGATTGATTGCTTAGTTAATTAGGATTACGTTAATAATAATAATTAGGAAATGTGTATGTGGGTAAGGTAAGGCACTAGGTATGTGTATGTGGGTGTCCAAAGGTATGATACCTTTGGACACCCTTGATGAGCGTTTCTTCATTGGGCGACACGACACGACACCGCACGGCAACAGCAGCCGTCCACGACATCAGTGGATGCATATTTCTATGAGATTGTACTGCACGCTGTCTCACTGGGCCTGTACACCTGGACATGTCGTCGGCAGCAAGTCTCCCACTGGTGCGCCGTGGCGGCTCTTTATGAATGTGTTGTGTACACACGCGAGCTACCATGTGGGCGTGCGAGTGAACGCGCCGTCCGCGGCCCCGCGGCATTACCGCGTCATGGTCGTGTCGTGTCGTTCTAATGAAAAACGTAGCTGCCGGAGTCGCTCGACGACATATCCCCGCCGGCAACGGCATGTCGGGTCGTGTCGCCCCAATGAAGAAGCGCCAAATCAAGGGTGTCGATTTTAAAAATATGGCTTTTACACTTGTCTTAACTACATGACATAGTTTGACCGTTTTTTTTCTTACGGTTACCCAGAGGTGGCTTATGACCGATTCCTATAATTTACGGACCGTTATCGGTTAAAATTAAGACTTACATATATTTTTTTTTATACCACTTAGGTGGCAAACAAGCATACGGCCCGCCTGATGGTAAGCGGTTACCGTAGCCTATGGACGCTTAATAATGAAGCAAATAACTCATAGCTTTGCATAGCAGACTCTCCCATATGGAAGTAGCTATCACAGGTAAAATTAGCTTACGAAATTATCTATATGCCCAGTTTGGCAATTAAAAAACCTAACCATTGGTAAGCAAAACGATTTGTTTTTGTTTATAGAAACCGGGCATTAGACTAGCCTTTCGCCCAGTATGTTATATGTTTGTAAAACGGTGCCGCCTACTGACACGCTTGAATATTTTTTCAATACTCTGCGCTGTAGTCCATCTATTTACATTAAGTATTCATATAAAAATGCTAGTTAAATATATCACGTCCATTTTCATTATTAGCTTCATGGTATCCAGAGCTATGTGTAGCAGAGACGTGAAAGATTTATGTGCAAATTCACTTAATGTACCGAATCCAATTTTATTAGTTTATAGTTTTCAATCACACTTGGTTTAGATTAAGTTTTTATTCAATTTTAATGGGATTGCTTATATTTTTATTTTTTATATATCTTTTATTTGAAAATATATTAAATTGAAACTAACATATTGAAATAAACCGCATTATTAAGGCATCATAATTCTGCGAAATTTTTCACTCAGCTGATTGGTCCCAAAGAAGAAACCACAGGCAGACAAGCGGACTTTAAGACCAGCATAGATCTTTTTTAAGAGATACAGGAGGCCTACCACAATCTCTTAAAACAAGGTTAAAATAACCTTATTTGTCTTTTGTCCCGTTTTGACGCCGGATTTCAAAGAATGGTTCGCCCTCAGGTAAAGCCCTAGTAATGCACTTTCCAATTAATTATGCTACCGATTCGTAAGAAAATCACGTCTAGTTTGAAAGACTACATCCTGCCCAATAATCTGGCTACCTTTTTAAGTCATAACTGCTTAAAAAAATATTATTTCTCAAAACAATATAAAAATCACCAACTTTGCTGGGTTATTTCTGAGTGACCGTATTATTAATTGATGCTAAAAAGTGTACAGTCGTCATTTACGCGGGCAATTTGCACCAATTAAAATTCAGCGCGTGTCGGTCCATTCATTTTGTTTGAACATCCAAAGAGAAATACGTACAGTATTGTCCTGTGTACTTAAAAGGACGTGTTTTACGTTTAAACACGCTTTTTGGGTTAAGTTATGAAATTAAAACATAATAAGATTTTTGGATTATTTATCTTAATAGATAAAATGATAAACTGATTGTTGATATATCAGCCCACAGCCCAAACCGCTAGACCTAGAGATTTGAAATGTTGCACATAGATACCTTATACAGTGGAGGCATCCACTAAAGAAGGATTTTTGGAAATTCCACCCCTAAGAGGGTAAAATAGGGGATGACAGTTTGTATGCAAGTCCGTCAGTTTTGAAGTTAGGATCTTCAAATTTTGTGTTTAGGCTGACGATTGAAAATTAATGTGTAGTTATCTCAGCGTTTGTGATAATTCCACCACCGAAGGGAGGAAAAGGGGGATGAAGTTGGGTATGCAAGTCCTACAATTTCAAAGTAAACTTTACTAAATGTATTATTATACGGTGTAGGCATCCACTAAGGAAGGATTTTTGGAAATTCCACCCCTAAAGGGGTAAAATAAGGGATGAAAGTTTGTATGCAAGTTCGTCAGTTTTGAAGTTAGGATCTTCAAATTTTGTATTTAGGCTGACGATTGAAAATTAATATATAGTTATCTCAGCGTTTGTTATAATTCCACCACTGAAGGGAGGAAAAGGGGGATGAAGTTGTGTATGCAAGTCCTTCAATTTCAAAGTAAACTTCACTAAATGTATTATTATACGGTGTAGGCATCCACTAAGGAAGGATTTTTGGATATTCCACCCCTAAGGGGGTATAATAAGGGATGAAAGTTTGTATGCAAGTTCGTCAGTTTTGAAGATAGGTTCTTCAAATTTTGTGTTTAGGCTGACGATTGAAAATTAATGTATAGTTATCTCAGCGTTTGTGATAATTCCACCATCGAAGGGAGGAAAAGGGGGATGAAGTTGTGTATGCAAGTCCTTCAATTTCAAAGTAAACTTCACTAAATGTATTATTATACGGTGTAGGCATCGACTAAGGAAGGATTTTTGGTAATTCCACCCCTAAGAGGGTAATCTTAATAATAATCTATATACAGGTCGTTGTTTTGGTCAGCGACGAGCGACTCAGGGTCGATAATACAAATGATACTGGTGCTAAAAAAATTATAAAAAAAAAACTTTTTTTTTTTAAATAATAAAAATAAAAATTTTGAAAATCATGTGATAAACTAAAGTGTAGACATAATACTCAACGGGAGTACGAGGGAGTAAAGGGGTGGGGCGATGGCGGCTTGTGCCTAGCTCTAGACTGTGCACGTGCCTGGTAACCATACTTTCAACATTTTTACAGTATTTCATGGAATTGAGTCCATTTTTGGGGAATATATATTTTGTACTACCGCTCCTGGGTCGCTTGTCGCCGACCAAAACAACACCCTGTATATAAAATTCAAAGTCCTGACTGACTGACTGACTGATATATCAACGCACAGCCTAAACCGCTGGTCCTAGAGACATGAAATTTAGAGGATATATTCTTTGTGAAGAGTAGGTATCCACTAAGAAAGGGTTTTTCGAAATTCCACCCCTAAGTGGGTAAAATAGGGGATGAAAGTTTGTATGAAAGTCTGTCAGTTGCGAAGTTAGGATCTTCAAAATTTGTGTTTAGACTGAAGATTGAAAATTAATGTATACGTGTCTCAGCGTTTTTGATAATTCCACTCTCGAAGCGGGATGAAGTTGTTTTGTTTTCTTTTATTGTTATAGAAAAATATGACATTTGTTTCCTGTAGGCCACGCGGGCGAAGCCGCGAGCAGATGCTAGTCTATTTATAATTGTCATTGTCATTAGTCAGAAAATTGGATAATGTTTAGGAAAATTTTAAACTGCCTCCGATAACCTTGTGTAGTTTGGTCCTAGAACGCTCTGTAAACGCGGTAGCGTCGTGAAATAGAAAATTAGCGCAAAAGTTTCTAGTCAGTACCTAAACTGAAAAAAAATATTTAAAAAATCAATTTAGACCAGAGACATCGCTATATCTTCTCGTTCACACCATCCTCAAAAGAGCAGGACAGCGAACATAATTAAAGAATATTTTGTGTAGACAATAGGTAAATGCCTCGCATACAGAATTTTAATTCTAACCTTACAGCCATTTAGATTTGTCGACTGGGCTGTATTTGCGTGTTTGGAATACTGTACTGATGGGTGGAAAGGCGGGCGATTTTTCTACGAAGGGATCCATTATTGAACCGTGTTTTTATGCGAATATCGGAAAAAAACATTGTGATTTGTGTGTGTGTAATTTTTGAGCAAATAAAATAATCATGTCGGGGTCACCAGTTTACCAATTAAATCCGTGTATATGAAATAAAAGTCACTTTCCTTTCACACATTGGTATATTATTATAAAAGTTTATTTATAGAAATACTACGTGCGCCTAACTTGCGACTAGCGTGCGTCTAACGTGCCCGGGTGGTGGTGACTGAAGTTCGTGCTCGCACCGTATATAAAAGTGTCGATGCATCGCTACATATGTTTAGAAATGAGAACAAGAAACGAAAATTCATTTCGATTTATATGAAGCTGAGAAATAACAATTTGACAAACAGAGGAAGGAGGAATAGTTTTTTTTTTATACCACTAAGGTGGCAAATAAGCTTACCGCCCGTCTGACGGTAAGCAGTTACGACGTAGCCTATGGACGCTTGCAACACCAGGGGTATCACTCGCGCTTTGCCGACCCTAAATATGTGACTAAAAGAGTTCTGAATGTGAAACTGGATAGATATATGAAAAGAAAAGACTGAAAGAGATGGATGGATTGTGTGAAAGATGATATGAGTCAATGCTGTTATCGGATAGAGGGACCAAACGAAAGACCTCTACGAAAGACATCTACCTGCGTTTTCACAATTTTTTGGGGTCTCCGCAATAGGTATGTTATTTGGGATCTGCGCAATATGTTATTTGGGGTCTGCGCAATATGTTATTCGGGATCTGCGCAATATGTTATTTGGGGTCTGCGCAATATGTAGAGTACATATTACGCAGACCCCAAATAACATATTGCGCAGATCCCAAATAACATACCTATTGCGGAGACCCCAAAA
Organism: Polyploca ridens; assembly: GCA_951394255.1. Taxonomy (NCBI): domain Eukaryota; kingdom Metazoa; phylum Arthropoda; class Insecta; order Lepidoptera; family Drepanidae; genus Polyploca; species Polyploca ridens. Next base: position 3,302,444 of record OX596262.1, read on the forward strand.
AATTGTGAACAGGGCAGGTAGATGATAATGAAAGATACATAACAAGTAGTTTTACTAATTCGGATAATAATAACAGTCTGAACATTCAAAACTTTAACTAAATATTTATATACAGACAGCGGAATCGACTAAACGTTCCCCCACCGATAAAAGTTTCCGCTCACACAAACCAGCGGAATTATATAAAACTTAACTATTCATTACTAAAATCATCTAATCCGTTAGTATAAAGGAAGGGATAACTGGCATCGCATCAAATATTAAATTTTATAACATTCTAGTACATTTTAGCCGCGAATGTGGGGAACGGCGTCTAAGTACGGCAAAATGGTGGTAATTAATATAATCTTTTAGTAGTGTTATCGCTTTAATGTCCTTTTAGTGGTACATGGGATGCGCGGTATTAGTAATGTAGACGTTGTTTAAGTAGACGCAATATGTAAGTAGGGTTTGAATGTAGTATTGTATTCCTAAGTGTAGGATTAGTTTCTGATGAACAGCTGGATAACCCAAAAAAATTGGATTACACAAAAAAAAAAAATTATGGATTATATCTGGGCTCCTTTGCCTTTTAAAAATGTTGAATTTAACAACGGTCTAAATACCAAAACCCATATTGCTTGTTTCCTCGGGGTATGATTTGTTAAAAAATCCTTCACTTGTCGAGTCCATTTACCGTAAGACCCTTTTTCGTACCGTAAGACGTTGTTTTTTTTCGGTATTAATTTGACCGTTATTCAAAACTAGCTAACCACCGCGCTTTCACCCGCATTCCCGGGATAAAAATTATGTGTGTCCTATGTCCTTCTCCATACCATAGGCTCTCTGCATGCCAAATTTCTTGATGATCCGTCGAATAGTTGAGGCGTGAAGGTGTAACAAACAAACAAACTCACTTTCGCATTTATAATATTAAAAGTTAGGATTGTCAATGTATCCCTTTCGCACCTGATTTTTTTTCCGTCTAAACCTTTTCTTTTCTATAAAATCTTCGAAATAATGGTTTCTTTAGTGTATTTAAAAAAAGATATTCCGTTGTTTTTATAAATGTAGGTATACTATATTTGAGTTTTCTTTGACCCAATTTTGTCTCACGCAACGCACACAACCCTATTTACTCAATTATTAATTTATAAATAGTGTAAACTTTAACAAAGTAAACGGGCTTAATTAAACTTTAGCCCCTATGGCCTAGTACCCTCGTCATTAAATTTAATGAGGTACGAAGATAGGTGTCTCTTGCTCGCTTTGGGGCAAAGTGGGGCAACTTTGTCTTTGCCCTGGGGAATGAAAAAGTGCAACTTATTTTTTGGTTAAAAAAGTAAAGATTTTGTACTTACCTTGTCATTTAACTTTATTTTATTAATGAAGTCATTTATGGCGTCGAATATAACGGCAAATATCGTTTCGGTTTGAATCCTAAATGAGTTTAAACTTTCGGCAAAAACATCATGTAGTAACCATAGCACAGAGAATTAAATAAATCAGTTGTGGCGTCGAATATAAAGGCAAATGTCGTTTCGGTTTGAATCCTAAATGAGTTTAAACTTTCGGCAAAAACATTACGTAGAAACTCTAGCACAGTGGTAGTGGTATTGTAGGCCACTCACCTGACTGGGCAGCTTAAAAATCTGGACAGCTTAAAAATCTGTCGCGAAGTAAGAGTAAGACCCCTCTAAGATTTGTGTGCTTGCTACTTTTGGCTACATTTATGGTAAACTAGCTGAACTGAAAAGGTTTTATTTTCATTCAAACTTTAACTAGGTCCTATCCATCTAGAGAAACTCTCTTTAGAGTAGTAATACCGAGCAATCCAATTCAACTAGTCAGTGCTTTTGCACTGATTTTGAACATTAAGGCCAATCAGAGCGCATGTGTTCTTGACTTCGTCAATCAGAGTGCATTGTCGGTGGTAGGAAATTGGTCGAATAGATTTCAGGTCATTGCGCTTGTTTGGGTTAATTGTTCGATGGCTTAAGGTGGCCCTCTGTGGCCGGCGCAACTTCAACGCAAGCATAGTCTAAAAGCTTGTTGTTTCATCCAACGTAATGTTTGACTGCGAAAAAAGAGAAACAGCATCAGGGCCGTCGGTTATCAGTCGGTAAATTCCGCTGATCACTCGCGGCCGCTTCGCTAGGTCGTCATTCATGATTTCGCATTCATAAAACTTGTTCCAGGAGTATACTTCTTGTGAAAAAATATTACCAGTTTGTGAAAAAAAAGTTAGTTATTTAGAATCTCCAATACATTTGCAAGCCTGGTATCTAAATGTTTTCTTTACTTTTACAATTTATAGGTACATTAGATATGGCCAAAGTTCAGGCAAAAACGCTGTTTTTCGGAGGCTTTGACTGAATTTGTTTCACATTCTTTTTAAATTATGCCTAGATACACGGCTAGATATAGTGCACAAGATACTAATTTGTTCAAAACATCTAACGAAAAATGATTAACAACGCCATAATAAGTACAGAGGTTTTGTATGAAAAGTATGACGAATTGAGTCCTCTTAATCTCATAAACCTCCGTAGGCGCAATATAGCTAAAACGTGGGGCAAAGATTTCTCTTCATGTATATAATATGTCTGTATGTATATAAATTAAAATTAATGTAATGGAACATTCCATAGTAGTATATGCATACAGTAATCCACTTTTTTGGTACTAGGCAAACAGATCACGGAAGAAAAATGTTTTTATTAATATTAGCAAGGGACGCAAAATGATAATGACCCTCATTGACCGGTGACATGTTGGTTATGATAAGCTTGGATGCAAAAATTTGGTATGAATTTGTGAGTAATTTATTTTGAGCTGAAACTTTTTATAGAGTCTGTACCTTATGTAGTCTTCACCCCTTTCGGATGGATATACCCATTTGGTTACAGCAAGTATTATAGATGCTTTGACAATGTATCTAACAAATGAACTGTTTTACAAAAAAACTTAAACCGACTTCAAAGTACACTAAGAAGTAATCAAATCCTGATCTGATGACAACGGGACTAAACGGAAAGTGTACCCTTAAAAATAAAAAAAGAATTTTCCAAATCGGTTAATAAATGACGGAGTTATGAGGTAACAAACATAAAAAAAAGAAAAAACTACCGAATTGAAAACCTCCTTTTTTTGAAGTCTGTTAAAAATAGCCTATTATAATTACTGGAAATGTTTCCTATATCATGGTCCACTGGTAAAAAATTCCGGAGTAGTCTCCTTATATGCGCTATATAAGTATAAGGGACTTAATAAGTATAAGAAAGCAGGGTACAGGGTGGCACCCCTATGACCATCTGTTCACAGTTACGTGACATTTTCCACATGGTGCCGCACTTGCACTATACTTACACATTGGTGTAGGTACTTTACTAAGCTATGTATAGTGAGAAATACTAGTTTTGATACTTGTGCAAAACTTAATTTAAAAAAAAAATATTATTAAAAGAAACAAATAAACCGCCTGCGTAAAAAAACTGAAAAGAAAAAAAACTTCTGTAATCTATAGAGTTTTGAATGTAACTTTATTAAATTAATATAATTTAATTTATCATGTAGCTATGAGGATTCGAATAAATTCAGCTCAAAGGTTAAATTGCTATCGGAGATTACGGGTGAAACCGCAAGGCGGAAAACTAGTCACAAAAAAGTACAAATTGAATTTAAAAATAAATTTATATGACATTTATATATGAAAATAATATAAATGTTGAGAAAGTAAGAAAACAACGTTAAATATGTATAGACACGTACATTTGGGACATAAACACTCTAAGGGTGTACACATAATGCCGGGAAAAAAGCGGGACGATAATACAGAGTGACTCTTGTAATTATTGCCCCATCGCCAAATGTCCATCATATATAATAATTGTATCATGAGTTACTATGGAGGGTGCTAAACGAATGATTTAAGTAATTTATATCAATTATTATTATTAACAAATGATCTTTCAATAAAAATATACAACTTAACATGTTAAAATTACAAAAAAAATTAAAATAAATTTATAAAATTAGGCCCCCTGGGCATTGTTCCGAAGATGCTGGTAGCATTTCCTCGCTGTGTCGCAATGCTGATGCGTTGTGCAAAGAAGCTGCCAGCTCTTCGGTCCCCAGTGGCGACCACTAATCTTTTTGCCAGCTCTTTGTATAGCTGACGAGCACCGGAACCCCATGGACCTAGGGTCTCGGCACCGAAAGGAATGAAAATATATTCAGCGCCGAGACCCCTATATAGTGATTTATTAGATATGAAACTTTAGTAATTTCTAAAATTTTGGGACCGTAGAAAGCTTTTGTTTAGGATACAGGAAAAAATCTATATACAGAACAAAAGGTAATAAGTAGTACACATATTGTGTGTGTAATAACTTTGCCAACCAAACCAAGCACGGGATTAAATTACAACTTATTAATGCTTTATGCCAATCAATTTGTAGTAATTTGCTGGTTTTAACACCATGAAGAAAAACCGGCCAAGTGCGAGTCGGACACGCACACGAAGGGTTCCGTAAAGACGTTTCATTTATGGCCTTTAATTAGGGTTCCGTACCTCAAAAGGTAAATTTATACCAGAAAAGCAAGGTCTTACAGCACAAGTAAAGAAAATTCCGAAAAATAAAAAAAGTTGAAAATTAAGGTAAATTTTGGTACTTTTAATAAATTTCAATCGTCTACCTATTAACCTATTTGTATCTCTTTGTCACTGGAACAATACTCAAATCCTTTGACTGTTTGAAGATCCGCGCGGGCGAGGAAAACAATAAAAATCAATTGTTATTTTTTAACCGCAAGTCAAGGGATTAAGTAAATTAACTACTAACTTATTTAAAATCTCTCCGCTCACCGCTAACTCTTCAATACTATAATAACAGGTCTATCTACGCAGTGTATTGATATCAATTATTTAAACACGTTCGATGCCTCTTAAATTTAGCTTTGTTTATGAGCAAAAAGTCGTACGTGATATCGTTCAAGCCTATAAAAATGTCAGAAGTTTTTTGGCAATACTCTGGGGGAAGTTCCTTGGTACCTTAAATATTTATGAATTTTTCAACTCTGAAATATAATCGGAACGTTATTTTATGTACGATTAAGTTTAGATCTCTTTGAATTTGTGTGAGTTCAGGAGATATTTACACTAGCACATAATAGGGATGTTTCGTGAGTTTAAAAAAAATCTAATTAGTCCGTGAGTTAGATAATCAAAAAATATTCGATACGTATTTTTTGCTTTACCAAAGTCAAAGTCAAAGTCAGTCATTTATTCAATTTAGACACTTATGGAGGTCAAAGCTACCTACTGAAGTTATCACCAGTTCGTAAGTCGGCCTTCAACTGAGAAGAACAGGCAAGAAACTCGGCAAGGTTACATTTTTTTAATATTTTTTTTGAACTGTCTGACTATATTGGCTTTTTTTCATACATACATACATACTTTTTATTTTACAAAATAAAATCATTAATAACTGACGAAGATAAAGAGCGACTAAGTTCGGGAGTGGGGGCTCCTGACGTCACTTGTTCCTAAAATGTGTACCACACCGTGACGTCACGCGGAACTTGAACAAACCATATCCTCGTATTTTTTTGTTTAATTGACAAAAGAAAAAATACGTGTCTAATATTTTTTGATAATGTATATGACGGACTAAATAGATTTTTTCAGGAAAGTAGCCTGTTCTGAATTATTAATTGAAGAAAGAACTCACTAATTATTTTTGACTCACACAAAACAAAGGCACATTATATGAAATTAAATACAGCGTGAGGCCAAAATAGCCAGTATATCACTGTAGTTATTATATTGTGTTTTTTTTTAATTATGATATGATTGAACCGTTTCATGACCCAATTAAATTAAATGGTATTTTAATTTTCCAACGTGATACGAGTTACGAGCTCGATTAAAATGAATATTCAAAGCGATAATATATGAAAATGCTGTACACGTATGATTAATAAATTTGCCTTCCTTTCCTGACGATGAAATAACTACATATAGGTCAACCAACAAGAATGATTACCAAAGGCTACATATTATGTCTTGTGATTAGTGGCTACCTAAGTTCTCTACAATATAAGCCGTGGTTTAATAAAAAAAAACCCGTCAAGTGCGAGTCGGACTGTGTATCGAGGGTTCGGTACAGACTTGTAGGTATGTAAATAGTTCGTTCATCACGGGAATCGAGTCTCGAAGCTTCGCAAAGCCAAAAATATATAATAATTACAGCAGAAAGTCATAGCTGTAAATATTACAGGAAAATATAATGATGTGTCTACCAGTTTTTCGAAATTATCAAAAAAAATGTTCAGAAACCAAATTTAGTAATGCGCTCCGGTTTTTTCTACAGTTATAACCCAAATCAAGAAATGATGAAGTATTCCCATTTGCGCACCGATTTTTTGAGCACCGCTCCTATTCACTTTTCAGCACCGATGCATATTTTGGATCGGTGCTCAAATGGGAAAGAAAATTAAATTCGAAAGATCCCTTTTGAGCATCGACGGTTTTGTAGCTTCTAGTGTTGTGGTGTTATAGCGATTTTTTTATTCTGACTTTTTTATACTTGCGAATTTCGCTAAATTTGCAAAATGGCGCACGGCACCCATGATCAGTAAATCATAAATGTCTGTATATTTACAGTATTAATCAAGAAACAGTTACTACAGGATGATGCTGTAATCCTGAATAAATGGGAATACTTCGAAATTATACGTCTAAGGAAGGTGCGTGAGTCAGACTCAGCCTCTTGACCGGTTATTATTTAATAGAGCTTTGCTCACAGGTGTTACGTAAAAAGAAGTATTCCTTTTGGAATGCGGAACCCTAGAAACTAAAGACAATATCGTTTAGTCAGTTTAACAACTCTTGTATGTTTAAAAGCTAATAAAATAGACACAAAGAACTCTTGTATGTTTAAAAGCTAATAAAATAGACACACTGCTATTGAACGCGGGGTCATCGTATAGTTATCTCCGTCAAAGAGCAAAGCCGACAGATTAATAAGTAAGCTGAGCGGAGATATAAATTGGATTTAAGGTATGTACGTATTGGTACGAGACGTGAACGATATGGGGTTGTGAGTATTGTGACAAAATACACTGCCGAGCAATAAAAAAGCCACTAACTTATCATGAAATATTTCTGAACCACGCAGCATAGCGTTTTGAAGTGGAAAGCAACATTCAAATGTATTAAATAAGGCATTTAAACACCAAATTGAAACAAAAAAAAGGAATATAATATATTAAAGAAGGAAAAAACAAAATAGGGCCATTTGGATAAAAAATAATTAACTCCCAAAGTGGGTTTAGGCGGGTTTGGCAAGGTGGGCTTTTTTATATGGGATATTTTTAATTGAACCTCTGTTTAAAAATTACGCAAACGTAAGAATCACCGCTAATTTACTTATTGCACCTCTAATTTACTTATTGGATATCAGAAAAATAACTGTTTTACAATTAAACTTCCTATTCATCAGAACATGTTCTATCACCCAGACCCAACTCGGGGCACTCCAAATACAGTTGGTTAGGTTAGGTTAGAACTGTACATGGCGCTAAATGATCATTCAAACAGTTTTGCATAAACCATAAAACTGATAGGTACTCATTTGTATTTAGTGTGCAATTCAGTATTTTTGGTTCTAGTTTTGAATTATTTTGTTTGAATACAGGGAATTAATAGTTAGGGCATTAAAATACCTTTTTATATTGCTAGTCAGTGTATTTTGCATGCGATCCAATCTGTAAACGTGTATTAATTTAATACGTGGCTATTAAATTATAGTGATAAAAATTTAAGCATTTTTTAATTATTTCAAAACTATCTTTATTTGTATTTTTTTTATTTCAAATATAACTAATATACATTTTTACATGTAGGTTAATAATACTGCTACGGTAAATAAAATAAAATAAGTTTTTTTATTAATTGGCATTTGTTCGTTTTGAAATGTGAAATTTAACCAGATTGGATTAATGTGAAGCCTGAAGTAATATTTTTTTATTGTTAAACGTGGGCACGGAATAATATTATTTGCTTCAAAGTAAACTAATGCTCGTTTAACCACAATTTCGATGAATTAGCCGAAGGTGGCGCACATTAAGCCTAGGAACTTGGCAATTTTTGGCAAAAAAATTTGAATAGTTAATGAAACTCCTAAAATACTGTTCCTCCTTTAATTATTTACCAGATTTACATTTGTTATCATTATCGTAGGATCCATGATATCAGTCGACTCCAAGTCGTAACGTATCAGTATAAACTGACCTTTGCTGTACCTCTACCGCGTCAACGATGCAAATCGAGATGTCAAATCCAGCCCAAGTTGAGATTGCTTTTAATTATGCTATTGCATCTTTAAATTGCATATAAACGTTCGTTTGTAGTTAAGATTAAGGAAAGTGAATTAAAATTTAAACTTAAGTGTACAATTCGATAAGTTTAGTAATCTTACTACTAAGAACTAAGTTCCAGTTTAAAAATTCCCTAATTTTGTAATACCTAGTACTTTTTATACTACATAGTAAAATAATAATTTAATAATAATCTGTTACGAAATAGTATATTGTCTAATTAAAAGAAAAATATATTAATTAACTTGCTAAGAAGAAGCCTGAAAGTCCCTAAAATATATAATAGAATGTAAGAGTCGGGAAACTCCTTTGCTTTCCGCATTATTGATGATAATGCTTGTCCGTATATTCGGTATGTCAACAACATACGGGTAACTTAATAGCAGCTAACATTTTCAATATAAAAATATTTATGTATAATCATTTTGTCATCCCATTAACCTGGGTTAACCCAAAAAATGAATAAAACACGAAATTGCACGGACAAAAACTCGCCGAAATTGGAGACTAAGTGGACTTAAATGAAAGGCCATGACAAAGGTTGGAAACTACATATACGACACTTGATCGATGCCTGACCCGCATTTCGATGGCCCCCTGTCACACCATAATAAGGATTCTTGCCAGGTCTGGTCAATGTTGACAATTACACAAAAAAATGTATCTATAGCTTATGTAAACCTGCAGGGGCAGCTGCGGCCAGTGCGGTAAATTCAAAATTCAATAAATACGCATCGATTGGACCAAATTATATTTTTATGCCTTTTGCAGTCGAGACCATGGGACCGTGGGGGTCGGAAGCTCGGCGTTTTGCTCGCACTTTGTCATCAAAATTGATCGAGACCCCGGATACTAGCGGGCAGAGAGCTTTTTCCGCCAACGCGTCAGCTTGGCTATCCAAAGAGGAAACACTGCCAGCCTTCTGGGAACCTTGCAGTTAATCGGAAGCAGCGGCAGACATGAGGAAATTTTCTATTATGTAGATTCTATTTTGTACATATTTGCTTATAAATTTATATTACTTTATTTGTTATTGTTGGACACCAATTACAATAATTAAAGTTAAGTAATATTATAAAAAAATCGCAATTATTAAAATTGCAAATTAATATACATATTATTTATATTAAAAACGAATAAACAAACAAACAGTCATACATCCTTCTCACAGAAACGCAAACATTCAGACAAAGCTCACCAAATGCAGATCATCATCATCATCAGCCTTCTTTTAAGTCCACTGCTGGACATAGGCCTCTCCTAGAGCGGCCACTTTTTTGAGGTCATCAGTCCATCGGGCTGGGGGGCCCAAATGCAGATCTGGTGCATCAATCTTTCCCCTGAGGATGTTGTACATGACTGTGACTTGTTGCTTTTCTCGTCGCACTTCCATTGACAACCCAAAAGAAATTTCTTGCCTTATCAGGTCTTTCAAGACCAGACTGAATAGGTTTATTCTGGGTAGTCGTCATCCATCTGAGGGTTTGTCATCATCCTTTATTGGTGGATCAGTGGCCAAACGCAAAAATAAATAAAGTTTGCGCATACAAAAAAATAAGTTAATTTCGAATCCATAGTATACTTTACAAACAGATGAATAGACAAACATTGTATTTTGGTTTGTGTATCTTTTTTATTCATGAATAATCCAGACCAAAACAATAATCCAAACGAAAAACGGAAACGCTGCCAGCCTTCTGGGAACCTTGCCGTTAATCGGAAGCTGCGGCAGGCTTGAGTAAATTTTCTATATATAGATTGTATTTTGTACATATTTGTTGTAAATAAAGTTACTAGGAATTATCCAAACTAAAACAAATTATATAATATTCCCTAAAATGAACACAATTATGTTGATGATGAAATGACGTAACGGTGTGAGTGGATGTCGCCGATGCGATATTTATCTATTGGAAAATAGACATTATGTGACCGCTTTTAAGCCTAATGGCGATTTACGTATGTCATGATTTACTTACCACACATTATAATGTAGTTATGTTAGTAAACTATAATTTGGATAATACAATTGACTTTCTGCGTCATTGTGATAGAATTGGGTAGAATAGAAAGGTTATTTATATATTATGTTAAATGATTTATACAGGTAACTAATGAAGAGCATTTTTTTATATTTATTTTAAAAGCAATTTCGTTTTTTTATAAAGTTAGCCTAAACGTTTTAGTCTAGAAAACAATTTACCAATTACCATACCAAATAAACTTGTATTTTGTATGAAACATAAATTAATTTTGCTTGCTTATCCAAAAACAATTCATAATATTGTTTTTGGCTTTTATTATTGTGAGTAACAATAAAAATTACCGTGATAGTTAATTATAAATAATAATTTGTATTATTTTGTTAACACTTTTTTTATATTTACTTGGAAATAAACACAAGATTTTAGTCAGGACAAAATCCAACACATGCTAAAGCTAAATCTGAGTGCGCCAGAAATCTCACCTTAATTTCCGACTACCCTCAATCTAATTGCCTCTCGTAGGGTTGTCACTCGCCTCCGACGGAACCGCCTTTTGCTCATTCTGCGTTAAGTGGCACACTTGAAGATCTGTGACAGCCCTTAATTAACTGTTCTCTCAGTGCAAAGTCGTAGTGAGATAGGGGTAGGGTTGAAATATGTTGGTAGGTTTATTACAACATACTAGTGCTTATGTGAGAAAGAGACATGATCTTAATGAATAGGTTGATTATAATAATGAACTAGGTATAATATATTGCTTTCGAGGATCATGAGGGATCGCGAGGAAACCATAGCATGGTGGTAGGGTACTTTGTAGTAACCACCTAAAAATCAAAACCAAAAAGTAATTTATTCAGTTTTGGGCCCTGGTACAGGCACACGGCCCGCTTGATGGTAAGCAGTTACCGTAGCCTATGGACGCTTGCAACACCAGGGGTATCACTCGCGCGTTGCCGACTCTGAATTACTGACCCTGAACTTATGAACGTTAAGTACATACCTAATTATATTTCATTGCTTCGTCCTCGAGATTAGATACCTAATCTCTTCGGACGAAGCAACTCGTATAATTTGGATTGAACTTCACTTCAGGTAAGTTCGTTTAATCACTAAATATACAGTTGAATCTACCACTCGGAATACATTTAAATTGAGAAGACTTTGGCAAGAAACTCAACCTGATGAAAATCTGCCGTCAAGTACCTATTGGTTGTGTTCCGACAGCTGCACTTGAGAGCCAGTTCCTTCTAGGCTTTACCATACTTAGATTGCGGTCAAAACACAGGCCTATACACAGTAAAATGAAAAAACAACACCCCGTAGCGCTTCGGTAACTAAAGTGCCGCTATAATAACAAAATGTAGGCACTCAGATGAACAAAATCGGGGTCATTCAGCCATTGGAATGAGATGCAAGAAAAAGATTACTAACGAACTAACAAACTCTCAAAGTATTATAGTATTTGTGTATTTCTAGTATTAGTTTATTTATATATTGTATTACTTGTAGGTAGATGCTCAACCTGCCACCTTTTGAAGCTTCTCCTGTAACCAAAGGTTGCCTGGAAGAGATCGCTTAAGCGATAAGGCCGCCTATATTGTATTACTTCCTTAATTTGTGTTTTTACTAATGTTTGTTCTATGTTAGTTTTTACAATAAAGAATATTTCATTCATTCATTCATTCAAACTCAAAAACTAGTGAAATCCGTAATTTACATCAAAAACTTGGATCTTTAGTAACTGTAGCTGCTTCATCGCAAGTCCTCAACACCTTATTACAACCGTCAGTTTTATGCTCAGCTTAGCTCTTCCTAATAACATTCCTAGTTCCTTGGATATTCTACTACAAGATGTTTTACTATCTGGGTATCTCTGGTAAAATTTTGGTGAAGAATTTTCATGAAGTTTTATATATTCGATAATCAAACATTTCTTTTATTAGCAGCCAGCTACTACTAATCAGGTTTTTTTAACAACAGAAACCCAATATCAAAATGAAACATTACCAAAATTAGACCATACTTGCACCAGGGACCCTTCCACTTCTAGACCACCATATTTTTTATATTGTCGGGTATTGTCGCTTGGTTATAATTTCGCCCAGTTTTAACAACTAACTAACTTTCTTACCTAATGCTACCTCATCACCCCTTCACCCCTCATAGCATCATGAACCCTCTTAGCTAACATATAATAACGGTTTTGATTGGTCTGACATTGGTGAATGCAACAAACTGTTGCATGCACCAATAATATCGCACACTTTTTGGAAGCCAAACAAAGATAGTCCAGCACGTTCATTCCGTACACGCTCCATCAATATATTTGTCATCATCATCATCATCATATCAGCCCATGGATGTCCATTCATTTCCATTTCGAACGGCTCTGGGCCGCCTGCATCCAGCGGCGCCCAGCGACTCTGACCAGGTTGTTCGATCCACCTGGTGGGAGGTCATCCCGCTCGGCGCTTTCCAGTACGTGATCGCTACTCAAGAACCTTTCTTCCCCATCGGTTATCGGCTCTTCGAGCGATGTGGCCTGCCTATTGCCACTACTTACTAACTCTACGAGCTATGTCCGTCGTTTTCGTTCTCCTACGAATGTCCTCATTTCGGAACCTGTCACACTATATGTGTATCATCTTCGAACTGAAGCGTTTTTGTACCAAAGGATGTCACATTGTATGTAAAAAGTGTAATTTTACAGAATAACGTAAAGTTGAATCCCTATAAATGTATATGATAGGCATTCTGAAATTTCAACATCCACATTAGCAACAGAAAATTATGCGCGCGAAGACAGTAGGTACTTCAAAATTAGGTATTCCACGTGTGACGCCCCCTAGCGGCGATCACTTAGCATTCAATGTGCATACCCTCGTTACAACTATCGTTCTGTGTAATTACAGTCTGGGTTACAACTGTTGTATTTTCCGGTATCTTACGCTAACTAATTCTGACTGTTACACCATGGTGTAAAGTGGCTTTTTTGTTGACTGCATATTTAATTGAATCTGTGAATCTAACATTAAATAAAAGCTTTGAATTCTAGTTCTGTTTTGAATTACATAATAACTATAAAAAAAATATAACAACGGCCGTCCATATCCACTCCAAAGTCTAAGCAATGCTATTTATGAAACTCTTATGGTGCGTCCATGCTACGCGAACCGAGCACGAACAGAATTCGTTCGTTGCTCACTATGTCAAGTGTTGACGTTACAACGAGCCTCCAACGAGAACGATGCGGATCCCTGCGTTCGTGAAAAAACTGACAATCGGGCGGAGCGCAGTCGAGCGCGAGACGAATGCTTGTTCGAGGCTCGCAAGTCCGTCCACGCTACGCGAATAAAGAACGAACATGTTCGTTCGCTCGTGGTCGCTTCGCGTAGCATGCACGCACCATTAATATCGCATACATACCTAATGACATAATTGTCATCATTCGCTTCAAACTTCTCTCTATTACACGACGGTGTAACACACAGCCTGCTAATGTTCGAAGCCATTGTTTTTAATGTCAGTAGCACTGTTTGGTTTGGCCCCGCTACATTCATTGTAATTGGTGCCTACGTGTTGTTTTGTTTAGCACTCCACTCGCTAACACTTCGGGACTCGGTAGGCGTTTTAATTGCCCAATGAAAAGTACATTTTCCAGCCCTTAACTGACTCAGTGTTTCTAATTTAGCTTATTTTAATTGTTTTCTGGGAAAAAGATAATGAAATGCTGTCAAAAATATTGTTTTCTGTGACCATAAATAATATTGCCCTAAAAACTAGACTAAGTTTTAGAATTTTAGTTTTTCAGTCATTATTATTTTGGTAATACTGTAATTATATATTTATTTATTTATTAGTTTTGCAGCTTAACAGCGTTATAAAACAGCCAAAACGCTACAAAAACAAAAAAAATCATTAAATATTTTAATGTGAATATTCCATTCATCGTTCTAACATTCTTTTCCATTCATTCATCAATCGTACCTCCATATATTTTATAGGCGATAATATTTCAGTGGTAGTGACGTCAGATGCCGAGAAGAAGGTTCCGGGTTCGAATCCTACAATGAGCGTGAGCTTTTGGTAAAGGAAAACATCGTGAGGAAACCAAAGCACGGTGGAAGGGTACTTTGTCGTACCCACCTGGCTGGTCTTACCCTCAAGTTGAACATCTGTCGCTAAGCACCTATCAGTGAGTCCCGACAGCTGCACTTGAGAGCCAGTTCTTTCTAGGCTATGTGCACTTATCACCTTCGGTCACATCATAATTGAACATGGTGAGATTGTAGTCTATGCACCGTGACTTTTTATTCGTCTTAGAAACGCAGCCCACTTAATGTTCCCAATGACTAGGTGCTAATCATTAAAAAAAATATTTTTTTTATCATTATCATATTAAAAAAAAAAAAAAAATATTAGAATTATAACAAATCGAGTTAATAAATTAAAGTTTACGTATAAAATGGTAGAAAATACCAACCCAGAGCACGAGTCGAGTAGACTGCGCTCGTAACAGGGTGTTTAAAACTACGTCATGCGTCATAATCATAATTAATAATATTTCCTTTTTTTTATTGATACAAATGTCCAAAAAAAAAATTTTTTTTTCAATAATTTGTACCTATTCATTGCACTGAAAAAAATGATCTACAAAACTAGTTATGTAAGTTGACGTTTTGTTGTCGGGAAACTAACTTTAGTTGTCGGGAAACTAACTTTAGTTACATTTAATCAAAAAAAATTGTAACGAACAAAAACTAGTTATGTTACTGGTAAGTTTAGTTCGCAAGTCACTCTGTTGAGGTTAATGGTCGACAAATTTTGTGTTACTGTTAAATAAAATTTTGTAGTCACTTGTAGTTTATTTTTTCAGTGTGGGTACATTATGTGGGCTTCGTTTTTCTAAGACGAATAAAAAGGCACGGTGTATAAACAGTACAAAAATAATAATATAATATTAAAATGTAAATCTGATACTATGACACTATCACGATCTTTATGCTTGAACCTGAGAATCTCGTGAGTCGTTCAATGCTTGCAGCATAGTCACGGGAAATCACAGGACTGTAGGTATGTTTCATATTACATATGTCGATTATTTCGAAAAATAATTTTAGTAAATCTCTTTAAGCTTGTGTACAATCACAATTACCTACCCTGTTAAAAATGACAACATAAACAATTACAAATTAAATCCTCTGTAATACAAATTATTTCACAAAATACCAAACAAAGTACAATCGGGCACAAATGAGCATTCTTTTCGTAAAGCTAACGAGGGTAAAGGGTTGCAATTAATTCGAGGGTGAAATTCTGGACGTGGGCTGAATACGTCCCAACTGTATGTAATGTAAAGAAAAACCATTAAAATATTCCTATGTTAATTAATTATATCATTGGGAATTAATATGTGTAAAAGACTTGTAAGAGAGACAGAATAAAAAGAAAAAGCAAAATTCAAAATAATTTATTTAAATAGACATTCGCAGGCACTTATAGTCCAGTAGAATTAGCTCAAAATTAAGCAACATTTTACATTAATTGTGGTACTAATGATTTTTGGCGTATCGATAGAGTTCTGTATGGATATGACTACCTTAAATTCGCAACCGATTTGGAAGTACGGAACATGGTGAAAATTGAGAAAAACTTTGATATTGAATAATTCCTAAACAAAAATTGTGGTACTAGTTGCGAGAATACCATGTCTTTAGAGCACCATTACCTACCTTCTCAAGAAATTTGGACCGGTTGCGACATACGGAACACACCTAAACTTAAAAGAGTGATTTTTCGCCTTTATCTCCTAGGCAAAATTTGTGGTACTAGTTGCGAACACATTGGTAACTTGTATTAGCCTATTACACTTAGTTTTAAGTTTGCAGCCGGTTGCGATATGCGGAACCCTAAGAAAATACTTTTTGATAAATTCTACTTCCAGCAAAATTAGCGTATTCTGTTTTATTACTTATATCATATTGGTAGGTCGACTTCTACCTACTTTGTGATCGCAACCGAAGAGAACATTACGGAACATAGTTTTTTTTACAAGTAAAATGTGCGCGTATTCGCGTGTTACGAATGAAGGAACGGAATGCAGGCGGTGCGGGAGGCAGGACTAGCGTTGAGGAATTACAAAAATTAAAAGTCAAAGTCAAAGCCATTAATTCAATTTTTATTTAAAAAAAGCGCGTGTATCGAAATCGGTAGTTTTTTTTCACTGTTAAGTATTAACACAGCATATGCCTTATGGTAAAACTGTGGTATAAAGGTTCTTTATTTTGATAGATAACAATGTAAAATGTATCAAATAGATACAATATCGTCGTATCCTACAAATAGGGGCGTAACTGCAAAACAGCTAGTTTTCAGGATTGATAAAAAAAACATTAGTTTCCAATTATGTGTGTTAGTTGGTATCCTGGTTATGCTAAGACTATTTTTATGAAAATAATGATATATTTTAGGTGTATTTTGTTCCTTAAATTCTCCATTCTAGTACGACAACTAACGGTTCACGGTACGGCTCGATTGATAAATTTTGCCTAAGAATGTTGAAAGTGATCGTGTTTTTTCCTCAGCCGGATATATTTTCAACAAAATACGAAGTTTACTATCAAACAAAATGTTGGACGCTTTGTTGTTTTTTAAGAAAAACATGCTTTTAAATTTTTATCTACCTATACTAATATCTATGCTAAAATAATAAAGGGGAATTTTTTTCTTTGTCAAACGGGCTGGAACTACCAGTCGGATTCGAAATACTCTTTCATCACTAATATGATACCCCCGAGTATTATAGGCTACTTTTTATCCCGGGAACTTGGATGAAACCGCGGGGAGTTATTTCAAATTGTGGTATGAGCTCTCCGCCGTGGTTTTCCCAATGGAGTACAGCATGGGGTTCTTCAAAAAGGGCGTGAAGAGATTTCTTCAGGGTCGGCAACGCGCGAGTGATACCCCTGGTATTGCACGCGTCCATAGGCTACGGTACTGCTTACAATCAGGCGGGCCGTCTGCTTGTTTGCCACCTTAGTGGTATAAAAAAAAGATATTTGAAGCTGAAGATATTTTTGTTTGTTTGTAGAAGGATAACCAGGAAAACGGACGGGCCAGTTGGCGCAGTTGGTTAAGGTTCACCTTACGCGCCGCAGGTCGTGGGTTCGACTCCCACACAGGACATGCATTTGTGTGCATGAACATGTCTGTATGTCCTGAGTCTGGGTGTAATTATGTATATTAAGTATGTATTTACAAACAAAACGTAGTATATCAGTTATCTGGTTTCCATAGTACAAGCTCTGCTTAGTTTGGGATCAGATGACCGTGTGTGAGGAATGTCCCAGGATATTTATTTATTTAAAACAAAGGTTCGACTTATAAGATGCCTTGTCTTTCCAATCTTTCTCTATGGAGTTAAAACTTGGTCCTTTAGATTGCAAGGTCGTCGGAAAATCGACGCAATGGAGATATGGTGCTGGAGACGCCTCCTGAAAATTCTGTGGATGGCCTTCTGCATCAATAACTTGATCCTCAAGGAGCTTCGAATAATGGATAGGCTTTCATCAACTATGCTAGTTCGAATTCTCAAGTTTTTTTGATTTTTTTTTACAATATGGTGGCTCAGGTAAATTTTTCTTGGGGCATATCCGGCCGTAGGTCCAAAAGCAAAGTTAAGATACAGCACGAGAAGTTTTTGAAAATAAAGATTCGAGATTATCGCGTTCTGTGTTTCAGTGCGATAAAACGATTAGTTTTAGCGACTTACCGATCAATCAGTGGTCCCAGAAGTATTCAGACAGTTATATTTTATGAAATTTCTTTAGGAGTTTCCCTCCAAGTGTATCCCATTATTTGGGGTCGGCTCTCCTCGTTCTCATGCGCCAGGATGGTATGTCCTGGGTTGTCCGTACTGTGAGTTGGGCTAGTTCCAAGTCGCGGGTTACTGTAGACCACCATGTGACTTTGGGTCTTCCTCTTTTCTTTTTTGAGTTCGGTAGGGCCAGAGCCTGCCGAACCACGTGGTCTTCAGGACGTCTCATTGCGTGGCCATACCAACGAAGCCTACTTTCTGTAAGTTTTTCTGAGATGGTCGCGACTAACGATGATGGTAACTACCTCTGATGTGTTCATTTCGTACTTTATCAAGTCTGGTTACACCTGCTGCCCATCTCAGCATCTTCATCTCGGCCACGTGAAGTTTTTGTTCATGCGCCTTTTTTATGGCCCAGCATTCGGCACCGTACATCATTGCAGGTCTTACAGCTGTTATGTAAATTTTTCCCTTCACTTTGATCGGCATTCTTGTGTCGCAGAGGACACCCAAGAGAGCTCTCCATCTTTGCCAGGCAACGTTGACTCTGTGGGTGACGTCGGTTTCAATGTTACCATCAGCCGTCAGCATCGCTCCGAGATATTTGAACTGTGATACCTTTGGAATAGAATCTCCCTCGATATAGATCGTGTGTGAGATGGTGGTATCGCCGCTAAAATTGCATTCCAGATGTTCAGTCTTGCTTCTGCTGATACGGAGTCCATTGCTTTCCAGGGCGCACCTCCACTGCTCGAAAGTAATTTGCAGTTATTATGCACTTTTGTCAATGAGCACGATATCGTCTGCATATAACATACACCATGGTAGGGGAGACTGGATATCTTTGGTGAGATATTCCATTACCAGATTAAAGAGTAGTGGGCTCAACGCGGAACCTTGATGAACCCCGACTTTGACTTCAAAGGTTTTGCTCACTCCGGCCAAACTTCTCACTTTTGTGCTACTCCTGTGGTACATATTCTGGACTAGGGCTACGTAGTAATCCGCTAGACCCTGTGATCTCATCGCTTGCCATACCAGGTTTCGTGGCACCCGGTCAAACGCCTTCTCAAGGTCTATGAAGATAAGGTGTAAGTCTTCACTGGTAGCCCTATGCTTTTCCATTATTATTCGGACTGTTTGGATAGCATCGAATGTGGATTTTGATGGCATAAAACCGTACTGGTTTTCAGAAATGACAACGTGGTTCAAGAAGCGATCGTTCAGTATTCTTTCCCATATTTTTAGGGTGTGAGAAGTAAGTTTTATGCCCCTATAATTCCCGCAAGCGCTGACGTCACCTTTGTTCTTATAAAAGGGCACTATGTAACTTTGTCGCCATGATTCTGGGTTCATATTGGAGTTGAGGACAGCATTGAAGAGTCTTGTGAGCCACTCAAGTCCTATAGGTCCTATCTGTTTCCAGATATCAGAAGGTATTTCGTCTGGCCCAAGAGCTTTATGGTTTTTCATCCTCGAGACTGTGGTTTTCACCTCCGCAACATTAATTTCCAGCACTGGTCCAGCCGTAGGATTTATTATAGGTTGTTACTGGCTTGGGAATTCCTCGTTAAGAAGCTCTGCATAGTATTGGCACCATCTTTGGTTAATGTCTTCGTTAGTTGTAAGCAGCTGATCGTTTTCGTCACGGATGTATTTATTAATTTTAATATCTAACGTTGACTTATGTCGCTGCTTTGCGATTTTGAAGATTTCAGTGTCGTTCTTTGCATCTTCCAATCTGCTATAAAAACATTCTTTAGATTGTGCTCTACTTTGGGCTACTTCGCGCTTCGCTTGTTATTTCGCCTTCTTGTATTCAATGCGATCATCTTCCAGTTGTGTTATCTGCCATAATTTAAAAAGATCCCTTTTGGCACTTACAACTTTTTTAACTTCGTCATTCCATCATCTTGGGTCCTTGTTATTGCTTAGTTTTCCTTTTGAGACTCCTAAGATTTTGGACGATTGGGTTTTACAGGTGTATGCAAAGTTTGACCACATAAGCTCGGCGTTGTTGTTGTAATCATTGTTCAAGTCCTCCTCCAGATATTGTTTAAGGGCGATAGACAGCTCTTCACCTTTTGGGCTGTAAAGTTGTCCCCATTTGATTTTCGGGGTTTTGTCTGTGACCGTTCTTATAGGTTTAGGTAGTTTTAGACATGCTACCAAGATTATATGCTGCGAAGTAAGCGCCTATCCAGGGATGACTTTACAGTCCTTAAAATTTCTAAGTAGATTTCTATCTTCCAGAATATAATCTATTTGTGTACTGTGTCCTGAACTTTTACAAGTGATTAAGTGTTCTGGTTTCTTTTGGAAAAAGGTGTTAACTGGTCGCGCGCACGACCGGACAAGAAAGACCTGCTAGAGTTAAAATTTATATGGAACAGTAACTAAATGACAGTTAATATTAAACCTTGTGTCTTATACGTCACAGTGGAATTTCGCGCACAATGGCCGCGTTTCACCTTAAACGCAAACGGTCTGTATAAGGCGCGCGGAGGGTTAATGATGGCAAGGTTATGTCTCATCCCGAAATCTAAAATCTCTTCCCCTTGATTGTTTATGGTCCCATATCCTCGATTTCCGCGCACTCCCGGGTATAAAATGTTACAATTACATTGTTATTGTATGTTATTAAAAAAGAATTTCAATCAGTGTATTTCTATTTAAAAAAGAGATATAACGTAAACACTTTTTCTTGATAAAGTAAAATTAAAAAAAAAACAGCTTTTGCTAGAGACCACAAACTTTTTTGATGCGTGTAGATAATGAGACGTTTTCTTTCCATAGGGTTTTATAGAGTTTGGTTGAAATTAGCTGTCAAACTGTTGATAATTCGAACTAATTTGAACCTTAAGTACACGATTTGACAGGTATTTTCAACCAACTCTATAAAACTCTATGGAAAGAAAACGTCTCATTGGATAATGTATACTATATGTTATTTTATAACAAACCTTCTCCTGATATTTTGCTGTTTTGCAGCTACGCCCCGTTTCGTAGGATACGTCGATATTGTATCTTTTCGATATTTTTTACATTGTTACCTATAAAAATAAAGAACTTTCTTACTTAGCAGTGCAAAAAAGACGACAGATTGGATAGACGCAGGAATTTTCCCGCCGTCCCGCACCGCCCGCATTCCCTTCGTAACACACGAATACGCGCACATTTTACTTGTAAAAAAAACTGTGTTCCGTAATGTTCTCTTCGGTTGCGATCACAAAGTAGGTAGAAGTCGACCTACCAATATGATATAAGTAATAAAACAGAATACGCTAATTTTGCTGGAAGTAGAATTTATCAAAAAATATTTTCTTAGGGTTCCGTATATCGCAACCGGCTGCAAACTTAAAACTAAGTGTAATAGGCTAATACAAGTTACCAATGAATTCGCAACTAGTACCACAAATTTTGCCTAGGAGATAAAGGCGAAAAATCACTTTTTTAAGTTTTGGTGTGTTCCGTATGTCGCAACCGGTTCCAATTTCTTGAGAAGGTAGGTAATGGTTCTCTAAAGACATGGTATTCTCGCAACTAGTACCACAATTTTTGTTTAGGAATTATTCAATATCAAAGTTTTTCTCAATTTTCACCATGTTCCGTACTTCCAAATCGGTTGCGAATTTAAGGTAGTCATATCCATACAGAACTTTATCGATATGCCAAAAATCATGAGTACCACAATTAATGTAAATTGATTATCTAATTCTACTGCACTATTATGAAAAGTCTGACTCAAATACCGGTTCGGAAGGTTGCATTTGCTGAGAAGAGCCGGCAATAAACTCAGCAATTACTCTTTTCAAAACAAGCTTAGATTCATTACATAGCATTTACATTCTAATCGCACTGACAATGCAATTGCCACGGCGCGGCGGCAAAAGCAACTTTTTAATCTGGAAAAGTCAGTTTTTAGAATCAATATTTCCACTTTTACATTTGCAAAATCTGTAATTTGACGATAGAACCACCATTTTTACTGAATATAACATCCAAACTAATTTCTAAACAAAAATACAATGTATTTTTATACCGATTTTAATAACTTTTTTATTAAAGCTAAAACAGATAAAGGACGTTACAAAAACGTTTTTTAGATAAAATAACTCACACAAGTTTGGGATTTAACTGCCATTAAACTTGTGCGATTTCAATTTGGTAAACTGTACAGAAACAAATCATTGGGAAAAGATTACTTTTTGTTCTATACAGCGTGCTCTTTTTTTATGATGAAAAAAATGGTATTTAAAATCCACTGAAATAATTTTATTTTAATAAAAGCATTTTCTTAAAGTAAAATTGATGTTTGGTCATCGACTGACCTCGGTAGGAGTTATGGATGGCGAGGAGGGCGAGGATGTAGCTCGCTTTCCCAGAAAATTACTATTCACTCCGACTTTTAAGATGTTTCAAGAAACAGAGAAGAAACAGTCAACAATCGGAGTGAGTTCCACACCTTATTAAAATTAATATAATTTAAGGAGTGGTTTTTCTTAAAAAAAAAACTAATAATTAAGTTTGCTTGTGAAGATTAGCAGATTTCTTAAAATCTTTACTATCCAGAAATGTTGTTTTAACGTAATTATTTTGCATTTATGCTTTATGAACTTCTGAGATAATCTCTGAATGAGATCTAATATTGAATTTATCCAATAAATTTCGGAATATACGCAACAACAAAAACAAAATTGTTTTAGAATGTAAACATGTTGAACTACTTACTTTGCAATTTCGACCGCCCATTTTGGCTCCGTTTGTAAAGGAAATAGAAATATTTTGTTCATTGGCATTGTTATTAAGCAATATGAAACTCTATTCTAGATTTCAAATTGGACATAGTTAGACGAATAGACAGACAGGCTTACAGACGGACAGATGGATGTACGAAGTCCCACCATAAGGGTTTGTTATCTTTTTAGTACGGAACTCTTAAAAGTAGCATCCTGTACGTGTAACTGAAAAGTTTAACAGATTCAAATGACATCTTTATCTAAAAGTAAATACGTATTAAAATCCATTCTTACGGAAAATGGGCCTTCCTAAGTTTGATTGATTAAGTTCCACTTGTTTTCGTTTTGTTTTCTGATAACCATTTTCGGTTTCGCGTTCCACGAGAGTCTTCCTACTGCTGCTATTTACATTTTGAGGATTTGAGGCTGCATTTTATAAACGTACTTTTAACTACGTTTTCTTTTAATCTAAAATTTGCAAAAATAAAATTAAGCCGTTGTATTCAAAAACAAGTTTTTTTTTTTAAATTTCATTTTTAAAACAAGCTTTTTATAGTACTCATCAAGACGAATCAAACGAGTAATGAAGTTCAAGACTAGACTAATCACGTACTGGAATAGAAAAGCAAAGCCAGGGACGCCTAGATGGAATGATCGTGAAATTTAGTAGAAATTCTGATATTGTTATGAGATATAATAACGTCACGCGATTATTTCAATCTAGGTCGAAATAATTTTCAGAAAAAATTAAACCAATAAAATTGAAATTTGATAGAAAATGTGAATAGGGTACTGGGGGAAACAACTCCCATTTTTAAAGTGTTCGCCTTTAAATCAAGTGCCGACAGCCTCATGTCTCGGACAAATTACATAAAATAACACCTTTAGAAATATGGCAACTTATTACCACAAAGTATCAAATAGAACACCATCATTTTATCCGCCTACACCTCAACGTCTTCCCATTCTAATACCGCTATTTAATACCCAATATATCCTTTATACGACCATATATCAGGAAGCTACGATAAAGAAAAAGCTCACTCCATAATACTCTGTCATTGATAGCCATTTGTATTACTAGCCCCAAATAATGGGGCTATTTGGTTTCCACCGTGTATTTATCAATCAATTTACTTGATTATTTACATTAGTAATGGATGCTTTGTAAATTGGGGCAGTGATTGTTCGTAAATATTGTGCATTTTTATAGAACGCGTTTTTTGCATTTTGTCGGTAGGTTTTTTGTTTCATACGGACGGTAAAAAATATTGTCTGACATTAGATCAGCCTTTTTGTGTCCCTAAAAAAGTCTATGAAGTGAAATTCTATTTGTCCGTGGTAAATATAGTATGCTGGGATTTGTATATAAAATATACATATACATATAAATGTGTGCAACTGATTAAAAAAAAAATACTAGACTTTAAAAAAACGTCTTCTAAATCCATTGTTAACCTATTCCTTAACTTAAGCTGAAACGTTACTGAAAAGTTTACGATAAACGTGAAATAAATCAAAGACTTAATATAAAACTGAAATATTTATTTTAGGTAACTAAGTGAAAGAGGTACTGAGTGAATTATCAACCCAACAAAAAAAACACAAAGAACGCTCACAAAAGAGCCAGTCGTCTAAAAATCGCAACAAAAAGTACTAACAATACGCTCAGCTAAAGCCTGAATGTTACTCAGCTGTTTATTTAAGGCGAAGTGCTTACATATCAGTGATTCTGAGTTTACAGCAGTGTGAATAATTGAACGGACGTAAGTGGTACGCCTTAATGCTTTGCTTAGGTTTCCACTAGGCTACAGATTACCTGAGACCGCCCGTCTCTGGGGACGCCTCATGGCTTTATTTGATTATACTATGTTTATTTTACTGGTAAATCTGTGAAGGATTACTTGCGTTATTAGTGCGCGTTTTGCACCTAGTAGCGTGAGGTTGTTATCTGTTTCTAAAAATACTTGTTTTAATTTTGAGGAATTCCTAACTAATTTAGGTAATATTTAATTAGGTTCAATCTTCTTACTTATCATCATCAGTCGGTAAACAAGCATACGGTCCGCCTGATGGTAAGCGGTTGCCATAGCCATATGGACACTTGCAACACTCGAGGCATCACTCGCGCGTTACCGACCCTTCCCCCCCCTATGAGCTCTATAGACCTAACGCACAGGAACTCAACCTAAAGTTATTTTGCTGCGGTATTCTGTAAGATGGAGGTACTTCACCAGTCGAGCAGCTCTTTGAGCGAATAAATGCTATGCTCTACCTCTCTCAAAAACCATGAATTCCCCTAAACCTCTTCCAAACATCCTTATAAATGACAAATCATAAAGCGCATAGTCTCTGTCTATCTGTCCGTCCATTAGGGCGCTTATAATACACAGTTAGATCCCGTTTTCACAGTTACCTAGGAGTTTCCTATTTCCTTCGAAAACGCGAGTAAAATCGCAGGTCAAAAACTATTACAGTAGTACCTAACTTATATGGCTTACCGATGTACCTGCGCAGAAGATACTTTTTTGTACATTTTCAAAGCGCGCTATTGGTCGGCAGCTGCCGCCATGTTAGCGCACGCCGTGCGGAGGGGCGTGACTTGCGAGTGAGACGGAACAGCTGCAATGTATTATGAACCTTATATTAGTGATCTAACGTTTATTGTAAGTTTTAAGCATTATTTTGTTAATCTTCGGGTCCATACTTTCTTTTCTGTGCGAACGAACATTCACGACGCGCCTTATCTGTTGAGTAATACTGTACCTAAACAGATGATATTCCTTTTTTCTCCTTCAAATGAAACGTATCGTTTGTTTACAATGTAATACGACACTGGACGGTCTTGCAGACTCGTGTAAAATACAAAACTTTTCTATTTGTTAACGAATGCGGGTTACGGTACGAATTTAGTTTCATCGCTTTGTTTGTAAGGCTTCGACGTTCTCTTGTTTATTTACACCCAAATTGGTTCTTGGAAATGCTAATTAATGTTTTTGATCGTTATTGGGAATGATAAATCGGTTGCTAAGCCATAACTACGGAGTAATTTACTAAATAAATGAAGCTGCGAATGTTGCTTTAAATGATTCTTCTTTTTTAAAAAAACAATTATAATGCTAGCTGTCCCGCGCGGTTTCACCCATATTCCCGAGGGTACGTATTTTTTCCCGGGATAAAAAGTAACCTGTGTGTTAATCCAGAACATATTCTATCTGTGTGCCAAAATTCATCCAAATCCGTTCAGTAGTTTTTGCGTGAAAGAGTAACAAACATACGCAACACTTTCGCGTGTGTAATACAGGTTGTTGTTTTGGTCAGCGACGAGCGACTCAGGGTCAATAATACACATGATACTGGGGCTAAAAAAAATATAAAAAAATACTTTATTTTTATTAAATAATAATAATAAAAAAATAAAAATTTTGAAAATCATGTAATAAGCTAAAGTGTAGACATAATACTCAACGGGAGTACGAGGGAGTAAAGGAGTGGGGCGATGGCGGCTTGCGCCTAGCTCTAGTCTGTGCACGTGCCTAGTAACCATACTTTGCAGTAATTTTATTTCAAATTGAATAAGGTATTTCTCAATATATTTACAGTATTTAATGGAATTAAGTCGATTTTTGGGAAATATATATTTTGTACTACCGCTCCTGGGTCGCTTGTCGCCGACCAAAACAACACCCTGTATAGTAAGGAGTAAGGATAGTAAGGACTATAGTAAGGATATGTCTAGTAGTATATCACTGTGGTATATTTTCACATTATTGTTTATAATTTATTAGTTGTTTCTAGAGATCACTTTTAGTGATAAAGTTCTTGTATTATTAGTATGTCATGTGGTGTAACAATAAAGCGTTATCTATGTATCTATCTATAAATACCTACAAATGCTTTGTTTTCAAAAACTTAATCATACATTCATAAACATAGTGGAGATATCTTTTTAACCGACGAAAAAACGGAGGAGGTTTACAAGTCGACGCGTATATATTTTTTTTTATGTATGATCTGATCACGCATAACTTTTTACAGAGTAGTGTGATTTTGATATTTCTTTTTTTATTGGACTGCAAAACCTTATAAAATTCTAAAAAAAATGATCTTTTCAGTTTTTTCGGTGGTTTAATTTTTTTGTTAAAAAGTTTTTATTTTATATTTTTTGTGGCTATAATCTATTACTAGATGCTTTATTTTTGATTTCTTTTGATGTAATCATATATATTTTTAAGATCAATTATACTATCGGATACTATACAACTAACAAAAATAATAGTATAAAAAAGCACTTGAACAATATCACTGCTGTAATTTTAGGTTCGCATTACTAAATTTGTAAGCGTTGCATATAAAGCTTGAAATAGAAAATTCATATAAAAATTAAACAATAAACAAAGAATAACTCATTTAAACGTTTGCCCGTAGATTTCTAAATTAATTGTTAGCAAACAAAGGCTGATTGTGCATTTTTTATTTGATTTATAAATAAAACTAGACACCGAAAAAATATTTTTCAAACGTACAATAGAATAAAGTTGGTTAAACAAAATGCTTTGAAAATTTTCGCGCGCGGAAGCGGACTGTGAAGCATAATAAATAATTTAGTCGAAAAAGTTAGTTCTGTACATTTTAGTTTTACTCAACGGCTTAGTGCTATACGAACGGAAAAGTTTCTTTATACAGGGATTAAGTCGAAATGAGTTTTTTCACGGATACAGCCACGTGAATATAGCTGTAAATGAAGTTTTTGTGAAAAGGATTCAACCTTTTCTGGCGCTGGATTTTTGGATTACTTATTGGAGGAGTTTAGTTACGAATGAAAAAGGACTTTATATGCTTTATAATAAGTATAATAACTACATTTTCTGTGATAATTTTCCACCTTTTATCATTATCGTAATTTTCAGCATCGTTTTCCTTCTCTTTCTTTTTCCTACTGAAGCTTATGCCCCTATTTATTTCAATACATTTATGGACCAATTATATTCAGGGTTGTTTATGGGTCATACCCTCTCATACCTGGCTCACTATTATGGAGTGTTCCGGGACCCAATTTGATGGTTTATTATATAAGCATTTACCTCGTTTACTTTGATACTTTAGCTTTGATTGACAGAGCTTGATGGTAGGGTAAATGTATTATTAATTCTTAATCCACTCTCACAATCTCCAGGCATTCCACTGAAAATCAGTGCGACATTTTAATTGTGCTTATATGTTTGGCTGCTATGATTGGTCTGGCTGCTTCCAAAAAGTATTGAAATAACTAGTTCCCTAAATACCATATTAAAAAATCTGCTCTCAAAATTTAGAAAAAAAATTGAGAGCTGATTTCATGCCTGTTTACTGTAAATTAGCCGACGGGACAAATTAGTAGGTATTCATACGTTTGAAGTACGTACTAACACTACTCAATTCTATACTTTTTGTACATCAGAAAAAAAAGGAAGGTCTGGCGGCCCTAGGATCTCGATCCATGTGTTCGTGAAAAAACTGTCAATCGGCGCGGAGCACAGTTGAGCGCGAAACGAATGCTCGTTCGAAGCTCGCAAGCTTTAGTTATTATTCTGAGTTCGCAACTCCGTCAACGCTACGCGAGCAATTCTCGATGATAGAATCCTGGGGCCCAAGTCTGCTATTACAATTGTGTTCCAATGAACTTTCAGTGGTGTCAAAATTGTGACATTTTACAGTTTTGGTAGTCTGCTAACACAATCGCGTCAGAATGGCGGCATAATGACGGCATAATGGTCCCACAATTGCCTACCGATGATTTTCCACTGAAACTTCAGTCTTTGTCAGTTTTGACAGGTTTTATACATATTTTTTTTCTACTGATTTTTCGGTAAAAGTTTGGTAATCTGCTATTTCCGTAAATATCAGTGGTTTCATTATTGCACGATGATAGATCCGCCATCCAATAATCTTTTGACAGATCACTTGAAAATATTTTTATCATTATGAGACGATTGTGCGGCCATTGCATTTTTGACATTTGGGGCATTTAGTAGTAGTTGAACATTGAAATAAATATGAGTTCTATACTGAGATGGCGAAGTGATGGCATATCTGTCGCGATGAAGGTATGAATATAATAAATTCATAATTTGTATGTTTCTATTACAATGAGTTCATTAAGGGCCTTGTTCTTTTTGTTTACAGCTTTATGGTGTACAATTAAGAATTATCTAATATATTGTTACTATACATACATATCGCTTGTTATGCCAATAATATGTCTATTGTAGATTCTGATTGCTATGGCATTTTATGCTACTGGGTCATACCAGACATTAGTTGGGCAGAGCAATTTCCTTACTGTCTACAGAAATCTGTATCAAGAGCTGAGATAAGTTACTGAGACACTCAATATCCCAACCATTTAAAAAAAATATGTGATATGGCCAACCCACCTTCATCAAAACCAAGTAAGACGAGTCAATTGTATGAAATTACCTACTAGCGAATAACAACAGTCAGTTCCACAATTGTAGGGTTTCATCAACAAGGAACCCGACGTTTCGCCATGTACATCCCTCTGTCTGTCCGCGTCATTTGCCTTACGATCCCCAAGATTCGGGATGTATAACCGCATGGTTGGTCAGGCAATGGGAAGGCAGGTGGGAATTGATCTGTCCTCGGCTTAGCTCAGAAACTTAATACTAGAAAGCTGTAATGTGGCATGAGTATACATATTCATCACGCCGACAAAGTATAAAAATTAAATCTTGTCAAAAGTTATAGAGTACCTCCCTAATCCGTATGCCCCACGCCGCGTCCCGCACCAATTCCTAACTCAATAAGCGTGCGATCTTTTTGTTATTTTTAAAGAAGTATCTCAAAAACTATGCATCCAAATTATATGATGTAAAATATTATCAACATAAAATGACCTTGGTAATAGCATTTTTTTTTGTAAGGACTTTAAATAGGAGTGCATCTAAAGAATTTTTAAAAGAATCTTTTTTGTTATCCAAAGCCTAAATAATGAATGTTCAGATCCCTAACTTGAGGAATTATGGATTGCTTATACAAACCCTATTTCACCCCTTTCAAGATTATTTTTTGAGACAAAAGATCATAGCCTAAGTCCTTCCCCGGGTTATGATATAAACCCGGGTACTACATACCTATGCTCAGCCGTTTAGTCGAGAAAAAGTAACAAACAAACAAACAGAGTTGTTTTCGCATTGATAATATTAAGTATGGATAACTTAGATTTAATATTTATCGTG
The DNA here is from genome assembly GCA_951394255.1 of Polyploca ridens. NCBI lineage: Eukaryota > Metazoa > Arthropoda > Insecta > Lepidoptera > Drepanidae > Polyploca > Polyploca ridens. Next base: position 3,332,583 of record OX596262.1, read on the forward strand.
TATCTGTAAATAATTTCAACTGTTATGGTGGTATCTACGTAATTATGAGTTCAAACTATTTAAATAATTATTTGAATAAATACTTACGGAAATGAGTTGTTTTTTTATGGCAACTCTACTACTATCTATCACAACACTAAGCGCCCCTGTACACGATGCCGCCGCCGCGCCGGCACCGCGCCGCCGCCGCTTGATTAAAGCATTCTATACAGTTGTCAGTAATACATTGCTAGCTACGGAGATGAAACGTGTTGCACGTTCGTTGGTGGCTGGCAATGGAATAACTCAATTAAATAATGGCGGACAACGTCGCGGTAGCGGCGCGGAGGCGGTGCGGCGGCGGCATCGTGTACAGGAGCGCTAATAAGAGACCATTATGCGACCATTATGAAATATTAGACTGCGCACATCGGCTCAATGATAATTGAATTGCAATTGAATCGTGTCGGAATGACATTTTAGCAGACTTGGCCCCCTGTTCGTTCGTGGCTCGGTTCGACTAGTTGGACATACCAGAAATGTTTGAAATATTCGCCACGAACGTTCGAACGTGGACGGCATCCGCTACACACCCTTACAAAAATGAGATACTTAAATCATCCGCTATAAGCGAAACTAAAGTATCTTCTATTCATTTAACATGAAACTAGACACATATATCTCTATTCCACATGCCAGGCACGAGTTCCATAAATCCATCAGCCCTAGGCTGTACAAAATAGTACTTTCCCAAAATGATCCCAACAGCGTCATTCTAGCAAAATGTAATACAATTTTAGCTTACCAAATAGTATCAAAACGTTTTCTGTCCTTCTCCAATATATCGTGTGTGAGCGAAAGGGATGTACTCGGTCTTGAATGAGCTTAGTTGTAGCGATTTGAGTAAGCAGTCTTTCGTTTAGTATGACCATGTGGTTCTTGAATGAAAGGATAAAGAGAAAATTTATTTGATTGGTAGTTTATTAAAATTTCCTGGCAAATTTTATTTAGATTATTTACTTATTTACTTAACTAGGTACTTAATCTATTTCATTATGTGAAAGTATTTTAGTTTTTATTTTACAAAACCGATTAAAGTTTAAAATGAAAATAAAATATCGAGTAAGAAAGGTTACGGGAAAACTAAATTGATATTATAGACAATGGACTCCGTAATAATGTGTGATATCGACAAGTATTGCGAATCAGTTTTACTATGAAGTAGATATTATGTAGTATCTCTTGATTTTCAGTCGCACTTTTTGCGACAGCACGAAAAAATGAAAGCGACAAAACAAAAATGAAATGGAGTGAAATATTTTATTTTACTTATTTAATTACTCGGCATTTAAAGGCACTTATGAATAGTCAGACTAGTGCATGGTTCGGAATGTTGCCTTTGCTGAGAACAGCCGACAATAAAATATTAAGAAGTATTTAGTATATTGCTTGCTTGTATACAGAATTAATATGTTTGCCTATAATGTAAGTAATTTTGTGCATGACCAACAATAGTACATAAATATAGTACTTTCTACAGGGTGAAATCGAAAACATTTGACTTTTAAGGTAGGATTCTATTACCGATACCTACATTTTATTTTTTGTGAGGTTTTAAACAAAATCCGAAATATTAAAAAAAAACTCTTTTGCCGTTCTTGGAACTGATATACAAGCATAAAATAAAGCTTTATACACCGGTCTAATAACATATCATACTAATAATCCCATAACACTTTTGTTTAAACCCGCAAGCCGCAATTTACTTGTTTATACCTCCATGTGAATTCCGCACCGCACACCGACAAAAGGAGTGGTTTCTTAATATATATTGGCATTCAGACTAATTTTTTATTAATCTATATTATGAGTATAACGTCCTATTAAATTTTGTAAAATGATTTCAATTTCACCTTAACCACACCATCCATAATGAACACAAACAAATCCAAAGTACCCTTAAACTCGTGGCCACCCCACACAAGATATCCACATGATAACCCGACGTTGAGTAACTCCGGCAATGTAACACCAGACGGCGCTACCTTCATAAGATCGGCGCGTGACCTCTCTACAAATGTCGCGATTGTAACTCATGGAGGACATTACACGATATTTTCGCAGCGTAAGCTTCCTGTACTGTTGAGTTTGCTTGTTGCAGTAAAATTTGTGATATTATACTAGACTAGCGCCCCGAATTCGCGCGGGGATAATATCGATATGTGGTGTCAGTGGAGCGGTTTGCGCGCCCGTTTACGCCGAGGCACGCCCGGTCACGGTTTTTTACGACTGAAGATTTATTAAAATTAAGACTTATATCTTTACTAATAATGAAGCAAAGACCTCAAAGCTTTGCATAGCAGACCCTCCCATATGGAAGTAGCTATCACAGGTAAAATTAGCTTACAAAATGATCTATATGCCCAGTTTGGCAATAAAAACACCTACCATTGGTAAGCAAAACGATTAGTTTTTGATTATTGAAACCTTACCTAACCTTACCTCCATAAATCGGTAGACATGCATACGGCCCGCCTGATGGGTAGCGGTTACCGTAGCTATATGGACGCTTGCAACATACAAAGCATCGCTCAAGCGTTACCGACCTTTCCTCCCTCCTCTATGAGCTCTGGCGACGTTACTCACGCGCAGACAACTTTACACAACAAAGTTATTTGGCTGCTGCGGTATTCTATAAGGTAATACGAATAAACGCAATGCTCTTATCTTTCTCAATATTGTGAATACCGTTTCTTGCATTTAAAATCATTTGTAAGATAAATACGTTATTTTTTATTGTTATTGCAATATTTTTTTGTATTTTTATTTTTGTGCAACAACATACAACTCTCTTAAATAAGCCTCTTAATCGTAAGTCCAATCTTAAACATCAATATTTCAAAATTACAATTTAGAATTTTTATATTAGCATGTTTGCATATCGTCGAATGAAACAATTATTTATGCAAATAGACAGTAATGGCTTAAAAATATCTGAACAACATAATAAAACTGTAAAATTATAAGTATATAGTTAATTAATCAATACACGGCAAAAAGTTGTAGGCAATAATATTATATTGTAGTACATACAAATGTGAGTTATTTTATCCTAGAAGGAGTGCACATGCGAATAAAACCCTGTATAATTAAGTCGCACGTTGTAAATCTATTCACGCGTTGAAGTTTGTTGCCGTTTTTTCCCGCAAGAAGAATTCACTAACATCGGACGTGATAGGGTATTACGTAATGAACTCACAGATATAGTGTATGTCAAACTTTTTGCAATCACTTTTTTAACGGCACAAAAAAACATTTACCCCTTACTCATAATCACTTTTTAACTAAATCAGTGTAATAGTGTGCCCCGTCTCACTCTTTCGATCACCAAATGTCACCTGTCAGATAAAGACTTCGGAATTTTAGCTAATCAATGTTTGGTAACATTATTATGAATAAGGGGGTTAAAATTAATAAGTCTCGTTCATTTATTACTTAAAAAAACAAAAGTATGCATCATAGCTTAAGCTACAATATGATAAACTAAATTTTTTGGAGAATTCATATTTATATTAATGTATCCCATGTATATACCAGGGTACTAGGCTTGTGGAAGACTCACCTACAGACTCACACAGATCACGGGGCACGGGTACTTCGGTGATTATCTGTGTAAGATCGGAAGTGAGGCGACGGCGGTTTGCTTCCACTGCAGTGGGAGCGGCCAGGATTCCGCATTGCACATGCTCGCAGTATACCCTGCATGGGAACCCGAGCCGCAGATCCTGGTCGGCCTCATCGTACGGAATCTCTCCAGTCGTGTCGGCGATGCTGAGCGGGGATACAGCGTGGAGTGCCGTAGCCTCCTTCTGTGAGACTTAAGGCTTCAGTAAAGATTTAGGTTTTTTGTAACTATCTGTTACATCTCACATGAAGGCTTATTCACTAGCCATTGGTAACTTCGGTAGCTTTGACCTTCATAAGTGCACTTCTAGAACCTCAACTGAACAAATAGTACGATTTTGACTTTTGAAACTGACAATTTAACTACATGTTGTACAAACCATTGGCCAAACAAACCAACAGTGTGTCGACCAACTGTTTTTGATCGTCCACAAACAAGCAACTAAGCAAGTGGGTTAGCATTCCATCCGCGAACACCCAAGTTTGTTAATACAGGTCAACTTGCTGTACTGTGGTTAATGTACCAAGAGAGGGACAACTTTGATCTAAAGTCGCTTATACACTTGCGCACTCACTTATGAATACTTGGTCGAAACAGTCGGGTCACACGGGTTTTTCATATGACTTAAAAAAAATTTGGTGGTCAATAATCCTTTTTACTTCACAATACATTCATAGTAAAATTCAATAAATGTCGCACTAATGTGTTTTAATAGCAGAATAAAGCAATTTCGAAATGCTAGAAGAAAAAATATCAAAATAAATGTTTAAAATTAAAATCATTTATTGAAATAGACCTTGGCAGGCCCTTATGAAAAGTTTGACTCTAATACCGGTTCGGAAGGTTGCATTTGCTAAGAAGAGCCGGCAATAAACTCAGCAATTACGCATGCCTTCAACCCAGCACAGCGACTCTGACCAGGTCGTCGGTCGACCTGGTGGGAGGTCGTCCCACACGGCGCTTTCCAGTACGTGGTCGCCACTAGAGAACCTTTCTTCCCCATCGGTTATCGGTTCTTCGAGCGATGTGGCCTACCCATTGCTACTCGAGCTATATCTTATCGAATCGTAAAAGCCATTCGATTCACATGAATGCCAATATCTGCTACAACCTTAAAAATCCATCTAGAACTTCTTGTGGAACTTTCAGTGCCTTTTTATATGAATTGTTGGACTTAGTAGAAAGATGTAAATGTTTTACGATTCAAATCTTTCCTGAGACTGTGGCGAAGTTGAATGGACTTCACCTTTTATGTTCGAATGCGGTGATTTCTTTTTCTTTTTAAGAATTTTATGTTAAAGTGTTCTGAAACTGTCGGTCGGTATGTTACCGTAGATTTTTAAAGACATATTGTGCATGAACTGGATGGTTGAATTTAAAAGTGCTACATTAGAAGCGGAACCCTAAAGATTAACATTCATTCAAATGATTCAATTACGCATTTTTGTAAGTTATTCATGACTGAGGTATCCCTGTTTACGTAAATTTATGATAACAAATTTTTCTCATCTTTTGCTTCGACCAAATTTTTTTTGTATAAATTAAACTGAATTCTTGCGTTCAGAGATATCGTTTGCAATTTAAATTTAGAGAATTAATGATAATTTTAGGCTGGCAACAATTCCGTTAAGTATTTGATATTTTAATTCTTAACCATTTCCTTTTGTTTTTGGTACAAATAAATGTTCCAATCATCATTCTATGCGTTATTAATGAGCACTCAAAAGTGAATTAATGAATTAAAATTACAATTAATGGACCGTAGGGACCAAAGGACTTTTATAAGATGCTAGCTGCGCCTGTGGTTTCACCCACGCTCCCGGGATATTTTCCCGGATTTTTCCCACTTCCAAAGTTTCATCGTGTTCGGTTTAGTAGTTGAGACCAAAGAATTTAAAACGTCCAGAAGGATAGTCGCCTCTATGGGAACACGAAATAAACAAGCCATAATTGACAGTATTTAAAAGTAATAAGTTTAGGTAATTAAAACTGACGAAATGGCAATACTTACACATGGAAGGTTAGTTTTTTAGTTTTTCCTTGGTTTTTATAAGTGTTGTGACAGTATTTTAATACGCAAGTTGTCATTTTTTATTTAATCAGTACAGCAAGTATGACGCGATGACAGCCGTGCGCAATACGAACTGAGAGCGATTTGCTCAGGAGCCCCTCAAGCGGAGTGATATTAAATGTCATGCTTTACTAAGGCGGACTATCCATCTGGGTAGAGGCACGATGCCGTATGAAAATCTTTGGTTGAGACATGAAAGGATTATTAGTAAGGATTCGTAGCATCATTCGTAGCATGTGCTACGAAAACCTCTACGATACTACTCGAGTGTGATACGGACGTAAAAAACTGTGTCATCAGACAAAATTGTGTCATCTCAAGTAAATTATCATACATATGTGAGATCCAGTTATCTTTTACATACCATCAACTGACTGTCCTACTATGATTAAATAATACCACCCAAGGGACCTATAACATGCCAACAAAGGACATCCAAAGAAAAGGACAGAGATATATCGCTATCCCTTAAATAATAAACGAGAATATACATATCTAATATGAAACCTTTATTTATAATGGGACAAAAGATTCGTATCTACCCTCTACCATTAATTAATTTAAGGTTCCTATCTAGTTTACAGTCCACTGACGCCTATTGTCTGTGGGCCTATCGTGCCCTGCAGCTACTGTCCGGGCTGCAGTGCAAAGAGTAATACAAATATATGTAGATAGGACAGTGTGTTAAGGATGATCATAATTTTGAAATGGTAACTAATTTGAGTTTCAATTCATTAACTCAATTTTAAGCGCCTATTGTGACGTAATTTTGTGATTCGCCCAAAGAAGTATAAATAAATTAATGTATTAATTGTACGTAGTATTTATATACTCTGAGGTATTAATTATGAACATTTACTGAGTATAATATCTAGCTAGGCGGGTACAATCAGCAACATAAGTAACTGAACACAAAACGATCCATGTTGAAGGAATATGTAGCGTGTAAGTTTTTCTAGCGTGCGTGAAGCGCTCGTGGTGTAGCATGATTAGCCGTTCTTAATCGATCGGCAAAGTTAAGCTATGCCTGTCGTGGTCGGTACCTGGATGGGTGACCGCCTAGTGGTATTTCAAATCGAGCGTTTCCGTGCTTCGGAAGGCACGTAAAGCCGTTGGTCCCGGTTATCACTTATTTGTGATAGTCGTTAAGCTAGTCGGATACCTCCTAGGCGGCTTGAAAAATTCCAACAGTAGGTTGACCACTAGCCTACCTCCACCGATCCGCAGTGGGCACGCGTGGTGGAGTATTGCCTATTCCCTTGCACCCTCATTCGTGAAAGGAGGCCCGTGCTCAGCAGTGGGATATTATAGGCTGATGATGATATACTATAGACTTTTTAAAGATTTCTTTTCTACTGTGTCTGTTTAGGCCTGTGTTTGATCGCTATCTCACTATGGTAAGTTCCTGGTACTAAACAACTATTTTTTACATTAATTTTCAAAAATGCAGAGTTCAGTATGTGTCGGAGATACGGGTAATTTTTTTTTAATTATTAAAAAAAATTAAGACTCACCATTTGATATATTATCACATACACAGTACTATAATGTCTTCAGACCCTATATTTGAAGAGCTCTATGCTGCATGTACTAAAGTACCTTTTATATGAGCAACCCTCTGTATATTAACATACTCTTTGTAACTATTTACCTTATAATTATAATGGGCTACCCGTATACACAGTGGCGGTAGGCGACGATGTTTGACATTAGCCTGCCCATAGGTAATGTGCAGGTCACTTGCTTTGAATGGATTTGCCGCGCTTGGGTGGTTAGCAAGAATTTAGGCAATGATATTAATAATGTGTTTTTTTTTGTGCTTACTATGTATCGTTTTATTAACCGACATCAAAAAAAGGAGGAGGTTCTCAATTCGAATGTTATTTTTTTTTTATGTTTGTTACCTCATAACTCCGTCATTTATTAACTTATTTGGAAAATTCTTTTTTTATTTGAAAGGGTACACTTCCCGTTTGGTCCCATTGTCAGATCAGGATTTGATTACTTCTTAGTGTACTTTGAAGTCGGTTTAAGTTTTTTGTAAAACAGTCCAAGTATTGATGGGCCAATTAGTGTGGTATTGTTTGGGTCCATTGACTGTTTCAAGTCTTTTCAGATCTCGTATCAATGACCAGCTATTGGTGAAAAAGTTGGCGTCGTAGGTAAAATATTTGTCTGTCACCGCAGGTTATGGGATCCATTCCCACCTAGGACAAACTATTTATATGCATGAACATGTCTATGTCCATATAAGTCTGTATGAAAATATTGGTAGTCTATCAGCTAACAGCAAGCTCTGCTTAGTTTGGAATCAGATAGCCTGCATGGAGGCCATCTTTGGTACTAGGCGCACAGATTGTAAAAGATTTTTTTAAAATAATATTCAAGAGACTTGAAAAAAAATGACCCCGCTCACTATAACAGCACGGCTACGCCTCTGAATTTACCTTGCCATGCAAGTGAGGACTTTAAATCGTATGCGTTAAAGTAAATTTTACAATGACTACATAAAATAGCTGACGCCTCGCGGCAAGCGCTCTTGCCGCTACAAGCCCTTAGTCCTGCTGACCACACGCTTCCAGCGAGTGGTCCGATCCCTTGCTGCGTGACGCCAGCAAGCGGTATCTTGCCATAGCCGCGCCACCAATTTCACTGGCGCCGCGCCTCCTGCGAGCTGCCACCTCGCAGGGCGGCGCGCTGCCAGCTAGTGGTTGGATGAGTTGAGGCGGTACCGGCCCGTTGCTGCAATGGAGCGGTGCTGGCATAGTGAGCGATGACTCTAATTATTTTGAGCTGAAACTTTTTATAGAGAGTCTATACCTGATGTAGTCTTCACCCCTTTCGGAAAGATATACCCTTTCCATTACCCGTTGTATAAATTCAAAGGGTTTTCACAATTCTCTCTATCTTTCTCTAAAAGATAGTTTAGCAAAAAAAAATAATACTTAAGTATGGACTTTTAAGTAAATAACCTTACATTTTTTGACAAAGACAGCAAAGCGGTCGATAAATACCTACCCTGATTTACGTTAATAGTACATTATGATACATGTGTGCAAAGTTGGTAATTAACACTGGAGTTGGTATTAAGCGCGTGAGCCGAGACGCGTGTCATACGACGTTTTTCAACACACTTGCGAGGAAAAAATCAGACTTTTATTTTTTAAGACGATTTTTTGATAATAATCAACACAATGAGAACGTTAACAAATATAGAGCGCAAGTTTTTTTTTTTGACAGCCGTGATCTGTTATACCTGTTTAAATTGTACACTTGGTCTACACACATATCACTTGCAGTGAGGTACAAACTTATCATAATCGAGTTATACCTATCATAAAACTGTGCGGTAATCTAAAGTAAAAAGCACAAGTGCGCAATAAGCTGCATTAAGATACTAAGCACGGTGCAATAAATGTCACTTTACGAGCGAGTGTGTTGAAAATAACGTTACATGAAGCCTTTTTAATGTTCTAATAAATTTTTATCAGTAAACAACCTTATAATGTTATACGATCAAAACATCTGGCACAAAGCTCGGAAGTACTCGTGAGAAATATTGCGAATTTTATTATCCTTTAGTATACGAATTGCTTCAATCGTTGTGCTAAAGAATGTTGGAAAATTATCAACATTGCTCACAAAAAATAAAGAGTATTTTTTGACGATTCCCACGCCGTAGTAAAACCATTCGTATAATTTTGAATACGAGATATATTTTACCAGTTTATTGTTAATACAAAAGTTATAAATATTTTTACTAAAGATACGTATCGTAGCACGCAACAGCATAGACGCGCAGGCATGCATCTACGTGCTCTAATATAACTCAATACTCGTAGCTCGTAGCCTGGGTGACCGCCTAGTGGTATTTCAAATCGAGCGTTTCCGTGCTTCGTAAGGCACGTAAAGCCGTTGGTATCGGTTATCAATTAATTGTGATAGTCGTTAAGCTAGTTGGGGGCCTCCTAGGCGGCTTGAAAAATTCCAACAGTAGGTTGACCACTAGCCTACCTCCACCGATCCGCAGTGGGCACGCGTGGTTGAGTATTGCCCATTTCACCTTCATTTGTGAAAGGAGGCCTGTGCTCAGCAGTGGGACATTAAAGGCTGATGATGATGATGATGATGACTCGTAGCCATCTCGTAGCATTGCTACGACGCACCTCACCTAAGCGCGTTTGTTTCATGGCCATGTTCAGTGATCTTGCTTAAAGAATATCTATGGTACAATATACTTACTTATATGAGTTTTCTATATACATACTGTTAACTCGTATATTGGTAATTCTGTTGACCGATAAAAAATGCCTAGCTTTCCGCCCGTCGGTTTCAATATAGTATGTAATATATAGATATATTATTAAGATAATGTATGACTTTGATCCCGTGGAGTCTCGGCAGGCCCCTGGTGTGGAATGCCACGTGTATTGATACACTCGCTCCATCGTACTTACCGGCGACTTGTAAAGTTACAGGGGCAGCTGTGGGCGGTGTGAATATTCAAAATTCAAAAAAACGCATCGGTCGGGCTATGAGACCGTGGGGATCCAAAAATCGTCGTTTTGGTCGCAATTTGTCATACAAATTTATCGAAGCCTCTGGAGATCAGCGGGGTTTTTCCGCCAACGCATCAGCTTGGCTATCCAAAGAGGAAACGCTGCCAGCCTTCTAGTAACCTTGCAATCGGTAGGAACGGGAGACTCGAGGCACTTTTCTATTATATAAATTGTAAATTGTACATATTTGTTGTAAAGTAATGCAACTGTATAAAAATAGATATTTTATGAAAGATCTCGCGTTAAGATAGCGTGCGAAGGAACGACAAAAACTGTTCGCTTTCTAAATTAAGCTTGTTGGTAAGACAGTCTCCTAAGACCATCTAATTTGTTTACTCTTTCTACAGTACTGCACTAAAAAAGCTATAAAATACCTTTGCGTTCAAACCCGTTGAGTAATTTTATTATACTTTTGTACTAATACAAAATATACACTAAAATACATTATTACGGCCCAGCATTGTTATTTTTATAGGCGTACAGCGCCCCATAAAAGTTTCCCCGAAGCCTGGTTAAGTGAAATTTGTGTGAACGCCAAGTATTTTTGCTGCAAAGTGATTCTTAGTATGAATTTATTAAGGACCTCTGTCGATTGGTGCGTTCATGGGATACAGTTACGTTACTACAAACTGTGGGTTTCTTATTACGAGATTAATGTGAAACTCTTATTTTATGATATTAGATGATTAATAATAATAATAAATCAATATCTTGGGACATTCCTCACATACGGTCATCTGATCCCAAACTAAGCAGAGCTTGTACTATGGAAACCAGATAACTGATATATTAAATATACTACTTTTTGTTTGTATAATACATACTTAAGATACATAATTACACCCAGACAGGACATACAGACATGTTCATGCACACATGGGAATCGAACCTGCGGCGCGATAGGTGGAATCGCCAACTGGCTAGACAGCTCATGCATACTGAACATCTTTTACAATGGGACCAAAATTTTTTCAAATATATTTTTTAAAACCTAAATTGGTTTCCTGGTGCTGTTAATAATATTTTAAAAGTACCCACATTCTAACCCTCCAAACTCATGAAGTGGGAATTCGAATTCCATTAGTACTCGTAGTTTAAAACTGTAAGAACCGGTTATATCCGCTTAAAGCCGGATATCGACGAGCTCCATCCGGTTAAGCTTTCCGGAAAATTTGCGGCCACAATCTTACACCGACATTGTAAAACGTTGTCTATAGAAAAAGTACTATAACGTTAATTTACCCCTAGCTTTGTATTTTTTGAAATTGTTAACAGTTTCAATAAAAATTGCCAAACATAGTTTAATAATTGCCCAAAAATTTTATTTACCTAAATGTAACCTTGCTGAGTTTCTTGCCTGTTCTTCTCAGTTGAAGGCCGACTTACGAACTGGTGGTAACTTCAGTAGCTTTGACCTTCATAAGTGGCCTTCCCCCTAGACAAGATGGTTGCCGACAACCATCATCGTTACTAAACGATCAACCTTTGTATGGGATTGACATAAGAAACTGTTAAAAATCACGTGATATATCGATTTGAAATTTCAATCCCATACAAAGGTTGATCGTTTAGTAACGATGATGGTTGTCGGCAACCATCTTGTCTAGGCACCCATAGGACTGGAGAATAAAGTGAAAACATGGTTTTATTGTAAATTTTTATTATTTTTTCTTGTTTTTGAATGTATCTATGTGCTGTCTTAAAATACTGCTAATAATTACAAATTTTCTCAGAAGTGTCTTCTGCGGTTTCACTCGCGTTCCTGGGATAAAAGCATATACAGGTCGTTGTTTTGGTCAGCGACGAGCGACTCAGGGTCGATAATACAATAGATACTGGTGCTAAAAAAAATATAAAAAAAATACTTTTTTTTTTTTTAATAATAAAAATACATAAAATAAAACTTTAAAATCATGTAATAAGCTAAAGTGTAGACATAATACTCAAGGGGAGTACGAAGGAGTAAAGGGGTGGGGCGATGGCGGCTTGCGCCTAGCTCTAGTCTGTGCACGTGCCTAGTAACCATACTTTGCGGTAATTTTATTTCAAATTGAATAAGGTATTTCTCAACATATTTACAGTATTTAATGGAATTAAGTCAATTTTTGGGGAATATATATTTTGTACTACCGCTCCTGGGTCGCTTGTCGCCGACCAAAACAACAACCTGTATTACTCGGGGATAATGTAGCTTCTTCGAATCCGACAAACAAAAAACCGCTTCCGCTTTATTATATTAGTATAGATAGTATTTCTAAAAGAAACGAGATTACATTCTAACATTCCCCTATTTCGCATGTAAATTCTATGCATTCTAATATTATTCTATTGTATATTCGCCTCTATAAAACCTAAATAGTCCACGGTAAGTATAACCCGGAAAAGCGCACTGGAGGGAAGAATGTAATGGCATTACAGTCAGCCATTTTGTTAATGCAGATGCATAGAGTCCCTTATGAAAGCGAACGAAGCCGTGCTGTGCTTGAGTGTACGTTACAAGTGAAGTGAAAATGTAAGACTTTTTCATGAATGTCTGTAATTAGTTTTGATTTACAATTAATTTGATGGATATTGATTTAAGGCGCGGACTGACTACGATTTTGACAGCACTCGTTCTTCACTGGAATAGGGTTGAAAATGGTAAATCATAAATGTCTCGACTCTATGAAATGGACTGTTATTTACGGATTTTCTTTAGATTATACAGAACATACACATTAAATTGAATAAGTGTCCGTTTAACATTCTAACATAATTTTGTACCTTATATATTCTCAAAAATAAAATTGTTGTCATCGCTGAAAATACGGGGATTTTCGACGCGAAAGATTTTTTTAGACGTAACTTACGAATTTTTTCTTGGGAATATCAAAGCACTTTTTAATATTCTATTCGGTTTCCATTTTTTTTCAAAACCCTCTTCTATCCACAGTATTTTTTGTGTTAGGTACAGTAGTACCCAATTAATATGGCTTACCGATGTACCTGCGCAGAAGATACATTTTCAAAGCGCGAGAAACGCTATTGGTCGGGCGCTGCCGCCATGTTAGCGCGTGCCGTGCGGAGGGGCATGACTTGCGAGTGAGACGGAACTAACAGCTGCAGTGTATTATGAACCTTATAGTAGTGATCTAAGGTTGATTGTAAGTATTAAGCATTATTTCGATAATCTTCGGGGCCATACTTTCTTTTCTGTGCGAACGAAGATTCACGACGCGCCATATAAGTTGGGTAATACTGTATTTTATTGCGTTACGTCATACTAGACTCTCAAAGAAACCCATTTTTGAGATTTGAGCTTAGACCTGGCCTTAAAAATAGAAGCTAAAATAGTTCCCTGTGTATATCATATATAAAAATCTGCTCTCAGAATTCAAGTAAAGTTTACATATAATGTTTTTACATAACTTTCGTACCTGGTACCTGTAAATTGGGTGTCAGGCCAAGCTAACAAGTTTGTATACATTTGTACGTAGGTACTCACACTACTCAATTCTACACATTTTGTCCGTCATAAAATAAGTAAGGTCTGGAGGTCCTGGGATCTTGTAATATGAAACCCAATTTACATTAACTTCACATGTTTCCATTCCGCTGTTTCACTCGCGTTATCGGGATAATAACACAGTATAAAGTACATAAGGGGCATAACTCCGTCATTTATTAACCGATTTGGAAAATTCTTTTTTTATATGAAAGGGACACTTCCCGTTTGGTCCCATTGTCATCAGATCAGGATTTGATTACTTCTTAGTGTACTTTGAAGTCGGTTTAAGTTTTTTGTAAAACAGTCCAATTATATAATATTAGAATGATTACTTAAGTAGCGAATTAACACTCGCCCTGCAACAACGCGGCATGAAATAAAAAGCTTTCGAATTAATTCGTATGGTTCTCTGAATAATTTATGACGGATTACATTATCACACTAGCTGTTTTTCCAGTGTTCACCCGGATGTGTTGCACTTCATTATTGTCAGTGGATTTCAAGCGGTCGTGCATTTTTAATGAACTTGTCCTCATTTTCATTTATAAATGGCATTATTAAAGCTGTGAAGCTTCGTACCAAAACCATATAATTTGTTATGGACACAAATTATATGATTTTGGATCAATTACAAGACAAAACTTATTTCAGACATAATAATGTATATTGTATAAGTATTTGGAACAAAAGCTGTAATATGAAAAGTTCTTCCATAAAAAAAGCCTTGCTGAGTTTCTTGCCGGAGTCTTCTCAGTTTAAGTGTATTCCGCACCGGTGGTAAATTCAACTGTATGTACCAATTTAATGTTCATAAGGGGCTTAAACTAGTCATTATAAATTAAGGTGATATAATTATTACCTAACGTTTAGCTTATTTACCACTAGGCAAGGATATTTATAATAATCATAATAGCCTTTATTTAACAATCAACAAAACATAATATATATGAAAGTAAAATATTCAGTAATTAAATATAAAGTAAATAAGTAGTTGAGTTAAGTATATTAATAATTGACACTGGAATTGAGATTGTCTTGCGTATCCGCAAGAGCTTGCCACACTTTCCGATTATAGGTTATCCTTCTCCAAGTAACACCAGCTATTTTTTATGAATATCGTCATCCCATCTAAGACGCTGCCTTCCTTTCTTTCTCTTATTTTGTCTTGGACACCATTCCGTTACATCCTTAGCCCATTTTCCTTTATTACTTCTCATCATATGGCCTGCCCATCTCCATTTTAGTTTTCTTATACATTGGCCCTGATTCTGTTGTTCACAACTAAACTAATTTTAATGTCACTATGTCTCTTTCTAACAAAGAACATAAGAAAAGGATGTAAGAAATTTAGTCCTGTCAAATTAGTCCAATGCTTGTTTTCAATATAATTTTAGTCGCCATCTATCGCGGTTACGCCTAAATACACGCAAAATAAGACGGCAAAGATTAATTTGACTACTTAAAATATGTTCTATCCTTTTTCAATCATGCTCGTAAGAAAGAGATGACATGTGACTAAAATTAGTTTAGTACGATTTACAACAGAATCGGCACCAGTATGTTACATCGTTAATTTTAGTTTGATTTCGTAATGTTTCTAGTTTTATTTTATCTTGACGTTGAGCATGCTTCGCTCCATACTGTGTTGGCAGGTTTCAAGTTTGCGCATGTTTTGTTTCGTTAGGCTCCACGTTTCATATCATCAAGGATATTTATAGTTAATTAAAAATCCTTCTAGATTTTTTTAGGTTGTATGGACTTACGTTTGGCCTTCAACTGACCCCAGGAAGAGTATGACAAGACTGAGTATAGTATATAAGTTTACTCAAAAAATGTCTATTCACTCAGGCCTTGAATACATCTAGGTTAAAGGTATCGGGAAACAGAAACCCCGGAAGAGAGTTCCACTTCTTTGCTGTTAACATAACGAATGAAGAAGCGAACCGTTTTATCCGCGCGTAAGCAGGATGCTCCCGGCATCTTGTGGTTTGATGGAGAAATGGGGATGGAGGAACAGTTCTGTAGCTCTCTCTAGTTATTTAGATCTAGCTACTTAAAAACGATGATAGCTCAGTAGTAGTGGCATCGTATGCCATGAGGGTAGTCGTATGTTCGACTGCTAAAATGAGTCAGTACAAGATCCGGCTGCAAGATTACTACGTTCATAGAGTTCTTAATCAAAATCTAATTTTTAAACATAATTATTATAAATGGGGGAATATATTATGACCTTAGGCTATCAGACTTCGGAGAAGAAAAATAGTTGACCAACTTGATCATCAGACCCTTGAATCAGAGTCTTTGTCAAGACGAATGTTACCAAGCCCAGCCCAAACTCGATAAGGTCTTATTTTACAGAGTTCCCATGTCCACCTTCCGGATCCATCATCAGATCAGCTACATGTCATAATAATATTGCATTGTTATTCGATTTACATAATATGCAAAATTTCAGCACAATCGTAAATAGGGAAGTGGGTCAAATTATATTGCTAGATTTTATTACAGACTATCACGACACGATACCGGGACAGGACTGAAACTAAATAAAAAGCTTGTAAAAAGAGGTAGATAGGTTACCTACACATGATTTGAACTTCACGAAATGGCACACTAACGCACAAATAAATAATGTAATATTGTACAGTAGTACCCAACTAATATGGCTTACCGATGTACCTGCGCAGAAGGTACATTTTTAAAGTGCGGGAAACGCTATTGGTCGGCAGCTGCCGCCATGTTAGCGCGCGCCGTGCGGAGGGGCCTCACGCGCGAGTGAGACCCAACTAACAGCTGCAGTGTATTATGAACCTTATAGTAGTGATCTAAGGTTGATTGTAAGTATTAAGCATTCTTTCGTTAATCTTCGGGGCCATACTTTCTTTTCTGTGCGAACGAAAATTCACGACGCGCCTTATCAGTTGGGTAATACTGTAACGTCATATTATTATGTAAAATGACACGTGCAATTAGGACGGCAAGTTTTAATTATAGGGAGCGAAAAGAGACAAGTATATGTTGCGTGCGAATACTCGGAACAGAACTCACACAACACACTTCCACTGACGCGACTCTGAGCTCAACCTATCTACCTACCTCCTTTTACTTATAAAAGACTAGAGAGTTAGTTTTTTTTTTTACTATTTATAGGCCTGTGTTTGACCGCAATCTCACCATGGTAAGTGATGATGCGGCCGAAGGTGGTAAGCACACAAAGCCTAGAAGGAACTGGCTCTCAAGTGCAGCTATCGGAACACACCGAAAGGTGCTTGGCGACAGATTTTCAACTTGAGGGTGGTAGCCTGCCAGGCGGGTACTACAAAGTACCCTACCACCGTGCAAAAGTTATAGTTATAGCTATAGTTGCACTATAGGCTTTTTATAAGTCGGCAATATATTGGCAATCCCCTGAAATTCCCCTGCCTCATTTTCAGCATTCTGACATTTAAAAAATCGTGAATAATATTCACGCATTTGCGGTACTAGTAAATCTTAGGTCATGCATTTTCATGCCTTAGCTATATTTTATTTACAAACCCCAAAACGTTTTTATTCCCTACCCGTGACACTAAACTTGTCCTATCCCATTCGATCTGTTAATAA
Organism: Polyploca ridens; assembly: GCA_951394255.1. NCBI lineage: Eukaryota > Metazoa > Arthropoda > Insecta > Lepidoptera > Drepanidae > Polyploca > Polyploca ridens. The sequence continues at coordinate 3,349,967 of OX596262.1, forward strand.
TTTAGAGCGATCCTTAGTTTCCGAACGTAAAACTAGCAATTTCACACCGTCTAGAACATAAAATTTATCTTCAAGTACACCTTTATAGTTTTCGTTGGCAAATAATTGATGGGACGGCCCTCGTAAAGTGATCCGGTTTCAGCTAGATGTAACTAGTTCTAACTGGTGCATAGTGGATATAGTAAAATATAATTCATAGGGTATCTTTATAATTATCAAACTGTAGCCGTCTTATTAATAAATAAGGTGTAAGTCAAGTATAGTTAAACCTAGGATTAAAATATATCCGTCACTTTCTAATGTCATATAAATAAAAAGGGATGAGGCTATCAGACTGACTTACACCTTATTTATTAATAAGGGGGTAGAAGTGTATCTATATATTGATTTGAAAGTATTCACCAAAAAGGTTACGAAATTGTGTTTGAATGTTCGACTTCAAATCACCGAATTGTTTGTTTTGTCTGTCTGGTTATTCGAGAATCACGCCAAACACTACTTTTACCTTTGTTTCAAAACTTACAACTTAAAAACTACTATCTATATGTATACTTTATCTCGCTACCATGAGAAGGTGTAACATTTAGTGTGGTGCTAGACTAGATAGACATGGTTGTCTTTGCAGACAATGGCGCAATATGAAAAATTATGTTACCATATACCTAATTGGCCGGACACGGTAATGGCAAGTAAGGTATAAGGTACGAGTCGTGAGCACAGATAGGCAGTAATGGGGGCAAGCTCGCGCATGTACACTTTAGGCCAAATTATAGTAGCCAAATGACTCGCAAGAATCCAATAGATGACGAACCAATCGTGTGCAGCTTGGTGCTCCCTTCTTCATTCCACCAGAACGACCGAGAAATTAACTACTTCGTAGGTGTCAATTTATGCTCACGACTCATGCCAGTTATTGGTGCTCAAGAAAAAGTTAGTGAAGTGTCGGTAGATATTATTCAGATAGATGGGATAAGGAATTCATTGGCCTTATGTAGGAACCGAAAATACTATCATGACTGTTACAGGAAAAAAGCCTTAATAATAAAATTAATAATATAAAAGTTATTAATACTTTTTTTTTTTGTCTATATAATATGAACCATTGTTTAGATATAGAACAAAGTATCACTGTAAGGGAAGACTGGTATCTAAGATACAGAATTTTTAATTCTAGTTTAGATACCAGGGAACCATTTATTTTTGTACACTTCTTCTATTTCAATAAAGATTATTATTATTATTATTATGTTTATAACAAACCGTTCGTATAATGTTATGGAGTGTAACATGCGGACAAGTTTTGGGATAACAGCCTTAAGAGGACTCAATTCGTCATACTTTTCATACAAAACCTCTGTACTTATTATGGCGTTGTTAAACATTTTTCGTTAGATGTTTTGAACAAATTAGTATCTTGTGCACTATATCTAGCCGTGTATCTAGGCGAAATTAAAAAAAAGTGTGAAACAAATTCAGTCAAAGCCTCCGAAAAACAGCGTTTTTGCCTGTACTTTGGCCATATCTAATGTACCTATAAATTGTAAAAGTAAAGAAAACGTTAAGATACCAGGCTTGCAAATGTATTGGAGATTCTAAATAACTAACTTTTTTTTCACAAACTTGTAAGATTTTTTCACAAGAAGTATACTCCTGGAACAAGTTTTATGAATGCGAAATCATGAATGACGACCTAGCGAAGCGGGCGCGAGTGATCAGCGGAATTTACCGACTGATAATCGACGGCTATGATGCTGTCTCTCTTTTTTCGCAGTCAAACATTACGTTGGATGAAACAACAAGCTTTTAGACTATGCTTGCGTCGAAGTTGCGCCGGCCACAGAGGGCCGCCTTAATGGGTGTTTTTTGCGACGTCTAAACACAGCATCAAAAAGTTGGCTTATTTTTTCATGTTATTGTTTTTCAGGATTCGTTGGATAATGTTCTATTGACGTGAGTTGGAAGGAGGTGGCCAAGGTTAAAGGTTAAATATATAATTCTTAATTACGTTACATTTTAATAATTATAATTTTTTTAATTAGATGGTAACATTATTACGTTATCAACTGTACAAAAATGGGCAAGTCGATTGTTTTAATGAAGGTGTGGCGGTAATTGTAAATATTTTTTATCCAAGAAGGCAAGAATAGTAGGTACCGCCCGTTTTGCGAGACGGCAATAGCGACCCGGCCATTTTGTCATTTCATTGCTCGCGCCTAGTTCGAACACACACACGTCTCCTCTTTACTAGGACTTTATGTACGCAGTGTTGTGTGAGATATTTAACATTAAAACATTAAACTTATTCATTTTTAGTTAGTCAGATTTTTCAACATTAAATTAATTACATTTTAATTAACATATTTAAATAAATTCAGTGTAAAACCCCATATTGGGTAAGTGATGAACCGTTAATTTCATGTTCTGCTTAAAGGTCACCTTCATGTCCAACGGACAATCCTTTGTTCTTTTTTTATAATCATTTCGCTTCAAACCTATTTCATATTATGTAACCTATGTAACAAGATTTAATTCTAAATATTTAAATGTCCTGTATATCCGTTAGCGAACTCCTTCTGCTTCTTTTATCTTTGCCACCGCACTTCATACATCACCGGTATTCTCTGTGCTTTGCTTGCGGTGGTGACGTAGACTTCATAGACGGAAAGAAGGCCAGTCGCTCATCACTGGGATATTTACAGGGTTCCATATTTACCTTCGGGCAACTCACCATCATCGTGGTTCCGGCTAAGGCAAGATCACCAGCCACCCGACCTTGACGACCCTGCACCTGCGTCGGATCCCGTCTGCACCTTCGTGCCACTACAAGACAATCAGGGGAGTGCCGGACTACGCGAAGTAAAAATTAGGCGGGCCATAGAACCACACCCTTTTGTTAAATACTTAATATATTTTATTGTGTGGACTAAGGTTTTTCATTTTAAAAACCCAACCGTCACACTCCACATATCACAAGTTCTCTGCCATAAACTAAAAATGATGGAGTAAATCCAGTTGCTTCGCTAATAGAGTTATTAATAGCAAACTGAATTTTTGGGATAAATACGTCCCATGATCTATGGTCATCTTCCACAAAAGTCGATATACAAGTGATTATAGTTCTATTAACTATTTATGTATAACTGGTTGGGATTTATATATTGCGTTTAGGGTTGCGTTTTTTAGGTCTAATGTATAGTGTAAGTTATGTACCAACGCTTTTCAGAAACATAAGTTCGTGACAAGCGCACCAAAAATTCATATCCTCATACCCAAACTTTAAAGTTGATTTTTAAACATCTAAACTCATACCACATCATAATCCATCATATATTCTAAGGCGTAAGGTAAGTAGGTGTTCACTAAACTTAGCAACTGGCTCAAACTGTTGGCAATTTCCATTCCAGTGAACTTGCTAGTTTATAACTTTTGTCGCATTGCCGTTTATAACAAACCGTTCGTATAATGTTATGGAGTGTAACATGCGGACAAGTTTTGGGATAACAGCCTTAATGGGTGTTTTTTGCGACGTCTAAACACAGCATCAAAAAGTTGGCTTATTTTTTCATGTTATTGTTTTTCTGGATTCGTTGGATAATGTTCTATTGTCGTGAGTAGGAACTTTTGATACTTTAATGAAATTGTGTGAATTTATAATAAATTTTGACTATGTTTACGTTAAATTAAAGAAATTATTATTAACAATGAAGAAAGACATTCTCCTGGCGACCATATACGAGAAAGACCCTAAATAAGAGCTGGTCAAAGTTGTAACCAGCTGAATGAGTGGCTTAATTAGTATTGGAAATCTATGAAGGAGTCTTATTAGGCTTTATTATTAATTAATAACTGTTTCATAAAGGTAACGGTTTTAAAAAAGGTAGAGCGTAGCGTTTATTCTCTCAAAGAGCAGCTCGACTGGGGAAGTACCTCCACCTTACAGAATACCGCAGGCAAATAACTTTATGTTGTGTTCCTGCGCGTGAGTAATGTCGCCAGGTCGGTAACGCGTGAGCGATGCTTCGTGTATTGCAAGCGTCATCGGTAACCGCTTACCATCAGGCGGGCTGTACGCTTGTTTACCAACTTAGTAATATAAAAAAACGGTAATATCTTATTAATTTGCAAGCTCACGCCGAATTCACTTCTTGATCATTGTTTTGAATAGAAATAATTTTAGTAGAACTAAGTATAACTAGTTTTAGTACTGAAACTATTAAGGATCTATGCTAGTAGTTGGTAGTTAAACTTCAGCCAGATGTGGCTTATTGGCTTATTAATATCCACCAGCTATTAATATCGTTCTACAAACTTTGGTGATAAAAAAATTATTGCATACAAAATTTAGTTTTTTACGACTCTTGATACGAACTATGAACGAATATATTGGCGCATGATTTTTAGAATTTTTCTTGTTTTATTAAAGCTTGGCTAGACTTGTAATATAAGACGTATATAAAGAATTCTTCAAAAATAGCTAAGCACTAACTCCAACGAATATAAGTAATAAAAGTACATCATAATATTAACTGAATTAAACTGAGTGAGTTGACAGTTGAAAAATTTGAGAACCCAACTAAGATGTAGCTAAAATTAAAGAATCGCTTGTATTTTTAGTAATAAATACCCACCTAATCAATATAAAAAATAGACCTTTTCTTCGCATATTCGCAATTTTTACGCACGAGTGCTTTTTAAGTACTTTACATTACCGCACAGTTTTCTGACAGGTATAATCCCGATCACCTATATCACTGCATGTGATATGTGTGTTGATGAAGCATTCTTAATTTAAACGAGTAAAACAGTTTCAAAGAGAATCGATGTTAAAAAAAAGCTTCCGCTCCATATTTGTTAACGTTCTCATTGTTTGGTTGATTTATTATAAAAAATCTAACTTAAAAATATACAAATCAGTTTTTTCCTCGCAAGTGTGTTTAACATTACACTCTCGGCTACCGCCTCGTCTGTAATGACCAACTTTGCACACATGTACAATGTACTATTTTCTCTATTCTCAATCTATCTTCCACGTATAAAATTAAATTAACACCATTTTTAAAACGACTCCAACACGTCGTTGGCTCAAAAAAAGCTAGCGATCGCGTGAATACTGAACAAACTAAAACAAAAAAAAAACATTTGAATTAGTTTATAATAACCACCGCATTAAACCTTTTAACAACTAACTTAGCGTTCACAAACGCTTACATTCCATTTTTTTTTTCAAGGAAAATTTATATTATTTTCCGTTTCCACCCTTTGAAGCACCCCTTTTGAGGTGGATGGTTCTCGTTGGAATACTTTGCGAAAGCTTCCCTTTGACCAACCAACGAGTTATGGCTCAAAAATAGATTAAACCAAAACGCTCTAAGACGCTTGGAAATTGCTTTAAGGATTGCCCCTTTGTGCTTATTTTTTTATTATCTATGGCTTTGAATCCGTACGGTTGGTGTATTTCATTGTTGGTTGTTTTCATTCAATAATATATGAGTAAGAGTGGGCATAGAAGGCATAGAAGCTAGACAAGTAGTTTTCTATTTCTTCCAATTTTATTGTATCATATAAAAAAAAGTTTATGTCGGGACTGATGACGTGGAGGTTAGATACCCTAGTAGTTTCCCTTTAGTAATTTTTATCCCTTTCTAAGGCAGACTTAAGTCATGCTCACTTTGCTTGCGGCGGCGTCGTGTGACGGGTCGCTCACTTCCCTCCAATATGGCGAGGAGGGCGATGGCTGCCACACGCGTCATACTTGTGAACAGGTGCTGCTTGTGGGGGCTGGTCTGCTTAAGTTTGCCATTTATTTATTTACTTATTAAATATAGATTCAGTCTACTTTGTAGTTTTGCCGCCTCGCCGGGACACGCAATTGTTGTCAGTGCGATTAAAATGTAAATATTATGTAATGAATCTAAGCTTGTTTTGAAAAGAGTAATTGCTGAGTTTATTGCCGGCTCTTCTCAGCAAATGCAACCTTCCGAACCGGTATTAGAGTATTAGAGTCAGACTTTTCATAAGTGCCTGCGAAGGTCTATTTGAATAAATGATTTTGAATACCTACTTTGACTTCTACGCCATGAAGATCTAGGTTCAATTACAACCCATAAAACAATTTTTGCATGAACATTTTGATTGTTCCGAGTCTGGGAGTAAATATTTAATAATTATAGTATACATAAGTTATAATAATATGTACACTATAGTACAAGCTCTGAGTTTTGAATCATATAGCCTGTGTGTGAAGAATGTCTTAGGATATTAATCCATTTGCATTCCTCTAGTATGAAGACGTAAGGAGTTCGGAGTGCAAAAGTAATTAGGTGATCTTTTTTTTTTACTGTTTACTTATAGGCCTGTATTTGACCGCAATCTCACCATGGTAAGTGATGATGCGGCCGAAGGTGGTAAGCACACAAAGCCTAGAAGGAACTGGCTCTCAAGTGCAGCTATCGGAACACACCGAAAGGTGCTTGGCGACAGATTTTCAACTTGAGGGTGGTAGCCAGCCAGGCGGGTACTACAAAGTACCCTACCAGCGTACTATGGTTTCCTCACGATGTTTTCCTTCACCGAAAGCTCAAGCTCATTGTAGGATTCGAACCCGGGAGCTTCGTCTCGGTATCCGACGTCACTACCACTGAGCTATCGCCTTAAAAAGATCTTCCTAAATTGATCTTAACCAGATCTAAAACAAAGAAAATAATATGAATTCCTCAACTAAATTGCTAATCGTTATCACACAAAATGAGCATCCAGCTCAAAGCGCTCAATAACTTTATTATACCCACACAATAACTCCATATGGTGGAGGAGAACAAAGCGAACACTTGGCTGCACGTTCTCATACCATAACTCGATTAGTCTGCACCTATGTGAATAAATCGATACATCTTCATACAAAGATATACAGGTCGTTGTTTTGGTCAGCGACGAGCGACTCAGGGTCGATAATACAAATGATACTGGTGCTAAAAAAAATACCCTGTATAGGAAGCTAGTATGAAGACAAGATAGTCGGATACATGCTCAATAATTCAGTCTAGTGGCCGCTCATTGGTCGAAATTTAACCGTAATTCATAAAGAAAATAAGTTTGAATCATGGACGTATATAAATATCGGACGGAGCTTCGTGTATGCGAAATGAAGTACACTAATGGCCGATTCCTAGCTTCTTAGCTTACGAAATTATCTATATGCCCAGTTCGGCAATAAAAAAACTACCATTGGTAAATATAACGATTCGTTTTTGTTTATAGAAACCGGGCATAAGTATACCGGGTCATCTTATAGTATGCCGATTAAGGTGACAATAAAGGTACAAGTTCGTAGTCCCTTTCGTTTCTATGTATAACCCTGGAGGCGACGACGCGGCGACGCACAGTGTTTCATCCTGAACATGCTAGCTAGACAAAATTATTTATTGATGTTTTTTGTCTTATACGGCTTTCATGTGATCTCTTATTGCGTAATTCGTGCAAAACACCCAAATAAAATATGGTAGGTAGGTAACTAGGGTGACGATTTTTAAGAAAACACAGATTACCAGTATAAGTTGTGCTTAATTAAGGCAAGTAATATTATAAATATAATAGAAAAAGGGGTAACAATGCATAATATGGTTCAATTACTACTATCATAGCTACTAATTACACAGTGGGACTTCATTACTTAACTTTACATAGCAAATTACCTTAAAGTACTTACATTCTTAAAATTTTAATTAGTAAATCGTAATTAAATAAATCTATATAATAATAACCTACAACAATACAATAGTCCGCTTCCTTATTCCAAATCACTATATTCATCTGAAGAAGAATCTTCAATATTATAGTCAGAACTAACATTAAGACTAGAACTACTCATATTTACACTAGAATTTAAACTAGGGGGTATAATTAATTCCAAAACCTCCAAGGGAAGCTTACTTGTCGGTTTTTTGGGAATTTCTCGAAGACTATTTATTACAGGATCAGATGTGATTATTAACATATTAAGTAAATCTCTATTCGTGGCAATACGTGAAACTTTTCGTGTATTGTATTCTAGGAATCTTCTACAATCTTTATTGCGAGCTTCCTGAGCTTCCTCAGAAAGCTGCCCAATAGGTAGAAGAGCCGATTTCACAATATCTATAGCAGCAGCCACCAACTGGTTTGTATTCCGTTCTTGGAGTAAATCGTCGAGTCGCCTTTTTTTTTATTTATCGCTGAGGTCATCAAAAGTTTTAGTAGGACGACCCGGAGTGGATGTTGAGGGTTTGGGGTGGTGGACAATCACTTTACACTTGAAATCTTCTGCCAAGTAAGCAGAATGGTTGGCCAAGAAGCGTTCATGATTGCCTCCGGAACTTTTCCGTTTTTCCGCAAATTTTGAAGAAGTTCTGCTGATATGGTTCCTTAACTCTTTCATGGAATCATCGCTGATACTCAATAATCCATGTCTGTTCCATATATATTTATATAATGCACTGAATCGATTTTATTTTGAGTGTTTACGCCATTCTTCCCAAAACTCTGGTTAATTCGATCTCTAGAAAAACAATAAAAAAAAACACAGTTGTAATTTTTTGTGATTTTTTTAACTACTAAAATTCAAAAGCTAAGAGATAAATCTATGATATATCAAAAAGTCAAACCAGTGGAAAGAGGGGAGAGATAGTTTCTAGTCCATCAAACATTAAAAATGATTAAAAAATATTAAAATTTTGCAACATAGCGCGTCTCATAAATTATGGGAAAAAACGATAGGTACTACAAAATCCATCACAGTTTTTTTTAACAAGTATATTATTCACTAGCATATGACGTTTCTCGTTAGAAGCAAAATTGCAACTAATTAACACTTTACTTACCCCTTATTTATATAACAGCCCTCATTAGTTTATCAGTAATTGAAATGTGTGCAAAACTTTTCGTAGAACCGGGATAATGGGGATAATGGCTACCTACTTACATAATTAGTTCTTGGAAATTTGAAAGTGACTTTTGTCTAGCTAGCATATTCAGGATGAATCACTGTGCGACGTGTCGCTAGCTATTTCAAAGTAATACTGTATTACACAGAAATCAGTAGTGTCGCTGCGACAAGTCGACTGTTGCTGTGCTACATGCAGTCGGCTACGAACGTATACCTTAAGTAATTCATCATATAGTTTTGTTACTAGCCAGTATTGATATTCTGTTTATAAATTAAAAAATATTCTTCTTCTTCTACCCATGGTCCCATTATTTGGGGTCGGGTCTTCTCACATTTCTGCACCAGGTCAGACGATATTGGGTTGTCGGTTCGGGCAATTGGGCTTTCTTGAGGTCTCGTTCTATGTTGTACCACCAGGTCAATGGCGGGCGGCCTCTACCTTTCTTTTGTTCCGGTAGGTTTTTACATGGTCTTCGCTGCGTCTTTTGACATATCCGTACCATCGGAGATGGGTTTCAGTCACTTTGTCCGGGATTGGCTCAACCTTGAAGCTTCCTCTTATATATTCATTTCGGACTCTGTCCAGCCGAGTTACACCTCCCGCCCATCTGAGCATCTCACATCATGTCATTGTGTAAATTAAAAAAATTACAGTGTTAATCATAACTTATTACAGACAGTTTGTTAATTGTTATAATACAATTAGGTATTTTGTAACCAACAAAATCTGATAATATTTGGCTGATCTTTAAATCAGATCATTACATATTAAAAAATATAGGTACAACAAAATCCATATAAAGAAAAATAATATTCTATTCAAATGAAAACTGTAACTTGATACCTAGTCTGTAGACTTTACATAGTATATTTCAACTTTGAAGAAAATAAGACATTGTCACATTTTATTACCAAAAGTCTACAGCAGAGTCGATTCGCATACCTACGTGTTGAAATTTGATTTGTTCGTTCTATACCATTGAGAGTCAATATCGAGTTCCAAACTCAATAAGACAAAGCAGATGTTACTTGTTTATGTCATAAGTTTGAGAGCGAAGATTGAAAGTATGTCGTCCTCTGCAAGCGAGACTTTGCGCTCACCACGTGCTTTGAACCAGGGGAGTAAAATGCTTCCCTGGCATGATGTTTTTATTAAGAATCAATAGAGTATTTTTAATTCCCGTTCAAGCGGCCCGAGTTTCCAATATTAATCTGACCACCCCATAATTAATCGTAACTCGTTTTGTAATAAAAAGTCCATCCCCTCCCCCGGTAACGCCCTGAGCCGAGGTTCTTGCCCCAACTGGGGCGCTCTCAAGCATAGTTACCTAACTATAAACCCACTTGTGAGCTTGCTCGCTGATTAGTCCACGTTAGGGTGATAAGACCAAACGTTTTCAAATAAGAATGGTACGACGTATGGTAGAAAAAAAATCGTAAGAACTAATAGTCAGTACAAAATATTACAAAAATACCTAAGGGTGAAATTGAAGTGGTCTTGAAACACCGCTACGCTACACGATTATACTAATAATAAAGAGAGAGATCTGATTTTGTATGTTTGTTTAGGTATATGGACCGGAGGGAGCTACTGATAAAATTCTATCACTAATAGGAAGCTACATTATTCCCGAATGTTATTGGCTACTATTTATCCCGGGGAAAAAAAACCCTCGGGAATGCGGGTGAGACCGAGGGACGGAAGCTTCAATCAATAAAACTTACAATCTTGTCTGTACAAAGATTACAGGCACTGAAATCAAAATCTTTAATCCTCTTTTCAGTTTCTGTAAAAAATAGCTTGAAATCTTCATCGCTTCGCTCCTCAAGTATCCCATAACCCTCAACGCTGTAGTATTTCATATAAACGCTATAGAATTATTCAAATGGATGTACAATATTCAATGCAACGCGTGTGCTCTGGAGCGTTCATGTTTAAATGAAATTGCAATATGGGCACAATATGCCAGTATTTTTTTTTTTTTTTTTTTTTTTTTTATTTTTTTTTTTTTTTTTTTTTTTTTTTTGAAATGAAATAATTTATTCATTCAAATAGGCCTTCACAGGCACTTATGAATTATTATTTATATTCTAACAATTTGCTATGCAAAACTGCATAAAGTTTGATTTAAAGACATCATGGAGGTTCAGTCTATTAAATTACAAAGAAGAGTACAGAAAATCTTCGCAATATAAATTGAAATTATAAGATAAATAAAGGAGAGTAATTCCAATAAAAAATGGGATCTTCGGGTAAGAAGCGAAGCAACACACATTAGCGATTGCCAATAGGGATGTTTGGATTAACTAGGATATAACTACTATCCAAGGTATTGCAATTATCCATACGAGGTGAATCTTTTTGTTTGTCAAACTTTTGAAAAAAAATACAAGTTAAAATAGTAAAATGTCATCAAAATTGATCGAGTCCAAGTTATTCCGCTAACGCGTCAGCTTGGCTATCCAAAGAGGAAATGCTGCCAGCCTACTGGGAACCTTGCCGTTAATCGGAAGCAGCGGCGGACTTGAGGAAATTTTCTATTTATAGATTGTATTTTGTACATATTTGTTGTAAATTAAGATTCAAATTCAAATTCAAATTCAAAAAGCATTTATTCAATTTAGGCCACTTGTGAACGTTAACAAATGGCTCTACACCGGTTCCAAATACAACTTGAACTGAGAAGACTCCGGCAAGAAACTCAGCAAGTCTTTTTTTTTTTAAATATGTAAATAGAAGTATTACAATTACAAAATATATATAACAATAGCCTGCGAAGCGAACAATTCATTCAAATGCATTCTTGTCATCTACAAAATCAGAAACTTTATAGTACCCTTTCGTGCATAACTTTTGTTTAACTATCTTTTTGAATCTATGTATAGGTAGCTCTTGGATTTCTTTGGGTACTTTATTATAGAAACGTATACATTGCCCCTTGAAAGAGTTAAGGACTTTGCTGAGCCGAGTTAAAGGTACAGCAAGTTTGTGCTTATTTCTAGTGTTCAAACTATGAGTGTCACTATTCTTAGGAAAGTTATTTAAGTTTTTCCTCACATGAATAAGATTTTCATATATGTACTGTGACGACACTGTCATTATATTAATAGATTTAAACTTGTCTCTCAAAGAATCTCTAGGCCTTATTTTATATATTGCGCGGACAGCCTTCTTCTGCAGTATAAAAATTCTATTGATTTCGGCACCACTACCCCAGAGGAGGATACCGTAAGACATCAAACTGTGAAAGTAACTGAAATAAACTAATTTTGCCGTAGATTCGTCAGTGAGAGCGCGAATTTTTCTCACTGCATAAGCTGCAGAACTAAGTCTATCCACCAATTTACAAATGTGAGGGCTCCATTGTATCTTATTATCTAAAGTGATACCTAAAAATACAGTTGTTTCAACAAGATCCAGTTTTTCGCCTTTAATTACAATATTTGTGTCCGAATGTCTCACATTGGGTAGACTGAATCTGATACATTTTGTTTTTTTCTCATTTAGCAATAAATTATTAATAGTAAACCAATCAACGACTTCAGAAAGAGCATTGTTTACATCGTCAGAATTAAAATCATGTCTATTCACTTTGTAAAGAAGTGAAGTGTCATCAGCAAACAATACTATCTCATGTTTTTTTTCTACAAGATATGGTAAGTCGTTGATGTAAATGAGAAATAGAAAAGGTCCAAGGATAGAACCTTATGGTACACCCATAGTTACTGATGACCCAGGGGATACTTTACCATTAACATCAACCTTTTGAATTCTGTCACATAAGTAAGAAATCAAAAGATCAAGTGCAGTGTCTCTAACGCCGTAGTGATGTAATTTGCTGATCAGTATTTTATGATGGACGCAATCAAAAGCCTTGGATAAGTCACAAAAAACACCGAGGGTGTCTCGTGAATTTTCCCAGGCGTCAAAAATATGTTGAATAAGCTCAACACCAGCATCGGTTGTTGAGCGACCCCTAGTGAAACCAAATTGTTTACTGTGAAGCAGTCTATTACTATTGAAATGTACCATCAATTGATTAAGTATAATTTTCTCGAATACTTTACTGAATGTCGGTAGTATGGAAATTGGTCTAAAATTTGTGGGGTCGGATGTACTACCGGATTTAAATAAAGGCACTACTTTACTATGTTTCATAAGATCAGGAAACCCACCACAATCAATACATTTATTAAAAATAACAGCTAAATGAGGTGCAATACAATCAATTATAGAATTAATAAGTTTAACTGAAAGCCCCCATAGATCAACAGTGTTTTTCAAATTTAGAGATTTGAATGCTTTAATTATATCGCTAGAAGTAACAGTTGAGAATTTAAAGTCAACAGTACATTCTGTTACATTTTTCCTAAGTAAAGATACAGCGAGGGTGGGAGAAGAATTAAGAGACTTGGTAGTCGAAACTGGAATATTGGTGAAGAAAGTCTCAAAAGCGGCAGCAACATCTTGATCAGATTTGATTGATTTATCATTAATAATAAGTTGAAACTCATTATTACGTACTTTGAACTTTCCAGTTTCACTATTTATAATTTTCCAAGTCATCTTGATCTTATCTTGACTATTTTTAATTTTATTTCTTATATGTATTGATTTAGCCGCAGTACAAACGCATTTAAATGTTTTTGAGTAATTCCTTACATAATTTAGAAAAACAGCATCATGATTATACTGATTATATGCCATTTTAAAAAAAATTGTAAAATCATTAGTATTTGTAGACAGTAGCAATTAATAATTACATCATAAAGTCAAGCGAAAAGTAATAATAGCTCAAAGCATTCCACATCATCAAAAAAGCTTAACTTTTGCCTAAAACTATGAATTCAGCTATAATCAAAATTTTGCTGACGTTACCTTTTCAGACAAAAGACCAAAAAAGTTATGTTACCACTAACGATCATCATTTCTGTATAATCTCCCCCATGCTGTTCCAACCTTCAATAGTCTTTAATTTCACGAAAAAAACTGCTTTGAATCAGGGGTGGCGCATGTTTTCAGACATATTGCTGAGTCAGTGAGTAAAACGGCAAGAGTTATATTCGAAAACGATAGCTGGGAAAAAATTATGTTTCTAAAGTATTAACCACATACCTAATTAAGAGTGCGTACCAAGCCAGAAAAATATGGCAATGTCAGATGAAACAAACTTATGTCTAATCTTCGCGTGCAGATGAGATGGAGATAGCGTGTTCCGCGGAACAAAAATGAACTAAGCGCTTTTTATCTAAATAACTCGTAAAGTATAGAATATTTAAAAAAAATCGTTAGTAGCAGCCCTAGGTCATATAATAATGATATTATTTATCGAATTTTTGTCTTAATTAGATACACCATGAACGAATAAAACCGAAAATTCATTATTATTAGAGGTAGCTTTGTGATTTTTTTCTATCGAGGAAATTTCATTCCATTATATTTTTGCTCAGGCAGAACCCTCGCGTATATAATGAAAATACCCATATAAAAATATTTTTTCATTTAAATACTATTTACTTGGTTAAATTTCAATTCTAAGATTGTTATTTTGCTTTATACGCAGTCTTAAGCAATAGGAGTTGCTAAGATGAAATCTTCTATTTTAGCCGTAAAAAGGCAACATTACCCTGTGCGAAGCGTGAGCGTTTGCATAAAGATGCATTCGTAGTTTACTGTCAGTAAAAATGACGATATGAGTTCATCATTTGTTCTCAGAAATTGGCATTCATTATAATATACTGGGTGTAACGGAATGTGTGTATCCATTACAGTAATCCACTTTTTTAGTACTAGGCGCACAGATCGTGGAAGAGAACATTTTATATTAATATTAGCAAGGGACGCAAAATGATAATGACCAATGTCATTATCATTTCCGGTCAATACCGGAGACATGTTGGCTATGGTTTTAGTTCAATAAACTTGGATGCAAAAATTAGGTATGAATTTGTGAGTAATTTATTTTGAGCTGAAACATTTTATAGAGTCTGTCTGTACCTGATGTAGTCTTCATCCCTTTCGGGTGTATATACCCTTTTCGTTACACCCAGTATACATGATGTTTTTCGGTCAAAGAGTCGAGATAAAACAATTGAATATGTAACAAAAATCAACATTTAAAATTAAGTTATCTTTGAGACTTGACTTCGGTTCTGATTCTCTTTCTAAAATATAAACCTTAGTAAAAACATTTGGTGCTCAAAAACGGTTACGTGGAAAGTTAGCCGAGGGTTTTGAAAATTTGTGGTATTTATAGATATAGCAATTTTTACAATATGGCGACGCTAGCTGAAATGATACGTGGCTAATGAAAATTCGGAAATAGCACGTCGGATACTATAATACCATTTCCAGGCAAATCTACCAACTGATTGGACTATGAATCCTAAATCAGTGATGAGTAGGTACATATTGACTAATGCCCGGTTTCAATAAACAAAAACGAATCGTTTTGCTTACCAATGGTAGGTTTTTTTATTGCCAAACTGGGCATATAGATCATTTCGTAACCAAATTTTACCTGTGATATCTACTTTCATATGGGCGGGCCTGCTATGCAAAGCTTTGAGGTTTCATTATTAGTAAAGATATAAGAGTCTTAATTTTAATAAATTTTAACCGATACCGGCCGTAAATTATTGAAACCGGGCCTAAACATGGTATCGTAAATTTTGTCTGTACACTTATGACGATAACTTACACCAAAAAAATCCGGATATAATTAAGTAGCAGCCCTGTTGCAAGGAATACCATAGATTATACGCATAAAACCGCTACCCCTCCAGATTGCACGGGTCATAACAGATAAACGATGGTTGTAATTTAAGTCTTCCCTTGCCCTCAAAAGTATGCGTCCCTCGTGTAAAACAAAAGGGCGGTCCCTTGTAGGGATGTTGTTCTATCTATCTTTTAAGTGAGCGATTTCAGAAGCTCGATGGATTACGATATCGAGTTACTGGCCTGAGTGGTTCATAGGTTTTTGATCAATAGTATAGTATAAAGCAGTGTTTTTCAATCTTATTGATTTCGCGACCCCCTTACAGGTTGAAAAATTTTGGCGACCCCCTTGTCAAACAGAAAAAGAATTTATAAATTAAAAGTATACGATAATGATTTTCTTTATTTTGATGCCTTTACTTATTAGACTGCAAGAAGCCGCGAGAGGTTTGCATAAGTTGGACGCCCGCTTGCGCGAAGTCTACCTTGCCTTTTTCCTTCTGCCGGCGACCCCCCGACTAAGTTTGAACCCACAGATTGAAAAACACTGGTATAGAGGTATATACAGGGTTATATTTCAGATATCAGTATTTCCACAGAGTAAATAATATAGTACGTACAAGTATTACTAGTAAAATCGAGTCCCAAAAGCATATCAGCTTATTTTCTACCATAACGTATGAGAAAAGAAACTTACGCAACGCTATACATTTTATTTCACCAAAAAATGAAGATACGTGCCCTTAGGACCTAAATAAATAAAAGTATAAATTTGATATGAAAATTATTTTACAAAAAACTTAAACTGACTTCAAAGTAATCAGATCCTGACCTGATGATCGTGGGACTTTTTTTTTTATACTACTTAGGTAGCAAACAAGCATTGACTAAACGGGAATTCCCTTTTAAACAAAAAAAGAATTTTCCAGATCGGTTAATAAATGACGGAGTTAGGTAACAAACAAAAAAAAACATACATCCGAATTGAGAACCTCCTCCATTTTTTTAAATCGATTAATAAAAGTATAAACTTGATAAAATTATTGTCTTTGTCACTGAAATCACCAAGTTATTATTTGAAAATACAACGTGCAACGGAAAGGGTATACCCATCTTTGGTACTAGGCGCACAGAGCGCGGAAGAGAAAATTTTAGAATAATAAGTGAGTTTTTGAGTTTATTTTCAGCTGAAACTTTGTATAGAGAGTCTATCACCCACATAGATCGAAAACATCTATGTAGGTATAAGAATACCTACATAGATGTTTCCGGAAGAGAAAATATGATCTATAGCTAAACGCGTTTCCACTTTTCACGAGCTATTCTTATGAAACATCTCTATGCACTTGATACTTTACTCTTAGAAGATGTCAACCTTTTATTTCTTAAACCTATATAAGTAGGTAATTGTATTATGTATTCTACAAAGGTTTCTTAGTAAAGTCTGGATCATTGAAAAGAAAATATAGGTTTTATGGTAGTGACGTCAAATGCCGAGACGAAAGTCCCGGGTTCGAATCTTTAAGAGTGCGTATAAAGCAAAATAACATATCTTAGAATTGAAATTTACCCAAGTAAATAGTATTTAAATGAAAAAATATTTATATGGGTATTTTCATTATATACGCGAGGATTCTATCTGAGCAAAAACATAATGGAATGAAAATTCCTCGATAGAAAAAAAACACAAAGCTACCTCTAGTAATAATGAATTTTCGTTTTTATTCGTTCATGGTGTATCTAATTAAGATAATAATCGATAAATAATATCACTAACATATGACCTAGGGCTGCTACTAACGATTTTTTTTAAATATTCTATACTTTACTAGTTATTTAGATAAGAAGCGCTTAGTTCATTTTTGTTCCGCGAAACACGCTATCTTCGTCTCATGCCACGCGAAGATTTGACATAAGTTTGTTTCATCTGACATTGCCATATTTTTCTGGCTTTGTACGCACTCTTAAGCTTTCTGTGAAGGAAAACATCGTGAGGAAACCGTAGCACGGTGGTACACATACACTGCCACTGTGACACTGCATGGCTACCACCCTCAAATTGAAAATCTGTCGCAAAGCACCTATCGGTGTGTTCCGACAGCTGCACTTGAGAGCTAATTACTTCTAGGCTTTGTGTGCTTACCACTTTCGGCCACATCATCAATAACCATGGTGAGATTGTGGTAAAACACTGCCTATACAAAATAAAAAAAAAAAGCTGAGAAGATGTCACATTAATTTTGTTTCATGCCCTATTAATATCATCATCAGCCTATAATGTCCCACTGCTGAGCACAGGCCTCCTTTCACAAATGAGGGTGAAAGGGAATGGGCAGATACTATACCACGCGTGCCCACTACGGATCGGTAGAGGTAGGCTAGTGGTGAACCTACTGTTGGAATTTTTCAAGCCGCCTAGGAGGCATCCAACTAGCTTAACGACTATCACAATTGAGTGATAACCAACGGCTTTACGTGCCTTCCGAAGCACGGAAGCGCTCGATTTGAAATATCACTAGGCGGTCACCCATCCAGGTACCGACCACGACAGTGGTAGCTTAACTTTGCCGATCGATAAAAAACTGCTAATCTTGCTACACTACGAGTGCTTCATAATATAAATAAACATAATAATTTCACATAACATTAGCTTTTTTGATATACAAATATTAATCTTTACATAAACATAATTAAAAACTCCATTAAAAACTTACGACGACTTATGAGAATTATTTTAAATTGTTTATTCGTTCTATTAAAGATAAATCTACGCCCGAACGGACTTCGTGTCCGAAGCTGGAAACTCACGAAAAGCCAAACGGATTTGCATAGAAAATGAGAGTGGGTTTTAAGGTAGTATAAAATGTGCTAATTCTCACCCCCTTGGTAGGGTTTAACACCCGAAAGTGAACGGAGCTTAGTTTAAAACGATAATTCACGCGTTAACGGTGATGAGTTGAATTTGAGGTGCTTTTTGAGTTTTATTTGTCGGTGAGAAGTTAGCTTGAATTTGAATTCTATCACCTCGACTGGGGTAGTACTCATACCGGTACTTTACAGAATACTGCAGGCAGATTACTTTATGTTGTGTTCCTGCGCGTGAGTAAGGTCATCAGAGCTCATTGGGGAGGGGGAAACGGTTGGTAACGCGTGAGTGATGCTCCGTGTGTAGTAAGCGTCTATATGGCTACGGTAGCCGCTTACCACCAGGCGAGCCGTAAGCTTGTTTACCGACTTCTTCCAAAAGTACTTACACGTAAGTAGAGTTGCTATCCTAACTTCGTATCCTAACTAATATTATAAATGCGAAAGTGAGTTTATTTGTTTGTTTGTTACGCCCTCACGCCTCAATTACTCAACGGATCATCAAATTCAAATTCAAATTCAACAAGCATTTATTCAATTTAGGCCCTGATAAGGCACATATGAACGTTAACAAATGGCTCTACACCGGTTCCAAATACAACTTGAACTGAGAAGACTCCGGCAAGAAACTCAGCAAGTGTTTTTTTTTTAAATATGTAAATAGAAGTATTACAATTACAAAATATATATAACAATAGCCTGCGAAGCGAACAATTCATTCAAATGCATTCTTGTCATCTACAAAATCAGAAACTTTATAGTACCCTTTCGTGCATAACTCTTTTTGAATCTATGTATGTAGGTAGCTCTTGGATTTCTTTGGGTACTTTATTATAGAAACGTATACATTGCCCCTTGAAAGAGTTAAGGACTTTGCTGAGCCGAGTTAAAGGTACAGCAAGTTTGTGCTTATTTCTAGTGTTCAAACTATGAGTGTCACTCACTATTCTTAGGAAAGTTATTTAAGTTTTTCCTCACATGAATAAGATTTTCATATATGTACTGTGACGACACTGTCATTATCATGAAATCATCATGAAATTCGGCATGCAAATAGCCTATGGAGAAGGACATAGGCTACTTTTTAATCCGGGAGCGCGGGTGAAACCGCGGGGGACAGCTAGTATAATAATGAAATTTATTGGATATCATCAAGCCGACGCAGTCGTTCATGCAACTATTCAGTTTAACGTTCCTTCCCGAGGAAAATTCCCTTTAGAGTACCGAGTAATCTAATTCCGCAACTAGGTAGTATGTGTTTTTGCACTGAATAACAATACCGACTAATCACTGCATCTAAATGTTTATTGTATCCTTGACTTAGCCAATCAGAGCGCATTATCGGTAGACGTCAGCGCGCTTCTCGAGTTAGCGCCTTTGTACATTATCAGACACGACCGTTAGACAAGACAAATGTCTTGTCTGGTTCATCGTACACATTCATGCAAGACGTCTTATCCTGAGTCTGTAATCATATTTCACGGACGGACAATACACGCGTACCAAATGGACAGACGACAGAGTTTACAGTGATTGACTTGTACCATAGAAGAAAACGCCGTATTATTGGATACATCCATTAAATATGACAAGAATCAATGAGACTGTAGAGCTTAAATGTTCAATATATTCACTTTTATTTTACTCATGTTACATTACATGTTTGATAAAAGTTTAATTAACGTAAAAAATAAAAATTATAATTCATTTTATTCAAACAACATTAATTTTACAAAAATAACCTAACTAGGTACATGAAAAATAAAACAGTAATAAAATTAACAAAAGTTATTGAATTAAAATTAAAATTGAGCTGATTTAAATAAAAATGACTAGGATGTGCGTGTCTGATCAGACATAAGAAAAGAAATCTTGTAATGTGTACGGTCTCATATAACAACCAGTGCGACTGAATGTCTTATAAGACATGTCTGATAAGACAAGAAATTTTCTTATAATGCGCAAAGGCGCTTAATTATTGGATGACGGTCCTACAGCAGACATTATGGATATATGGAATGAGCTGTCCATTACAGATTTCCCCTCAATACTATTCTATGGGGTTATCCAAAAATTCGTAAAAAAAGCTCTTCAATGTCTGCAACACATCGGTAATCCCTGTATTGCAAATATTCATTGGCGACAGTGACAACTTCCCATCAAGTGATCGACTTGACTTTAACTTGGAAGATGGAAATGAAAAGAAAAGAAACACAGAATTATTACCGTATAATATTCTTTGCTTAAATTTCTCACAAAATAATAATATCCTGTTACTTTTACACATACACAAACCTTCGCAGTAATTAAATAGGAACATGAAACGAGAGAATAAGGGCATGTTTCCATGCAAGTGGTGATAAGATGAGCCGAAAATGTACCAATCAGATTATGAATAATTGGACTGTTTTACAAATAAACTTAAACCGACTTCAAAGTACACTAAGAAGTAATCAAATCCTGGTTCGATGACAATGGAACCAAACGGGAAGTGTACCCTTTCAAATAAAAAAAGAATTTTCCAAATCGGTTAATAAATGACGGAGTTATGAGGTAACAAACATAAACAAAAAAAAACATTCGAATTGAGAACCTCCTCCTTTTTTGGAAGTCGGTTAAAAATATGAAATCACGACATATCTTTCACTCATGATTGGTCGATGTGACTGCTCGTCCTGTGTATCCTAGTTGGCACCAATGATGAGCAATGTAGATAAAATTAAAAACTCTCCTTTCTTAAGAGTAGGCCACCACCACAGATATAAATCTAAATAGATGCCGCGAGTGTATGTACTTCGCGTGCCAAAAGCTGTGCCAAAAGGGAGATCAATGCTCTTCCTTTGAAAATGTTTCGCGCGGACAGGGAACTCGCATAATAACACCAGCCTCAGTAAAGCGCTCTTTTGAAATCATGATAGGTAGAAAATAAGTAGCACGCTGCACGCTTGATTTTCATACGGATGGAGGGGCTTGCGTTATCTATTTAGATTTATATCTGTGGTCACCACTCAGAAGCCTTTCTTCCATATCATTTACTACAAGCAGCCTGCTTGCTATGCTCAGGTAGAGCTTAGCGTTTATTCTGCTCTTCATTATTATTTAATTTGTGCAAAGAAATCTCACAATCGGATTGCCAAAATTCAAACAACTGTCGTAACCCTTTCTACTCGTTTATTTTGATATCCTCCGCATCAGTGGAAAAGCATGTTAATACAAAACTTATCTCTTACGGCCTTTGTAGGCGTAACAATAACACTCTTGCTAATGGGCCCACTTAGGGACTACCCTCCGACCTTCGAGGGTCTGGCAATAAGCTACTTAATACATATTCAAATCTCAACATACGTACGTATGTACGTACTTTTTATTAGCTATTTAGTGAAGGGTTAATGGTAACGATGGGGCGATTTATTTGTATCGATGGTGAAAAGGGTTTTGCTTTTTTGCTATTTCACACTGCTATTTCTAAGGAATCGACAAATTTATTATTACTATACAAATTAATGAGTTTGTGAAAAAAGTATTATTTAATTTCATGAAAGAATTTTAAAATATGATTAATAAGTACCTGCCAGCCTCCCCTCTACCAATGGTAAGATTATGATTATCTTAAGCCTAATCGCAGTAAAAAATAGCATAAAAAATCATCTTCTTCCCTGACAAGTAATTCTAGCAATATGCAACAATAATTTATACACCTAGTTAATTGCAAATTTTCTAATAATAAACTACAATAAATTTTAAAAGCAAACTATTAAATGAACAAAATTTGTAACGTATTTGGACGCTGCTATACGGGGGCGAAAAATCGATCTAGCGAATTTGCTATCAAAGGTATGGGAAAACGAAAAAAAAAAACAGAAAGTTTAAAATAGCAGAGCAAAGCTCGGTCACTCATTTAATGAGTAAAACAAATTCCATTCATAGAACTGAATGGCGAATATTTAGATATTAAAATAAAACTGGAAAATATCGTATCGATTAGAATACATTGCCATAAACATAATCCTAAAATAAAGACCAAAAGTTGGAAAACAACTCTTAATGCTGTATTTTCAAGGTAGGAAACCTTGTTTTTCCGTTGAATAGAAATTATATGCCCAAAAACAAAATGTTTTGCACTGAAATGCAGCACATAAAGGAGCTATTTATGGAGATTTTTCCATTAGCTATTCCTTTTATCCTGGTCTTGGGAAATTTTTCCTTGCGTGTGGACTCAATTAGCTGGCAAATAGGGCTGGCAAAGAGCGATGTTGTTAAGTAAGTAACCTAGAGGTTTTTTACTGCTTTCTTTTGGATTCCTTAGAACGGTGACATTGGCAATAAAAAGAAAAAGTATTTAGTGTTGTGCTAACGGCGACAAAATGTAAATTGAAGAGTTTGTTCATAGTTAATAAATTTGCTCTGGATGATTTCAGTTCACATCGAGGAAATATCCCTATAGAATAAGTACTGAACAATATAATTCCACAACTAGTCAGTGATTTGTCACTGAATTTGACCACTCGCTGCGTCGTGTGCGTTTGACTTGGCCAATCAGAGTGCATGCGTCCTTGTCTTAACCAATCAGCGCGCATTGTCGGCGGTGGGAAATTGGCGGAATTTATTTCAACCAAAATAAACGTCATTGTGCTTCTATAAGTTAATTGTTCCATGTATGATCATAACCTGTACCTATGTATTGTTGAAATTGTTGCAATTAAATTGAGTGATCAACACAAATCTTCTTTATTTGATTAACCAGTAACATAGAGTAAATAATATACTACGTCCAGTAAGTTAAGATTAAAGCAATCGACGCTGCTGTGACCGAAAGTAAAGGAATCGCAAACCTGCAAACTTTGACTAAAAACATAGCATTCCAGGAACTGATATTCAAGTTATTCCTTCTGGGTTGCTGGGGTCCAGAGGCGCGTAGTTTAGGGAGGTGTCCAGACGCCTAATTGATGCTACAGGGTAGCTTCAGTAGTAATATCGAACAATTAAATTCCGCAACTAGTCAGTGATTTTTTACTGACTCATTTGGAACAGTAAGGACCAATCACTGCACCGTGTGTTCTTGACTTGGCCAATCAGAGCACATGTATCCTTGACTTATGCCCGGTATCAATATAGAAAAACGAATCGTTTTGCTTACCAATGGTAGGTTTTTTTATTGCCAAACTGGGCATATAGATCATTTCGTAAGCTAATTTTACCTGTGATAGCTACTTCCATATGGGAGGGTCTGCTATGCGGCCCGTAAATTATTGAAACCGGGCATTAGCCAATCAAATCAAAATTAACGTCATTGCGCTTTTTGGGGGTAATTGTTCGATGAATGAAATGTATCGGCTCCGCCTAAGGACATAGTTAACCCATAATCTTATTTATGTACGGATATAACTAGGATAATTGAACACTAACTCCCTAGAATTGGAGCTATGTCTGCTAAATGTCATGCTGACACCATACTATTGCAATATTTATTATATATAATATATACTACAACATTATCATTGAGCCGATGTGCGCTGTCTACTAATACATAATGGTCTCATAATGAAAGAAAAGAAATTTAGTACAAAAACTGTCAAAACTGATAACTAAAAGATCATTGTGGCACGATTGTAGTTTCAGTGGAAAATCATGGGAAAGCTATTATGGCACCATTATGACGCTATAGTGTTTACAACCAAAACTGTAAAATGTAACAATTTTGACACCACTGATAGTTCATTGGAACATAATTATAATAGCAGACTTGGGCCCCTGAGGGCCAACCACAAGCTCTTAAAACAAAATTATTATAAGCTTATTTGACTTTTGTTCCTCTTTGACATCCGGCGTCAAAACAGGACAAAAGACAAATAAGGTTATTTTAACCTTGTTTTAAGAGCTTGTGGTAGGCACCCAGCCCCCATAAAAAGGAAGCTAAAGCAATATTGCTAACGCAATTCATTTTTTCGAATTCTCGGCAAATCCTACGTAATTTCAATATTTTTTGGTATACTAGTCACTCATTATATATAATTCAATTCAATAAAAGATTCGGAATTGATGAATTGCATAAGATCTGCCGTAAATTCGAAAATATGAATTGCGTTAGCAATATTGCTTTAGCTTCCTTTTTAGGGGGGCTGGTCTTCAGTTATCATTTCTTCTCTATTCCATCTCGCCATCCGTTCACATCAAACTTCACACGTACATTCTCCACGATTCTATAAGCATAAAATTACCACCAAAACCTAAAACACTTTCCAACGTCACAGCCACTTCGGATGTAGCAGTAAAAAATAGAAGCGTAATTTAACTGCTGTTAGCAGTTTTGTTCAACGATCCCCTGAACACTCTGGCTTCAATGGAAGACATTATCCACACGTTCGCGTAATGACCCTTCAAGGACGGATGTCGCGGGGAGGGGTGGTCGCTATGAGATATTGCCTTTTTAAAATGGGAATTTTTGGTTGAAAGTTTGTGATGTGCAGTGTAATGGATTTTGGGTTTTATGGGCGTTTTATTTTCACTGTACATTTCCGGCTCAACCGTTTTATATGCAGTACGATACGAGGAATTCAAATACTACCGGCAGTAGAAGCTGTTCCATACTACGAGTAATATTATAAATGCGAAACAACTGTTTGTTTGTATGTTTGTTTGTTACTCTTTCACGCCTTAACTGCTGAACCGATCATCATGAAATGTGGTATGCAGATAGCCTATGGTATGGAGAAGAACATATGCAACTTTTTATCCTAGGAATGCGGGTGAAACTGCAGCCGGGGGACAGCTAGTATCTATATAAATCTAAATAGACCATATGAATTCATATAAGACTAGTTGCGGCCCTCGATTTCAGCCGCGTACCCGAGGGATATCCTACCCTAACCTACGGTTTTCTTAAGTTTTCTAATTTTCTACGCAGCTTTCTTAATTTTTTTTCCGTTAGAACCTTCTTCAGAGAATTAAAAACCTTAAAAAAGATGGATGAATCGGTAAAGTCGTCTCAAGTTATGGCGTGACCAAGAGAAATAGTAGAATTCAATTTTATACGGTTATAGAGATTCGTTTATCTAAGAATTCATCATCAAAATTATACTTAGAATCATTGTACAAATATTTTTCAGCTTGGCATCCTTTACCTAAAAAGAGTTTTTACCTACTATTTTACCTTTGCCTCCTGAAAATAGATTTATCTTGCCTTTACATTTTCCAACTTCATTCTAACAAATTTTGTAAGCTTCTTTATCTACCCGCCTAAATCCAACAGTTTTTCGACCAATTTTTCGTTGCAATCAATTTCTATTTGATCATCATCAACGTCTCAATCCACAAACCCACTGTAAGGTACGAGCCTCCCCTGACAAGGATATAATATAGTCCATCACGTTATCCCAGCGCAGACTTGTATAGGTACCATTAAAATAACATTTCCATAAGATTAAAGTCAAGTGTGTATGTCCTGAGTCTGGGTGTAATTATGTACCTATAATCTCAGAGTATATAAATACTACGTACAACTATAATTCTCTTCATATCTTTATTTACAGCAAATATGTACAAAATACAATCTATTATATAGAAAATTTCCTCAAGCTTGCCACTGCTTCCGATTAACGGCAAGGTTCCCAGAAGGCTGGCAGCGTTTCCTCTTTGGACGCGTTGGCTGAAAAAGCTCCCCGCCCGCTGGTCTCCGGAGGTCTCGATCAATTTTGATGACAAGGTGCGAGCAAAACGGTGAGCTCCGGACCCCCACGGTCTCATGGTCTCGACCGCAAAAGGCACAAAAATATAACTGGGTTCAATCGAGCTATAATTAAGTTGTATTTACAGATCAAAATTATATATATCTGAGTTTCATAGTTCATACAGCTACAGATCAAGCTATACATTTCTAGTATAGGCTGACCACCCATTGTACGGAAATCCGATACAATGCGAGATCAGCTTAACTTTATAGCTTGATCTGTAGCCGTGTGTACAAGATCATTTTAAGACGGTTCCTATGACTTACCACCACCAGTTCTAAAATCGTTAGTCTATTCACCAATCAGCAATCACTTTTCTATTCAGGATGTCTATCTGAAATTACTATTTTATCAACAGAAACATTCCATGACAAAACGTGATTGCAATCAAGTGCTGTATGCAACTACAGCTGTCAGAACGTCCCTTTCAAATAGAAACAGACTGCAGCAATTACGTAATAGACCTGGCGGATAGTCTAATTCCGGGACACAAAACGGCTGCTCTAAAAGTGCACTTAGCAGCATTACGCATGCAAATCGGGAATCGTTCGGGAGCGTCATCTGCGAGCTAGTAATCTGATTATTCGGAGCCCCGGTACAAACGATGCTTTATAGGTATTAATACAATTTGTGTGTTATTTTCAGATCAATCGATAAAATTCGTATGCGATAATATCGAGAATGTTAGCTTAGTTTGTCAATTGATTGATGAATTATATGCTTTAATAGTTACGCTCCTGTTTTTAGTGAGACAAATCATTCAATCAAACTCTCAAGCTCAGGTGCCTGAACTTACTTTTAGGAAAAATAATGGAGACCGAATGAACTGAAATTCATGAATGTCATTAAAGTTCATGAAGAATATAAACCGACTACATTTACCTGCTGCGGTTTAACCCGCATTCCTACGGAAAAAGTAGCAATGTATTTTATACAACTAAGGTAGCAAACGGCCCACCTGATGGTAAGCGGTTACTTTTTTATTTTATTTATTTTATTAGGATTTCCAGTACACTGTGTAAATATATAAAGATCAAGTACAGAAATAAGTGCTAAGTGTCTCATCAATTACAGGAAATCACATCTTGCAAAAATAGCAGGGAAAAAATACTTAATTACTTAAAAATATGTCAATACATATACCCCCTATTCACAATCGCTTTTTAACTAAATCAGTGTAATATTGTCCTCCGTCTCACTCTTTCGTTACCGTAGCTTATGGATGCTTGCAACACCAGGGGTATCATTCGCGCGTTGCCGACCCTGCAAAAATCTCTTCACACCATTTTTGAAGAATCTCATGCTGACCCCTTGGGAAAACCACGCCAGGTAGCTCATTCCAAAACCTGGTAGGAAGCTCCTTTAAAACCGCCCAGTGCGAAAGCATTTTGGTTCCAATGTGTAAGGATGGACTCCCCGCCCGACTTTAGCGAGAGTTGCGATAGTAGAAGGTAGCCGTGGGCATCAGGTCAAACAATTCTTCAGAAGACTGTCCGTTGTACAAGCGGTAGAACATACATAAGGAGGCAAAGTCTCTCCTTAGGATGAGGGGTTGTAATCAAGTGGACAGCCCGTTGGATGGGAGACCCCGTTATCTCTCTTCATCGACTCTTCATACCATGGCCTTGGCTATCTGCGTGCTTTACATCGCGATCGGTTCAGAGGTGAAAAGGTAACAAACAGAGAGTTACTTTCGCATTTATGATATTAGTATGGTAAAAAATACAATTCAATCAAGCATGGGTGAGAATTGATTGCTCTCGTGACAAAAAATACTAAAAACACCAAATTTTTGCTCCAAAATGAATAATTTATAGATAATGTCCCCAATCCTTTCAGGATGATATGCGAGTTCACGTTTAAAATGAACGATCCATTTGCATACACGAAATCTACTCGAGTGTTTTGAAAATAGGTGCCCAAAGCATTTATCTGATTATGGTAATGAAGGTAATTAAAAACTTAATTGTGCCGTTTGCGTTGATCAACGTGTTGTCTGTCGTGTGGTCGTTAAACCAATTATGCATCTAGCAATACATTTTATGGTTATGTTATGATGGTGAAATTAATTAATAATAATTTAATTATAACGATATGTTATAATACTTACTAATTAAAAAATATATAAGATAACTAAAAACGAAATAACACTGATT
Organism: Polyploca ridens; assembly: GCA_951394255.1. Lineage (NCBI taxonomy): Eukaryota > Metazoa > Arthropoda > Insecta > Lepidoptera > Drepanidae > Polyploca > Polyploca ridens. Next base: position 3,378,353 of record OX596262.1, read on the forward strand.
TATCATAAACTCAGGAATTTATGTAGCTTACAAACTTAAAATTCTTAGTGGTATAAAAAAAAACCTTTTCTTATTCGAAATTTTAAATAGACGTGATGCTAGCAAAAAAAAAAGAAATAAACATTCATAAAATATTAGGTAATGCTAAAGACTACTTTTCACGTTACCAAACTATAAATTGGACGGTCCCAAATAAAATCAGTATGAAAGTGAATTCAAAATTCGAATCACGCAAGAGGACGCGTTAGTAATCCGGTTTCCACTCCACGGCCTCACTCGTACGAACTTCGAACACTCCAAACAGGCCCCGAGTGTCTTATTGGCTCGGTTGTCACTCCAACCAAACACACCCTTGTTCTATTCACCGAATTTTTCGAAATGTATTTTAGAAATTGAAAATGGAACGTAGTTTTTTGTTCTGCCTTTAAATATTTCTTCATTGATTGTTGATGAAAGAGTAAGGAAAAATATATTTTTGACGGGAACTTGCAGAGTGACGATGCGTTTTTTTTTTTCATAAATTCGTGTATTTTGATATTTATAATATATTATCGGTTGTGTTTTATCCAATAAAGACTATCCATGTGCACCAGTGAAGTGAAATGAAATGAATTGATATGTGTACCTAACGTGACTTTTCAAGTTGTCTCAAAAAGTCCGTGAAGAGTTTTAGTACAATGACCACCATTGTAGAAAACATGACATTTATGGAAGATGACTGACTGAGGAATATTATGTATAAGTGATTTATTGTGACTAAAATTATAATATAACTCGACACTGGCAGAAATAAGTCCTAATTTGGATTTGGTTCCCAAACTAAGAAGAAGTTAGGAAAAATGTACAAAAAATCAGGCTTTAAATTTTTTGTTCATCAATTATTAACTATTTGTAATAAAGAGATATGACGTGATTAAATTTTAGTGCTATTTGCAACAGCACAAAGATTCTAATCAAAACTTATAGCGTAAATTCACCAAAAGTACATGCCATACATTTTGGTACCTCCGTAGTTTGTTATCGTACGTGTTAGGGTCCACTAGCTATAACCCGTAAATTGTCCCTACAAAATGTGAAATAGACGTGCTGGTGAGACTCCCCCTTGCCCTGACGAAATAAAACGACACTTGCAATCTTGTAATAAGAATAGCTCTTGCGAAGCGAAGTGGCAATTGACAAATGTTTGTTAGAGAACACACAACACAGGCCACAGTTACGTTAGTACTATTTATCTATTCTGTGCTACAATTCTTAGTTTGGAGTACACAAGTTGAATAATGAAGATGGAAAAAAATAAAGACATAGGAAGATGATTTACCAAAGGAAGTTATCTGGCTATTGATTTGAAATTAGAACCGTTATTGGAATAGCTGATTTGGCGATTAAAAAATCGTACCTAAGGAAAGTAGAGCGTAGCGTTTATTCGCTCAAAGAGCAGCTCGACTGGGAATGTACCTACCTCCGCCTTAGAGAATCATCATCAGCCTATAATGTCCCGCTGCTGAGCACAGGCCTCTACCACGTGTGCCCACTGCGGGTCGGTGGAGGTAGGCTAGTGGTAACCACTGTTGGAATTTTTCACGCCGCCTAGGAGGCATCCGACTATCTTAGTGATAACTGGGACCAACGGATTTACGTGCGACGCTCGATTTGAAATACCACTAGGCGGTCACCCATCCAAATACCGACCACGACGGTGGTAGCTTAACTTTGCCGATCGATTAAGAACGGCTAATCATGCTACACCACGAGCTTTTTAGGATACTAAGCCAAAATACTGTCTCTTCTACTCTTATAATATTTTCAAAAGCTTCTATAAATAAACTCACAAGCTGTATTCACATGACGCTATACTTAGATCTGCACGTCGAGTGTAAACAGCCAAGATTATTAAGGTTGTACGTTATTAAACTGTTATCATATTGATAAGTGAAGCGGGTTCTCATTTCTCTAACTATAACTCATATATCATACATAATCAATTAATCATCATCAAAGTATATCGCCGGCATTTTATGATTTAAAAGGAACCACCATGAAAGCTGCGAAGGATAATGATAAATAACTACCAGCCCCCCAAGACAAGATGGTTGTCGACAATCGTCATCGTTAGTAAACGATCAACCTTTGTATAGAATTGACATAGATCAACCGTTGTATAATATTGAGAGATTGTCAAAAATTACGTGATATTTCGATTTGAAATGTCAATCCCAGACAAAAGTTGATCGTTTACTAACGATGACGATTGTCGATAATAATCTTGTCTACTGGGCATGGGGGCCTACCACAAGCTCTTAAAACAAGGTTAAAATAACCTTATTTGTCTTTTGTCCCGTTTTGACGTCGGATGTCAAAGAAAGACAAAAGACAAGTAAGGTTATCATAATATTATTTTAAGAGCTTGTGGTCCGCCCTCTGGTATAGGTAGTAATGATTTCATTTTATACAGATGCATTTATATAACTATCATATATTTATATAACATATTTATGGATGTTCGAATAGTCACACATTTTTTTCATCTTTTTTTTATAACAAGCAGGCTAACGGTGCATTGGTTTAGCAAATAAGTTAGTCTGAAACAGATCAGAATTTCGTTACGACTTCACGCCTCCTCAACGGATCATCATGAAATTTGCCATGCAGATAGCCTATGGTATGGAGAAGGAAATAGGCTACTTTTTATCCCCGGAACACGGATGAAACCACGGGGGACAGCTAGTTATGAAATAAAACTAAATCATAAACGTTCTCGCTCCGCTCCGCGGATCTCAGCACCAACAGATTTTAGAGGGAACGACTTCTGCTTCAGACAGTCGCTAACTCAACAAACTACTTTTAATTGTTCGCCAAAGCACTATTACCGGATATTACTTTCATGTTTCGTACACATGTAGGTACGCAACTAATATTAAGTAGTATTAAAGTTAGGAAACACGACTGTGAAGTTTGAATTTCCGCTTCTATGCAACGCTAGACGTGTAGGTACATGATTATTAGCCTGAGTTTGCGCTGGAACGGATTGTGGTATAACTTAACTGAGTTTTAGCATTTGTTTTTTGATTATTTTATTCTATTTTAGGCAGATGTTTGTATGGAATAGCTTGATGCAGTGGCCTAAGTATATTATATCAGTTATCTGGTTTCCATAGTACAATTCTACTTAGTTTGGGATCAGATGACCGTGTGTGAGGAATGTCCCAGGATGTTTATATGGCGAGGAGGGCGATGGCTGCCACACGCGTCATACTTGTGAACAGGTGCTGCTTGTGGGGGTTGGTCTGCTTAAGTTTGCCATTTATTTATTTACTTATTAAATATAGATTCAGTCTACTTTGTAGTTTTGCGGCCGCGCCGGGGCACGCAATTGTTGTCAGTGCGATTAGAATGTAAATATTATGTAATTAATCTAAGCTTGTTTTGAAAAGAGTAATTGCTGAGTTTATTGCCGGCTCTTCTCAGCAAATGCAACCTTCCGAACCGGTATTAGAGTATTAGAGTCAGACTTTTCATAAGTGCCTGCGAAGGTCTATTTGAATAAATGATTTTTGAATTTTGAATTTTGAATTTTGAATTTTATATTTATTTATAATGTCTATGGATTGTGTGAAATTAAATAAATACAAAGATACTTTAAGGGAACTGGCTCTCAATATCAGCTACCGGAATACCGGTAGGTAAGAAAATACTTAAAATTAATTATGAAACCAATACAATCCTATCCTATCCGAAATAATGCTCAAAGAAGTGTGAGTTAAGGCGCGGACTGACTACGATTTTGATAGCTCTCGTTCTTCACTGGAATTAGGTTGAAAATGGTAAATCATAAATGTGTCGACTCTATGAAATGGACTGTTATTTACGGGTTTTCTTTAGATTATACAGAATATACACATTAAATTGAATATGTGTCCGGTTAACATTCTAATATATTTCTGTATCTTATATATTCTTAAGAATAAAATTGTTGTCATCGCTGAAAATACGGAGAATTTCGACGCGTAAGATTTTTTTAGAGTAATGTACGAATTTTTTATTGGGAATATCAAAGCACTTTTTAATATTCTATTCGGTTAACATTTTTCTCAAAACCCTCTTCTATCCACAGTATTTTTTGTGTTAGGTATTTTCATTGCGTTACGTCATAGTCGACTCTCAAAGAAACCCATTTTTGTGCATTTGAGCTTAGACCTCCCCTTAACTAAGGAATTGAATTGCGGACTCGACGATTACAAACACATAACTAACTCACAGCTATTCGGCACCTATATTATGTTTAGTTTTCTTTATGCGTCCATTGACACACAGCTGGATAGATTTGACAACTTGTTGCCGCGCAGAATTAACACTGTCTCAATGTTCGTATTTCAATAATTTTAATATTATAATCCTATACAACGTGTAGGAAAAGGTAAAATATCCATAAAAGTTCACGACTTCTTTGGTACTAGGCGCACAGATCGCGAAAGAGAAAATGTTATAATAATATTACCAAGTGACGTGTAAAGACAAATGACCCTTATTGAAAAGTGACACGTTGGTAATTTTTATTCTAAAAACTTGGGAGTTTTTTTTATGAATGTTAAAAAAACCTTAACCTCAATAAATTTGATACAATAGTGTTTTTAGGTGATACTATCATTTCTTCGGAAATATCTAGAATTTGAAAAAACAAGTTCACCAACTGTAAGCCCCGTGTGTCCCACATGTTTTCACTATTCTTTGCGGCGAGCCCAGTTGAAAAGTTTCCAGCTTTCTGACTTCGCAGAGCCAATTCACCCATCGCGTTGAAGGAGCTTGAGCAAAACAATCTGCGCAACCACTTTCAACTTTACTTCTTGTGTGTGTTGACGTTTTTAAATTGGCCGTATGTTTAATTTGTAGAGTTGTACGGATGCAATGCCGATTCGGATGATGAATCGATTAAATGAAGTATCGAATCTCATGGCTTCTTACATGCTATTTTATGTCGCCAGAGCTCATTGAGTAGGGAGGTATTGTCGATAACGCATGAGTAACCCTTGATGTTGCAAGCGTCCATAGGGTTATGGTAACCGCTTACCACCAAGCGGGCCGTCTGCTTATATACTGAATTGTCGATTGCGGTAAATAAGGCCTGTGACTAATACAGTTTTAACATACATGTAATAGCTTTTCTTCCTATTGAGGGCGAACCACAAGCTCTTAAAACAATATTATTATAACCTTACTTGTATTTTGTCTTTCTTTGACATCCGACGTCAAAACAGGACAAAAGACAAATAAGGTTATTTTAACCTTGTTTTAAGAGTGCGTATAAAGCAAAATAACAATCTTAGAATTAAAATTTACCCAAGTAAATAGTATTTAAATGAAAAAATATTTTTATATGGGTATTTTCATTATATACGCGAGGGTTCTATCTGAGCAAAAACATAATGGAATGAAATTTCCTCGATAGAAAAAAATCACAAAGCTACCTCTAATAATAATGAATTTTTGGTTTTATTCGTTCATGGTGTATCTAATTAAGATAAAAATTCGATAAATAATATCACTAACATATGACCTAGGGCTGCTACTAGCGATTTTTTAAAATATTCTATACTTTACGAGTTATTTAGATAAAAAGCGCTTAGTTCATTTTCGTTCCGCGAAACACGCTATCTATAGAAATAGAAATAGAAATAGAAATCATTTATTCAGCTCAAAATTTAAAGAGATAACACACACATAACACAAGAAAATAAAAAATAACAATATAAAACAACAATCGCTTAACCTATGTATTAATTAATCTATTGAGCTGAAACGGCCTCCCACTCAGCATAATGTCGCAGCGCAAGGCTACGACGCTGGTTTTCAGTGGGAACCAGAAGGTGGATAATATATACTAAAATAAAATACTTATTATATAACATACTACATATAAGTATATATAAATAATAAAAATATACTAAATAGACAAATATAACACAATAATACATGGTTAATGTACATACAATATAATAACACATTGAGACGACGCGATCCAGAAAGATAGAAAAATGCAATGATAATAGTATAATAATAAAAAATAATAATGAGAAACAAGATTTTTTTATGTATGTATGAGAAGGGAATTAGACCTTTTGCATGCCAAGAAGATGCTGTTTATAATGTCTTTGGAATGATATTCTGGAATTTAAATTCCTGATCGGTGGTGGGATATTATTCCAGCATTTCGTGGCAGCATACCGAAAACTACCACGAAATGCAGCTGTCCTGTGACTTGTTGTGTATCTCCATTTCATCTCCACGCGAAGATTAGACATATATGTTTGTTTCATCTGACATTGCCATATTTTTCTGGCTTGGTACGCACTCTTAAGAGCTTGTGGTAGGCCCCCTGATCTGAATAAGTTTTAATATAAGGACGTAAAACAGAGTTGCTACTTATACTATTGACCGGACGCTCAGAAAACTAACGGTACCTACTAAAGCAAAAATGCTATTGTCACCTGCTTGTTGAATATTTTCATGAACGTGCATTAATTTGAGCCTTTGCTCGGGTAAAGCATTATGAAACTGTAAAAAAGGAAGCGCAACGCCTGCAAAAATAAATTGCGAGGACCTAGTTTTAAAAGTAGCTAAAATTTAAGCCAGGTATTTTAAAATCCGAGGTTTTTTTTGCAAAATATTAAGAAACTAATCAAGTTTACGGTGAAGCCAGTCAAACAATTTTCATAGTAGAGATACTATAAAAATTAAATAAAAAAGCCTACATTTCTCTTATCCTTAAGTTACATTGCAAGTATTGTTAGTAATTAATAGTTAGTGTTTTTACTTATTTTCTATATGTTAGTACAGTTTTTAGGGTTCCGTACCTCAAAAGATAAAGAAGGAACCCTTATAAGACCACCCTCGTGTGAAGGCCTCCTCCAGTTTCTTTCATGCTTCTCTAACTTTGCTAAAAGATATAGAAGCATGAAAGCATCATGAAGCATCTCTTTTTCCGTCTTCCAGTCGTTCCCTGCTGTTTCAATTATGTCGTCAGCCCACCTTCGACCTGCCTACTTTTCTTTTCCCTGTTTCGTTCGATAGTTTTAATCGTCCATCTAGTTTTAGAACTCGCGCGAGAGATTTACGGGTTTTCTTTAGATTATACAGAATATACACATTAAATTGAATATGTGTCCGGTTAACATTCTAATATATTTCTGTATCTTATATATTCTTAAGAATAAAATTGTTGTCATCGCTGAAAATACGGAGAATTTCGACGCGTAAGATTTTTTTAGAGTAATGTACGAATTTTTTATTGGGAATATCAAAGCACTTTTTAATATTCTATTCGGTTAACATTTTTCTCAAAACCCTCTTCTATCCACAGTATTTTTTGTGTTAGGTATTTTCATTGCGTTACGTCATAGTCGACTCTCAAAGAAACCCATTTTTGTGCATTTGAGCTTAGACCTCCCCTTAACTAAGGAATTGAATTGCGGACTCGACGATTACAAACACATAACTAACTCACAGCTATTCGGCACCTATATTATGTTTAGTTTTCTTTATGCGTCCATTGACACACAGCTGGATAGATTTGACAACTTGTTGCCGCGCAGAATTAACACTGTCTCAATGTTCGTATTTCAATAATTTTAATATTATAATCCTATACAACGTGTAGGAAAAGGTAAAATATCCATAAAAGTTCACGACTTCTTTGGTACTAGGCGCACAGATCGCGAAAGAGAAAATGTTATAATAATATTACCAAGTGACGTGTAAAGACAAATGACCCTTATTGAAAAGTGACACGTTGGTAATTTTTATTCTAAAAACTTGGGAGTTTTTTTTATGAATGTTAAAAAAACCTTAACCTCAATAAATTTGATACAATAGTGTTTTTAGGTGATACTATCATTTCTTCGGAAATATCTAGAATTTGAAAAAACAAGTTCACCAACTGTAAGCCCCGTGTGTCCCACATGTTTTCACTATTCTTTGCGGCGAGCCCAGTTGAAAAGTTTCCAGCTTTCTGACTTCGCAGAGCCAATTCACCCATCGCGTTGAAGGAGCTTGAGCAAAACAATCTGCGCAACCACTTTCAACTTTACTTCTTGTGTGTGTTGACGTTTTTAAATTGGCCGTATGTTTAATTTGTAGAGTTGTACGGATGCAATGCCGATTCGGATGATGAATCGATTAAATGAAGTATCGAATCTCATGGCTTCTTACATGCTATTTTATGTCGCCAGAGCTCATTGAGTAGGGAGGTATTGTCGATAACGCATGAGTAACCCTTGATGTTGCAAGCGTCCATAGGGTTATGGTAACCGCTTACCACCAAGCGGGCCGTCTGCTTATATACTGAATTGTCGATTGCGGTAAATAAGGCCTGTGACTAATACAGTTTTAACATACATGTAATAGCTTTTCTTCCTATTGAGGGCGAACCACAAGCTCTTAAAACAATATTATTATAACCTTACTTGTATTTTGTCTTTCTTTGACATCCGACGTCAAAACAGGACAAAAGACAAATAAGGTTATTTTAACCTTGTTTTAAGAGTGCGTATAAAGCAAAATAACAATCTTAGAATTAAAATTTACCCAAGTAAATAGTATTTAAATGAAAAAATATTTTTATATGGGTATTTTCATTATATACGCGAGGGTTCTATCTGAGCAAAAACATAATGGAATGAAATTTCCTCGATAGAAAAAAATCACAAAGCTACCTCTAATAATAATGAATTTTTGGTTTTATTCGTTCATGGTGTATCTAATTAAGATAAAAATTCGATAAATAATATCACTAACATATGACCTAGGGCTGCTACTAGCGATTTTTTAAAATATTCTATACTTTACGAGTTATTTAGATAAAAAGCGCTTAGTTCATTTTCGTTCCGCGAAACACGCTATCTCCATTTCATCTCCACGCGAAGATTAGACATATATGTTTGTTTCATCTGACATTGCCATATTTTTCTGGCTTGGTACGCACTCTTAAGAGCTTGTGGTAGGCCCCCTGATCTGAATAAGTTTTAATATAAGGACGTAAAACAGAGTTGCTACTTATACTATTGACCGGACGCTCAGAAAACTAACGGTACCTACTAAAGCAAAAATGCTATTGTCACCTGCTTGTTGAATATTTTCATGAACGTGCATTAATTTGAGCCTTTGCTCGGGTAAAGCATTATGAAACTGTAAAAAAGGAAGCGCAACGCCTGCAAAAATAAATTGCGAGGACCTAGTTTTAAAAGTAGCTAAAATTTAAGCCAGGTATTTTAAAATCCGAGGTTTTTTTTGCAAAATATTAAGAAACTAATCAAGTTTACGGTGAAGCCAGTCAAACAATTTTCATAGTAGAGATACTATAAAAATTAAATAAAAAAGCCTACATTTCTCTTATCCTTAAGTTACATTGCAAGTATTGTTAGTAATTAATAGTTAGTGTTTTTACTTATTTTCTATATGTTAGTACAGTTTTTAGGGTTCCGTACCTCAAAAGATAAAGAAGGAACCCTTATAAGACCACCCTCGTGTGAAGGCCTCCTCCAGTTTCTTTCATGCTTCTCTAACTTTGCTAAAAGATATAGAAGCATGAAAGCATCATGAAGCATCTCTTTTTCCGTGTTCCAGTCGTTCCCTGCTGTTTCAATTATGTCGTCAGCCCACCTTCGACCTGCCTACTTTTCTTTTCCCTGTTTCGTTCGATAGTTTTAATCGTCCATCTAGCGTCTGTATATCATGTTACATGACCATCCCCTTACCATTTCAGTTTTAGAACTCGCGCGAGAGATCCACACTACAGAATCATAATAATATGGTACCGGTACTTCGTTTAAGGACGCGCGTTCCATCTAAAAAGGGATACAAATAATAATAATAAGTTTATGTTCTGTCTCCTTACAAACTAAGGTAGTATTTATTGAAACTGTAGCGACATCTATCAGCCATCTATCAGTAACACTGAGATAGTTCACACACTGAAAGATAGATGGCGTGGAGCCACATTAGCCTACATCCTGCATCGCGCTTAAGAAGTTTTCTCGAGAATCTGCATATATACAACTGTCCAACAAGTACAGTTGGACCGCGGTCCCTGCGGCACGATGACCCAGCCTGGCGGAAGATCTTCCCTTTTAAATGGAGGTGTCATCCACCGTGCACCTCCATAGAACGAAGCGTTATTATTACTAGAAATTCAAGTTATCAATCCAACGACGGGCCAGTTGGCGCAGTTGGTCAAGGTTCACCTTACGGTCGTGGGTTCGATTCCCACACAGGACATGCATTTGTGTGCATGAACATGTCTGTAAGTCCTGAGTCTGGGTGTAATTATGTATATTAAGTATGTATTTACAAACAAAAAGTAGTATATGTATTATATCAGTTATCTGGTTTCCATAGTACAAGCTCTACTTAGTTTTGGATCAGATGACCGTGTGTGTGTCCCAGGATATTTATTTAAACATAATTTGAACATAATCTCAGGATTCCTATAACAACTGTTTTTATTCTCAACCAGCTTCCATCAAAAGTAGCGTATGTCCTTTTCTATAAAATAGGCTATCTGCATTCCAAATTTCATGATGATCCGTTTAGTAGGTTGATGTGTGAAGGCGTAACAAACAAACTCACTTTCGAATTTATAATATTAGTTAGGATATAAAGTAAGGGCTTTTAATGTCTTTCAACTCTTGAAGTTTTTACGCAAATGGCCGTATAGAAATATTTTGCTAAATACTTCTTAGTTTTTTCGTGTTTAAACTACAAACTGCTATTGCCATAGCTTTTAAATAACGATAACCGTTAAAGTTTTAGAAACTGTGGCCCGGTAACTCCTTTACTACAGGGAATACAAGTTTTAACAACTTGTTTTCCACATAACGCTCAGTGTATTGGAATAGAGCAATATTTCGTACCCAGGCAAAACTTTTTGAACGCAGTAAATAGAGGAAGCACACACGCTCAAACAATAAGGAATATGTCCAAGATCGCAGGGCCGCCAGACCTCTTATTTTCTGATGGACAAAATGTGTAGAATTTGAAACTATAATTCAACAAGGAGGTAAAATCGGTGGACGGAAATCTAGTAAAGAATACAATATACTGGGTGGAGATTTCGAGATGGCATATTTTCGAAACCTGTGTTGGTTTAGTCATGCTGAAGAAGAAGAAGAAAAAAATTTTTTTTTATTCAACAGCACAACAACAATACAAAAAGATTGGACAAATAAATAACAAAACGGCATAATTTTTTTTTTCTTTTCATACATTATGATCGAGCAAAGTTGACATTTACTATGGAAAGTAAAAAAAAATTTTTGAGAATTCACCATCGGTCCCATAGTAAAAGTTGTTCAGCATGACTAACCCAACATAGGTTTTGAAAATATGCCATCTCGAAATCTCCACCTGTTGTAGTAGTACCTAATAAACATTCATGAACATTGTATTTGATGAGTTCAATTATTTACAGAGGTATCCAAAGCTAGTTCGAATCATGTCCATACAAATCGTACCTACAAGGACATGTTCACAATGCTGACTTTTTTCACCAAAAATCTATTGTTTCGAGCAAATTTTTTCATCGTATACCGGACCGTTGTGCACTCTACACTATTTCAAAGGCACGTATTCAAAAACCAGTCACGCAAATTCGGCATTGACAAAGAATAGAGGGTGCGGTATGACGGTTCTTGTGTTTATTTGGGCTGCTTATGAAACATGTCTGGCGTGAAGAGTAAGTAGGTAATATATTTATTTATTAGGTTACCTAATATACCTCTTTACATAATATACTAGCTGTTAGTGGCCGGCGTCGCGTCGTCCGGGTGAAATGTCATTTACATTATTGGAGTTTTCCTAGGGATCCCTATTATTTTTTAATAAAGATTACCTATATTACTCAGTGATAATTTAGCTTTCTTCTGTTGAAAGAATTGTTAAAATTGGGCCATTAGTTATAGAGTTTATTAATTACAAACAAAAATCCAAAAATCCAAATCTTCTCTCTTTATTATTAGTGTAGATGTAGATGTAGATGTAGATGTAGATGTAGATGTAGATGTAGATGTAGATGTAGATGTAGATGTAGATGTAGATGTGGATGTAGATGTAGATGTGGATGTAGATGTAGATTTACAGTTTTGGGTACTTTTACGCTTTTGAGTGTAACAAATTACTTTCCGACACACACGGTTTAAGTAAGTAGATATTACAAATATAACAAAAGTAATATTCAAGGATTTAGACCTATCTATTTTTATATTACTATTTATCTTAAATCAAAAATACCTACACATGTCCTAAGTTCATAAAAACTACATGTGCCTAGCCATGACAAATCTCGGTGCAAACTTCCACTTTGTACACCACATCAAAAATCTTTATCATACATTGCTAAAATTGACAAATGCCAATTCAAACATGGGAACCCAAAAAGCGTTACAACCTAACAACATATCTGATATCCAGGTCCTGACTATTGAAAATCTGCACCGTGAACGAGGATCCTCCTGAATTGGATCGATTTCATTCCTCTTTTTTCAGTACGTACTCTTATGTTTGTTTGCAGAGCTGGCAACGTGCACAGAGAGAATACTGAAAATGGGACAAAAAATTTACAAAACACGAGGTCCTCTGAGCCCCTACCGTTTGATTTTATTGGTTTTTTGTGTTGTATAGATAGTTTTTCTCATGGTATAATAATGTTTTACTAAAATTGTAACAATGGCAGTAGGTATATAGGTAAGCATACAAACTAGATTGTTTTCTTTTTTTTTTAAATATGGCAACCAAATCCATATTAGGACTTATTTCTGCCAATATCAAGTTATATTATAGTTTCCAGTCATGTCATGTCATGTCAGCCATTAGGTACTACAATGGTGGTCATTGTACTAAAACTTCACGGACTTTTTGAGACATCCTGAAAAGTCACGATACACATAATTCATTTCATTTCTCTTCACTGATGCACATGGACTGATCTTTATTGGATAAAATACCACCATATACAATGAAACTCAAAATATACGAATTTATGAAAATATAAATGAAAACGCAACGTCACTCTGCAAGATCTCGTCAAAAAGTATGTACTTGTTCGTAATTTATTAGGGAAAGTAATTATTCAAGGCTGTAAAGTGCAATAACTGGAACATACCGGTAATTGCTTGGCGACGATTTGATCTTGAGGGCAGACAATCGCTACAAATGCAACGACAATAAAAAAACCGCATGCCACAGACAGACACACAAGATACACTTTCACTTCAAACTCATAACACCCCTCATTTTGCGTCGGGGGTTAAAAATCAGTGCTAATAGCAGTGTTATACTGCGTTCACACAGCGCTATTCTATTTTTTTACGTTTTGTGAACATTTATATTTTATATGGAGTATGAATAGTATGGAGTTTATGGAGTATATGGAGTATGGATGGATAACCTATGCATCCATCCAACAATTCCACACCTAGGATGTAAAATATGGGAACGCGTGTAAATCCACACTAAAAAATCTAGTTACTAATAAAATTTTCGAAACACATTCGCAAAACAAAAGTAACGCTCACACACTGTGTGAAATGCATCTCGTAATGAAAAATCTCTTATTGAGAATGCTCACACCTTGTGCAAGACTCTATGATCAACTGACTTGTTTTATGTGAGAGTGCACTTTTGGATGTATTGTTCTAGATAAATTAGGTCAAAAACTGACCTGGATAAAGCTGTTTGTGAAACTACGTGTTTCCTTTGTGTATTATGCTGTGCTTAGATTTAGAGCTTTGTCAAATTGCTTTTGCTGAGAGTTGGCTGTACAATTCAAAGTCAAAGCCATTTATGTTTAGGTCAACCTAGAGCTTACGAGGGTTGACGCTGTTGATGTTATCCCCGGTTCGGAAATTCAACTGATTGTTAAATTGTATTTTTTTTTGGAAATCTATCTATATTGGCTATTTTATTTTTAATGTTAAAAAAATCCTAAACAATAAATACATATAATAGCATAAACGCATAAAAATCAATAAATAATGTTGCTTATTATTTTGTTTAACTTTTCTAGCATGCATTAAGAACATTATGCATTCGAAGTAAATTATTTGTTAACCAAAAAAAAGAGTCTATTCCATGAAGTAGGTACCAACATAAGCAATGTTTTTTTCAAAACAAACACAATTGAAGTATATTTTAATTCGTAGCCACATAGATCGTTGTAAAAGATTGAACTATGTTTTTTTTTTATACCACTAAGGTGGCAAACAAGCATACGGCCCGCCTGATAGTAAGCGGTTACCGTAGCCCATCGAACAATTAGTTCCTCGATGCCTATGGACGCTTGCAACACCTATCACTCGCGCGTTGGCGACCCTGCAGAAATCTCTTCACACCCTTTTTGAAGAACCCCATGCTATACTCCATTGGGAATACCACTGTGGGGAGCTCATTCCACAGTCTAAGGGCCAACCACCATCTCTTAAAAAAATATTATTATAACCTTAGGTACTAGTCTTTTGTCCTGTTTTGACGTCGGATGTCAAAGAAGGACGTAATGCAAGTAAGGTCACCCGCGTTCCCGGGATAAAAAGTAGCCTGTGTCCTTCTCCATACCATAGGTACTGTGCCATAGGCTATCTGCACGCCAAATTTCATGATGATCCGTTGAGTAGTTGAGGCGTGACAAACTCACTTTCATATTTATAATAGTTAGGAAGTAAGGATAGGATAGGATTGTTTTAACAGATCGTGGTTGACCCTCTGATACAGCTATTACATCATAACCTCAAAATGAAATTAAAAAAATATAGGTATAAATATCAGATATAAGCTTTCATCAAGTTATATTTAAAAATATGTCCGCATAAAGTCAAGGTTCCCTGAAATATTTTCACTATTGTCTCCTTTCAGTGAATTCGCCGAACAATACTTGGTAATGCTTTTTTCTGGGCTCGTTTTGCCGCCATTACGTTACGCCGGCCGCCATTTTTCTTTTGAGACAAAAGAAGAACTCAACAATGAAGGGTAATAATGGAATTATCAGTGGTTGGTACTTATTTTAGGGAGAGTATTAGGCACTTAGGCTGTTTAGATATATTTGGGTGATTACCGAAAAAACTTGTTGTTAAAGTCATTGTTAAAAGTAAGATTAATTGTAACACAGGGACTGCTATATTATTATATCTTATTATAATTATAATTATACGTTGTTGGTTTGTCCTTTCACGCAGCAACATATGTAGTTATAGTGTCTGGTAATTAAATTAGTTATTAAATAAATAAAAATATCAAGAACATAAAATTTAAAAAATAAAAAATATATGTGTGTTTTTTTTTAAACTGTGGATAGGCATCCAACGTCACCTGTCACTGAACTATCCTCGCTTTTGGTGTTCTCCATATCCTAATCCTAATATTAATAATGCGAAAGTGAGTTTGTTTTTTTGTTACGCCTTCACGCCTCAACTACTCAACGGATCAGCATGAAATTTGGCATGCAGACAGCCTATGGTATGTAAAAGGATATATACTACTTTTTATCCCGGGAACGCGGGTGAAACCGAGGGGCATAGCTAGTGTATAATAAATCAAAGTGGTATTAGTTACACCATTTATAACTCAAGAACGGCTGATCAGATTTTCATGATTTTTGGATTTTTCTCCGCCCCGAATAGCAGAACAAGTTCCGCTCCCTTGCTGTCCGCATTATAAATGAGGATGTAAAAAGCTGTCAGTATTTTCGGTATGTCAACAACCCTACTTGTGGTTCTGATACAGATGGTACCACGAGTCGTGAGCATAGATAGGCAGTAGTGGGGGCAAGCTCTCGCATGTACAGTTTTGACCAAATCACAGTAGCCAAAATGACACGCGAGAATCCAATAGACGACGAGCATCGACTAGAGGTGGGTAGCTATTCTAATAACTAGCCAAAAAACGGCTAGTCACAAAATAGCCACGGCTATGTTATCTGTCAACACGATAATTGGCTATTGGCTACTGGGTGGCTACTGGCTACAGGATGGCTACTGGCTACTCGCTAGCTAGAAAGAATGAGGAGTTTTCTTACCTGCCTTACTGTTGATAATTCGAACCAATTTGAACCTTAAGTGCACGTATTGACAAGTATTTTGACCATAGAGGTATTATAAGAAATTCTCCTAATTACGAGAAGTTTACGTCACACACAGCGGGTAGCCGCCACAGGTCACGGCCGGCTAGCCAAAGCCATTCTAGCCGCCACTAGCCGGTAGCTGGCCCGCTAGCCAAAGCCAGTCTAGCCGAGTAGCCGGTAGCTGTGTGCGTGTAGCCAAATAGCCAAATAGCCAAAATCGCTGACTAACTAGCTGGTTTTTACACCACATATAGCCGGCTAGCTAAGCTATTGAAATTTCGGCTAGTTACCCATCGCTAGCATCGACTGACGAACCAATCGTGTGCAGCTCGGCGCTCCCCCTTCTTCATTCCACCAAACAGACTAAAAAATTAACTACTGTGCAGCTGTCAATCTGTGCTCACGACTCGTGAACCTTACTATACTACCATGGGCAAGTTTCATGGAAATTAAATTCTGGCCATTGATTGTATGTCGCTACTGGAATTAGATATAAGATAATAGGCATATTGTTATTTTTTTATTGAAACCTTATCAAATGTTTTTTTAAATATTTGGCGGTATCTTTGATCACAACAGGATATGCATCAAAATTGTCTTTGTAGCCATATTTTTTTTTTTTTTTTTTTTTTTTTTTATACTACTTAGGTAGCAAACAAGCATACGGCCCGCCTGATGGTAAGCGGCTACCGCAGCCTATGGACGTTTGCAACACCAGGGGTGTCACTCACGCGTTGCCGACCCTGCAGAAATCTCTTCAGACCCTTTTTGAAGAACCCCATGCTGTACTCCATTGGGAAAACCACGGCAGGGAGCTCATTCCACAATCTGAGCGTCCGCGGAAGGAAGCTCCTTTGAGACCGCACAGTTCGAAACAATTCTTCAATTCATATAAAAAAAGAGTCTACCACATGTTAGTAAGATTGCTTTTGCATCACTAAGCAAAAATCGTATTGATATTAATCCTATTTCAAATCTCTAAATAAAATCAGATAACAGTAATTCTAGTATTGTATCGGTAGATAATCGATGATAATATCGGAATCAACAATTCTATGTAATCAGCGTAATGATAACCTAATTACTTTTTTACCGCTCAATAAGATCCGTGTAGAATACATACAGCATTAATTTACTATAATTTCTAATACAAATGGGCTCATCTATTTTTTTTTTTTTTTTTTTTTTTTATTGATTTAAACTACTTACTACAGACACGTGGTCCGTACTCTTTTTAGATTAAGTTTCACAAATTTTTTTTTTTCTTTTTTTTTTTTTTTTTTTTTTTTTTTTCATGTCATCTATTTTATCTCAGTCTCCTTAATTTCGTCTCATTCTCCTTTTTTGCAATAGGAATTAATTTCAAATCGATAGCATTATTGTTGCTGAAATAAGATACTGGGATAGATGAATAGACAGACAAACGGATAGTAGGTACGTATTTGGAACAAAAACCCTTATTATTTTGACACGTAACCCTAAACCCGATAGTACATATAGACCAATATATCGAACGGGTCTTAATTTTTTATTACGTTTATTTTCTATAGTATTAGATAAGGTACCTGTCAGAGCAGTTATGGGATTATATCCCACGTCTCTAATAAAGGTCAGGTTATCTAATCGTACATTATATTTTTATTCCCTCGACACATATCGCAGTATTCGCAGTACGTGTTCGCACTAGAGGTATCGATTGCTAAATTTAATTTTCCCTACACTGTGGTTATAGTGCAACAAGCTTACAGTAGCATCACAGATTAAGTAACAGCAAGGAGGCTGTTATTTATCCATGGTAACAGCTACGTAAGTTGCATGACTAAATAGCTGTCGACGTGGTATCACCGACATTGCTGATCGGGAAAAAATTTTTCTATGTCATTCTCGGCTCATAAAATCCCGTAAATCCGTTGCTCTCTTGCAGACTACATACACACGATCACATTCATAAAAAAAAAAACTAGGATTTCAGATAAATATCGTATCATTTTAATCTAATCAGGGGTTTTACAATAAATTTATAATAATTAGGGTGCCAAACAGGACCCTATTATTAAGACTCCGTTGTCCATCCGTCCGTCCGTCCATCTGCCTGTCAGTGGGCTGTATCTCATGAACGCCAATAAGTAGACAGCTGAAAATTTCAGAATATGTGTATTTCTATTGCCGCTATAACAACAAATAATAAAAATGAAATAAAATTAAAAATTAAAGGGGGCACCCATACAAAAATCTTTTTTTTTCCATAACATAATTGAGTTAGTTAATATTGTACGGAACCCTCCGTGTGCGAGTTCGACTCGCACTTGGCCGAGTTTTTTATTTACACGTGTTTATGACATTTATGCGTTTGAAGATGTTATGTAAGTGTATGTATGAGATTATTATATAATATATTTGTGACGCAAGACTTGCATTAGAAAAGAATATGGATTTTCATATTCACACACAAACAGTTATTCTCAGGCATACCTATTTAACTAACGATACCTATTTCTAAGTCCCGATGAATATAATATAATGTAATGTATTTTTATAATTTATATACCTAAATCAGAGACATTTCCAGCTTTTGAAAACTAATCATAAAAAGTTATTCCCAACTCTTGCTACTGACTTCCCTGTTACTATGTCATAGCTTTACACGTCCCCCCGGGGTGATTCGTACCTGCGAATATGTATCATGTGCAATCGAACAATACGGTGTATTAAAGGGAACAGTATTTATTATGATTTACACGCTATGGCCCTTTATGTTTCTATGGTCCCTTTACGATGATATTTCCAATTCATGAAAGCCGTAGGCTTGATAAAGGAATGTTATATTAGCGATTAGGTCATAATGGTTTAAGTTACAATACTACCTATATCACAGAATTTCCATAACATACCTATAGGTACTGCTACCACGGACGTAGAAGAAGTTGAGCCACTGAGTTTTTATGCATAGGTAAGTATGAGTGAGTGGTGTATATGTATACGGTGTAAGAGCAGAGTATTTTGGCTTCAATTTTATCGCATGCCTTGTTCAGCCTGAACATTTCTTACGTCTGTGACTACTGCATAAAGATCACGTATACTGTGGTATGCAAGAATTAGTAGGTAAATAGTGGTGGTCTAATTTAGTAATATAGTGATAGTGATTCAAAGAAATAAAGAAAGAAGATTTCTGAAGGGTTTTTCTAAGTGTATCAGTAAGCATGTGTTGTTTCTTTTTCAACCGACTTCATAAAAAGGAGGTTATCAATTCGGTTGCAAGTTTTTTTTTGTTACCTCATTACTGCGTCATTTATTAACCGATTTGGAAAAATCTTTTTGTGTTTGGAAGGGTCCACTTCCCGTTTGATTTTTATTACTATTTAGTGTACTTTGAAGTCGGTTTCAGTTTTTTGTAAAACAGTTTTTCTCTTTTAAGCCGTAATAGCTGAACCTATTTAATCGCTTGGCTCGCGATTAAAAATATAACCATGACATCAATCTCGCCGTCCCTCGCGAGAACCAACGGGTTAAACCAAACTTGGTAGATAGATCATATTTTTTTAATTAAATATAAGACTATATCTATCCCTTGGTTAATAAGAAGAGAAAGGAGATTTAGGCTTAGACCCACCAATAGGTGAATACATGGCCTACAATGTTATTAGTTATTATTTTCATTCATTTCATTCTACAATGATGATGTTTAAATATCAAAATAATAGTAGGTATGTATGCAAAACACTCAGTATAATTTTGTTACTAACAATATAGTTAACGACAGAATATCTGATAGTATAAACAAGTCATAAACACCGTAAAAAACATCAAACTATACAAAATTCCATTGAGAATAAAAACACTATATTTTAA
This sequence comes from Polyploca ridens, assembly GCA_951394255.1. Classification (NCBI taxonomy): domain Eukaryota; kingdom Metazoa; phylum Arthropoda; class Insecta; order Lepidoptera; family Drepanidae; genus Polyploca; species Polyploca ridens. Next base: position 3,398,298 of record OX596262.1, read on the forward strand.
TGGAATAGCATGCGGCGGTGCACTCACGAGCAATGTGGGCAAAGCTTTCCAATTAACCATGCTCTAAACACTGAATATTAATCTATTTTCAGTGCAACAAGCTTTGACATTATTCATAATAAACTGTTCAGTCGGCGAAGTTTTTAATTTAAATGTATGGCACCGTGTGGAGATGTAAAATTGGATGGAATTGAAGTACAATCAGCGTCAAACGTAGCTGATCACTTTAGTTAGTATCGTTACGCAAATAAGAAATTCACAATTTTCATCCAAACTGTCAAGAGAATGTCAAGGGTCGTAAAGTGAAAATATACGTTTGACGCTGGCTGTATCTAAGTGGTGAAGAAAAAGTATTGTGAGGAAAATACAGTGCGGTGGTATGATACCCTGACCTGAAGTTGAAAATTTGTGGTGTGTGTGGAAGTTGCGTGGTGTTTCCTAATTTTGGCCATTTTCCCACATAAGCCATGTATATTCACTGAGAAACAATTTGTGTCAACTCTGTTTCTGAAACAAAATTTATTTTTTCTGAAACAAATTAATATGTTTCTGAAATGAAATGTGGACGGCCAAGACCCGGAACCATTGTTTCTGTAAACATCTACGTGTTGTTCCAGAAACGTTGTATCTGAAACATGTTTCTCAGTGAATACATAGCTTTACCATGGTGAATTAGCTTGTTCCCCCTTCAGTAATAAAATATTTTTTTCTGTGAACACAAACTTTTCATACATTTTGAACAACTTTTTTTTTTGTTTTTCTTTTATGAAAAATTAGTTTTTCTACTAAAATTAAAAACTAGTTCTACTACAAAATTTGCTTCTAGTTACTCCGCTCACTATATTAGTTGTTTAACCAATCAACCTGTTTATTGTAGACTGCGGACTACTTGCTTAACTACATTTAGCTTAAGACTGCATTAATTTACCTCTTCGAACACATTGAAACTGGCAAGAATACGAACCGGGGAATCCAACACTTCAGTATTTTACCTACGGTCATTACCGTAATCAACTCTTGTTCTATATCTTACCATTACCATTACCCGATACATAATCAAATAACCCTATTTACAACGCAGTAAGGTTTAAATTTGAATATTTCCTAGTCCGAGAGCAGTAAATATGTTTGTAAGTTTTCCGAAGGCTAACATTTGCGGTCTTGTAAAAAGTGCCGTAAAAGTCAACGAGCATCTAAACTCCGCGAGAGTTTTCTGGGGAAGCGTGCGGTAATCCTAAATTGGTAAAACTGTTCTCAGCGGCAATCACAATAACTTATCGTTTACCGCGATTGGATGGTAAAAATCTATATTTTGGTCGGGTAAGTTCTATAAAAAGCTCTAGTGTTGATTTGGCTTTAATAACTGGCTTCCGCAGTTCCGCATTGCCGAGGAATCTTTGTTTCTCCGAAATTCAAAGTATTCTTCAGGTTATGAACCATTATGTGGCATGTTTTTTTTAACTACGAAGGCGGTAAACAAGGGTACGGCCCGCCTGATGGTAAGCGGTTACCGTAGCCATAGGGACGCTTGCAACACACGAGGCAACACTCACGCTTTACCGACACATCCACACAAGGCGGGGTCCTTACTCACGCGTAGGAACACAACATAAAGTTATTGGGCTGCGGTATTCTGTAAGGTGGAGGTACTTCCCCAGTCGAGCTGCTCTTTGAGGGATTATTCCCTCAAAGAACAGCTCGACTGGGGAAGTAGGTATGTATTTGCATTTATATGCACTGACTCTCTTCTCTCTATTTTTAAATCTATATAGATTTTATGGCGTGATTGAATAAGCATTCACAAAAACATATACACAAACATTCACACTACTAATCATGTTTTGTATGTGTAAATCATATCATCAATATGCATTTAAGTATATACCAATTTTATAAAATAATATTTAATAAGTTTTAGATAAAATATTCCCGATTTTTTTTTATTAACTTGCAATGTATGTTATACCCGAATATACATTCATACATTGCAAGTAAAAAGCTTGTAAAATATATTTGTATTATAGCTCAGAGTATATAAATACTACGTACAAATTATAGGAATCTTAAAAGTCACAAACGTAAATTAAACGCTTACGTAAATTAATAGCAAAAAAAATTGGTCGATTGTTTTCTTTGTTTAAATTAGAATAAAAATGAATTTTCGATTTTTTTATTGGACATCCAATTAACAGGTAACAAAACAACGTCATAAAAGAAATAAACAACATTTTTTTACTGTGTAAACAGCGCCACCTATGAACGACATTACAAACTGGTAAAACAAGGTTGGTGGTATCCGAGTCCTTATTCTAGGAAGACGGAAAGTAATTTTAGCTAGATTCCAAAGAGGTCGTTAAAGTGCGTTTTTTATTTAATAATTATATTAATTTAACAACACATCCGTTATTAGTTGGTTATAAATAAAACAAATGTAAAAACATATTTTGTTGGATTTTTTTTACGAAAAGGAAAATAAAATCAGGTTATTTAAAAAAATTAACTAACAATCAGGTGTAAGTATTATAATTTATTAAGTGACTCAAAACATAGCAAAAAAATTACATAGGTCTTTTCGAAATAAAATATCCTAAGAACTTTCTTCATATTTATGAAGATCAGGTTACAAACAAAAAAAAAAAACAAATATCTGATGTACCTACTACATTTACTAGTTTTTTAGATAAATATGTATATATGTACCTATACATCTAGACACCTATAAGTACACTTAGAAAAAACAAAACATTATTGGGTGAGAATGAAACCTACCGGGTCAGTTCGTTACTCCCCCGTTCCGGTTCTCACCCGTTCGGTTTGCACCCGATTTTATTTCGATATCATAAACTTATTCCAAAGCAATTTTTAATCAAAAGTACTGGCAGTCACAAAAATGTTATTACTGAAATAATTATATATTGGAATTGTTATAAAAATAATGTTATTATTTTATAAATTTGATGAAATACAATTGGTTCGAGTTACTTGTTTAAAAATAACTAAAGTCCATTTTTTGTAATCGTTTATTTTGAACTAATGTCAGTTATTGCTGATTTAAATAGGAAATAATTAACTTGAAATTAAATGTTAGGACTACTATAATCGAATTAAAAATGTGTCAGTCTTTGATTCAAAAAGTTTTTGAATGGAGTTAAAATTAGTTCGAACTTCTTCCTTTATTTGGTTCATTACGATCTTTACCTCGGCCCCAAAAACATCTGGATGACACTCAGGAATATGGCTCCTTTGGATTTGCACATTGTCAGTATCTTGCATTAATTTAATCGAACCACAACACTTTTTCGGTTTCTTATAAATGCACGTCCACACACTTGATAATATTTTCTGTGTATGGTATATGAATATCCAGCGTGAAATAATGTGTTTCCACCACGTTTATTACGAATATATTGATATTTTTTTTGGACTAGCCCTTGTGAAGGACCTTCACTCATCATTTTGAGATAACATACTAAACATTCTTAATATTTGCATATTGAAATTCTTATGTGCGAAAGGGATAACTATAATGACATTCCGGACTTTACTATTGTTTTAGTTCAGGTAAGTGCTACACAATAGGATGCGCAAACCCATGGCTGCTGTCGCGCGGTATTGAACAACATATTATTAAACAAAATAGTGACGTATTTTCATTATTATACCAGTAAAAGTTACTAAACAATCTATAAATTCACTTGTTCACAAATTGTTTCATATATAACACGTATAACTAAATTATCGAATTATTTAAACAATTCTGTTGCCGACAGTACTTAATGCCAATGAACTCAAAACTGACAAAAAATATTGATATTCAATTTAATCGAATCGGGTGCAAACCGAACGGGTGAGAACCGGAACGGGGGAGTAACGAACTGACCCAACCTACCACCTATGGCTTGATAGGCAAGGTCAAAGGCACCAATCCCACAGCAAGCGGTCTAGAGTTCTGCGATCAAAGTTCTGCGTTCCCCTTTCACTGTACTGTAATCTATGCGGCGCTTTTGATCATTGCACACAGTAACCGCGGTGGTCAAAGAAAACGCACGCAGAACTCTCGACCGTTCGCAGTGGAATTGGTACTTAAGGCAATAAAATTATTTAAATTGAAATGCGAAAATCCAAAGAAATAACTCCGGTCATATTTTGTTCTTAACACCTAATTCTAGAGAATTTCTAAGAACTAAAATGAGAGAGTGAGCTTCTTAGATAGAATACCTCTAAGAAGTCTACTATAAAATACCTGAGGCCACCAATTCTGGCGCTTTCGATATCGATGTCGAATAGACATTAAAATTTGGCGAAAATCATAGCGGTCTTCTATCAAAATGTACAGAAAAAAACATAGCGGATATATTTTTAAGATATCCGCTATGTTTTTTTGGGAAATGTCTATGCGAAATTAATGTCGAAGACGCGAGAATGTGTGTCCAGCAGGGCTATTTTAAAACGCTCGGATTCGATATCGGAAACGGATTCAAAAACGACCGAGACGATTTTCCGCAATTGCTATTTAAATTTCCGATTTCGATTATTTTCATGTTTCTTTACAGAAATATCAATTCGATTCATCGAAGAGTTTTCGGAAATTAAAATAGCAATTGCTTAAATTCGCCTCGGAAAATTTTGAATCCGTTTTCGATATCGAATCCGACGTTTTAAAATAGCCCTCTCAATCAAATACTTAATAACTTTCAAAATTAAATCACGATAAATTAGAATCCCAATTCCTCTATTAAAAAACTAGATATACTATTCATAAAAACAGAATAATCAATACAGTCTTCTCAGCATAGATATAGCAGTTGCAGCTGCCATGACTATTGATGAAGGGTCCAGGTGTAAGCCAGCATTGACCCTGCAAGAGTCTTCAGTGTTATTGAACACATAGAATTGCGTGTCTTGAAGGCTGTAGTTGGCAACAGCCTGGTCGAGTTTGAGTTTGTCCATTACCTTCAGATGTGGTGTCCTTGTTAGTTTCCAGATTTCATCTGTGGAATCATCATTATACTATAAGGCTATTATATTTTACAACAAAACAGTCTTGCAACAAAGCAGTGTTGCAAGCATGCAGTTGCACTGCATGCTTGCAACACCAGGGGTATCACTCGCGCATTGCAGTCCCTGAAGAAACCGCTTCACACCCTTTTTGAAGAACCCCATGCTGTACTCCATTAGGAAAACCACGGCGGGGAGCTCATTCCACCGCACAGTTCGAAACAATTCTGGTTTCAATGTGTGTGGATGGAATCCCTGTCGATGGCGAGAGTTGCGATGGTAGAAGGTAGCCGTGGGCATTAAGTCGAACAATTCCTTAGAACACTCTCCGTTGTACAAGCGGTAGAACACACATAAGGAGGCAAAGTCTCTCCTCAGACTGAGGGGCTATAAACCGCTTGTGAGCTCGGGATCGTCAACAATTCTTGATGGCAGGTCGCTAAACTGAGTCTAAAGGCCCAAGCTGGTATCCAGGAGCTCCCGCCCATAGATGTCACCAGTATTCCATATGAGGCCCGACCTGTGACTCATAAAGTTGCAGCCTTTGCCCCGATGTGAAGTACTGCCTCGCTCTGTTGTGGAATGAGCTCCCCACAGTGGTTGTCTCAAGAGAGCACAGTATGGATTTCCTCAAGAATGGTGTGAAGACATTTGTAGGGTCGGTAACCCGCAAGTGATAACCAGAGTCGTAACAGCTTACCATCAGGTGGGCCGTGTAGTATATGAATAAAAATAAATTTATTTCAATCACTTAAATTAACGACTCGTTATTTTCATCACGTGAAGTCACAATTTAAACCATTACTTACAGGAAAAATAAAATCTCCAACTCATCAAATAAACTAATTTATATTTATTTCGAGCAAATAATCAATTGCATCTAATTGATTGATAGGAAAATCACGCGGTTCCGTTCGAGCGACCGAGACCTTCATCCAACCAGCAAATTAATTTCCTACTGACATTATGTCGGTCGTAAAAAAGTAACAACAAATTAATGCCTATTGGATATTCTTCTCTGATCTCGACAAATGCAAGTGACAAAAAACTTTTTAACAAAAAAATTAAACCACCGAAAAAACTGAAAAGCAAAAAATAATTTTGAATATAACTTGAATTTTATAAGGTTTTGCAGTCGGGGATAAACCAATAACTTTATTTTTTTATAGCTTAATTTTTTTTGTTAAATAGTTTTTATTTTATAATTTTTTGTGGCTATAATCTACTAATTACAACATGCTTAATATTTTATTTCTTTTGATTTAATACACAACTCAGCATTAAAATCTGTGAGTGAACAATAAATCACCCCTATTTTCCCACCCTTAGGGTAGGTTTTTGTATCCATATTTATATGGGACCAACTTCGAGGTATCCTATCCAATAAAAAAAGAATTATCAAAATCAGACTACTCTGTAAAAAGTTATGCGTGATCATACATAAAAAAAAAACGCTTCGTTAAAAAAGCTGTGGACTGCACAGGAAGTTTTTCCTGATTTATGTTATGACTCATGTAGTACTAACAGGTTTTTAACTTGTGTCGACAATCTCATTATGGTTAGTATTGGCGTGATAATAGTGGCATAGTAAACGTTGTTGCTAAAGTTCTTTGTCGAAATCTTCTATCAGTTAAAGTATATTCCGAAGCGGTGGAGGTCTACTGTAACGTTTATAAGTGCCTTATCAGAATAAATGAGTTTTCAGTTTTTTGGATGCTTTTAGAATTACTTACTGTAAGGTATATAGTTAGGTTTTTTTCTACGTGATACGTAACAAATTATAATCAAATCCATCTGGAGAAAATACTGGATAAGTGCGAGTTGAAGTCAGCGAAGTTTTTTGACCGAGCGAAACTCCGTTTTAGCTTGGGCAAAAATGCTTTCGTATGTCTGTCCGGTGTCCGGCGGATGTCCGGTTGTTCTCCTCTACAGGTTGCATTTTTCAACCGATTCTCGTGATTTGTGAGCAGGTCCGATAATTATATAGAATTTTTCGTAGATTCAGTTTTTGGAAATTATTCAAAATGGCGTAGCAATGCGGGTTGATAACGTAAAAAATATAATATTCAGCTATTTCGAAAAAAGCTATGCAAAGACAGACTCGCGAGGTTATAGACCTCACAGAGCCACTACTTGTAAAAAGTTTTAATTCCTTTTGAAGTACGAAACCCAAAAAATCATGTAAAAGGTATTCTGTGTCACAAACCTATTTAACCAAGGGTTTTGGAAAGATGACATGAAAATCTCCGGAAGGGGATAAAAAGTTTCAGCTCAAAATAAATTACTCAAAAAGTCATACCAAATTTTTGCTTCCAAGTTTATTGAATTAAAATCATAACCAACGTGTCACCGATCAGTGAGATTCATTATTTTTCGTCTCTTGCTAATATTACTATACAATTTTTTTGGCGATCTGTGCGCCTAGTACTAAAGAAATCGTGTACTATTATGGATATATGTTTCCGTTACAATCATTGCAGTCAATCATTCCGTTACAGTCATTGGGTGAATAAACGGTTACTCACATGTGCTACTGTTTCCGTCATCGTTGTTGTAACAAGCAAAAAGTACTGCGTAGTGCTCGTAGTTCACATCCAGAAACGAGTATGTTTCCGTTTTCTGATCTGCAAGATTAAATAACATTACTTTCGCCAAACTTGTTATATTCCTTCACATACTTAATAGGAGATTCCTGAAAAGTTTACCCGTCATTTAGATTATAAAAAAAAATGATACGTATTTCTTTTGTCAAATGAACAAAAAAATAACGAAAAAATACGAAGATGGTGTGTTGAAGTTTTTTTTTTTTTTTTTTTTTATACGACTAAGTCGGTAAACAAGCATACGGCCCGCCTGATGGTAAGCGGTTACCGTAGCCATATGGACGCTTGCAACACACGAAGCACTGCTCACGCGTTACCGACCTTTCCCCCCTCCCCTATGAGCTCTGGCGACCTTACTCACGCGCAGGAACACAACATAAAGTTATTTGGCTGCGGTATTCTGTAAGGTGGAGGTACTTCCCCAGTCGAGCTGCTCTTTGAGCGAATAAACGCTATGCTCTACCTCTCATAAAAGTCCTAGTTCCGCGTGACGTGACGTTGAGGTACACTTTTTACTCAAAAATGACGTCACGAGCTTACTCCAGAACTTAGACGCGCTTTATCTTTGTATTTTTTGTATTCATGAGTTGGTAAAGCAAAAAAATACGTGTTTTATATTTTTTGATAATCTAACTGACTGACTAATTTGACTTTTTTTGACAAACATCTTGAAGCTACGGAAACCGCTGGCTCAGGCGGGCTGTATGCTAATTTAGTAGTATAAAGAAGTTACCATCATAAGTGACCATCAACAGATCCCCAGTAGTATTACTATTAGGGTCTGGTATCAGCGACACAGAGCCGTTGTAGTAAGCAACAGTATTGTTGGTGATCCAACTGATAGACACATCAGTCGTGTTCTGATGATCGAACAGGACCATGGCGCAGTCACCTTGGACTTGCAGGTCCGTTGCTATCGCTGCTATGTACCAGGTTCCATCAAGCTGTAAAGACAAGTGTTATTAATGATCTAGTATAGTAATGGTGAGTTCTGGGGCTCAAGTCTGCTATTAAAATTGTGTTCCAATGATCTTTCAGTGGTGTCAAAATGGTGACATTTTATAGTTTTGGCGTGTTAGTATACTACCAAAACTGTAAAATGTGACAATTTTGACACCACTGAAAGTACATTGGAACACAATTGTAATAGCAGACTTGGGCCCCAGGTCTTCGGTGAAAAAACATCGTAAGGAAACCATACCACCACGGTATTTATTAGTACCCGCATTGCTCGCTACACCTCAGAAAAATTGTTACTAATCATTCAGCAGTAGCTTCGAGAACTACATAGCATAGTCTTACACAGCAATTACTCTTTTTAAACATTCTTACGTGTAACGGAAAGGGTATATCCATAATAGTACACGACTTCTTTGGTACTAGGCGCACAGATAACGAAACAGAAAATTGTATATCAGTGAAAAGATAATGAAACCATTGAGCGGTAACACGTTGGTTATGATTTCAATTCAATAAACTTGAAAGGAAAAAGGTGTACATTTTTGAGAAATTTATTTTGAGCTGAAACTTTGTATAGTTTTTGATGTAGGTAGTATTCACGTCTTTCGGATAGATATACCATTTCCATTACACGTTATACCGGGTGCAGATTTCGAGATGGCATATTTTCGAAACCTAGGTTGGGTTACTCATTCTGAACAACTATAATGAAAACTCAAAAAAATATACTTGCAGTCGAGCAAGGTCAATCTTTAGTATGAAAAGTTAAAAAAAAAAAATTCAGTGTTGGTCCCTTAATAAAAGTTGTTCAGCGTCACTAACCCAACCTAGGTTTCGAAAATATGCTATCTTGAAATATCCACCCATGCAAGAATTGTCGTCATTCATTATATTTGTTAATGTTATGAGATTTCTACTTTAATGAAGTTTTTAATTGTTTAAAACATGTAATAAATAACCCACTTCTAAGTTCGCATAATAGTGACGGACAACTACGGAACTCTACACTGAGCGTGGCCCACAAGCCCGGTCCGCCGATTTTTTCGTACTGTAAATATACTTGTGTTTTATTCACAATCACATCGTAACAAGTGATGATTTGGGTAGAGTAAAAAAGATTACACTCACTTCTTTCCAGTCTAACTCTCTCGGTGTAACGGCAGGACATGTTTCATTCCTCAACACCGACTCTACATTAACAAGAAAAAGTCCTACAATCAAACTGTGAACTAGCATCTTGGAACCTTGTCACAGTCACTTCACAAACACTTTAGTGGCTGGCGAACAACTGAGACGTTAACACAAAAATTAACGATCTTATAAAGACTTGGATTGTTTTTGTGAAGTTTTAAGATGAGATTACGGAAATAGACTGATTTATTGTTTGTGACTTAGGTACTTACTTCTATAGGCTTTAAATTCAGTAATATAATAGTTTTAATTAGTTTAGAAAAACGATAGGTCCTTGCAAACCATACAAAGTTAGAATAAATATATAAAAAATAGGATTTGTCCATAAATTATAATTATAGGCAGAATTTACCCAGATTTATATTTTCCGCCCCTGAATATTTTCTTTATTCATTTATTGTGGTTATGCTTTTGTCATTATTATTCCGTGGTGATACAAAAACTACATGAAACACTTCCGATTTTGCGCAATTATGCGAAATTTTCCTTCACCAAGCTCAAGTTTATTGTATAATTTGAACTCACGACCATCAATGTATTATTTGACGTCACTAAAACTACCATCAGCTTATTTACAGTAAAAAGCGCCTATAACTAACGCATCTAGTGATTATTGGTCTCTTAGATTGTTCTTTCTTAAATTGATAATATTGCATCATAGACTTGATACTATTTCGATATGCCCATAACATTTCCTGATAAGTGAGATACCATTTATTCATCAACGAAATATCTCATTTGCTATCAACTCTTTGAGATAAAGATCATGTATCAAAGATTAAAGTAATCTTAACTCTCGTGTCTTTGACTTGTTAGTAAGGCTGTGAAAATAATAAAATATGTTTAAAATAAAACAAAAATATTTATTTGTGGTGTTTGTGGTGATTTATTTGAGTAAATGTGATGCACAAGTGCTACAATTTGGATCGTGTCCTGAAGTTGAAACGATGAAGTATTTTGAAGTAGAAAGAGTGAGTGAATGGTACTTTATTGTAATGATGGCTATATTTTAAAACTTATTGACCTTAAATCTAATAATATATATAAAATGCTTTTGTGGGTACGTAAATACGCAGTTTTCTCAATCACCACCAACCCCAATCAACTTCCCATTGGGGTGGTAAATACCCCTTGGTCTCCAGGTGGTAGTAAGGGAGTCTGGTCGCGGTGGGTGGAAGGGGGTGGTTGTGGGTGGCGAAAATGTTAAAACATATATTGCTGTCCTTTTCTAACGCATGAGGACTTCTGAAAAGATCTCAAAATTTTTGGAATGGAAAGTTCCAAAATGTGTAAAACGGTTATAATCGATCTGGAATGTTCTAGAAAGTTCAACAAATATCTGGAATGATCTAGAAAATTCTAGAGTGAATGCAAACTATTATAATCGTTATAGCATGTTTTGAGAAAGTTCTACAAATTTCTGGCTTCATCTAGAAAGTTCCAAAATGTCCAAAACTGTTATTATCGAGTTAGAATGTTCGAGAACGTTCTAGAAATTTCCAGAATGATCTGGAAAGTTCCAAAATTAGTGCAATATATTATGATCCATTTAAAATGATCGAGAATGTTCTAGAAATTTTCCGAATGATCTGGAAAGTTCCAAAATGAGTGCAATTGATTATGATCGATTTAGAATGTTCGAGAAATTTCTTGAATAATCTAGAAAGTTCCAAAATGAGTAAAACGGTTATAATTGATCTGGCTTCATCTAGAAAGTTCCAAAATGTCCAAAACTGTTATTATCGAGTTAGAATGTTCAAGAACGTTCTAGAAATTTCTGGCTTCATCTAGAAAGTTCCAAAATGTTCAAAACTGTTATTATCGAGTTAGAATGTTCGAGAACGTTCTACAAATTTCTGGCTTCATCTAGAAAGTTCCAAAATGTCCGAAAACTGTTACTATCGAGTTAGAATGTTCGAAAACGTTCTAGAAATTTTCCGAATGATCTGGAAAGTTCCAAAATGATTGCAATTTATTATGATCGATTTAGAATGTTCGAGAAAGTTTTAGAAATTTCTAGAATGATCTGGAAAATTCCAAAATGAGTGCAATTTATTATGATCGATTTAGAATGATCGAGAAAGTTCCAAAAATTTTCCGAAGGAAAGTTCCAAAATGAGTGAAACTTATTATGATCGATTTAGAATGTTCGAGAAAGTTCTAGAAAATTCTTAAATGAGTGCAATTTATTAGAAGCGTTTTAAATTGTTCGAGAAAGTTCTAGAAATTTCTAGAATGATCTAGAAAATTCCAATATGTGTAAAACGGTTATAATTGATCTGGAATGTTCTAGAAAGTTCCAAATTGAGTGCAGTTTATTATGATCGATCTAGAATGATTGAGAAAGTTCTAGAAATTTTCTGAGTGATCTGGAAAGTTCCAAAATGAGTGCAATTTATTATAAACGATTTAAAATGTTCGAGAAAGTTCTAAATATTTCTAGAATGATCTATAAAATTCTAAAATGAGTTCAATTTATTATAAGCGATTTAAAATGTTCTAGAAAGTTCTAAATTTTTTTGGATTCGTACATATTTTGGAACTTTCCAGATCAGAAAGTTCCAAAATATGTACGAGTGTTATTATTGATCTATAAAAACCAAATCGAAGTGATGTACATCTAAATATTCTAGAGTGATCTGGTACTGGAAATTTCGGTATATAAATCGAAATTCAGTGACTTTTCGTCAGTTCAGTTGTGATTGCAGTCGAGTAAAAGAGTAAACAGTTACAAAAAAAACAAGTGATTTTCACAAGTGAAAAAGAACAAACTATTTGAATTTTCTGGAAAGTCTCTCAATATCGAAAATAGAAATCTATAATATGTTAAAAAATGTATACTTATATCTTTTTTATACCATTAGACATGCGATGTATTTTAACCCGAGCAACGCCGGGTTTCGCTGCTAGTATTAATATACAACTTATAACGGACTCTATCCGAAAGGGGTAAAGACATCAGGTTTAAAATCTACACAAAAATTATATCAAAATGTTTGCTTCCAAGTTTATTGAATTAAAATCATAACCAACGTGTTACCGCGGTCATTATCGGTCACGTCTCACTTGCTAATAATTATTATAAAATTTTATCTTTCGCGACAGAAGGGTTTGTGCACTCTAATTGGAAAGGGTTCCCTTGCCATTACACGTTGTATATTACTATATTTTGTCTTATTTTAATGCGTAAACAAAAGAAGAGAAAGAAAAGTTATAGAAAGGAAAGACCTTAGTTAATAATGGCAATGAATGTGAAATGGCAATAGACGGCCTACTTGATTGAAAGATGCGTAAACCATGGCAATACCAGAGGCATTGAAATATGTTGCCCACCTTAACAATTCAAGAACATATTTTCAATTTGAGAGTGGTAGCCAGCTAGGCAACAAAACATGTTTTAAATCAGGATTAAGAAATATTGAAAACAAGCAAAAGAGTGAACTAAAGAGGTAACTATACTGTAATAAAATAATGAATGAAAGCATCGAACAATATTACCACCTAACACAAATATTAACAGTGCGGCCGCCCAGAGGATGCGTAAATTTTGAACCATCCCGCGAAAGTTCCATCAAAGTCAAAAGTCAAAGCCATTTATTCAATTTAGGTCCCAGATATATGAAGGACACATTTACTGAACTACTGAACTAGAATCCGGCAAGAAACTCAGCAAAGTAACATTTTTATTTTTTGAACTATCTGACTATGTTTGGCTATTTCTTCATCGCAATCGGATTAGCCGTGATTTGGCTTAAACAACGGGTGTCAGAAACGTGTTCTCTAGGCGGTCGCACTGTAAATCAGGATTAAGAAATATTGAAAACAGCAAAAGAGTAGACTAGAATAAAAATAAATGAAAGAATCGTACCACCACCGAACACAAATGATTAGGAACAAAGCAAACTACTAATTAGTGTAAAGATCCCGTTAGTAATATTAACTTTATTTCTACTTCCAGTTCTTAGGCCAATGGTATGAAATAGAAAGATTTCCAGTATGGTACGAAGAATATGGACAATGCGCTTACAAACGTATCCAGTCATGTGGAAGAAGGATTGAAATTGAGCATTCTTATATAAGAGATGAGATACTATACGTTTTACATCTAAACAGTACGTATACCCCGGGGCATGAAGCTGTGTTTGAGATAAATGAGACTAATATTGGTAAGTTTACATAGTAATCACATAGATAAGCCAAGCATTAGATTGTATAGTTAATGCCGAAGATTAGAATAATTAAATAGCCTATCTGCCTTGGAAATGAATCTATCAAAATGAAGAAAGTGTAATATTGACCGAAAATCATAATAATAATGATCTACTCTTTGCATTATTAGTACTTATTAGTATAGAAAGAAGCATAATACATTGTGTTAGCTAAGTATGATATTTAAAAAATCAGTAGATAAGATAATATAATAAGAAATTGAATCTTAATTTAGAATTCGGTTAATATATATGGCAATAGACATCGGGTAATTTGTTTTCTCTCCGGGCGGAATGCGTCAACTTTTCTCCCGCTGCGCTAAACGAAAATACCTAATAGGAGAAAAATAGTATAGGTACACACCTTGGGTAGGAAATAAGAAAGCCTCAGATCACACGTAATTGTTGGCCGAGGCGAACTTTACTGCCCTAGGTGAGTAATATACTATTATTTATTTTCAGATCCAATTGGAATCCCATTTTCAGTGATCGCAACAGACTATGCAAACTACGCTGTTGTATATGGCTGCAAAACCAACGACGATCTTAAAATCAAATACCGTACGTATTCATATAATAATATATGTCCCTCTAAACTTACTAGTATAGATAAACCACAGATAAACACGTTTGTGTGTTCTTCATGACAAGGCTTTTTCATCTCTGCATTATGTTCCATTTCTACTTCTACTGTTATATCAGGAGTATTAAATAACTTAAAACGTGTAAAATTTACCAGACATAACTCACCTTATTCATTTTGTAAAATCTCCATTTTAAATTCATACTCCGTACTTAGTGGACTTAGGTCACGAGTATCGTATAGTATTTTCTAGCATGTGTATCATAAATCAGTACTTATTACATACTCTCCGTTACCTAAGTTGTCCATCATTATACGGAGCACTATTGCATACTTAGGTCACGCGTATCGTAACATATTATTTATGCATGCAGTCTGAAGTATTATGATTTATGCTGCATTACATAATTTTGAATTAAAAGAACTACAAAATTATACCTTGTCTAACTTAAATATTATTTCAGTTTCAGCATGGATTCTCTCTAGAGAGAAAACATTGTCTGAAGACATATTGCAGCAGGCACGAAACGAACTGAACTCTATACCATACGCAAGTACAGCTTATTTGCAAAAAGTTAATCAAAGCGAGGAGAAGTGTCGACATCACTGGACGGCTCATGTGCAAGCTGTTAATATGAATGAAGATGATGATCATTAAATAAATTTATGTATTGATTTGTAGCAAATTACTATTTATTTACTTGAGGATAAGTCCAAAATGGTCGATCTAAATCAAAAATGCAATGGTATTAAAGGAAAAGAAAAGCCACAACACCGCATTATAAAAAGACATAATAGATTTTGATCGCTTTATTTCCTAATAAGAAACTTATCGACCAGTTTCTGCTCTTAGAATCTATTTTTTTTTTTCATAAAACTTGCTCGTAAAATGACTTTTTATTGCACCGATTTTAGTTTCATAATGCAGCCTATTACGCACTGGTGCTTTTTACTTTACATTATCGCACAGTCGCCATTTTTGTTGACGTTCTCATTATGTGGTTGATGATAATCAAAAAATGTTTCCTGGCAAGTGTTGAAAAACGTATGACACGCGTGTGCATTGATCATTACACTCTCGGCTCCATTCTCGTCTGTAATAACCAACTTTGCACACATGTGGCATTATCATACATACGTTTCAAGATGCGAAATTAATGTATATGAATTGATACCCATTGATAATAAAGCAATTATTGTATATGTTTATTGGTAGTAGTTTATTTGCAGGTATAAATTCCTGATGGAATCTTGAACGTATCTATGATAATGCTCATGATTTTACACCACATTTTATAGCGGAAGTAGCTAATAATAGATACAATTGATTACGAAATAGGTAGTCTTAACGTTAAAACAATTTTCATGTTCATTCATTGAAACATAGGGCAACAAGATACAAAATAAAATGGTAATTGTAGCAGATAAGAATACTCGTAAATAAGTAATAGACATCATATGTATGTAGTAAAAGAAAACCTCACAATAATAAATAAAATGAATGAGAATAAAGAAAGACAAGACATGGGGACTTTTGAAGAGTATGAAATTGTAATATAATTAAAAACAAATCGTCTAGACGGAGAGCATCATATATTTTTACACAGAAACTATTATTATATAAGACTCTGTACTGGACACTCCGCAGAGGTCCATCTATAAAATGATATCAGAGTAAATCGACTTAACAGCGGTCACTCATTGAATAATTTACGCGTGGGAGTCCCCCTAGCCACTTGTGGTCCTTCATTCGATGAGACAACTTGACGTATTTTGAGAACATGATTTTGTTTATGCTGTGTTTGTGTTTATTTGGTGTCCAGGGTGAGGTTAACTTTACCCTTCCTGGAGGCTGCCCTAATGTGACCTTGCAGCTAAATCTGGATTATACTAAGGTATGTTGTTTGTATGTTGTATTGCGTCGTAGCAAAGAATTTTTCCATCTCGCGTATTAAGATTGTTCTTGTTCTTAGTTTTTTATAGCATTTTTTTTTAATATTTCCAAAACCAGCATCATAATCATCATCTGCCTGCCCTGTTCCCAATAATTTGGGGTCGGCGCAATATGTACGCTTCTTCCATTCGTCTCTTCTATCTGTCATACCAGCATCCATTCCTTTCTTAACCATATCATCTTTCACACAATCCATACATCTCTTTTTCGGTTTTCCTCTTCCCGTATATCCATCCACTTTCATATTCATAACTCTTTAAAAATCAGCATCATCATCTCATCTAAAATTAGCTGCTGTCTACTGCTGCACTAATCTTCATCCAGATCTATTCATACCTTATGCTGTCAACATTTTAACACCCATATTTCAGTTTTCAGGCGATTGGTTCAATGCAGCAAGTTTCGCTAGTGATAACCGATCAATTTATGACTGTGCTACATTAAACTTTGAAGAAGACAACCTCGGCTTCACTCTAAATGGAACGTACGTGGAAGGAGATCAGAACAACAGAACCCTGAGGTTTTATCAGGCGAGGGTGGATCCAGCATTTGATGCAGGGAATCGAGCGCAGTTTATTATTAGCTATGAGGAAGGGGGTTAGTATTTTTTGAGTATTGAGGTAGTCATAATAGTAGGGGTTTTCAGTGACTATTTTAAAATGTTGGAATTTACTTTGGTGGAACTGGAAACAAAAGATATTTTATTATGTCAAGCTATACATAATCTTGTGCTCAATATTAGATGATGTCACCCAATAACTTTTTGACTAAAGGTATTCAAATATATTACAAAAGTATTTGAAGTCACTCATGACTATTTTTTATTTTCTTCTTGTGCAGTTATATTTAGTTTAGTTCTTTTTGTGGTTTCAGATAAAGTATCGCTGTACCCGTTCTCCATTCTGACTACAGACTACGACAACTATGCCATTGGGTACACCTGCAATATGTCTAGGAAGCAAGAACGTTTCCACTACGGTATGATTAACTAATATAATCAGTATTCTACACCTTCTTTTTGTTCTTGCAATATCTATTGATTAAGTTGTCTATACATCCTTAAGCAGTTTCGGACTATTAATTTCGTTTGAGCAGTCATCATTATTAATAACTTTACTGTTGTCATCTTCATAACAGAGTCACGAGTGTCTATTATTATCTGCCTTAAAATATTAAGATTCTGAGATATTATTTCCAAAGTTATCTGATTCCTAGCTAAACAATGTTTAAAATTGGGCAAAAAAGCAGATAGGTAGTTGTTATTAACTTTTTATTAATTCTACACTTAAATAAATATTTACAAGTCTCAGAGCAATTAGACATAAAATGTTACACATCTGTGTCAGAATCATTTCCAAAAAAGGCCTTTATCGCAGGCATGTATTAATTATGCTAATATAATCGTTTCTCTTATATTTTCAGTGTTTGTCTGGGTACTCTCACGTGTGAAAGCTAAGCTGCAAGGTGAACATCTAAAGAGAGTAGAAGATGCACTATCAAAATATACAGAATTATCTGAACACAGACAGTCATTTGTATTCAAAGATTTTACAGACACCGACTGCGCTTTCACAAGCAAACTTGATACCGATTCCTTCGCTAGAAATTTTTGGTGATTTAATATTGGTAGAGTTATAATATTTTATGTATTGTACTGTATCTAAATACTGTAGTTGTTTAAGTCGTTAGTAGTTTTTTATTTTTCCTTTCGCAATCCGAACTGTTATAAGTTAGCAAAATATCTATATGGTCTTTCGTTTCTATATGAAAAGACCGAACTGACTGATCTATCAACGCGCAGTCCAAACCGATGGGATTAGAGACTTTGCACACAGATTTCTTTTATATTGTAGTCATCCTTAAGTGAGGATTTTTGAAATTCCAACTCTAAGGACATAATATAAAAGAGTGAAATGGTGTAGAAAGCTAGTTTATTCATAAATGTTAAAGTTTTTATCACGCCGTAACATTTTAATGAAAGGATACAATTACTCTGACTATAACCGGTTCGGATGTTGCATTTGCTGAGATGAGCCGGTAATAAAGTTAGCAATTACTCTTTTAAAATTAAGTTTAAATTCATTACATAGCATTTAGCATGATAGCTCAGTGGTAGCGCCGTCGAAAACCGTGAGATCGCTGATGAAGGTTCCGGTTCCTACAATGAGTTTGAGCTTACGGTGAAGGAAAATATCATGAGGAAACCGCATAGCACTGTGGAAGGATGCATTGTAGTACCCGCCTTGCTGGCTACCACCCTCATATTGAAAATATGTCGCTGGTGTGATCTGATAGCTGCACTTGAAAGCCAGTTCCTTTGTAGGCGCTGTGAGCTTACCATCTTCGGCTACATCATTACTTACGATGGTAAGATGATAGTCAACACAGGTCTGTTAATACCATTAAAAAAATATATACTAATCTCACTGACAATAATAGCGTGGCCGATGGAAATACTGCATTGTAGACTATATCAATATTTAAACAGCAGACTCAAGCAGATCAATCCTCACAAGCAACACTTGCTCACAAGTATGACACGTATGGCAGCCACTTAAGAGTTGGCAGTGAGCTGTAAGTAGAACATAATATAGAGATTCCTTACAGCTTAGAGATATAATTGTAGTCCCCAACAAAAGCATTCGCTACAGTTGTAAAACTAAACTGTAGTATGACTCAAAAAGAAGAAGAAGAAGAAAATGAATTTATTTATCCAGAAACACACAAATAACAACATAAAATAACAGAACAGCAAATTAAAATATAAATAAAAATCCAATCTGTGCGTTTCTGAAGAAAAAGGCGGCCGACTCAGCCTAATGTTGAATGTGGTTAAAAAGCAAATTCAATCAAAATAAAATGTTCGTCTAACTTCTGCAATGCGGTTTTTCTATGGTACCATCCATGGTACCAGATCCATCTGATATTTCTCCTCAAAATTATACCATAATATATTTATTCCTGGGTATTCTCTATGTAATGTGTCCAGTTTCATCTAATTCAGCAATGATGACGGGATTTGAAAAGCATACACACAAACATTTTTGCTTATATTTTATGTCTATATCTACTTGTCTTCTTTTAGAATATATAGGCTCATATTATTGATATTCATTTATTTATCAGGTATCTATCCAGTGATATGATTATTTCTACGTGATGTAATACCGATCGAATCAGATTAGATGTATAAAAGTCCATACGCGTGTCGGAACACGTGCAGTATTGGGTTCTGTAGTAAATACGATGTAATACAGTCTTATATTGGATATAAAGATTACCAGGTAGCTGATGTACTTCAATTCCTTAAACATATAAGGGATAATTACATTATCAGGCCAAAAAGACATATTGATGCACACAAATGTATCGCCAACGTTTCTCGATGACATATTTCTGTTTTATAAACACTTGATGGTAAATTGCTTCTATCGCCTATGAATATAATAAGGTTGCCAATGTAATTATTTTCTCTACAAAGCCTATCGGAAGTCAACAAGCTCTCAAGTGCAGCAAATAGTCGCCTACCTGGATGTTTTTGTAAGTTTATGCTTATAGGTAGAAATCAAAGAAAATATTAATACAAAAATTTTAATTATTCCGTAAATACAAATAATTGCATCGGTGTTTCCATGTACATTATCAAAAAGTAATTAGAATCTATACAAGTTGATAGCGGCTTTAAACAGATAAGTATTTAAAAAAATTAGTGATTACACGACATTATGTAACAGCACTGTACATTTTTTGATGCTTATTGCTCTAATTTACAAAATAAAATGTGTTAATACAAGTGGTTTCTTGAAATTGGTAGCAGTAATTGTGGAACTATTCGGTAAAGATTATTATCAGCTAAAGATATGAATCTGTAGTATTCGACTTAGTCTAGGATAAGATAATCGTCCCAAGATAGTGGTATTAATTTTTTCAAGTAGTTATTTATTGATCAAAGCGATTCAAGGATAGATTGTTTTTAAAAACAGACCCTACATCAAACGCCGAACAAATTTTTCTACTTATGATGAACATAATCGCTCCCAGCAGAATTTTGATACTCATCGTTCTGTAGCTAAAGTTTCCATAACAGATCTTAATGTTAATATCCCAAACAGAATCCCGATTCATTTTCAGGTCTTTGAAACCACTTCTTATGACTAACTTATAAGACTACATCATTCCAGTCTTCAGTTCTTCTTAAGAGGCTCCGTGATAAGACTAGCGCCGGTGAACTTGCAAGCCTCTTCAGAGAAGTCTGTCTGTTCCAATTTTGTTGCATCAATCTCCTTGGCATGAGTCTTCAAGAATGCATCGACTGCTGCCTTTGCTTCACCTTCCAGTTTCTTGCTTCTAGATAAGATCCAGAGTGTGTCTGTAAATAGATAATTGATAGTTACAGGAATATCTTCACGTCTTTTATTATTAAGAGTACAAAGAATCTCTGAACTGGTAGTAATATTTTTGGTGAATCTTGTTTCAAATTTCATTAAATAAATTTTACTATACCTTTTAGTTTATATTACCTATATACCTACTAAACTCTATTAAATTTAAAGTGCTGATAAAAACTCGCATACATTATTTTTATCGTTGATTAATTGATGAATCACTTTTAATATATTATCACACCTACATACATTATTATATTTCTGCATAGCAACGATATTCTGGCTACTAAGACTGAGATGATGTACTAGAAGATGTGATGTACCTTAAATCTATCTATCGATATTATTATAACTTGATTAGTTCCAGAGCTTGGAACATCCTTAAAATAAACGAAATAGATTTCCTTTCATCAATTTATTCGGAATCACCGAACAGCCAATAGATTTTTAGATCTTCATGCATAATCTAATCTAATCTAATCTAATAATATATATAAAATGCTTTTGTGGGTACGTAAATACGCAGTTTTCTCAATCACCACCAACCCCAATCAACTTCCCGTTGGGGTGGTAAATACCCCTTGATCTCCAGGTGGTAGTAAGGGAGTTTGGTTGCGGTGGGTGGAAAGGGGTGGTTGTGGGTGGCGAAAATGTTAAAACATATATTGCTGTCCTTTTCTAACGCATGAGGACTTCTGAAAAGATCTCAAAATTTCTGGAATGGTCTAGAAAGTTCCAAAATTAGTGAAACGGTTATAATTGATCTGGAATGTTGTAGAAAGTTCTACAAATTTCTGGCTTCATCTAGAAAGTTCCAAAATGTCCAAAACTGTTATTATCGAGTTAGAATGTTCAAGAACGTTCTAGAAATTTCCCGAATGATCTAGAAAGTTCCAAAATGGATGCAATTTATTATGAATAATTTAGAATGTTCGAGAAGGTTCTAGTAGTTTGTAGAATGATCTAAAAATTTCCAAAATGAGTGAAATATATAGAATGTTCGAGAAAGTTCTAGAAAATTCTAAAATGAGTACAATAAGCGATTTAAAATATTCGAGAAAGTTCTAGAAAATTCTAGAATGAACTAGAAAATTCTAAAAAAGCGCATGAGGACTTCTGAAAAGATCTCAAGATTTCTGGAATGGTCTAGACAGTTCCAAAATGTGTAAAAATCTGGAATGATCTAGAAAATTCTAGAATGAATTCAAACTATTATAATCGATATAGAATGTTTGAGAAAGTTCTACAAATTTTCTGGCTTCATCTAGAAAGTTCCAAAATGTCCAAAACTGTTATTATCGAGTTAGAATGTTCGAGAACGTTCTAGAAATGTCCCGAATGATCTGGAAAGTTCCAAAATTAGTGCAATTTAGAATGATCGAGTTAGTTCTAGAAATGTTCCGAATGATCTGGAATGTTCCAAAATAAGTGCAATTGATTATGATCGATTTAGAACGTTCTAGAATGATCTAGAAAGTTCCAAATCGAGTGAAATTTATTATGATCGATTTAGAATGTTCGAGAAAGTTCTAGAAAATTCTAAAATGAGTTCAATTTATAATAAGCGATTTAAAATATTCGAGAAAGTTTGTAGAATGATCGAGAAAATTCTAAAATGAGTGCAATTTATTGTAAACGATCTTCGAGAAAGTTCTAATTTTTTTGGATTGATCTGTAAAGTTCCAACGTGTACGAGTGTTATTATTGATCTAACTAAAAGAACCAAATCGAATTTGAAAATAGAAATCTATAATAGTATCTGTTAAAAAATGTATCCTTATATATTTTTTATACCACTAAACATGCGATGTATTTTAACCCGAGCAACGCCGGGATTCGCTGCTAGTTATTACTATTATAGATTTGAGTCAAATAAGTTAAGATATGGATAAGTTTATTGTTATTTGTTTACCGGAATCCATCTTATCATCAACCGAATCGAGACAGTAGACGTGAAATAATCCGAATGCCCATTTTATCTATACTTTATCATCATGTACAGCTGCATAATTCTCTTTTTGGGGAACATTTTGTACGTTATTTTTATGATACGTGTACTTGACAGCTCGATATTAAATGAAATTCCACGTGCTGTTAATTTTTAAGAAAGTAATAAAATAGATAGTAGTTTTAAACATATTTAATGAGAAATATAAAGGACGAAATGCAAATCAGCAAAATCTGAACGTACAAAAGTATTTCAACAAAATGACGTAACCTACTCCACGACTAACATCATGACATGAACGTACAGATTGTTCTACCGAATATTTTTCATACTTTATTTCACGGCAATTATAAGACTTTGGATATCGATAAAAATGTTATATGATCTGAAAGTATCCCCTTAGGGTACACTGAAAAAAATGGACTACAAGTGACTACAAAATTTTATTTAACAGTAACACAAAATTTTACGACCAATAACCTAAACACGGAGTGTGTTTAGGTTATTAAATAGCGTTTATGAGTAAGGCCGACTCTGTTTAGGTTACTGTTAAATAAATTTGTTAAATATTTTGTAGTCACTTGTAGTCCATTTTTTTCAGTGTAGTTCCTTGGGATATTTCTTCCTACATGGCTATCGTATCTCAATTCTTTACTAACCTCTTCTTCTAACTCTTCTTACATACAGACTAGAATAATGAGTGATTATCATCTTTCTAACATGTAAGTATCTATTGCTAACCGTCAAAGCACACACAACAGATGGACAATTTAAGAGTAAACTAACCTTGGTGTGATTTTTTCTGCTCGTCGAATTTGCAGTTGAAGGCAATAGCGTAGTTGTTGTAATCAGTATCCAAGACGGCGAGAGGAGATTCCTTGGTCACATCTGAAAAGAAACAGGACACATTGCGTTACGTACGGTTGTGAACAGGCCGGGAAGGGACGATAAAAAAGAAAAAAGGGCGTTGCAAATACTTGCAAAACCATTGAAATGTAAAAGTCTTTATATTTCAATGTGCAAAACACAATAAAGATTACCTGGTAGAGATAATTTTTAGTGATAAGGCCAGCAGTTGTAATGTATAAGTTAAGTTTTGAGTTACCACTCCAATGTAAAAATAAAGTGGTATCCATTGTAATTATTTTGAATAATAATATATATAGGCTAGTCTATTGAAATACATCTTCAAATATGTATGTACATAAGTATTCAAAGTCATCATCATTTTTTGTTAATATCGCTGAGAAAACATAACATAAACACAAGTAAGGTTTAGATTGAAGGAAAATTAACCGAATATAATAACCGGTAAATAAAATAGTACGGAATATTGATTGTATAAGAACAACTTGCGCCTGGCCCCTTTTTGATAATAATAAATGAAGAAGCAATTTAAGCCTAAGATTAAAATGTTAACTTTGATTGATGACGAAAAACTAAGGGGAATAACATAGTTTCATTTCTGTGGGAAAAACCGATACGCCTAAATTGGGATTTTGTTGGTTATTTTTATCTTAAATCCAAACATAAAAAAAGTGTCATTCTGTATTGCTTTACTAATAAGGGAACTCCCATATAGCCTTTGTGTGCTAATTACAGCTTTGAAAACTAACCGGTACGTGCTAAGTTAGATATTTTAGTCCTTGTGGAAAGATTCGAATCGTATTGTAAAATTACGTTACTGCAGTTCCAAGCAAATTTTGAGGGTGAAAACAAATTAATTCTGCAACTGAAAGATATTCCACTGAAACAGCAGCTCGACTAACCTGAGGAAATACCTCCACCTTACAGAATACCGCAGCCAAATAATTTAATGTTGTGTTCCTGCGCGTGAGTAACTAACTAGTAACTCGAGCTTACTAGAACTCAATGCAGAGAAGAGAAGGATCGGTAAGCCGCAAGATTATGATGCCCCTGGATTTGCAAGCGTTCGTAAGGCCAAGGTGCTTACAGCTACGAGCCTTACTCTTATTTATTGACTTTGTAGTAAAAAAAAATAATCTTACAAGACGTCATGAAATTAGTAGCGTCTCACTGCTTGTGTAAAGTACCTTTAGCCTGATTACAAATATTTTTATTGCTTAATCACAGAAATACCCAATTGTAAGTATTCGCTTATCATTGATTTTATTGATAAAATTGCATCAGTATCTTGGTCTGGCTATAACAAAATATGATGTCACCTATCAGGGACTTTCTTTTAATTTTTTCTTGACAAAGCCCAAGATATAAAATTGTAGGCCATATGAAATTTATAAATCTATACTGGCGCCACGTCAACTTCAAAGTCTATTACTAAGCACCTACCGTAGATTTTGTAGCTGCATTTGAGACTCAGTGTGTCCTAAGAACTTTTAGCTACATCAATAACGGCAAAAATACAGAAATAAGGCCCCTCCAAAGAAACCTGTTGTATCGATGTTATTTAGACGGCTTGTGTTTCAGAGCATGGACTACCTGCCCTGTTCCCAATCACTTAGTCAGCGCAATATGTACACTTCATCCATTCGGCTCTTCTCTCCATCATACCCAGCATTTCCTTTCTTTTATTCCTCTATATTCCTTACTCAAAAGTTCCAAATTTAAAATCTCCTACCCATTTAGTTCAAATATACGATGAATAACGAGTTACCTACTAGATATATACTAGTAAGACCCCGTCCAGAAAGGACGAATAAGTCTTTTCTGGACGGGGTTTAAGATAAAACTATAACTTACCTCCAAACTTAAAAGTGACCACCAGTTTTCCGCTATTCTTTGCATCTTCAGCGAACTTGGCAGTACCCTCGATGTATGTTTGGACTCCGTTCACCACATGTGTGTTCTTGACCTTCATCACGTCTCCCTCCAGTTTGTACTCGGCTGCTGCACATTTGCCATTCTTCTCAGAATCGTAGGGGAACTTGGAGATTTCGTACCATTGGCCTTGATACTGTGAAAGAACATTTTTTTTCTTATAAGAGCTCTTGTTTAGTGGTGTTTTGTCAATATTCTAAAGAAATATAGTATCTCATATCAAAAATTGAATGTAAAATTTCCAAAGTGGCGGCATAACCTGTTTACCTTCTATACTATATAGTATAGAGTAGGTATATTTCAGTAAGTACATAATTATTTCTCTTCAAAATATTAATAATACCAAAAGATTTAAAGTAAATGTCATTGACTCGGATAAAACTCATCATCTTTCTGATGCTAATGAAATTAAAATATTCAATGGTTGAACAAACATTGTTTTTTCTTTAGTTATATAAGAATGCGAAGTTTCCATAGCACCAGTGATAATACAAACACCATATTAGAATTTCCTAGGATCTTTGTTAAATAAACACGATGTTTTTAGCACTGTCTCGAAAACAAACGTTTATGATGATGTCACTATCAATATTTGGAATGCTAAATCAACTAACACTTTTATTTCTAATGTTTATTTTACTATATGTCTCCGCGGTTTTACCCGCCTTTCCGCCATGGATAAAAAGTAACCTATTTCAATCCTAATAAAAAAACACTATCAGTTTTTCCAGAATATTCCGAAATTCTGGGCAAGAATTCCAATTTTTCTTTCCTTAAATACCTTATTCGGACTATTTACTAATATCCAAATCAGTCCAGCCGAGGCAAGATGCCTTATGAAAATCTTTGTCCAGCAGTTCTCAAGTAGTGTTTCCTCACGAACGAAAAGCATTTCTTTTTCATTTATATAGATTTTTAAGCCACCGAGGCTTCCATTCATAACATTTTTTCAATTATCACATGACGTAATATGTAACTGGAATAATTTTACGTTTAATCTAAAAAAATATGCTTGGACGACATTGATTTTTTTAAATAATACAGTGGGTTTTAATTTACAAAAAATAGTTTTGTATTGGTTTGTATTTTATTTACGTATTATATTTGGAAATTACCTAATAACTAGGCCAGGATATATCGGAATATAAACATATTTAAAAATCATTTGATGATTAATAAATATCTATTTTTTGCATGACATGTATTATTATTATTGGCTAGCAAAATGTAATGCGTTTATCGAAAATATTATCATGACAAGGAAACTGGAGAAAAGGACTTTCAAAGTCTAATTTCAAATAACAAAAAAATACTTATAAAAGAAATTAAGCCCCGAAATGGAACTTCAATGCGGTAATTACAAAGTTCAGTTTTTCAAAGCAATAACACATCAATCTCGGATGTACCTATTCGTAATTGCAGTCGGCCTTCACGGTTGATTTGATTAATCTGTGAATCATTCGATTACTTCAATTGATCGATCATTTCGCCGACCTAATGACCGGATCATTGCAAACTATTGTTGGGGTATGTGCATAGAAATCTAAATATAGTATAGAAGTGACATAATCTTAATGTTCACGTGCTCATATGTCACGTAGCTAAATCAAATGACCAAATCGAATGGGGATTCAGTCATCGATTCTATGAATGTGTTATGGCTAACTTGTGTTTTTTCAGTACAAAAAAAAAATATAAATGATATCATAGTTGATTTGGTGGTAGAGCAGTATAAGGCACGATTAGAAACCGGAGTCTTCGGTTTACCGGGTTCGACAAGGTAACTACAATTAAAATTTTTTACTTATAGAAATGATTTGCCTGAAATTGGTGATATCATATTTCCAAGTTTGATGAATTATCCGAGAGACGATGACAATCCTCTCAGCATCTTTGGTTGGCTTAAAGATTCTTTGCTGTTACTATGTGAATAGTAAAGTTTATATCGTTGTCTTAGAATCCAATTTAGAATATATTTACATTTCTATGGTTGTAGGGACATGAACATGCGACTCGCTGCGTTTTATTGGAAAATTGCGCATAAAAAATGAGTCACCGGCCAATAAAATGGATCTATGTGGCACTTTGTTGGTGTAAGTGACCTCTATGTAACTCAGGGATGTTGATGATGCGTTACGTGTACCGACAAAAGATTCGCGTTTCGGTATAGTGAGTAAAGTACGTACAGAATGTTTAGTATAAAAAAGTTACAATGACTTCAAAGAGGGATATGAGTTTTAAAGTATTGTACTTACAATAAAAGTGACATCTTAGTAAACTGGTACACCATGTGTTATTATTCTATAAGATATAATAAATAAACTTGTGAAAATACATACACAAAAAGCCTAAATAAAATGATTCTATACTTTAAGCCCAAATGCTGTCCAAGTAATAATAATAATTTAATAGTAATAATAATTTGTCTACGTTATAATAAATAAAATAAATATCCTGGGACATTCCTCACACACAGTACTCTGATCCCAAACTAAGCAGAGCTTGTACTATGGAAACCAGATAACTGATATAATACATATACTAATTTTTGTTTGTAAATACATACTTAATATACATAATTACACCCAGACTCAGGACATACAGACATGTTCATGCACACAAATGCATGTCCTGTGTGGGAATCTAACCCACGACCTGCGGCGCGTAAGGTGAATCTTTACCAACTGCGCCCACTGGCCCGTCATAATCTTTTACTTTTTTGCAAATAACAGAAAGACAGTCAAATACCTGATCTTTCAATCATTTCATTGATCAAATAGTGCTTATGAGTTGGTGTAATGTAACGAATAATTTTCAATCGAATTAAACAACACATACCTACGCTTCGATTTTATTAACACTTACACGCGAAACATTATTATAACGTTAATTCCAAGAAATCTATCGATACGAGTACATGAAACAGCGTATCAAGGTAATCGTACAATCAGATATTAATATACAATCACGGATAATTAATAAATATGCAAGAATATAATTTTGTTGCAAGATAAAAGTTTTGTAATTAAAAGCCGTAATTGCTATTGAGAAAAAGAAACAAAATTAGCCTAATTATTGAAAGAAGAATAGCTTAGCTCTCAACTGTAGCTGCAAATAAATTCTTAGCATCAGACTCTCAACTTAAAGGTGGAAGCCACCCAGGTGGATGCAAACAAATTATTTTACGACCGTATTATGGTTTCTTCGCGATAACTAATTTTGTCGAAAACTCTGCTTATTATAGAATTAGAAAGGTTTTTGACGTCAAAGCATTCATTTTAGGTTTTTTGGTTTGAAAAGTAACTCATTTTTATATGCTTCGTAGAAATTTACCAATATTAGATTAACAGAAATTAAATATTACAATAATTTGGTTATTATTTTAGCGACTTATCTCTATTTTGTGGCCCTTTCTTCTGGTCCTCTACTTCCTGCATCTACATCTGCCTTTTTTCTCTCTCAAAATCAAAAAAGGTCGAAATAACTGCAAAAAAGTCTACTGCCGTGAACTAATTCGAAAATGACATAATAAACAACGCTACCAAAAAGCCGGTAAACATCTACACATCTTATGACAACAACACTTATCAGAAAATACTTTTCAGAAGTTTGGACTCACAAAGATAAATTCCAAGATAATGTACTTACAGCTGTCAGGTTCAAATTCTCGACTGGCTTCAAATCGGGGCAGTTCCCTTCGTGGGTAACTTCGGCTAATGCCGCCGCGACAATAGTGATGAATATAAAGCTCAGCATTTTAACAGTATTGTAAATTAAGTCGACAAAGCCTGATGTGATCTGTTTGAGAGCAAGTGTGACACTGTCAACTATGGGTGCTGCATCATCCTTATATACCCATTTCACAGAGGTCACGGACATGATTCAATTTTCGAACGCTGGATTATTTAATTGAAGGAATTATCGCGAATGTGTTGATCGTAAATGATTGGCTTCTAGATGGATGTTCTATGCTTGGGGTTAGTTCCATTGCGCTGTTTTGGTTTTTAGTGTGGCGTTTGACTGTGTATGCTTATTTTTGAGTGCCTTAATTCTGAGCTACATCTAAAGATTACAGGCTTTTAGACTAAAGATACTTGGATATATTTTACAGATGATATATCTTTAAGATCTTTCATCATGTTTATTGAAGTCGCAGGTATAATGATTAAGATTACAAACTTATCTATTTTTAAGGCGATGATAGCTCAGTGGTAGTGACGTCGGATACCGAGACTAAGGTCCCGGGTTCGAATCCTACAATGAGCTTGAGCTTTCGGTGAAGGAAAACATCGTGAGGAAACCATAGCACGGTGGTAGGGTACTTTGTAGTACCCGCCTGGCTGGCTACCACCATCAAGTTGAAAATCTGTCGCCAAGCACCTTTCGGTGTGTTCCGACAGCTGCACTTGAGAGCCAAGTTCCTTCTAGGCTTTGTGTGCTTACCACCATCGGCCGCATAATCACTTACCATGGTGAGATTGCGGTCAATCACAGGTCTATAAACAATAAAAAAAAAAAAAACCTCCCGACATTGAGTCTGAGAAACTACTGGAAATACGTTACTCTATGGTTTTTTTTAATTTTTATCTTATTGGTTAAAATTTTGTTAATGTTAATAAATTAACCATACCAAAATTTTCACGGATTAATTTTGTTAATATTAATGTTTCTATTGATGATCAACCACGTTTTAAGGACATAGATAAAATAATGATAACGATAGTTATATTTGGTTAAGATTGTTATCACAGGTATTTTACCCGTATTCCATCATACGATAAAAATAAAGAACACAAGTGATGACTATTAAAACAAATTAGATAAAACATTATGATTATTTGTAAGTATTGAAGAGTTTTCTCTTCCAAATTATTCATCCTGACTACTGAAGTATAAACAATTACTAAGGTGTGTATTTCCTGACTCTTCAAAATCTGGGGACTTTCAAGGCCGAAGTGAATTGATCCTCTAGGCAAATGTGCTCCATCTTCAGCTTCGTCATAGTCCTTTATGAATGGGGCAGAGGCCAAACGCAAGCCCATTTAATAAGCATCTAAATTATTTGCAATTTATCTTCCTAGTAAATCATAAAAAATTACCAAATTCAAAAAGGACTTTGCTAGTCTTATAAAACTGACTGATGATAGTCATTCAGCTCAAGTCATCGAACAATCTAGAAATCGTAATTTCTAATTCACACTCAGACCTTCGACCCACAAAGGGCGCTGCAGATCATCCATAACAAATAACTTTATTTACAATCAAATTACTAGAGCATGAAGTGACAAAGGCATAACTAATTGACTTGATGAATGAGGATAACATAGACGATTACAGTATTACCCAACTAATATGGCTTACTGATGTACCTGCGCAAGCGCGGGAAACCCTATTAGTCGGCAGCTGCCGCCATGTTAGCGCGCACCTTGCAGAGGGCGTGACTTGCGAGTGAGACGGAACTAACAGCTGCAGTGTATTATGAACCTTATAGTAGTGATCTAAGGTTGATTGTAAGTTTTAAGCATTCTTTCGTTGATCTTCGGGGCCATACTTTCTTTTC
The DNA here is from genome assembly GCA_951394255.1 of Polyploca ridens. Lineage (NCBI taxonomy): Eukaryota > Metazoa > Arthropoda > Insecta > Lepidoptera > Drepanidae > Polyploca > Polyploca ridens. The sequence continues at coordinate 3,429,487 of OX596262.1, forward strand.
TGTGCGAACGAAGATTCACGACGCGCCATATCAGTTGGGTACTACTGTACTAGTTATGAAAATTTCGTAAAAATCAATTGAATACGAAAACATAATGCTATTTGGAAACTATATGCATATCTTTCCAAGGCCCCTGCCTTAATATGCTTTTATCTGGATTTCAGATCTTTACAATAATGAAGATATAAATCAATAGAGACCCTATAATCTCAATCACTGGTGGCATATTACCTTGACTTATCTCGTTGTAAGGCGACGATGCCTATGGTGCATGTCTGCTCTAGTAGAGTTCATGTTAATCATCAATTTCTTAAAAAGATTCTTTATTATCGTCCACCTTTGTCCCCATGACAACTAAAGACTCTTCTATAGTTTAGAAAAGGACTAATGTATCAAATTGTTCAATACAATTATTTTAGTAGTGCAGACTTAAGTAAGTCATGCTCACTTTAAGGCCTTTGCTTGCGGCGGCGTCGTGTGACGGGTCGCTCACTTCCCTCCAATATGGCGAGAAGGGCGATGGCTGCCACACGCGTCATACTTGTGAACAGGTGCTGCTTGTGGGGGCTGGTCTGCTTAAGTTTCCCATTTATTTATTAACTTATTAAATATATATTCAGTCTACTTTGTAGTTTTGCTGCCGCGCCGGGGCACGCAATTGTTTTCAGTGCGATTAGAATGTAAATATTATGTAATGAATCTAAGCTTGTTTTGAAAAGAGTAATTGCTGAGTTTATTGCCGGCTCTTCTCAGCAAATGCAACCTTCCGAACCGGTATTAGAGTATTAGAGTCAGACTTTTCATAAGTGCCTGCGAAGGTCTATTTGAATAAATGATTTTTAATTTTGAATTTTACTATCACAAACATATTCAAGTGAGGGGATGTCTTACGTACTTATTCAAGCAGCATTTGGTATCTAAATATACAAAAACTCCACAACTATAATGTTAATCCGTTTCCTGGTAAAAATTAACCTCCACTGACTCTTTATATGACTGGACGCATTAAGCAGCTAATTCAATCACAAATTAAGTGGTGCTTATAGTTTGCAACGAGCAACAGTGGAAATTTTAAAGGAAGACACTGATTCGGTAATTTGGCGAGTCGTCAATTGAGTAATGCTGGCTGAGCGACCACACCGAGGTACTTCAATCTTCTCGATATTTCTATAAACAAATCTATGCATACCTATATGATGACATTTGATGATTGTAATAAAACCTTGTACTTTCCTTTTCAAATGCAGAGGGCCAACCACAGGCTCTTAAAACAATATTATTATAAGCTTATTTGACTTTTGTTCCTCTTTGATATCCGGCGTCAAAACAGGACAAAAGACAAATAAGGTTATTTTAACCTTGTTTTAAGAGCTTGTGGTAGGCCCCCATATATTTATTCATCCTGCGACTATTGAAGTCACCTCTAATGCAAGAAAATTTGGTATTTTTGGGAAAAATTGCTACTACCTCCCTATATCGACTTATATTGGATATATTGACTAATGTTAGTCTCAGATGGCTTTCAGTGGTTTTTATGCCCATTGGTCATTTGACTGATCAGATTCATAAGTGCGTTATCAGGGCCTAAACTGCATAAATGCATTTGAATTTTGAATTTTGAATAGATGGTTTAGATATTGATGAATTCTTGAGTAACCCAATTATCTTACAAAATCATCTGGATACACCAACTACATACGACCTTACTCATAAACGCTATTTAACGAAATCTACTGAATAAATGGTCAAATAAATAACGTCACCTTGCTGTTATTGTCAAACAATTTGACGTTATTTAGGTGACCAGTTAATCAGCTTATTAGTTAAATAATTGGACTGTTTTACAAAAACCTTAAACCGACTTCAAAGTACACTAAGAAGTAATCAAATCCCGATCTGATGACAATGGGACCAAACGGAAAGCGTACCCTTTCAAATAAAAAAAGAATTTTCCAAATCGGTTAATAAATGACAGAGATATGAGGTAACAAACATAAAAAAAAAATACATTTAACTAATTCGAGAAATAATTAATATCTTTAGTGGTATTTATAGACTCCCAGAGTACTACCAATAATGTATTCCATATTATGTCATAATACATACGAAACATTGTTTTTTTTATTATACAAAAAAATCACCGTATGTTAATTTATATTTCGCGAATTACGCAATGGTATATTATGCTCAAAAAAAGATTTATGAAATAAAGGTGCGAAAATTTTGTAAACTTTTCGGCCACCATTTTGTTTCTTTTTTACTAATGACACTCATACAAACAAAAAATTACTTGGGTGTCTATTCCAAAACGCCACGTTAAAGAGCTGTTATTTGCAAAAGATCAATGTATAACAATTTCAATAACCATGAAAAAATTACTAATTAAATGTTTGTACACATTCTGTGGTGCTAGAATAGGTAGATTGATTTATTATATAGGCTAATTATAGATTTATCTTAGGTAGTGCGAAAAGCAATATCCGAATTCGTTCCGGGTTTTCTAGATCTGTATTTTCACGGATTCGAATTGGACGTAGTGCGAAAAGTCGATTATGATAAAAGAAACAAAAATTGTATAATAGGATTTCCAAAAAAAAAAAAACAATTAGATAAACAATAAAAATGTTTGAAAATTTAAAAAGTTTATTCTTAAAAAATCTTTGAACCTCATTATACCTACTATGTCTTGTTTCTATTAGTGACTAGTAATGCACTGCGGCTTCACCCACGTTCCCGCTGTAAAAAAAGATTAACTGCCAGTTTCTAAAAGCGAAATCAAAGTTAATCTCTTGTTAAAAGTATACCTGTCATTGTAACGACGTCTGAAATGACAAAAGCGGCAACAGTTTTGATTATAGATTAACTTTGATTAGCTTTCGGAAACTGGCGGTAAGTATGTCATTCTCCATACCAAACAACGTGTTTCCAGACATACAACATGGGCTTATTCTAGGCTTGAGTGCACAGGCTTCTTACGGGCACGTGCGGCCCACCCTAGCGCTTACCGTCAGGCGGGAAAAATACCAGACAAAGTCACTTTCGCATTTATAGTAGGAATATAATAAATCAATGCATTTTTGTCCATAATTGTAATCAATGTAACAGAATATGCTCATGGCTAATACGATAACTGCAGATAATAAAACAGTAAAGGAATTTGGACTACAGATAAAATATAACAGCACTATCACATAGATTTGAACCTAATCTAGCGATATTTCATTAGATTTAGCGTTATTTTATCGAATCACGTATTAATGAAATTGGAGACAATCCATTTCGAATGATTAGAGTAGAACAAAAAGGGAAGACACAGTACCCATTCTACAGCATGGTGGAATAAATGTTGGAAATAGCTCACTGGCATTACATGGGGCGTGGCGAGTCTAGTAGGTATTTTAGAAGATTTTTGGGACTTTTATATAAAAGATAACATCCTAAATTGGTAGATAATGGGAACAAAGATACTGAAAACTGCAGTCATAAGGAATGATGTATTTATTTATTAAAGGAATAGGAAGATAAGTTCAGAAAATAAATTCAATTCAATAAATAATTCGAAATAGTTAATTTTATTACCTACGATAGTCCCATAATTTTATTAATTATAATACACGTGCCTTTGTTTAATTTATATGTTAATAAAAATAAATGCTTCAGGTGGCTAGTTAGAGGCGTCCTAGGCGGCTTGATAATTCCAACAGTAGGTTGACCACTAGCCTACCTCCACCGATCCGCAGTGGGCACGCGTGGTGGAATTTGTTAATTCCCCTAACTTGTGAAAGGAGGCATGTGCTCAGCAGTGGGATATTATAGGCTGATGATGATGATGATGATGAATAAAAATAAAGAATACCCACGCATAACCAATTCATTGATTATATTAGGCTCCATCAAATATTTCGCATCTGAAAAGAGCCCCGTCTCCAAAAAAGTTTGAATACCGCTGAGCGAGTAGAATATAAAATAATTTTACATTGGTATTGTACCTATACTAATAACTCTAAGCTAACAACATGTGTCCACAACTTATACAAAAAACTATGTGGTATTTATAAAAAAGTGCTAACAGCAAATATGACTTAATTATTCATCGAAGTAAGTGACAATAAATAAGTCAAAGAACTCTCCAAGCGCGTCGCGTATCCACGCCACAGATTACCATAAATCCTCTGTGTCCACGCAGTTGAATTATAAATTATTATTAAAATTTACCTTATTGTGTTTTGTAAATTTTATTCGCAAAACAAACAGATATTTGACGAGCCATCTGGCGCGGTTGGTTAAGATTCCACCTATCGCGCCATAGGTCGTGGGTTCGAGTCCCTCATAGGACATGTATTTGTGTGCATGAACATGTCTGTCTGCTTATCCTGAGTCTGGGTGTAATTATGTAATAAGTATGTATTTACAACTTTCATGAAGCGCTCGTGGTGTAGCATGATATAATCGATCGGCAAAGTTAAGATACAACCGTCGTGGTCGGTACCTGGATGAGTGACCGCCTAGTGGTATTTCAAATCGAGCGTTTCCGTGCTTCGGAAGGCACGTAAAGCTGTTGGTTCCGGTTATCACTTAATTGTGATAATCGTTAAGCTAGTTGGATGCTTCCTAAGCGGCTTGAAAAATTCCAACAGTATGTAGCCTACCTCCACCAATCCGCAGTGGGCACGCGTGGTGGTCCCATTCCCTTTCACCCTCATTTGTGAAACGAGGCCTGTGCTCGGCAGTGGGCTGATGATGATGTATTTACAAACAAAAAGTAGTATAAACGTAGTGAGCCATTTCAATTAAAGTCCTCTCCAATAGAGATTGAAAGAACAAAAGAAAAGAAGAAAACAATTTTGTTAAGTTTTGAGTCGAGATTGTACAATTGAATTTGGAACCTATTGTGGCGGAAGATTTATTGTCAATTAACACAATATATTCCTGAAACTTCACACATTATATATCTAATAAATGCCTAAATAAGAATAACAAAAGGGTAAAAATGTAAAATATAAAATTGTTCAGTTTCTCTACACTGCAAAATGTAAAGTAAATAGAAATAAGTAAGTAATATGTAAATTCTTGGCATATTTACATAACGATGTTGATTGAGAGGACCGCATTAAGCGAGACGCCTCAGCAACGATCGTATTAAATAAATCAATTTCCACGGAGTTTGAAATATTGTTGTTTGCGTTGCTAGTCTGCCATACGAATAAGTTTTACCCATAGAGTAATAATATGAATAGAGTGATAGGGCTAACAGCATTGCCTTGTGCGAAGCGTGAGCATTTTGAAAATAGATACTAGAGGTTACCCATGAGTCTGAAATTCAACTATAATTTTTTATCACAAATAAATAAATATCCTGGGACATTCCTTACATACGGTCATCCGACCAAACTAAGCAGAGCTTGTACTATGCTATGGATACCAGATTTTTGTTTGTATATACATATTTAATATACATAATTACACCCAGACTCAGGACATACAGACATGTTCATGCACATAAAGGCATGTCCAGTGTGGGAATCGAACCCACGACCTGCGGCGCGATAGGTGGAATCTTAACCAGAGTTTTAACCAACCGCGCCAACTGGCCCATCGAAAGGAACTAATAATAAATAACTTGACACTAGCGAAAATAAATCTGAAAAATAATGTTGTTGTCATGTATACTACAAAACTAAGAAGGACTTTATGGCGGGAACTTGCAGAGTGACGTTGCATTTTATCGGTGGTATTTTATCTAATAAAGATCAATCCTTGTGCACCAATAGTAGTAGTACAATGACCACCATTGTACTAAAACATGACTTTTATGGACGGTGACTGACTGAGGACTATATGAAAGTGATTTATTGTGACTAGAACTTATAATATAACTGGAAATTGGCAAAATACACAAGCCGTGTGACGCCATTGAAGAAATAAAAAAGATAAACAAAATATTATACCAGTGTGGTGTATCAAACGAAACTGTGTGTTACATTTTATTTATTAAAATAATGTATTTAAAATTAATTCTTATTTCAAAATATTAGCTTTATGCGCTTTTTCCCCATATAAAATATAACTATTCCAAATCTCACACTCACAATAGGCTGATTTCAATATGAGTTCGTTGTAATTAGTTCTCGGTAAAAAATCTAAAACAAAGGCAGTGAGTCTAGCCTTCTATAAATAAAAATAAATAATGTACCTATAAAAAATAATAATAATCACAATACAATAATCTGTACAATATACTATTATCTATTCTGTGGTACAACCCACCAAATTTATCCAGAGTAGGTATTCTAAAAAAATAATGAATCATGCAAAAAAATAAAGTCGTTGAATCACTTCATGACTAATTAAGTCGAAACATTTTTATCGTAAATTATTTGATAACATACCTGTCATTACATAAAAAAGTATTATCAAAAGTTACGAATAGAGAATGCAAAATTTCTAAGTACCTATCTTAAATTCAGTAATTTTTTAAATTAAAATGTGAAATCAGGCATGAATTTGGAAGAATCATACAATAATAATTAAAGGAAAAATGATCAATAAATGTAACCCCTCCGGGGATAAATAAAAAAAAGTAATAAACAAGCTAGGTGATTGCTATCATCGTCTTATTGAGTAAGATTAGTCTTTTGATATGTGTTTATATAATTTTATAAGGCTTCTGGCATTCAAATGCCGCATACCGTACGTATTTATAATCAATATTTTATTATCATATTGATGGCATCTCTTTTGATTTTATTTGTCTATCAAATTAACAATGAGATAACCCTTTTGGTTTTGCCGTAGTCGGGTAAAAAATAAGGGAAATATAAGTGTGTTTATGTAGTAGGGTGATCAACTTGTGTGTGACGTCAAGATCCATGCCATCATAATAATAATTTGTATGATGTGAATTTGACCATTTGAACATAGACAATGACGTCATGCGACTTATAATCTCACTATACTACTACTAATTAATTCATGCTTATTCCGTATTGTAAATAAAACTTATATTGCATTAAATCTAATTCTAACAAAAATATAATCTATGATATCGCGATCGACTATCAGAATCTTTTAATTTATTGTATTGTAAAAATAAGAGAGGTAGAGCGTCAAAAAGCAGCTCGACTGGGTATACCCCAGCTTACAGAATACCGCAGCCAAATAACTTTAGGTTGAGTTTTTACGTATATGTAAGGTTGCCGAAACTCATTGAGAGGGGAGGGGTAAGGTTCAGAATACGTGGGTTATGCCTATTTTCATGCACACAAATGCATGTCCTGTGTGGGAATCGAACCCACGACCTGTGGCGATAGCTGGAATCTCAACCTACCACGACAACTGGCCCGTCATGATAAATGTTACCGTGTTTAGTTCTTTGCACTGTCAGTACTCCTCTCCATAAGGATGAAGAGATTTTCAGGGTCGGCAACGCACAAGAGATACCCCTGATGCTGCAAGCGTATATCATCATCATCATCATCAGCCTATAATGTCCCACTGCTGAGCACAGGCCTCCTTTCACAAATGGAGGTGAAAGGGAATGGGCAATACTCCACCACGCGTGCCCTACTGTTGGAATTTTCCAAGCCGCCTAGGAGGCATCCAACTAGCTTAACGACCATCACAATTAAGTGATAACCGGGACCAAAGGCTTTACGTGCCTTCCGAAGCACGGAAACGCTCGATTTGAAATACCACTACGCGGTCACCCATCCAGATACCGACCACGACAGGCGTAGCTTAACTTTGCCGATCGAGCTACACCACGAGAAGCGTAGGTATATATAAACCTCAAAATCATTTATTTCATATAGACCTTCGCAGGCACTTATGAATAGTCTCTAAATGACTCTAATACTCTAATACCGGTACGGAAAATTTTGCACTTGCGTAGAAGAATGGAATAAGCACACAATACATGTAACCACATACCAGCAGGCAGGCCATATTCTTTCACTAGACTCAGACTCGTTTCTGTGTATTACCATTTATGAGAATGAGGGGGAACAAAAAACTTTAAAAACATTAAGTAAGGCCATACTAGAATGCTCCAAGCATTCTAGTATGGTCTTCTCTTGATTTGGGTTTGTTTTTTTTCTTTACTTGTCATATTACCTAGAGGCGTAATACTTATATTATTCAACCTGAAAGACTGAAGGCGAAGGGTCCCGTTGGGTCCCTTCGCTCTCAGCTTTATCCGAACGCACTCAAATCAGAATTGACTCTAGATAGAGGGTCACACACAGCCGTCATAAATATTTCAAAGATAATAAAACCAATTAATCTAAACAGAAATACGCCAACAGCTTGATTATTGATTTCTGCAAATACCTTTAACGGAACGAAATTTGCGATTAACGAATACCTAAACATTGATAAAAGTATCAGTGATAAGATCCCATATAAATATGATATATTATAAGATAAATCGCCATTTTATTAGTGTAGTTATTGTGCTGTGGTCGCAGTAAATAATGATCTCATAATGGTGAAATTATTCTTAGTTTTTTGTCTCATAGGACTTTTTAGTGGTAGTGCGGCACAGTTTTTACAAAATGGACAGTGTGATGACAATATTCAGCTGCAGGCCAATTTTGATATAGAACAAGTAAGATAGTTTTAATAACGATAGGTATTTAATTTCAAGTGTATACATAACGACTTTTTTTTTAACTCTGAAATCTTTCGAAAAATTACGAACATTTACAAAAAAAAACAAAAATCGAACCTTTTTGATCGAAATTCTCGATTAAGTCACTGGTATATTGAATATTTGAATAAAGAGTATGTTTTTTCTTTTTTTATTTTATAGCAAAACCTATTACGTAACAAATAAGTTTTTGTTAAAACATCATTTTTAATACAAGATTTGTTTGGTGACCGTACTTGCATTGTGTTCCAATATACTAATGTATTCCAAATATCAATTCAATCCGACCACTGCAAGTGGGTGAATATCGACTTGCAAGATTTAATATATACATTGCAAGTTAATTGCAAACAAGTATAAATCTTGTAAAAGGTGTTAAAATCATGAATGTTTGGATATTTTGCCGGTTTCTCTATACGATTCCCAAACTAAGTAAAACTTTTGCTATGGAAACCAGATACCTCATATACTACAAATACTTTTTCGTAAAATGCACAAAAATGTTAGTCCTGGATGGTAATCGAACCCACAACCTGCAGCGTAATACGTAGGGGTCATATCAACCACGCCGGCTAGCCAACTAGCTGAATGAAACGATTATTTCTGTTCTGATACCATATAATAAACAGCTCTAGTTTGGCTACAAGCATTTGGCCGAGTAAGTATAATAGTGCATTATGAACCAAAGGGATAAAGCAGTGTCTTATGTCACAGGCCCTGAGCGTAACGAGGGACTCTAGAGTTTAAACGTTAAAAGTTATGTAGTGTCTTGAGTGAAGCGAGGGGTTCAAGCCGCCCAAGGCAAAGACAGGCTATATGTTCGATGTGAATACTCTACTTTTCGTATGTACCATCTGCGAGACGGTATATAAAAGAGATATCTAATACAAAAATCCCAATGGATATAGTTAATGTGATTTGAATTTGGAACGATACAATTCGTATGAACACTCTTAGCATAGATACGGTCATTGTAAAATTATTCGAAAATCAAACTGGCCAAATTAGGCAGACAAAAAAAAAGAAAAAAGGCGCGATTTTATAGAATGTAAAACAAAAGACGTTGTTTTGGTTTTAATTTAACAGTTCCGTATTTTTATCATTTTCACTGTGACCTAAAATTTTATTGAGCAATAGTGATTTGACTCCGGAGAATTTTTAAATCTAATATTGGAAAAAACACCTAAAAGTAAATACGAAAAAACTTATAACGATTTTAATCATAGGAGAACAACACAAGTGTCCAAATGTATATTTATATTTATCTGGGTCTTTATTGTCTCACAGAATGTATGAAAAATAGAATGTTCACATCAAGGATAAAACCTGTCTTCATCATGAGCGGCTTGAACCCCTCGCTTGACTCAGGTCTCTACATAACGTACGTTAACTCCTCGTTACGCTCAGGGTCCAATATGCCGCCAGTGACGAAAGTCACTGCTTTATCCCCTTTCATAATCTACTATTTTTATCCATTTTTCTTCACATTGATGATTCCTTCAGACTCAGAATATTCTAATCCCCTAGTTATAGTATAGGTACCCAAAGAATTTGTATTTACAAGAAGAACATTATAAGATGAATGTTAAAAATAAAAACTAGTCTTGAGTTACATACTTATATTTTGAGATATAGATAAATAGATATCCTGTTGTAAAAACTGATTAACGAGCCAATTAATCATATTATTGTGATAAAATAACATTCCATAGAACAAATACCTATTTACCTGTGAAACATATAATTACTTATGTGAGTTATTTCTTTCTATTCACATCATATTTGCTCACAGAACAAGTGGCAATGTCTATAACATACAATATTCTAATTTTATTTGCACGATCGTAATTATTTACAGTAAAAAACTAAATCATACATAAGCACCAGGTTTGATATGGGTTGATACTCGAAAAAATTATAGACTCACGTCAAAATTGTGTATGTTCTGTCTCGCAAAGTGCAACATGCTATGGACGTCTGCTTAGCGTAGCGAAATCCTAAGTCCATGGTTATACCCATACCTGAGATACGCTCAATGTTTTAAAAAAATGATAACATACTCATGTATTTTACACTTATCTCGTAATGGTACTGGTTTATTGAACAGTGGATAACAGCTCTCTATCTCACCTTTTATAAAATATTAAAATTATTGGAAAGCGAATGACTATATTTACTTGTCGGACTCACACATGCAAGGTTCCATAAAGACGTCTCTTGTATCCCTTTAATTGTATTTAATTTTTATAATTTGTTGTTGTATCAGCAATAGAAATACATATTTTATGAAAATTTCAATTATTTACCTATTACGGTTCATGAGATATACACCACTGACGGATACGGACAGACGAACAGAGAAGGCTTAGTAATAGGGTCCCGTTGGTACCCTTTGGGTACGGAATCCTAAAATCCTAGAATGTGAATCAAAAGACTGTGTTTGGTTGTCTCGCAGAGGGTATGAAAAGGTAGAGTATTCACCTCGAGCATAAAGCCTGCCTTCGTCTTGGGCGGCTTGAACCCCTCGCTTCACTCAGGACTCTATATAAATCCCTCGCTTCGGGGTTTTAAGTTTAAAATCGCTGCGTTCAGGGGTTAACTATAGAGTCCCTCGTTACGCTCAGGGTTAATTTATGCCGCCCGTGACGTAAGACACTGCTTTATCTTCTAAGTGAACAGAATCTATGCGTCGCGTCGGTGCTATTCCGTGAATTGATTGCCTTATATTATAGCATATTATAATCAATACCTAGACATCATTGTTTAATCAAAAGTTGAGGTAAAATTACATATTTCTTTGGAAAATAAATATCCCAATTCTTTAAAAACAAATTATTTCTCTCTATAAAATAATTTGTTCTAAGTACAAAGAAGCTCACCGCAAGCAACTAAGTGAAGCTTTCTCATTAAAAACGTGCTACTCATTAAAGTAATGCAAAAGATAATAACTTCACAAACGTTATAAAAACATGCTTTATCGCAGTGATAACATATCATTACCTATGTTAGCTCGAATGATATGGCATGATAATTTTTAAATCCTTGACCAATATTGTATGCATTTTATAGTGAAAATATAAAATTACCTACATATCAATTAATACAAAAATATAAAAATATGCCATATTTGTAAAATTTGGTACATACGGTCTAAGGATGATTAATTAATTATTATTATTTATGGAAGATTTACAGTAAAATCAAAATTTTCATTATCATATAAATACTGTTCACTTCAAAAATAATAACAGAAGCAAAATTCTATGTGCGCTGATCCAAAATAAAATATGAATGCTACTAAAAATATAAATACTTCAATTTATGTTTTATTTTTTGTTGTTTCTACATATTTTAATTAAACGCACAAAATATAAAAACGTCTTCACTTGCTACAAAACATAATTTCTATAACAATACTAATATCGTCTGTAGTACTTGATACACTTAATATTATTCAAACAATAAATCATCTAAAAAAAAAAAAAATGGCAATAATAGCAAAGTAGTAATGATAGCAAATACCGTGAGGAAGTCGTGAGTTTGAATCCAAACTAGAGCTGCGTGACAGAAATATCGCGAGAAATCTACACAATGGCATATTGCGGGAACTCTAAAACCCTACTCTAGCGAGAAGAGCTATTGTCGGTGAGATCTCTAGAAATGTCAAATGTACTGGGGACCAACCACAAGCTCTTAAAACAAGGTTAAAATAACCTTATTTGTCTTTTGTCCTGTTTTGACGCCGGATGTCAAAGAGGGTCAAAAGTCAAATAAGCTTATAATAATATTGTTTTAAGAGCTTGTGGTTGGCCCTCTGAACGTTTACTATTCGCTGCCAACCACTGATTATAGCGACTTTTCTTTCGTTAACGTATTTCCTCCCTTTTTTATTTGGTTTGGTTTTGGTTTTATTGGTTATTATCAGTTACTAGCTGTTCCTCGCGTTCCCTAGATAAAAAGTAGCCTATAATACTCGGGAATAATGTAGCTTCCGATTAGTGAAAGAATTTTCCGAATCTGGTAGTTCCAGAGATTAGCCCGTTTAAACAAACAAAAACCTTTTCCACTTTATTATATTACTAGCTGTCCCCCGCGGTTTCACTCACATTCCGTAATTCCAAAAAGTAGCTTATAATAAATGGGGATAATGTAGTTTCCTATTAGTGAAAGATTTTTTCGAATCTGGTAGTTCCAGAGACTAGCCCGTAAACAAACAAAAACGTATCAACGTTTGTACAAATCATTAAATAATTCTTCCAGTTCCTAGGCGATTGGTATGAAATTACAAGATCCGAGAACCCAAACCAAGATGGCGACTGCTCCACCATAGAGTTCGCCAGGATTCCTAATACTAATAACATAACAGTACAGAATAAAGCAGTTGTAAGGAACTTCTTGAGTCAAGTCAATGGTACTGTTGCTCACACCACAGGAACAGCTCGATTGACGCTAACTTTACAAGATTTTAGTTCTGGTAAGTACCTATATTTATTATATCTAAGGCAATGATATCTCAGTGTAGTGTCGGATGCTGATACGAAGGTCCCGAGTTCGAATCCTGCAAAGAGCTTTTGCTTTCGGTGAAGGAAAACATAGTGCGGAAACCATAGCACGGTGGTAGGGTACTTTGTAGTACCCAAACGGCTGGCTGTTGTCAAGTTGAAAATCTATCGCAGAGCACCTAGAAACACACTGATGGCAGCTACACTTGAGAGCCAGTTCCTTCTAGGTTTTGTGTGCTTACCACCGTTGGCCACATCATCACTTACCATAGTGACATTGCGGCCAAATACAGGCCATCTTAGATTCTTACAGTAAATCCATTTAAATATAATCAAAGCAAATAAATAACGAACTTTTCCAATCTGGAATGTATTCCAAATCAGTGAATAGTACATTACAGTGATAGTAATCTATTTGATATTTTACAGATGTGGATTTCTGGCTACTTTCAACTGACTATCTCACCTTCGCTCTTGGATATTCTTGTGTGAATGTGGGAACTACACAAAGACAAGGTAAGCTAACTTCTTTCATTTTAACACCATTTACAAACTTAAACTGTGGCTCTGCATTTCGAGTCAAAGATGGTCTGTTGCTGTGACAATTTTATAATCTATTGTGATCTTAAAATAAGCTTATAAATAAGTCGGTTTGCAGTCGTCAACCGGTGATTTCATAGACATATAAACTAATCTGTGTTATTGAATTTGTTCAAAAGCGAAGATAGCACGTCACGTCGTTCACATCAGTACCACTTGGTAATTCCATAAAAAAGCTTTTCGTAAAGTATATGGATGTGCAAGGTGGATGACACCTCCATTTAAAAGGGAAGATCTTCCGCCAGGCTGGGTCAACGTGCCTGGGGACCGCGGTCCAACTGTTCATGTCGGACAGTTGTATAAATGCAGATTCTCGAGAAAACTTCTGCAGGATGTCGAGTAACGTGGCGCCCCGCCATCCATCTTTCAGTGTGTGAACTATCTCAGTGTAACTGATAGATGGCTGATAGATGTCGCTATAAGTAAAACATAGTGAGGAAACCATGGTGGTAGTTTACGGTGTAATAGCCGCTCTGCTGTCTCCCACTCGTATGTCAGTTTCACTTGGAAGATTCCTTCGAGACTTTTTGTGACCACCTTAGACCACACCATCATAAACCCTTGATCAAACACAAGCTATCTATAGTTTAAAAAAAATATTTTTCAGTGTACATATGGCAGCTTGGCAGGCAGTCGGCATACCCCAATGAGATGATTCCGGCTCTAATGGCCACAACTCTACTGAACTTGTTGGGCATCAACGCGGCTGACTTACAAAGAATAGAACACAGTGATACCGCATGCTACGAATTACCTGTAATTGGAGCAGGACAACCAATTATACTCCCTGGACAGTGTGATACTAATATTCCTATTGTTCAAAACTTTGATGTGACAAGAGTAAGTATAGATGATTTACCTAGAACTTCAATGTTATATACTCTCAAAAAATCAAAGCCAACAACTTAATTCAAATACCAATCCAAAAGATTGCTTTTAAAACGGGTAAAAAGTTGACAATAAACTCAGCAATACATTTGGAACACTACTATATCTATCCTACCTACCTACCTTTATCCTACCTACCTTTGATGTCCATGTTCAATATATCCTTCCATCTCCTCTTCTTTAAAGTTATGTCATCTTCAGTTCACAGGACTTTGGCACGAGATTGCAAGCTACGAATCAGAGAATGCCCAAGGTACCTGTCCAAGGGCTGAATACACTCTAGCTAATAACGTGGTCAACGTTGTCAATAGCCAAGTTGTGAACCAAGCTTTGGCCACTATTTCTGGAACTGCAGCAGTCATCAGTACTGACGGCAGTGCTAGATTGATGGTTACGTTAGAAGTAGCTCCTGGAGGTAAGAAGTTCTTTAACCTGTTATTTTAGTTTTCTGTTAGAGTCAAAAATTGTAGACAATTGAGAGGAGGATGCCTAGAACGGGCTAGCGGCCACTTGCTGCTACTGTTTCTGAAATTAGTCTAAAAAGAACCTAAAAATATAAAGAAGGATGAGAATCCAAAAAATATGTCAACCATTCCAATTATCTAACCAATCATGCCTGCGACCGCACCTTTTACTATAATCAGTATTTTATTCATACATTTTGTTGCCGTTATTATGATACGTATATTGATAAAGTATTAAATAAACTGGCTTTAATTTACTTAAGTACATAGACCTATGCATTGAAGATTATATTGATAAAGGAGAACGTGGTTAAGCCTTTTTTATCATAATTTTTTTTGGGCTAATCAGATTTTTTATCTTTGAAAAAAAATAACAGCTTAGAACTACAAAAGTCCAACTAGTAAAAGATATCTTAGTGGTTTTGACTTTGCATCAAATTCCGTCATGAAGGTCGGTGGGTTTGAATCCTATTCTACACGAGAGCAGAGTAACCTAAAGTACCAATCTGGATGGCTACCACTTTCTAGTTCAAAATGTGTCGCTAAGCACAAATAAGTATGCGGCTTGAGGGCCAATTCCTTTCTTTTTTAAACTCATAATTACTAACTCTAGTGCAAATGTGGTCAAACACATGCCTACAAATAGTGAAAACATAAATCGAACTGACATAATGAAAATAAGTAGTTTATTGTACTCGGTGATTGATTGAAAAATGACGATTTGTCATCTTCAACAATAACATAAAAAATGCTGGGTGCATTTATTTTGCCCAAGGGCGAAGGCATAAATTCCAATAATACAGTTCATAGATTCTTGTTAATAATTGAAACCTTTTCATTTCAGTGAATGCACAGCAAGAGCTATTGATCCTCGCAACAAACTATCAAGATTATGCTGTCTCGTACACATGTCTCAACTTAGATAATAATCAGAAACGAGGTAGGTGTCTTTTAAGCCCCAATAATAGATTGAAATTTATAATAAAACAAAGTACTTACCTATATGGGATTACCACTTTAATCGAAATCATATTTAAATGAAATATTCTAAGGTATGTTGTTGATATTATTAATCTTTCCTAAATTCAAAATGATTCTTACCGTCTAAAGGATTAATCCCTTGACTTGCGGTAAAGCCAGAGATAAAATGGGAGAGAGAACCAAATAGGAAAAGGAATGAACACGATTTTTCTAAAATCCTTTTTTCTCTCCTTCAGTTTACAGCTGGATCATTAGCAGAACTCGTCAGCTTACAGCAGCCGTCCAAACTCAAGTTGATCAAGTGGTCAACTCATATATTGAACTGAACAATCAGTATTATCAGGACGCGAGACAATCTGACGATGATTGTTTCTACTATCCTACACCAGTACCAAACCAACCTGTCACCTTCAGAGGTCAATGTGATTTGAATATTCCTGCTATGCCAAATTTTGATGCTGTTAGAGTAAGTATATCAAATCTTTGTTCTGTATTTATTGAACGAAGTATTTTCTGATATAATAAATACCATGTTCAATAAAAATATATTCATTAAAACAGAAATAAAAGATATAAATAATTAACTATCTGTATAATATCATAATGTAATTGACGTTCCATATTTTGCTGAAATTCAAGAATGTTGAGTCAAATGATACATGCCATAGTGTAACAGAACCTGAGAGAAGCCATCGGATATCGTAACAAAGAAATCTATAGGTTTATAAAGATGCTTATAATTATAGACAATTTCAGAAACATTGAATTCTAAAGATCCTTAATGTTACAGTACATGGGCTTATGGCATGACATCGAATCATACCCAACCAGCTTCCAAGACGGAACATGCAGCAATGCAGAATATACCTTAGTGGACGGCGCAGTTGATGTTTACAACACGCAAGTGATCAATCAGACTTTGGACACTATCAATGGTATTGCAACTATAGCTTCTACTGATGGATCTGCGAAGCTTCTTGTAAGCTTCCCTATTGCTGGAACTGATTGTAAGTTATCACTTTTGCAAATTTATATGATCCTGAAACAGTTTTTTGGAGTTTTTGATACGATATCTGATTAATAATTATATTCTAGATCTCTTTATATTCTTCAAAATAACTTATGTTGACATGAATGATGTATTTTATATAAATATGATATTTCAAGATTAGATAATAATGTAAATCATCCGATTTTCATTACTTGTTTGTCACAGATGATAATTAAATAATCAAAATTATCACGATTACTCAATAATTCAAAATTAACAAATATAATGAATTAACACTTGAGAAAGGTAGAGCGCAGCGTTTATTCGCTCAAAGAGCAGCTCGACTGGTGAAGTACAATACCTCCACCTTACAGAATACCGCAGCCAAATAACTTTATGTTGTGTTCCTGCGCGTGAGTAAGGTCGCCAGAGCTCACCGAGAAGGTTGGTAACGCGTGAGCGATGCTTCGTGTGTTGCAAGCGTCCATATGGCTATGGTAACCGCTTACCATCAGGTGGGCCGTATGTTGTTTACGGACCGAGTCATATAAAAAGAAATACATTGCCATTAATTTTTGAAGTAAAAGGGGGTTTCTTTTGGCTTGTCCATTGGGAAGGATGCAATATGAAAATAACCGATGTACTTAACTAAAAGTAAGAAAATACTATAACTAACAGTAACTGCTTAAATTTGTATGCATAATCATTGCTAGTAATTACGCAGTAAACACCATGTTCATGTCAAAAGTTTCATATTGCATTTCGCCTATTAACTCCAAAAGGTATATACGAACGAAGCCGAGTATAAAGCACGCTAAATCAAGAAAATCTCCATTCTCTCTGACTTTGAAGACATCTAAATACTCAATTCTAATCATTGTACATCTTCTTGAGTTTCGAATATGATTCTAATAATAATCTGGGAAATTATAATGCAAGTATTCAATTTTGTTTTTTTTTTTCAGTCACCGCAGTCACTGACTACTGGGTACTAGGCACAGATTACACCACTTATTCTCTTGTGTACTCCTGCAGGAACTTGGACAGTGATAGCAAATTAGGTAAGTCCGAACCTTAACAAGGACTAACCATTCAAAACATTCTCACTTCTGAATAAAGACTGTTGAAAATTGAAGTTTAATTTTAGAAAGACCACAGTCATTTGTTGATAGCAAATGAGGGCAAAATAACTAAATACCTAATTGCCAGATACTAAGCCATTCTTACGTTTCAGTGTCAGTTTGGAAACTCAGCAGAACAAAATCCTTGTCTGCAGCAGCATCGACTAGCATAAATAATATCATGAACACCATTAATGTACTGGACCAAAGATATTTTGAGGTTATGGACCAAACCAGGCAAGGATGCTTCTACTTCCCTGAACCGGTACCTGGTAAACCTGTAATGTTTCCTGGACAGTGTGATGAAACTATACCCGTTGTGCAGAACTTTAATTTCCAACAGGTAAGTAACGTTTATAAGAAGACAGAGACCTTAGTCATAAATATTGTATTATGGAATAAGAATAATAAGAGTAAGGGTTTAAATGTAACTTTATCTACACCCATGCTATAAATCCTCTATTAAAATTCCTGAAACAGTTATCTTATTGCAATCATTAAAACATCCGGTGTCATGGTAACCATTATATCATCCACAACAGTGTATAATGTTGTACTGAATTTCATTATCCAACTTTTTTTTTTGCTTTTCGGTCCATTCCTTATACTCATCAAACAGCCACATTTTCCGTGGTATCCTTATGAATATCAAAAAAAGAACATTTTCAAGCAAGCGCGTTTCACTATCACAGCGCCATAATAAAAAAAACTTAGAGGTTATTCGAATTCACGTCGTATCCCGCCATTTTGGTTCGATATTAGAATTGCAGAAATTTATTAATTTGTTGTTTACAAAAATGATCATGGGTGTAGATAAAGTCTTGTATGCAACTGTACATAATTAGTTATTAAAACCCTCATGTGATACTATTATCACACAAAGCGAAGCTAGTGTGATAATAGTATTAGTTACCCACATTCGTGTTTTAATACCCCTTATTATACAACAGTTGCATAAATAACTATTAGGTAGTAGTTGTGTTATGACATTATTATATTGTGGTCCAAATTGGATAACGGCAAAAGCATCATTCAGAATTTACTGGAAACTCATTTGCGCCATCTATCACGCACGACATTTTTATTTGAAACGTTATTGTGATATTTACAAATATTTTCATATTTCCAGTTCCAAGGCACATGGCATGAAATTGAAGCATATCCCAAAGATCAACAGACAGGACAATGTATCAATCATCAATTCATCGCTTCAAGCAACACTGTTATGGATCTAGTCTCTTCAAATGTCTTTGACCAGTTCCTTGGTATCAACAATGCGGTTGTTACATTTGATACCACTGATTTAAGTGCTAAACTTACTATTACAATTTCTTCAAATGGATCTAGTAAGTTACGAGTAAATTGCCTTAGTTTTAACTTTTGTTTTATAGAGATCAAACAAATTTAGTAGACTCTTCAATTGCTAGACCTTGAAGTGCTATTCATGACAGAGAAAGAATTTAATTCAAAATTGTTTTATTTTAGCTATTAACTTTCCCTATTGGATCTTGTCAACGGATTATACAAATTACGCTCTGGCCTATAGCTGCGTTAACGTCAATGATGACTTTAGAGCAAGTATGTGATATTTTTTATCATTATTTAATACTTACAATGTGAACTTCATTAATTGTAATATTCGTTATTCTAAATTTTTTTTTTCTATTTCAGTCTATAGTTGGAAACTCAGCAGATATCAAACTTTAAGCGCTGCAAATAGCACAACGATCAATAATGCTATAGCCAATATAGAAGTGCTAGATGATAGATATTACGAAACGATTGATCAATCAGATAGAGCCTGCTTCTATTTACCTGAATTAGCACCTGGAGAGCCAGTTGTTTTAGTTGGACAATGTGACACTAATATCTTGGGAATTTCAAATTTCAATGCTGCTAGAGTAAGTATAAAGAAAAAAGATTTGTGGTTCTTAAAATTACCATCACTATATTTCTGTCCCTATCTCACTCAAGCTTCATGTTTTTTATTTCTATTGCTTCAGCAGTACAGGTGGTGTTCTCACTCAAACCATGTGTTCATACTTTTTTCGCTTTTTTCGACACTTACATTTTTATTATCATTGACATCGAATCTTATAAAATAATAATAATAAAGACAACAAAATTCAATAATCGGAGGAATTACACATTATTCAAATTTTTCTGGAGCCAAAATGTAAGCACTCTAAATATGACCATTACTTTTAGTACCTTGGAGTGTGGCGTCTTATAGAAGGCTACCCATCTGACTCACAACTTGGTACTTGTGAAGAAGCTAACTACTCATTAAACGCTGACGGATCAGTATCAGTACTGAACTCAGAAGTCATCAATCAGAGCCTGGTCACAATTACTGGTACAGCTATAGTGGGTAGCACTGATGGCACTGGAAAATTAAATGTTACTTTCCCTGGCAGTAAGTATTCTAGTAAAAGCTTTACTTATCTCTTAAATTATGCTATGCTTTTAATAATTGCGACTTTAAAATGGCAACTTATTGTTTTTATTATTTCACCTTTTTTATCTTTAGTATTATTCATTTTTCAATAAGCATTTCAAAATCAAAATCAAAAAGTAATTTATTCAGTTTAGGCCCTGGTAAGGCCCTTACTTATGAAACGTTCATAAGTTAGTTGATAGATTCAGTTGAATTTAACTGAGAAGACTCCGGCAAGAAGCTCAGCTTATTTTATATGTATTCATCGATTTTAACCACAAACGTATACCTATATTATTATTTTTCAGTTCCCGGAGTGTTCGAATACTACATTCTCGATACCGATTATGACAACTATGCGCTGGTCTACGGGTGTGTTAACTTGAACAGCAACCAAAGACGAGGTAATTATTTAAATATTATACCTACCCTAACTAAATAATTTTACACAATTTTATTCTTCTGATCCACAACCATAATGATCAAATAAGAATTTTACAATTTTCTAAAATATTTCATAATTCTAGTATGGAGCTGGAAAATGAGCCGTACCAACGACTTAGATCAGACAGCAGTAAACAACATCAATCAAGTCATTGATTCCATCGAGGTGTTGAATAACCGTTTCTTCCAAGTGATGGATCGTTCTTACGATGGTTGTTTCTACTTTCCCACTCCTGGTAACAATCCTGTCGTATTCAGAGGACAATGCAATGAGAGTATTCCCGTTGTCACCAACTTTAATGCCGTACAGGTAAGATATTTACGTTATTTTTTGTTCTGAAGATTATTTTCTACTGCCAATATTTCTGGAAGATGATGAAAACTTCATGACTAGGGATCGCAATTGCAGGATCCAGCATTTTTCGATTTGCTGGATTTAGTTGGATCCAAAATGCGGATCCGCAAGAAATTTGCTTCCAAATAATGGCTTGCGAATGGCGCTAAAGCCTACGTTGCCGCTTTGCTTATTGCGCTACCGATCGGCAAGAGGGACGTTCTCGTTTAGTCTCACTAGTGGTTCGAGGAACTATTAACAAACCTGTGCTTGTAGTAATTACTTGCTACGGACCGACTTCTCTTTGAACCTCCGATTCAATACACGCTCCATAGTCTAGCAGAGTATTGAGTAGATTGCAATTGGTCGATAGTCTGTAGTATAGGCACAGGTTGCACGTTGGCAAGCTTCCAAACTTTGAAGTGAGAGGCGAAACAGGCGCAACAGGTAATTGTCTTCTGTCTTGATACAAGACAGAAGACAATTCGTCGCACTATTTCCTAGAACAATGGCTGGAATACCCTCGGGATTTCTAGCTTTCTTCGATTAGAGCGCGTAATACCTTCATAACCTCCTTTTGCCGGATACGGATGTCTGGTATTTGGCAGTTGCAAGTAGTACTATTGCTGTAGTTTAAACCAGCGTCTAGACATGAATTCTCCGCAAATATAGACGCAAACAAATTGGCCTTCTCTACAGCAGTGTAAGCTAGTGATCCATCAGGCTCCAGCAAAGGCGAAAGCGACGGGCGGTTCTTGACCGATTTGGCAAGGGACCAGAAAGCTTTACTCTCAGAGGGGTAAGATGATAGCTTCTTTTCGATCTTGCCAACATGGTCGAACCGCGCCTTCTTAAGGGCTTTTTTGAAGGACTAGACAGTGATTTTAAAGGCTTTCTTCTTCAAGCCCGTTCAACTTTGCGAGTGCAAGAATCCATCCAGATCCGATAAGCTGACTGTTTACAGCTAATTCTAAATTCGCTACTATGTGACATGTAAGAATATGGGATATAATACTCCGTAGCTCGACATATCACATCTGATATGGCACTCATAGCTAGATGGATCATCGGAAGTAAAGCAAGTTCGCCGCAAAGGATATGATGTTAGAAAATAACGCATCTCATCCCATGCTCAGGATTAAACGATAAACTGTTAAAAATTTGGTAGCTAGGAGTTTTATTTATTGATTATTTACTCTCATTCAATACAACTAAATATATTATTTATTTTAGTACATGGGGTTATGGCATGACATTGAATCGTACCCAGCTGCATTCCAAGACGGTACTTGTGGTAATGCATACTACAGCTTAAGCACTACTGGCGTCGACGTATACAACACTCAAGTCATCAATCAATCTTTGGATACCATTAACGGTTCTGCTGTAGTAGCATCTACTGATGGCTCTGCTAAGTTACTTGTTACCTTCCCTGTCGGTGGTTTCAGTAGTAAGTAACGATTTTTATCATTTCAAATTAAAAAAATGTTTTTAGGGTTCCGTACCCTAAAAGAAAGAAAAACGGAACCCTTATAGGATCACTTTATTGTCCGTCTGTCCATCTGTCCATCTGTCAAGACCGTTTTTCTCAGGAACGCGTGAAGATATACAGGTCTGCGATCCTTTGGAGCGGTGAAAAAATCAAACTTCTAAGTCAACGCAATCAAAAGATTACGGCCGTTTATGCCGTATATTTGGACGTTCTCAAGAGAATCAATACCTATACCGTGCTTCCCGTTGAATAGAATCATAAAATTTGGCAAGAATCAAGTGCGACTCGGACTTGCGCACCGTGCATTTACGGTTTTTGGATTTTTTCCATTCTCTCTATTCCCATAATGAACGAACTATTTACATACCAAAAACTAACCTACGAGTTTGAACGGACCGACTCGCACTTGGCCGGTTTCTTAACGTATTTTTTTTTTACTTTCAGTAACAACTCCATATTGGGTCCTGGCAACTGATTACATTAACTACGCTCTTGTTTATTCTTGTTCAAATGTCAATGATTATTATAAACAAGGTAAGTTTTACACATTACTAAAAAATTATAATCGTACTTATTTGGTGCAGTTATCTAATTTACCTTAAACTCTACAGTATCCAGTTGGAAGCTGAGCAGAGCGAAGGCACTAACTGCTGCCTCAACAACAGCCATAAACAATGTTGTCAATACCATACAAGTACTAGACCAGCGTTACTATTTAGCTAAAGATCAAACTGCTGAGGGTTGCTTCTACTTCCCTGAACCACAAGAGGGCGTGCCAGTTGTATTCCCTGGACAGTGTGACGAAAATATTGCTGTAGTTCAAAACTTTGATTTATCTCGAGTAAGTTACCACAATTCTGTATTTCAAAAATATTGATCTAATGTAATCCTGTCACTAGAGTTCTCTACTTTCGATCGTTTTAAGAGATTGCCACTATTTGCCACTGTGATGTTTAAAAAGAAAAAATATATTTTTATACTAACGATCACTAATAGCAATATTCATAGAAAAAGAAGAGTAGCTAGTTACTAATACACTGAATAATCCTTTTAATAACCTTTTAGTTCGAAGGTATATGGCACGAAATCCAAGCGTATCCCAAAGAAGAACAGACAGGACAATGTATCAATCACCAGTTCACTGTTGCTGCCAGCAACACTCTCAATCTACGGTCTACAAATGTAGCAAATCTAACTCTTGATGTTACCAACGGCGTTGTCTCTTTCAACTCTAATGATGGCAGCGCAAGGTTGACTATCGTTATTAATGTTAATGGAACAGGTGAGTGTCGTAAATCTAAAATTTTGAACTTATGTAAGTGTTTTTAATAATCTATAAGTATCCTAACCTGACAGAAACGTCGAACATAAGAACGCCCTGCATAGCTACAAAATTTAACAAAATTCAATTATATTTTTATTACTGCAACAAAATATCATTCTATCGTTTTCTTTTCAGACATTACTATACCCTACTCAATCATCGCCACTGACTACACCAATTATGCACTGGCTTACAGCTGCGTGAATATCGGCAATGATTATAGAGGAGGTCAGTAGATATATTTTGAGTTTGACCACATAATATTTCTATCGGCTGTTACCAAATTAATAGAAAAATACTGTGTTTGTGAAAGTACCTACTCAACAATGTGAACAGTTTTTACTATTAGACAGGTTTGAATTCACGAAAAACAGTTAACTATTCCAGAGAGAGTCCTGGTTCATATCGATGATAGCATAGTTTATTGTACTTAATGTAACTTATGTGCTAAAATCCATTAATTTCTCAACAGTATGGAGCTGGAAACTTAGCAGAACTCAACAGCTTACTGCAGCATCTAACACTGCTATTAACAATGCTATAACAAATATCGATGTCATAGATCAAAGATATTTTGAGAACATCAACCAAACTGATGACGCTTGCTTCTATTTACCTGACTTGGGTCCAGGTGAACCTGTTGAATTTGTTGGACAGTGTGATCCTAATATAGCTGTAGTTCCCAACTTCGATGCCGCTCGGGTAAGGATGTTTGTGTTTTAAGTCTTGTTAAAGATTTCAAGTTGTAACAAATTCTTTAAATATACTATATAATATTTACTGACTTCTCTATTTGCTCAAATTATCCTTTAAAAATTAGTTTTGGCTTTTAAAAAAATAATCAGTTGATTAATTCGCAGTTCCTCTTATAATTTTTTTATATGTATTAAAGGACGCGTTCAAATTGAATTTCAAAAACTATATAAGAAAATATTATTTTTCAGTATCTAGGACGTTGGCTGCTCATCGAGACCTATGCATCTGCATTCCAACTGGGCACCTGTAACGATGCTACTTACACATTAGCTGCTGATGGGTCCGTAAATGTGTATAATACTGAAGTTATCAATGAAAGTTTAAGCACTATTAATGGATCTGCTGTCGTAGCATCTACTGATGGTAGCGGAAAATTGTTGGTTACTTTCCCTGATGGTAAGTCAATTAATATTCACGGTCTTCTGAAGCCATTTCCTTAATTCTGAGAATCATATAATAATATCAAATTTATTTTCAGCTCCACCTATTGAATACTGGATCTTGGATACAGATTATATTTCATTTGCATTCGTCTACTCTTGCTTAAATTTAAGCAACAACAGAAGGAGAGGTGAGTCCATTTAAATTTCTCTCGATATCGGCTACCAGACTTGACAAGAAAAAGTCCTTGGAATTTTTACTAATATCACGCTAAAATGGTGGTTAATTTTGGTGATAATTTACTATTTTTGGCAATATAAAGTGATTTATTGCCGTAACATTTGACTAAATCTGGTGGTTCATCAAAAATAAGCCATTTTAATTGAAAACTGCATTGAGTTTTTGATGTTAACGTTTTTCACTCAATGCAACTGTCGAAGATCACCATTAGAAACATGGCATAATACCTTATAAGGTAGTCAGCCAGACGTGTACTGCACTTTCACCAAGCTATGGTTTCCTCAAGATTTTGTCCATGACTGAAAACTCATGCTCATATAAGGATTCGAATCCATAATCTTCGTCCACAAAGATACTTATATTCGCTTCAAAATCATATAACCAACTGCCTTATAGTACTTTCGTACGTTGTTTATGCATCTGTGATTTAGACTGCTCATTTAAATTAAAATATTTAGTTACTATATGACCTCATTTTGATAATGAGAATACATTTTAATGAAACGGGGAGCCTTAGAACTTCTCTTTCATATACGTCATTAATTCCAGTATGGAGTTGGAAGATGAGCCGAACAAACACTTTGACTCAAAATGCTGTGACTGCAATTAACCGAGTGGTCGACTCTATCAATGTTCTAAATGACCAATACTACCAAATTGTCAATCGTTCCGACGAGAGCTGTTTCTACTTCCCCACACCCGGTAATAATGCTGTCCAGTTCCGTGGTCAGTGCGATGAAAGCATTCCTGTCGTCACCAACTTTGATGCTGTTCGGGTAAGCAATATAAATTATTCAGAAAATGGTCAATGACGGGAAGTTAGATGCAAAATACGTGATCATTTATACAATGGCTTCTTATTTTATTTAAGCTAAACCATCACTTTAAATATATAGAGATTTGCAATGATTATGATTATATGAGTAGGACATAACTATACATTTTGAAAAATACCGTAGGGGCCTTTTCTACCCTTGTTGATTAAATTGGAATGCTTTTATAAATACAGTTGCTCGAAAAGTGGTTATTTAAATTCGTAAATATGACTTGAACGATTATATTAGCGCAGGCAGTGTGTTTTAAAACTATTAAAAATTTTGCGGGCTAGGAATTTTAGTTATTTAATCTCATTCAATGCAACTGAATATATTGTTCCTTCTAGTACATGGGCTTATGGCATGACATTGAATCGTACCCAGCTGCATTCCAAGACGGTACTTGTGGTAATGCATACTACAGCTTAAGCACTACTGGCGTAGACGTATACAACACTCAAGTCATCAATCAAACTTTGGATACCATTAACGGTTCTGCTGTAGTAGCATCTACTGATGGTTCTGCTAAGCTACTTGTTACCTTCCCTGTCGGCGGTTTCAGTAGTAAGTTACCTTTTTTTATCATTATGATATAATCAATGCCAAATAAAAATACCATTGCTTCTTAATATAATTTCTTTATTTTCAGTAACAACTCCATACTGGGTCCTAGCAACTGATTATATTAACTACGCACTTGTTTATTCTTGTTCAAATATCAATAATGAATATAGACAAGGTAAGTTATACATTTCTACAAAATTATAATGGGTCTTATTTGGTGCAGTTATCTAATTTACCTTAAACTCTACAGTATCCAGTTGGAAGCTGAGCAGAGCGAAGGCACTAACTGCTGCCTCAACAACAGCCATAAACAATGTTGTTAATACCATACAAGTGCTAGACCAGCGTTACTATTTATCTAATGATCAAACTGCTGAGGGTTGCTTCCACTTCCCTGAACCACAAGAGGGCGTGCCAGTTGTATTCCCTGGACAGTGTGACGAAAATATTGCTGTGGTTCAAAACTTTGATTTGTCTCGAGTAAGTTATCACAATTCTATATTTCAAAAATATTGACGTAATCTAATCTTGTCACTAGAGTTCTCCACTTTCGATCGTTTTAAGAGATTGCCACTATTTGTATATTATTTATACTAACGATCTCTGATAGCAATCTTCATGGAAAAAGAAGAGTAGCTAGTGCAGTGATAAATTGCAAAATGATAATTTAAAAAAAAGTTTAAAACTCAGGTAACATAAACAAAATAAAATTCACTCAATGTCTCGAAGATGATCATCTACGAATACATGCTAAATTTCTTTAGAGAGAAAAAAAATAATGGTAATCAGGACGTCAAACGTATAACTAAAAGGAGAATTTTATAAAAATACAAGTTAAACTAAAAAAAAGGTTCTTCTTAAAACAACGTAAGTGTTCACAAATACACGCCAGTGTTCACAAATACACATAATTCAATTCAAATTCAAATTCAAATTCAAAAAGCATTTATTCAATTTAGGCCCTGATAAGGCACTTATGAACGTTGACAAATGGCTCTACACCGGTTCCAAATATAACTGAGAACTTACAACTACAACTTGAACTGAGAAGACTCCGGCAAGAAACTCATAAGTTGTCAAATGTAGGTATGCAGCAGCATAGTAACAATTAAAAGAACCAACCTGCAACTCCTCTCAGTAAATTTTACCTTCCGTAAAATGTATCTTCTGCAAACGCATGGTCGAACAAAAATTTATAAAGCATTGAGCAGCCAATGGCTCAATGTAAACGGCATTTTTATTGGTCTGAGACTGGTCTGAGACGGCACTTGAAACCACAAAAAAAATCACAAATCACGCTCTCTCACTGATTGCAACCAAGAATCCGAAAACTAGTTTTTTTCTAAGAAAAACAATGCGGACCTTCAGCGGGCACGGACCCACTAGAAAGGGCAACGAACAGTTCGTAATTTTACGTAGTAGATAAAATCCAACTTTTTATCAGACTCTCCAATTTTTCATCCCAGTTGACAGAATCCTCTCTATCAATCTTTTTACCCCAAAAAAAACTCATTCAAAATTCAAAATAAAAGAAATAAAAGGAATGCGAACAAAAAGGTTAATTCACTTTTTAAATGCAGTAATGCTGCACTAGTTACTAATACACAAAATAATACTTTTAATAATCTTTTAGTTCGAAGGTATATGGCACGAAATCCAAGCGTATCCCAAAGAAGAACAGACAGGACAATGTATCAATCACCAGTTCACTGTTGCTGCCAGCAACACTCTCAATCTACGGTCTACAAATGTAGCAAATCTAACTCTTGATGTTACCAACGGCGTTGTCTCTTTCAACTCTAATGATGGCAGCGCAAGGTTGACTATCGTTATTAATGTTAATGGAACAGGTGAGTGGCTTAAATCTAAAATTTTGAACTTATGTAAGTGTTTTTAATAATCTATAAGTAACCTAACCTGACAGAAACGTCGAACATAAGAACACCCTGCATAGCTAAAAATAATACCTATATTTTTTCAACAAAATTCAATTATATTTTTATTACTGCAACAAAATATCATTCTATCGTTTCTTTTCAGACATTACTATACCCTACTCAATCATCGCCACTGACTACACCAATTATGCACTGGCTTACAGCTGCGTGAATATCGGCAATGATTATAGAGGAGGTCAGTAGATATATTTTGAGTTTGACCACATAGTATTTCTACTGGCTGTTACCATATTAATAGTCAGAAAATACTGAGGTGAAAGTACCTACTCAATAATATGAACAGTTTTTACTATTAGACAGGTTTGAATTCACGCAACCATTAACTATTCCAGAGGGAAGTCCAGTACCCCTAGACAAAGTACTTTTCGTTGCGTTTGCGCGAATAGAAATGCTACAAATTGTATGAGATTGACATAACGATTCGCTAGATCCTAGCGTAACGCAACGAAAGGTACTTTGTCTAGGGTTACAGGTTCATATCGATGAGTAGGTTACATCCCAAAATGATTCTGCTTATATTTTATTGTAGTGTATGTAACCTATGTGCTAAAATCCATTAATTTCTCAACAGTATGGAGCTGGAAACTTAGCAGAACTCAACAGCTTACTGCAGCATCTAACACTGCTATTAACAATGCTATGACAAATATCGATGTCGTAGATCAAAGATATTTTGAGAACATCAACCAAACTGATGACGCTTGCTTCTATTTACCTGACTTGGGTCCAGGTGAACCTGTTGAATTTGTTGGACAGTGTGACCCTAATATCGCTGTAGTTCCCAACTTCGATGCCGCTAGGGTAAGGGTGTTTGTGTTATTAAGTCTTGTTAAAGATTTCAAGTTCTAACAATGTAATATTTACTGACTTCTCTATTTCTTCAAATTATCCTTTAAAACTTTGTTTTGGCTATTTATAAAATATTTTATGCGGTTAATCAGTTAATATTAATTCGCAGTTCCTCTTATTCATTTTTTATATGTGTTGGCGTCAGCGACAGCCAAGCAATACAAACATCACGATTAGAGTTCAGTGGTATCAGGATTCGTTGGGCGTAGTACAGGCAATAAAACAACGTTATACTATCGCTTCGTAAAAGTCCCGTATGAGGAGAAGAAGCGACGCAACAAACTCCTCACGGGCCCAATAGGTTTATTGTTGTAATTTCACATTAAATTATCACTTCACTTACACGTTATAATTACACTTCAATTAAGGGTCAAATAGCAACTGCACAGAGGTGTGCACAGCTCGAGAGCTTATGATTGACTTGCTACCACAGTGCGGTCGCCGAGAGAATGCGGCTCTAACACAATTTAAAACACTTTTATAAGCACTTTCAAAATGCAATACGCATACCCACATAAACTTTTTATAAAAAAGAAACTAAACTGTGATGCCAGTAGGTATTTCAAAATCCTTATACCATGATAATGGCAAGATTCAACCAAGTAGCAACGATGATCCGATTTCTCGACATATGTATTAAAAGGACGCTCGAGCCAACGATTTCTTTCATATTAAAAGTTCAAATTGAATTTCAAAAACTGTATCAGAAAATATGTTTTTCAGTATCTAGGACGTTGGCTGCTCATCGAGACCTATGCATCTGCTTTCCAACTGGGCACCTGTAACGATGCTACTTACACATTAGCTGCTGATGGGTCCGTAAATGTGTACAACACCGAAGTTATCAATGAAAGGTTAAGCACTATTAATGGATCTGCTGTCGTAGCATCTACTGATGGTAGCGGAAAATTGTTGGTTACTTTCCCTGATGGTAAGTCAATTAATATGAAATTCACGGTCTTCTGAAGCCATTACCTTAATTCTGAGAATAGTGTAATAATATTATATTTAATTTTCAGCTCCACCTCTCGAATACTGGATCTTGGAAACAGATTATACTTCTTATTCACTCGTCTACTCTTGCTCAAATCTAAGCAACAACAGAAGGAGAGGTGAGTCCATCTTTAAGGCGACGATAGCTCAGTGGTATTGACGTCGGATACTGAGACGAAGGTCCCGGGGTTCGAATCATACAATGAGCTTGAGCTTTCGGTGAAGGAAAACATAGCACGGTAGTAGGGTACTTACTTTGTAGTGCCCATCTGGCTGGCTACCAACCTCAAGTTGAAAATCTGACGCCAAGCACATTTCGGTGTGTTCGATAGCTGCACCTGGAGAGCTAGTTCCTTCTAGGCTTTGTGTGCTTATCACTTTCGGCCACATCATCACTTAACATGATGAGTTTGTGGTCAAACACAGGCCTAAAACAGTAAAAAATAATATCTGCTACCAGACTTGACAAGAGAAAGTCCTTAGAATTTTTGCTAACTTCATCGGCGTATCACCTTTGGTAATATCTTCTGAGATTATGGTCAAACAACCAGAAAATCATTTTGGAATTGCCTTTTCAGTTTGGAGTTGGAAAATGAGTCGTACAAACTCTTTAACGCAGGCTGCAGCTAATTCCATCGCTCAAACGATGAGTCAAGTCAATGTACTAAATGACCGCTACTTCGCGGTTGTGAGCCGTTCAGCAGAAGCTTGCTTCTATTATCCAATACCCGATGGTAACCCTGTCGTGTTCCGAGGACAATGCAGTGAGAGCATTCCTGTTGTCGCCAACTTTGATGCTGCTAGGGTAAGCAACGAGGTTTCGAAGTTTTAATTCTCTATTGCTGACAATCTTCTGGATATGTATGTTCAATAGCATGAGAATACATGAACCAATTTTATTGGTTCTTCATCCAGGCTTTATGTGCTTCAAACTACCTTACCTGACGAAAATTATT
Source organism: Polyploca ridens (assembly GCA_951394255.1). Classification (NCBI taxonomy): domain Eukaryota; kingdom Metazoa; phylum Arthropoda; class Insecta; order Lepidoptera; family Drepanidae; genus Polyploca; species Polyploca ridens. The sequence goes on from OX596262.1 coordinate 3,461,224, forward strand.
TTAGCATCCTTCATACAAAAATAGATTCTGTGTCCTGAGCCTAAAAACGTTTATTTATTTACAGTATGCGGGCCTATGGCACGACATCCAATCCTACCCAGCGCCATTCCAGTACGGAACCTGCAATAACGCTTTATACACATTGAACGATAATGGAACTGTTGATGTTTATAATACTCAAGTCGTAGAACAGCTACTTGATACCATGTCTGGTACTGCCGTTGTTGTATCCACTGATGGCAGCGCTATTCTTGAAGTCACCTTCCCAAGTACATTTTGTAAGTTTTATTAAATCAAATATATTTCAATATTTGATAATATTAGCTTTTAAAGCTTTGTCTTATTTAAATTTGTTTTATTACATTAGTAGTACTTTATCATAAACCACAAATATGTCTGTCTTTATTACTTTATACTTTGATCTCCGGTAAAAATTTGAATTCATTAGGATTAAATAATAATGTTTATTTTTTTAATTTTAGCAACCGCCCCCTACTGGGTATTGGCCACGGACTACGTTAACTACTCGCTTGTATACTCTTGTCAAAATATTAACGATGAATATAGACAAGGTACCAAAAGAAGAATCAAATTGTGAAGTATCTTTGAACCACTTTCCTTTGATATATAATTTATTTTTAAATTCAGTTTTCAGCTGGAAGCTAAGCAGACAACAGACATTATCAGCAGCATCTATGACAGCGATAAACGCTGTAATTAGTAACGTTCAAGTATTGGGTGAAGAATATTATCTTCCTAGAGGCCAAACTGAAGAGGATTGTTTCTATTACCCTGACAACTTTGGAGGAGATGTTCTTTTGCAAGGGCAATGCGCTGATAACCCTGTGAACGCTGTTATCGACTTTGATATGAACTTGGTAAGTATATATTAAACATTATAAAAGAAATTAGGTTGACATGACGAGAGAGATTGTACAGACAAAGTATTTTATAAGAAAAACAGAGATAGGAAGATAATGAAAACTATATTATATTTTGATATCTGATTTGTATGTAGTGGCTTAATAACTTAGTATCGTTTATAAATTTAGTATCTCGGAAATATATCATAGCTACATTGTAGTACTTGTACGTAGTATTTATATACTCTGAGGTAGTACTAACCTTTTTTGGGTTTCAATAAGTCATCAAACATATTATTGAAAGGTAGAATAAATTATTATAGATTCTATAGGTTCAAATGAGGCTCTGAAATTCAATGAGTTCTGAACCACTTATTTAATACCACTACCACTTAATAAGTACAATTTTTATTGCAGTTTGCTGGCATCTGGCATGAAACAGCTCGTTTCCCTTCAGCTCTTCAAGATGGTGAATGCGCTGCCAGTGATTATGTTTTTACTTCTGGAAACTCATTCACTGTAACACAATCTATAGTCCTCAATGAGAGACAAAACAATGAAACAATATCTGGGACCGTATCTACTGATGCTAGAGGAATACTTACGACTACTCCTGGTTCATGTAAGTTTGATTTTTTAACAAAATTTAACTACTTCTTAATTTTGATGTTCTTAAAACTTGCATTCAGCTATCAACGAAGAATTTGATGCATTTTATTACCACGAGAGATTATTAATCAATTATTATGAAATTATGTTTTAAATTGCTTATCATTAATACTAATTTAATTTATTTACAGCTCTCATAGATACCCTGTACATTTTGGATACTGACTATATTGAATACGCATTGACATTCGGCTGCAGTAATATTAACACCACTCATAAACAGAGTAAGTATGCATATAGAAATACTTCTTCTAACCTAGGCGTTCTATTCATAATAGTATAACAAGAATCATTATCCCTATAAGATTTCCTGTGAAAATCCCAGGCTGAATTTGACTTCCAGGGTAGTATAGGCCAGAGTTCTCATTACACTTTATTAACTTTCTTACAAATTTTAAACCCAAACCACACGGAGCATCGGACGGGTCAAGGAATTACTAACAGGAAGACAATGTACAGCCAATCTCAATTTTTTCAGGAAATATCTCTTTAGTATCTTAGAGTTGCACTGAGGAGGTTTTCAATAGATAACGCTTTATTGTTACACCACATGAAAAAAATAAAAACACAAGAACTTAAAAAAGAAAGTGTTACAATGGGCGGCCTTATCACTAAAAGTGATCTCTCCAGGTCTCTTTTCAATATTCAACCTCAGGAGCTACGTTCAATAAAATAATCGCAAGGAAGCTGATTAGCAATATTTTAATTTCAGTCTTCAGTTGGACACTCAGTAGAACTCGCGACGGTCTCTCTACAGCTGCCAGCAACAGGATTGATGCTGTCATCAGTAACACCAGGGATCTTCACCAGATGTATTACAAACCAACTGAACAGGACAACTTTAATTGCTTCCACTATCCAGAGTTTGATCGTACTGCTGCCTATATTACACTTCCTGGACCTTGTAATGAAACGATCTCTGGTATTTCTAACTTTAACGCGTCTGCTGTAAGTTCAAATTACGTGTAAAATAATATGAATAAGCCTCGAATTTATGTTAGGTTACCTAAGATTTTTGTTGTTTTATTATCGTTTAGATGTTCTCGAATTACAGTTTATTTTTAATTACTTCTGGAATTAACAGCAATACCGTTCATGACCATTTATTTGATTCTGAATGATATTGAATACCTTTTGGCGAAATGTTTTAACATTTTCAGTTTTATAGTACCTACAAAAACTAAACAGTGCCTCATATTATAGTGGATTATTTTATATAGGTACATATATTTATAAGTTACTGTAACCGTTAACTCACCCACACTGATACAAAACATAAAAATTCAAATTATTACAAAAACCTACTTGTTTTTTATACATTTACATATCCGTTTAATATGTATTCGTGAAAATTTGTTTTCAACTTGATGTCATTCATAATAACCATTATGATGAATTTAGATATAATGAAGATCCCGTTCATATTGATAAGTATTATTTGATTTTACCTTTGATTTGATTACCTACTTGTTTCTCTTTGAATCTGTTTTAAACAACTTCTTTAATTGTATTTTATATAGAAATACTACCTTTATCAATATTTGTCTTCTTCTGAAATCTTCTATCCTAATGTAATTATTGATTCTAGGATCGGTTTCTCGGATCTACTACATTATCCTTTGTTTCTTCTTTAATCCTAATCAATCTATCAGGCTACTTAATCTACAGGGATCTTTTTGACTACTTCTTCTCATGTTTATCCATGGCATCTGTTTGGTTTTTATATCACACTTTTGTTTCTAATCTTGATCTGCTATCAGCTACTTTTCAAACTCTCCTTCCTCCACATCGTTCCCATGTTAACAATAACCTTATTTTCCAGTACCTGGGAGTATGGAATGAAATCGAAAAGTACCCTCAACCAACTCAGTTTGGTACATGTGACCGTGCTGAATACTCACTCGGTACAAATGTAGTGGACGTATCGAATACTCAAGTGTTTAATCAGACCCTGTATACGCAACTTGGATCAGCTGTTGTTGCATCTACTGATGGTAGTGGACTGTTAAATGTTACTTTCGATGTTAATGGAGGTAATCTTGTCACACAATTGACATGTTCTTTGTGATACTTGAAATCGATTATTGGTGACTTAATCAATTATATGTTTTTTACAGTGATAGTAGTGGCTAACTACTATATTCTTGCTACGGACTACACAAGCTATGCATTAGTTTACAATTGTCGCAATTTGGAAGATGGATGGAGACAAGGTATTCAATTTTTTTTTTAATAATATAATTGAATAATCAATTTGAATCTCCCTTCTGAACTTTTGCTAATATTAAACATCGAACTATTCCGAGGTAGCAAAAGGTTGCTCTTGATAGTTCAGATCATTAGGGAGGGTTAAAATGATTGATCATCAAGGTAAAACAAAATCTACAAAACATTCTCATCCACAGTTGGTAGTTGGAAACTCAGCAGAACCACATCTCTAAGCACGCAAGCTAATGAAGTTATGAGCAGAACTATTGACCTCACTCAAGGTTTGCTAGATGATTACTACTTGCCAACAAGCCAGAGCGATGAAGACTGTTTCTACATACCTGAAGTAGACGCCAATCAAGCGCCATTATTCAGAGGACAATGTGAAGATATTACTGGAGTGCAAGGGTTTGACATTGAAAGGGTAAACATAAATATACAAATTGTAGTTTTTATATACAGCTATTATCAGAGTCCATCAAGGAATTATCTTATTTATCTGCTATTAATTTTTGTTTCCAGTACTTAGGTTGGTGGCACGAAATTGAAAGGTACCCATCGGACAGCAACGTCGGTGAATGCATCAGCTCTCAATACCAGAGATCCAATAACCTGATTCAAGTTGTTGATACCAGTGTTGCTAGTGGTACCGGCACTTTGGTTACTGGTACTGTTGTGGTGACAGCTAACAACACTCTTGTTAGGACGTTGGCTAATGGACAACGGCAAGGTAAGAAGAATCATAATCTAAATTTGCTTTTAGATATTACATTTGGAAAAAATTCTGAATCAATTTTCTTTTTTCAGAAATTGCGGTTCTTGCAACGGATTACGATAACTACGCACTTTTGTACTCTTGTGAAAATGTTGGCAGTGAATACAGGCGAGGTAAGCTTAACTGAGTATTAATAACGGCTTTTTCTTGTTAATTGCATAAAGGCTTAATTCTTGATGCCAATCAATAATTCCTTCTCATCATAAACTCGTCGTGTCGTTTTCAGTATGGAGTGCAAAACACAGCAAGACGCTTGAACTTACTCAAGCTGCTCAAGACGCCATGGCATCTGTTATCGAAGAACACCAACTCTTATACCCTCAGTTCTACCAGACAGTCGACCAGAGTGACAGAGCTTGCTTCCACTACCCTGAACAGACTGGTGACCAGGTCATACTCCGCGGACAGTGCGATGATAATATACCTGTGGTGCAAAACTTTGATGCTTCTGCGGTATGTAAAAAATTTAAATGGAATTTCTCTTAGGTTAGGTACCCCTTGATATTTCTACTACCTACTCTAGGTACTATCTAGTAGTAGAGTAGGTAGTAGAAATATCAAGGGGTACGTATTAAAATACTTTTAGACTGACTGACTCAGCCTGATCCTTGAAAGAATCATGGCGAGATCCATACATTGATTTGTACAAAAAAAAAAACATTTTAGAGGGTTTTGAATCATTCTATAGTTGAGAATACATTACCAGCAACATGTTAATATAGTACTTGAAATATTTTATAAACCCCGCACAACATAACAACAACATAACGGTTTTGGTCGCGATTCGCCGGCATGGCATAGAATGTCGCATTTTTATTCCTTAGGCACCAAGGATCAACTATAACGTAATTTCAACGTCTCTAAAAAACTTTATTTTTTTGTACAAATCTTACCATGATGCTTTTGAATACAGCTGCCGTTTTAATTTTAACTCAAAACTGAAAATATATTTCGTGACTGAGTAATAAAGTGTTAGATAAATATTTTTGCACGATCGAGTCTTTTCGTGACGTATAAAAATAAATTAAAAGGTCACGGATCCAAACGAAAATCTTGTGTTGGTAAGTAAATGAAAATCGTGTAATTTTTCGAACAGCTTAATTTATTACTTCTATTTCTCCAGTACGGTGGAACCTGGTACCAGATCCAGAGATACGACCAGATTCACGAGAGTGGTACATGTATAGGAGCCAGATACTCCTTAGATGAAGAAACTGGTATAGTGGACGTTCTCAACTGGGAGGTCATCGACGAAATCCTTGTGACTATCAACGGAACTGCTACTGTTGTTTCCACCGATGGCAGTGCCAAGTTATCCGTTATTCTGCCAGTCGTTGGTACTAATGGTAAGTGTTGTTCATTTAAGGTAGATTGTATGAAATGTTCAATAGCGGGATACCTACAGTGGTTAGGCCATAATTTGCCGCTGAATTGATAACTGTTGCGGTAGGCAAATTCTTAACTGGAAAGCACGCACAGGTAAACTCACGCTATGTGGACCGATGACCTATGATCGACCGATGATCTCTCTGATGCGGAAAATGATCGGAAGATGTGGCAACTATGGGTAGGTTCATGTATAATGGTGGATATTTGTAAGCTGATAATGCTGGTTCCAAACCTTCCTCACAAAATACACTCCCTCTGCCGTCATTTTCACAGCCCATTAACTCGTTGGTTCTCGCGAGGGACGCGCATCCTATTATAACAATTGATGTCATTGTTATATTTTTAACCGCGAGCCAAGCGATTAAGTTAGAAAGAAAAGATTGTGCTGACTGACTGATCAAGCTGTTTTCTTTTACAGATACAGTGACTACGTCTCTCTATGTATTGACATCTGACTATGCAAGCTATTCCTTAGCATATAGTTGTGCGAATATCAACGCCTTCCAGAGATCAGGTAAGCTAAAGTAGCTAATTAGTTAGGTAGGTATGTAAAGTTTTCAAATACCATCATTGCCAATAATAAAAATGACTATGATACAGAAGTAACTAAATAAATTGAATTGGTTAAATTAATATGAGTTACAAGACTGATTAAATCTAGTAAGTCCGTCTTTTTATCAAAAAATATTAGACAAGTATGTTTTCTTTTGTTAATTAAACAAAAAAATACGAAGATATAGAGTGTTGAAGTTCCGCGTGACGTCACGTTAGAGTACACATACTGACTACTCTAGTGACATCATGAGCCCTCACTCCCACACATTGACTCGCCTGATCTTTGTAATTTTTTATGATTTGGTAAAGCAAAAAATACGTGTCCAATATTTTTTGATGGACTATTTTGAATTACCTATTATTTTTTTACCTAGAAATCATCCATATTGGCTACACATTTCCTTTCCGACAATCCTTTGCCTGCCATTTCACAATCGTTTTTACTATCTGTATCTAGCTAGTCTACATGATTCCTTTTTTTCAGTCGGTGCCTGGAAACTCAGTCGAACGAGGGAAATGTCAGCGGCTGGCAACACCGCCATTAACGCGTACATGGCAACGAGGGAGGAATTACACCAGCCATACTTTAGGGTAATCGAACATAATGACGATTGCGAAGAACCTAGCTCAGCTTTATTAGTCAAAAGTAGTATTATTGTAATTCTTATGTGTGCACTGTTGCAAATTATGTTGTAAATAGTTCCATAAGTTTTAATTACAAAGTAAGTGAAATAGTTTAAAATAATTGTAATTTTTTTATAATGAAAAATGATTTTTATTTATGAGACAGCAAATAGTTTTATTCCATACAAATACTACGTAACATTCACCCCGAGATAAGTAATTAGACAAAATAAATATTAACAACAAAATAATATACCTAACTATATGGTTCGACCTATCTTTCGGCTTCTTACCGAAGTGTAAAGTTTCATTATTTAATATCAGTAACTAACTAGATTTGTGATAGAATTCCTATTATACCTACCTATTCTTGATATTGACGAGATTGGGAGAACTTCGTTAAGGTTGATTGTATATTTTTCTATGGAAACCTGACAAGCCGTTAGCTAAGTGTTGGGTAGTGAATGAGAACAGGCCTCGGGCCTACCTACCACAACCGGGATAAAATAATTAGGACAGCTATGTTCTAGTCTAAATGATTCTCCGAATGAAATATTTTTTTTATACCACTAAGTACCACTAGCCGCAATAATGGCGAATAAATTGTGATACTCTATTATCTACGAACCAGAGGAATAATACTCTAACCTGCCAGTTTCATAAAACTTCATTCTCATTTTAATTTATATTACTACTAGTTGCGCCCCGCTGTTTCATCCGATACCCGAGGGTTATATTGCTTTCCCGGGATAAAAAGTAGGTAGGTACGCACGGCTACTGATCAAGCTATACATTTCCAATACAAGCTGACCTCTCGTTGTACGGAAATCCTATACAATGCGAGATCAGCTTATACAGGAAATTTATAGCTTAATGTGTAGCCGTGTATACCTACCCCATGTGTTATTACAGAACATATTCTATCAGCGTGCCAAATTCGTCCGTAAATTATAGGAATCGCCAATAAGTCGGCAAACACTTATACAGCCCCCCGTGACGCTTGCAACACACATATTTTTTACACAATTAGGAAAGCATTTAGGAATTCTGATGCAACCGCTGTTGTATTTGCTATTGTTGGTAAACTTGACAATGGCAAAAGTAATCCTATTGGGAATAGAAATAAGAAAAACAAAAGATTTACAGAAAATATTTTTATGTACTGGCAATGATACTCGTTTGTCAATCTTTCACATCACGTCTTGTCACATCTTATCTTCATTCATTCATTCAATCTGTCAATTAATTTTTCATGAATTGCGAATAGCATGTAAATGAATGTGAGAAAATCACATTTTACATGAATTAATAATTAATTGTCATCGTTAAAATTTAAAACCATCGATATAACACCGTATTACAATGGCTGGTAATGAAGAAATCACTGGGCCGATATCCCAGGAAGATATTGATGCGGCCGACAAGTTGAAAAACGAAGCCAACGAATATTTTAAAAGTAAGTATTTCAGCAATATATCTGATTCACTTCTATCGATCGATAGCTATAAGTGCTGAGCTATTTTCGTCAGGTATATCGATCAAGACGAAAATAGAAAATATAAGACATAACCTCAAAATTTTCAGAGCAGAGTTACGACAACGCTATAGAGTTATATACGAAAGCGATAGAGAAGAATCCGAATAATGCGGTGTATTTTGCGAACCGGAGTATATCTAACTTGAGGCTGGAGAACTTTGGTTACGCTTTAACTGATGCGTCGAAGGCTATCGATCTGGATCGAGGGTATACGAAGGCGTACTATCGAAGAGCCGCAGCTTACATGTCTCTAGGAAAGTACAAACTAGCACTTAAGGATTTTGAATACGTAAGTTGACTGGAAAACATACAAACAAATACTATACCATTGGTACCTAGAATGTTCTTTTTCGTTCTTGTTCATATTGAACCTGCTGGCTCACAGTTTAAAAAATAACAATTGATTTTAACCCACACCAAGTGTTTAAGGAGAATCGCAGCTGAAGTGTGCTAAATGCTACTGTATCGTATATGACACAAGGTCTAATATTATCTGTTATTTGATGGGCCAGTTGGCGCAGTTGGTTATGATTCCACCTACCACATTCGCAGGTTGTGGGTTTGATTCCCACACAGGACATGCATTTGTGTGCATGAACATGTCTGCATGTCCTGTAAAAGTTAAGTTGTTTAAGTATGTATTTACAAACAAAAAGTAGTATATGTATTATATCAGTTATCTGGTTTTCCATAGTACAAGCTCTGCTTAGTTTGGTATCAGATAGCCATGTGTGAGGAATGTCCCAGGATATTTATTATTAGTTACTTACTTTTCCATAGAGATTTAGCGCTAGCCGGGTCTCCCTTTGCTGGTTACTCGCACTTTATAGACACTTTAGACCAGCCAGTGGGTTAAAATATAGGTCAGACAACTACAGACAATTTGTGACAATAATTGAATAGAGAATTTCCTCTTTGAAATAAAACATACACATATTTACAGGTAACCAAAGTGAGGCCAAATGATCAAGATGCAAAAATGAAATACAATGAATGCAATAAAATTGTGAAAAAGATTGCGTTTGAGAAGGCCATTTCTGTTGATAAGAAGGAAGCTAACATTGCAGACTCGATCAACTTAGATTCTATGAGTAAGTATTGTAATTAGTTCTAGTTGCCCACTGGAACAACTGATGGACAACTTGTTGACTGTTCTTCTATGTCTGTTTTCAAACAAAACCATCATTTCTATATGATAAGACCTCACGAGTAAATTATGTTATGTAGTACCTCGCACTGTCAACAAGCGTAATGCTCGTGCGGGAACTCTTTTTGCCGAAATTTAATGCTTTTTTTAATCAATACCTGTCGCACGAATACTGGACTGCGCTGCCCTTTGCGCCGAATGGTTGAGTCGTATAATTCAAACTTTATAAACATTGATATTTTTGTGTTCTAAATGGAAATTTAGAAAAGATGCAATTAAATGCTTGCATGATGTTTCTAATAATTCTTGATTTTGTTTGTTGTTTTGTTTTGTTTGATTTTTTTTTTTGTTGGTACTTAATCTAATTCAATTTCAATTTAGTTCAGAGAATGCTAATGTGATTATTTGTTATTTTTCATTATTATTTATGCAATACTATTTTTAAATACTTATTTTATAGCCTCTAGTGGCACATTAGAATCTTATATTTTTAAAGCTATCTGCGGATGATATAGTGGGCTGCAATATTGTTATTTTTCTATGTACAATCTCTTTGTTATATTTATATTGTAGCTGTTTTTTGTCCCATAATAAATAAATAAATAATAATCATTGCGCTTCGTTGGGTTAATAAAATGTTCGATGCCCTAAAATAACCTTTCTATTCATACATTAGTAATTGTGAGAGGTGTGGTGGACCAACTTCCATACATTTTTGCCCATCCTTTTCAGAATTCTGTCTTAACGTAAGGAAATTAAGACATCATTTTGCTAATTTAGGCTGTGCGTTGGTTTTCATGTCTTTTTAAAGGTTCTGTACCCAGGTTTTATATTAAACTGTTATTTTTTAAATTAAAACAATATCATTGCATTTCCATTTTCTAGAGACAAAAAATAGTAATATGTTTTATTAAATATAAAAAATATGAACTTTCTGTTTGAGTACATCTTGTGTATAAAATGATAATAATCTAGGAAAATCTCTGTAATCAAAAGTCTTATAAATACAAAGATGCCGTATCTGACACTAAAACTATTATCTTGTAATATTAATATTATCTTATCTTCGGGACTTGACAAATAGATATAAAAATGTGTTAATTCCAATCAATAACCAGGAAATTTAGTTTAGAATCATGTTAAGGTTATTAAGACTGGTTTCTTGTAAATCTTCTGTTTCCGAAGAAGGTTAGTAATAAAAAAAAAACAGTGTTAAATATTTCCTTGTTTTTTTTTAATATTTTGATTTGTGAATGTGATGTTTATTAAAGACGAAGGTGTACATTGTGCAGTACTACATTTACATGATATGAGTAATTTTGGTTTAAAATTGCAAGATATAGTGAGGGACAAAGCATTGTGAGATGGATAACATTCATCATAATACTGCATAGTTTTTTCACTGAAGAAAATGGTTTACATTTACTGCCTCTTTGTTTACATTGTGTCTATATTCTCATTAAAATGGAGTAAAGTATCTGCAGAAATTTGCCAAAGAATTAAGAAAGCACATTGTAAATATGTCAACGTTATAGCTATCTTCAGTGCCGCAAACAAAGAATGAATGGACGAATTCCAGCTTATATCAGTCAAATACGTTTTTTTTTATGCTTATTGCCTCGTAACTCCGTAATTTATTAACCAATTTGTAAAATTCTTTTTTTTATTTTAAAGGGCACACTTCCCGTTTGGTCCCATTGTCATCAGATCAGGATCTGATTACTTCTTAGTGTACTTTGAAGTCCGTTTAAGTTTTTTGTAAAACAGTTCAATTATTACTGTGAGAATTCAAAATATTGTCCATATATGCCAACCCATTCTGAATCATAAATTTCCATCATTTGCTAATCTGAATTTTTTGAGAATTGTTCTTGGATCTCTGTTATACTTCCTACTATTTCTTTGAATACAAAAACATGACTTATTCCTTTATTTCAGCTATTGAGGATGAATATGAGGGACCGGCCCTGGAGGATGGAAAGGTGACCCTGAAGTTTGTCAAAGAACTTATGGAGTTTTATGAACAACAGAAGAAATTACACAAGAAATATGCTTACAAGGTTAGTTTTGTAATAGATTTGCAACCCTAGATTTGGCCCTGCTTAAAAATACCACAGGTTAAAAAGTACTGGCTTACAGTTGTAGCTAACTGAAACACCTCGGTAGTACTCGGAGACTATTCTTCAACATATGGATAGAAGCCAGACATGCGGGTATTACAGTAGTACCCAACTGATATGGCGCGTCGTGAATCTTCGTTCGCACAGAAAAGAAAGTATGGCCCGAAGATTAACGAAAGAATGCTTAAAACTTACAATCAACCTTAGATCACTACTATAAGGTTCATAATACACTGCAGCTGTGAGTTCCGTCTCACTCGCATGTCACGCCCCTCCGCACACATGACGGCAGCTGCCGACCATTAGCGTTTCCCGCGATTTGAAAATGTATCTTCTGCGCAGATACATCGGTAAGCCATATCAGTTGGGTACTACTGTACAACCTACCTCTACCACATGCTATCGCCGAAAGTTATAATTTCACACGAAATAAAGATTTTACTTGAAAATTATCTAAACTAATAAATCTGTAGAGTATTTTTTTTTATTGTTTAAGCGCGCTAATCTATACCAGTCGGATTTAAAAATATTCGTTCACTAATAGGAAACTATATTATCGGCGTGTGTTATAGGCTACTTTTTATTCCGGGAACGCGAGTAAAACTCCGGGCGACAGTTAGTTGGTATATAAAACAGATTACAGACATATAAAACAACATAAATCTTAATTAATATTAAAGATCAGAACCTGATCTTTGTATACACACAGTATTACAGCAAAAACGTTAAAAATAGATTAGATTAACACGCAATATGAATTAAAAAATAAACATTATGAAAGATGATGCAAAGTACAGTAGTACCCATTTAATATGGCTTACCGATGTACCTGCGCAGAAGATACATTTTCAAAGCGCGGGAAACGCTATTGGTCGGCAGCTGCCGCCATGTTAGCGCGCGCCGTGCGGAGGGGCGTGACTTGCCAGTGAAACGGAGCTAACAGCTGCAGTGTATTATAAACCTTATAGTAGTGATCTAAGGTTGATTGTAAGTTTTAAGCATGCTTTCGTTAATCTACGGGGCCATACTTTCTTTTCTGTGCGAACGAAGATTCACGACACGCCATATCAGTTGGGTAATACTGTAACAACCTATATAAAGATATGACTAATTAAGTGCCAAACATACTACGAATAAAAAAACAACAGCCGCCTTTGTTTTTAGAGAGTTAGAGATCCCTTTTAGTAATAAGGCCCCCATTGAAACACTTCTTGTAAGTAGATGTGTATACTCGGACTGTCCACATGCTTACTTACATTATTGGAGTATAATACTCCAATCATAATGTAACAACAAATTGTTATCTTTCTATCTATTCGGTATGTTGTAGATACATACAAAAATGGCCGAAGAAAACCTACACGTGTAGAACGTGAAACTATAGTTCTATCTCTTTTCCACTTTGTAATTGTAGGTGCTTTCATCGCGCCCATAAAAGATTCACTTCGAATATGTACTTTGCATTCAAAGTTATAGATTTGTAATTATTAAATAAAAAAGTGCATCATGTAAAAAAATCTTATTTAATGTACTAGCTTATTTTTAACCGACTCTAAAAAAATGAGGATCGGCATCGTCAGATTAGATACTGTTTTGAAGTCAGTGAAAGATTAGCATGTCGCATAGAAAATCTTAATGTACAGTAATACCCAACTAATATGGCTTACCGATGTACCTGCGCAGAAGATACATTTCCAAAGCGCGGGAAACGCTATTGGTCGGCAGCTGCCGCCATGTTAGCGCGCGCCGTGAGGAGGGGCGTGACTCGCGAGTGAGACGTAACTAACAGCTGCAGTGTATTATGGACCTTGTATGTAGTAGTGATCTAAGGTTGATTGTAAGTTTTAAGCATTCTTTCGTTAATCTTCGGGGACATACTTTCTTTTCTGTGCGAACGAAGATTCACGACGCGCCTTATTAGTTGGGTACTACTGTACCAAAATGTATGGTACCATTTTTTCGACTTTTAAATAAATAATTTGACAGTCAGATTAGAGTTCCTACAAAATTAAGTATTTTATACCAATTTGCAAACCCATTTTACACTCTGTTTTCTATCTATTTTTATGTTATATCCAACATGTTTACAATCATTGCAAACAATGACATAATATTTCCTCGTATTTTCCTCATAGCATTCAACTAATTTTGCTAATTATGGACTTAATAGATAATTATATTCATCATTATTTCTTTATCTGGCCTAGATTTTGTGATACTGATAGTTTGTGATTTATTAGAATAATTTGTATTATTCGTAATTACTATTTTTTTTTCCTTATTTGTTTCGAAACAAGAGAGCGTAACGTTTATTCGCTCAAAGAGCCGCTTCACTGGAGAAATACCTCCACCTTACAGAATACCGCAGCCAAATAACTTTATGTTGTGTTCCTGCGCGTGAGTAAGGTCTCCAGAGCTCATAGGGGGGGGAGGGGAAGGGTCGTTAACGCGTAAGTGATGCCTCGTGTGTTGCAAGCGATCATATGGCTACGGTAACCGCTTACCATAACGCGGGCCATACGCTTATTTTCCGACTTGATCTACAGCATATTGGTACGGATTGCTACCACTCTCATGTTGAAAATCTGTTGCAAGCACTGTTTGTTTCGATAGCTGCAGTTTAGAGCCAGTAGGGATGTTTCCTGGGTAAAAAAATAATAATTCTAATTAGTCCGTCAGTTAGATTATCAAAAAATATTGGACACGTATTTTTTGCTTTGCCAAATCATTAACAATTGACGAAGATAAAGAGCGACTAAGTTCGGGAGTGGGGGCTCGTGACGTCACCTGTTCCTAAAATGTGTACCACACCGTGACGTCACGCGGAACTTCAATAAACTATATCCTCGTATTTTTTTGTTTAATTGACAAAAGAAAAAATACGTCTAATATTTTTTGATAATGTATATGACGGACTAAATAGATTTTTTCAGGAAAGTAGCCTGTTCCTTGTAGGTCTTGTGTGGCTTACCTTCGGTCACATCAGTCCTAAATAAGTATCCTGGGACATTCCTCACACACGGTCATCCGATCACAAACTAAGCAGAGCTTGTACTATGGAAACCAGATAACTGATATACTAATTTTTGTTTGTAAATACATACATACTTAATATACATAACTACGCTTAGACCCAGGACATGCAGACAACGGCCCGTCAAATGACTGTGTCGTTGTTTCATCACAACATTTTGAACTTCGTATTAAATTTTTTATTATTGTATTAATTTTCTTGTTTCAGATCCTAATCGACGTAAAGACATACCTACAGAAACAGTCATCGTTAATCGACATTAAAGTGCCAGATGAGAACAAATTTACCGTATGCGGCGACATTCACGGCCAGTACTATGATCTAATGAATATATTCCGACTGAATGGTCTACCGTCTGAGACCAACCCGTACCTGTTCAACGGTGACTTTGTCGACCGAGGGTCGTTCAGTGTTGAGTGTATATTCACGCTGTTCAGCTTCAAATTGCTGTATCCTGATCATTTTTATATGTCCAGGGGTGAGACAATTATTATTTTTTCACTTCACACCAACAAATTAAGTCATGATGTAAAATGACAACATTGTGTGTGCAGCCGGCATTAGACGCAAAATTCACCACGATGTTACTCAATAACGCAGTAATCGCTTATTGAATTTGGATGAAACACAGCACATAGATAGATTATGACATGGAATATAATACGGGATACATTTTGTCCCTCGGGGAATTGAAATATTAGAGGATATTCTTAAGTTTTTTTTAAACAGAGGTTCAATTAATAATAATAGTACCTAATTGACAAAAGTTGTAAAAAATGCAGCAATGTGCACGTATCGTTGCCCATATGAGTGAGCGAGTAGACTTTGATAATATGCTTGGCTTCTGTATCAGCGTGAGACAGCAAGTTTTCATAAGCCCCATTTTTCAGGCAACCACGAAACCCTAGACATGAACCGCATGTACGGTTTCCGCGGTGAAGTAACCTCGAAGTACTCGTCACAAATGGCCGATCTGTTCACTGAAGTGTACAACTGGCTCCCTCTAGCACATTGCATCAATGGCCGCGTGTTGGTGATGCACGGGGGACTGTTCTCGAAGGATGACGTCACGTTGGATGATATCAGGAAGGTTGATAGGAATAAACAGCCGCCTGAGGACGGTAAGTTGTATTTTGGTATTTTGTGTTTACGACACTGTTGGCTCTACACCAAGGCCTGTGTTATAGAACGTCAATCAATGCTCAAGTCAATTTTGAGTCAAGATTTGGAACTTACACCAATGACATTAGGTTTATTTTCGATTAATGCGATCTATTAAGGGTTGTAGGCTAAATGCCACTTGGTCATTGAATAGTATAAAACCGATAGTGCCATTCTTTAGTTGGACAGATTAGATTGTAAAACGTTTGCAAAAAACTATAATTCTATCCAGTCAGTCATTTACACTATCAAGAATTATTAGACACGTATTATTACTTTGTCAATCAAACAAAAAATACCAAGATAAGTATGTAGTGTCGAAATTCCGCGTGAAATCAAGCGATGATACACTTTTCACAATCAAGTGCGTCACGAACTTTGACGCGATTCATCTTTGTTTTTTTTTTTTTTTTACTTATGGCAGCGATTGAAAATCAGTGCTGTAGCCCGGTGCCTTTATTGGGCTTACGGTTTAAAACTGAGTCGTCGTTTCTGATGTCACGCAACACAATTATTATGTTCGTCTCATTTTTAGGGTTACGAACCAAAAAGGTAATAAAGAACCCTTATGGAGCCACTCTGTCCGTCGGTCACAGCGCTATATTTCAGCAACCACTGATTTTATTGGTTTGAAATTTAGAATAGTTTTAAATATTGCTAGCTCATACACATTGCAAATGAAAAATTTAAAGAAAAATTTCATTTTCTTTGTAAAAGGGGCCGGAATGCGGGACCGACATTTTAAAGTAAGGCTACAAGTTAAAATGGGATATGAAAAAACTTTATTTGTACATTCCTATAATAACAGGTTTTTTTTCTTTTACGTTGTGTAGTTTTTACCTTATGATGCGAACGATGTTTCTAACTAGCACAGATTTTTGAAATCCTCAAACCTCTTTTACAAACTTTAGTAATGCGGTCCAGATTTTTGTACAATTATGGCCCAAACCAAGGAGTTATACGTTTAGGAAGATTGGAACCCTCGGTGCTCGAGTCAGATTGAGACGCTTGGCCGGGTATTTCTCTCGCCTGTTTTATGTTATTGTAATTGTGTTGTTTTTTTTTCTTTCTTCTTTCTCTTTGATAAAGTAAAAAATACGTGTCCAATATTTTGTGATAATCTGACGGACCAATTAGAATTATGATTTTGTTACCCAGGGCGCATCCGTATTAAGAGTGCGTATAAAGCAAAATAACAACCTTATAATTGAAATTTACCCCAGTAAATAGTATTGAAATGAAAAAATATTTTTATATAGGTATTTTCATTATATACGCGAGGGTTCTATCTGAGCAAAAACATAATGGAATGAAATTTTCTCGATAGAAAAAAATCACAAAGCTACCTCTAATAATAATGAATTTTCGGCTTTATTCGTTCATGGTGTATCTAATTAAGATAAAAAATCGATAAATAATATCACTATCATATGACCTAGGGCTGCTACTAACGATTTTTAAAAATATTCTATACTTTACGAGTTATTTAGATTAAAAGCGCTTAGTTCATTTTTGTTCCGCGAAACACGCTATCTCCATCTCATTTCCACACGAAGATTGGAAATAAGTTTGTTTCATCTGACATTGCCATATTTTTCTGGCTTGGTACGCACTCTTAAGATTTGGCAAGTATCAAAATGTGTTGTCCCCTAGGTATAATGTGCGAGCTGCTATGGTCGGACCCGCAGCCGATGCTCGGTCGCGCGCCGTCGAAGCGCGGGGTGGGGTGCCAGTTCGGGCCCGACGTGACGCTCGCCTTCCTGCAGCGGAATGGACTAGACTACGTCATCAGGAGCCACGAGGTCAAAAACGATGGCTACGAGGTCGCACACGATGGGAAGTGCATCACTGTCTTCTCTGCACCTAATTATTGGTATGTATTATTTTATTAGGAGCGCTCATGCATGATAAACCGTTCTTTATCGATCGGCAAGTTAAGCCACCGTCGTTGTCGGTACCTGGATGGGTGACCGCCTAGTGGTACAAACCTTCGGAAGGCACGTAAAGCCGTTGCTCCCGGTTATCACTTAATTGTGATAGTCGTTAAGCTAGTTGGAGGTCTCCTAGGCGGCTTGAAAACTCCAACAGTAAGTTGACCACTAGCCTACCTCCACCGATCCGCAGTGGGCACGCGTGGTGGAGTATTGCCCATTCCCTTTCACCCTGAAAGGATGCCTGTGTTCAACAGTGGGACATTATAGGCTGATGATGATGATGATGATTATTTTATTCAGTTAATATTACCATTTAGTAGCAGTTTCTTTTAAAAGCTTTTATTTAAATTGCAATGTTTGTATGTATGTTCGGGTTAAATCTTGCAAGGCGAATTTCACCCACTTCCAGTTGACTTGATATTTCATTGGATTGACTTGATATTTGGTATACATCAGTATATTGGATGACAATGCGAGTACAGTCAAGAAAAAGTACAATCACGAAAAAAGCTTGTAATTAAAATATTTTTTTAACAAATCTTTTTCTATCCTGAAACTTGTATGAAGCGGCTGACGTGGCCCTAGTAACTGCATATGCATATAGTGCTTAGGGTGCTTCTTATTTGGCCCAAAAATTTTTTTTTTTTAATTTGAACTGCGTCACTCTTACATTCTGTTCTAAGGCACAAAAAAATAATGTTATATTTTTTTCACATTTTTTAAGTTATATTTAGGGGTCGCTACCGGCAAATGAAAAATATAAAAAACTGTTTTTGTTTTTTTTTTATTAATTTACAAAAAGGACAAGCGTGCACCGATTATATAACTATAAACATTAAAAAAATATAACTTATGCTAATAACGTGGTTTTCTTTGCATTAGGGTACTTTTGCCTGATTTTTTTACAACCAAAACAATGAATTGCTTTTGTTTTTCATCGTTAATAATAAGTTTATTATACGCTTCAATCAAAGCTACGCCTCGTTTCGCAATGTCGAGCACAACTCTTATAGAACGTACAATTTATCTAGAAGCTTTGTAGTCTTCATGTTCTTCCCAAACACGAGGTTCTTTTTGCAAAAACGCGGATGAGATTCCTAGGATTTAAAAAAATCCTCAGGTGTTGCTGGACACGAAATCTTCAATATTTTGTTCATTTCACTTGCGACTGTAGTCTGGACCTTCCTCATTCAGTGCGATCACCATTTTTTGTTTGCTTTAAAGACAAACCTCGTCGTCAAAAAAAGCTAGTGCAACAAGTTCTTCGGACAGATACCATAAACGCACAAGGAACTTCGTTAGAGCTTTATTGGACAGAGCTTCTTAAGATTTTTTAACAGCAATAGTTATTCCTTGGTGCAGAAGTTGCCACAGGAGCTTAAAACCAGCACTTTACATAAATTGTTTCAACGAAAACACAAACAGTGATCGCTTTAAATTCCCTTTTTGTCAGTTTAAACTGGTCTTTAAACATCGAAAGCTTAAGGTAATAAATGTCTTTTGCCATAAATCGTATCGTACACGATGAAGACCTGCTGGAGTTCTGAATGTAATCCCTATTAGGAACACCTCCCAAAATTTTTATTGCAAGTTTCAACTATTTCTTGTAATCGTTTCGTGGCTGAAAATCATTTAGCTATTGCTTAGAAAATGAAATTATGCTGCTTACAACATTTTCTACGCATCTTGGAGCGTCAGGGTCTGAAGAAACAGTACTGAACTTATTATGATCAAGGCCAAGCAGTTCTAAATCGTTTGAAGATAAAGATTTCTGGTCCACTCGACGGACCTAGTGCTTGAACTACGACTGCTTCTAGCATTATTTCCATTAATGATGACGACGGGCCAACCAAAGAACATCTTTTTCCATCTTCTGCTCTAATACCAAGCACCAGCTCTTAAACCGGTGTTGACTGTAGTGGTGTCGAAGCAAAAGCATTTTATTTCTAGATCTAAAAAACGTTGGAGGTAGGGAGGGGAGGGGTACGAGTATCCTTGGATGGACTAATGCAACAATAAGTTTAATTACTATTTTTTATCATGTTTGAATAATTAATATAACTATTTTATCTACATTGAGCTGCAAGTTATCATATCGTCATTTTTTCAAACTTTGACTCGAGGTAGCGACCCCTCAAACCCTATATAAAAAATAAATAAAAATCACAGGTTCGTTATTTAGGTGATAGAAGCGAATGGCGGGTTGACGCAGTTATTTTTCAAAAGTCAAAAAATAAGAAGCACCCTAATAGTGCTTCATTGCAAATGGAAACATTTTTAAAAAACATTTGTCGATATCGATATAGAGGTGCTGGTGCGCATCTTTGGTGGTCATCGTAATGTACGGTGGTATATGGTGCCACTTTCGACTACTGAGAATTATTTTAATGTCTATATTTCCCAACCTTCCGATTATGGAAAACAACACACTACTCCTAGCACATTTTATAAGGCGCCAAAGACCATCTTTGGTAGGTCATATCATCAAAGCATACAGGTACTCATAATGCGAGTAGCACGTTGTAAGTCCTATTTTTTTCAGAATAGTACCAGAAATAGTCGCTAACCACGCACACTTTGAGAAGTTCTGAGTAGTTCTTTTAGTTGTAGATTTTTCAATACACGAACATTCTCGCTCCTTTCGTTCTCTCTTTCTCTTCTCCTTAAGAGAAGTAGAGCGTAGCATTTATTCACTTCCTCGTATAAAAAAACTGTTTTTCTTCTCTCCGGGCGGAGAGCGTCAACTTTCGTCCCGCTGCGCTAAACGAAAATACCGCTTTCCGCCCGGATAGGAGAATGTACAAAATGTCTCGGAGACGAAAATCTCAAGAATGTAATAGTTATATTACACGAAAGCCTCAGATAACATGTTTGTCGAACTCGGCTAAGCCTCAGCCAACATGTGATCTGAGACATTTCTTACTTTCCTGCCCAAGGTATAATGAAGGTCTCTATATAAAATAATATATGTATTTCCATTCCAGTGACACAATGGGTAACCTTGGTGCTTTCATCACAATGAACGGTAAAGACTTGAAGCCAAACTTCACCAGCTACAAGGCGGTGGTAAGTTTACCTTATACTTATATTTTAGAAGCGATGGCTTATTTTTTGGGTTGAAGAGATTTTTGCATGCAACGCGCGAGCTACAGCCCTCGTTATAGAAATTGTATAGGTATAGGCTGTAATCGCTTACCGCTATCAGACTAGCCTAAATGATTGTTTGCTCCCTTAGTAGTAAGTCCAAAGAGACATAATTGAACTGTTTTACAAAAACTTAAACCGACTTCAAAGTACACCAAGAAGTAATCAAATCCTGATCTGATGACAATGGGACCAAACGGGAAGTCTACCCTTCCAAACAAAAAAAAAGAAGTTTCAAAATCGGTTAATAAATGACGGAGTAATTAAAATAACCTCATATAACAAACATAAAAAAACAACCGAATTGAGAACCTCCTCCTTTTTTTGAAGTCGGTTAATTATAAGAGACAAACCCCTTCAATTTTAAATTTTATTTCATATTTATTATTGGTGTTATAGCGGCAATAGAAATACATATTCTTTCAAATTTCAACTGTCTAACTATTATGGTTCATGAGATACAGCCCACTGATAGACGGATATACAGCGAAGGCTTAGTAATAGGGTCCTGTTGGCATCATTTTGGTACGGAAACATAAGAACGGAAAAACCGCGGAAGACAGCTAGTAAAAAATGTAGTAACATACACTCATCATTTCGGTAAGCAGAACCCACAGACTTTTTTTTTTACAGCCACATCCAGACGTGAAGCCGATGGCGTACGCCAACTCGTTCTTCAGCCTTCTGTGCCAGTGATTAGTGAATATCATACAATATCGGTTAAAAACATTACTCAAACATCAAATTAATACGTTTTACACGCTCCTCCTAAAATCGTCTTTTTACACATCGTATTTCTTAGGAAATGCTACTGATTTTGTCAATTAAAAAAAACAACACTCATAGCATAAATACACTATCTAGTCATTGTCACCAGTTAATCCTAACTAATATTATAAATGCGAAAGTGAGTTTGTTTGTTACGCCTTCACGCCTCAACTACTCAACGGATCATCATGAAAGGCATGCAGATAGCCTATGAAGAAGGACATAGGCTTAGGATTTTTTATCCCGGGAACGCGGGTGAAACCGCGGGGGACAGCTTGTTTAAAATAAAAATAACTCGCCATAATATTTTTACAAAGACACAATTTGATTTATATATTCGAGTCCTCAGAGCAATTAATACAAGATTCACAGCAGTTTATTACGAGGTTTATTTTTCAGTAACTGTTAACCTTTTTTGTCACTGAATGATATATTGCCGTTTTTACGAAAACGAAACGATCTGTGTCAATTTACAAGAAACATAAACTCCGATATTTCGAAGTCTCATTAAATCTATTTTTATCCGATCAAAATAAAAATGAAATGGAGGAGCGTTGTAATATCTAAGACAATATAAAAACTGTATATTTGAGGAAATGGACGTCTTTTTTTCTACAATGTGCTATATTTGATCTATTTATAAATCAGTTGTTTTTATTTATCGCTAATTTCAATCTTGAATTGTCAATTTTAAACATATTTTATAAAGAAACTCAAAGGTTCGCGATGCCTATATCGCCTTTGACGTAACTTATCACAGATTGCTTGAACAATAAATCATCTATGCAATGGTATGCGATATGGTAATAATATCTGATAGAACAAGACTTTATTCCTCAACCGTCATATTTCCTCAAAAATACTGCATAAAACGTGAAATGCAAAATGGATTTGCGTAAACTGAATATTTCTTGTACATTCTACATTTTAAGTCCTAGTGATAAACGACATTTTACAATGATATTGTAAATATGAGGGCCTTTTCCATTCTAAAAACCTAATAGCCAAAATGGTTTGACATTCCTTGTTACTTACCTACCTTTATTATTAGCGCATTAAAACTCAGTCTATGAAATAATAACTCTACTTTTGAACCTTATGTATAGTGTAATAAAAGCTTTAAGAACTACCGTGGATGATTTAAAACCCCTGGTTATTCGATAATGAATTTTAATCGTAGCTGAATAAGAACTATTTAAAGTGGTTACATAAATGTTCATGCCATGTAAGAACATATGAAAATGTGAAGGGCCCCCAAATCCATAAAACAATTAGTTTTCAATTGCGTCAAATGAATTATATTTTAGTTTTGTTTCTAGAACAAATTTATATTTTTCCGCCGCCATTTTTCTTTTGAGACGTCACTGGATGGTGTCGAAGAATTAATTTTAAATGTATATATTCGATACTTTTATTTATAAAGGAAACACCGAAAACACTTAATAATCTTTATAATAAGCATTTTATTAGGGGAAAATTATTACACTTTTATACATAATAAAAATCACCACCCCTTGATAAAAATACGCGTCACGATTTGCATTTACAGAAATATTTGGACCAACATTTGTTTCTACAACCCTGTCCAATGATAAAGTTTTGAACTACCCTATCATAATTATAATTCAGTTACCACATTGCCCGTGATTCTGTTGTTTACAACTAAACTAATTTTAGTCTCACTATGTTTCTATCTAACAAAGAACATAAGAAAAGGATGTAAGAAATTTAGCCTTGTCAAATTAGTCCAATGCTTGTTTTCAGTATAATTTTAGTCGCCATCTATCGGTTACCTTTAAATAAAGGCGGCAAAGACTAATTTGACAGCTTTAAATATTTTCTATCCTTTTTCAATAATGTTTGTAAGAAAGAGATGTGATGTGACTAACATTTGTTTAGTGCGATTTAAAGCAGGCACCGTTGTTATACTTTTTTTTAACTTACTGGCTGATTTTACCGTGCATTTTTAGTTTACTATTTATAAACATGGGGTTATAAAAAGCGGAGATTTTTTCAATAAAAATTGAGTACCACCTGTAGTGATCAAAATAAGAATAGGGATGATTTTCCGACATATTCTAAATCGTATAGTGAGGCCATTCAAGTATTTCGTAAAAGTGGGGTGGAGGGGTCTTTACTTTGCTTATTTTTTTTTGACAGGGCGATTCATTAACATTTTTAATTTTTCACCGTTATTTAGTAGAATCTGATTTAAAGAAATGTGACTGATTAAAAAATATATACCCAGTGTTTACTCAAGCATAGGAGGGGGATTAAGATCTTTGCTTACTAGGGGGAGGGTTAAAAATGACTAAAATTCTGCTTACGTACTATTTTAATGACCACTTTGACAAATAGCGATGTTTGTATCATAAATAGATCAAAACGATTTCACAGTTGATCCCAAACGTTATTCAGCATGACGACTCCATAGATTTACAAGACAACAATGTATTCCAGAGCGTAAAAAAAAACCGCCATCTTTGTTTTTTATAACCCCATGCAACTAGCATAATGATAAACTTAAACGAATTATGACGACCAAGATTCGTAAAAACTTAGCTTTATTATATATAATAATGTAATATGTATACTGTAGTTACGGAATCCGAACAATACACACACTTCTAATTTTATCGACATGCTGTAAACTCAAATGACGTCACATGCCTTTAAAACAATGGTTGTTATCGATAATTTAAACGACTATCGCTAAAACAGTCGATAAAATAAGGTATGTGCTAGTAATATATATAATGTAAGTTAAAGATTGAAGCTTGTGGACACTGCCTTAGGCCCAGCGTTAATTGAGCCGGAACTCCCATATTTAATGATTTCTAGTACTTTGCACATAAGTTTCAATTTCGCATGACTGTAAAATTTTAAGATTCCGGCTGGTATATGCTGGGCCTTACACGGCTTAATGCAATGTGTATTGAATACTCTTATATGTACACGACTTATGCCTGTATTATAGAAATAAACTTTATGTCAAGGGTCCAGGGTTCCAAATTCAATTATTTTAATCTCGACTCAAAACTTGACTTGGACCGTAAAATTGATTTGGTGGACGGTACCAGTTTTTAAAACCAATAAACCGATTCTCGGGTATTCGAAATCAATGTATCATAAAAAGTGTATTATGAGTCCCCACAGTGCGCGGTTCACCTTATTACTTACAGCATAAAGATTAAAATAAATGGACGTGAGTATAAAAAAAAAGACGCCCACGGAAGTGCGATTTTGTTTTTTATACGGTTTGCAATACAGTGTTATTTCCTTTGTACGTACGGCGCATCGTGGGTGACTCTTATATATTATTTGTCTTGTTTTTAACTTTCAAATGCCAGCGTACCCCAAATCAATACAATAAATGCTCAAAAGCATACGATTTTTTATATTTAAAACTCTTAGGTAATAAATGAATATATTTCTAGTGAAGTACAGTAAATGTAACGGGATTCAATATTTATATAAACGTACGGAGTGGAATTCATATGGTTACTTTGTCATGGATTACGTTGGCGAGCATATCAGATGACGTAGGTAGGTTTTGGTGTTGACTTTAATAAAGTTGTTAAATTTGTAAACGTTGTTTGTTTTTAATTATAGATTAACTAGGTAATTGTCCAGCGTTCTTTGCGACGCCTCTTTTTTCCATCCCCGGCCTGCGTGCAACAACGCACCAATTCGCTATCTCCGAGTTAGCCCTATATAACTAGTTTATATTGATAAGTACTTCCACCCCTTAATCACTTGAATAACAAGCGGTTGGGGCCAAAGTACAGTATTACCCAACTTATATGGCGCGTCGTGAATCTTCGTTCGCACAGAAAAGAAAGTATGGCCCGAAGATTAACGAAAGAATGCTTAAAACTTACAATCAACCTTAGATCATTACTATAAGGTTCATAATACACTGCAGCTGTTAGTTCCGTCTCACTCGCAACTCTCGCAAGTCACGCCCCTCCGAACGGCGCGCGCTAACATGGCGGCAGCTGTCGGCCAATAGCATTTCCCGCGCTTTGAAAATGTATCTTCTGCCCAGGTACATCGGTAAGCCATATTAATTGGGTACTACTGTAATGGTGCCAACGGGTCAAAGGTGAATTACAAGTAATACTGAATTTACTCTTAACATAGGGGAAGAGTGAAAAGCAGGCATACGGACTAACTTGATGGTAAGTGACTACCTTTGTCCATGGATATTGGATGGGAATACCAAACCAACCTTTGGGAACGCAGACACCAGTAGGTGCTGGAAAGAAAGGCGTATCACAACTAGGTTTTAAAACTTTATTCAACAATTCTACGATGAAGGAATAATTTGAGTCAGCATTTTGACCACAGTTTTCTTATCCAACTTGCACTTTGGGTAAAGCACTTGACATTCTGTATCCAGTGATCTGCCAGAGTTCATTGCTTCGTATATTGATGTACCGTCTAGCATACGCCTGACCAGTGAGTTACTGAAAAACAAAATGTTAAAGTAGGCACGTAATAAGATGGAAAGCTACTAAAATAAAACAAGAATAAGTAATTTTCTTTGTATAGGCCTGTGTTTGACCACAATCTCACCATGGTAAGTGATGATGTGGCCGAAGATGGTAAGTACACAAAGCCTAGAAAGAACTGGCTCTCAAGTTAAACATGCTACGAAGATTCCTCCTATCACGTCGCAGGTAGTGGGTTCGATTCCCACCCAGGACATACATTTGTGTGCATGAACATGTTTGCATGTCCTGAGTATGTGTGTATGTATATATTAATTATATAATTAAAAACAAAAAGGAGTTTGTGTGGTGTAACTATGGTTCTGATTTCCATAGTACAAGCTCTGCTTAGTTTGGGACCAGATAGCCGTGTGAGGAATTTCCCAGGATATGATTATTATTATTCTCGTTAATGTAAAGCAGGTTACAATCAATCTATGATTGATTGTAACCTGCTTGCTTAGTTACCGTGAAATTCAAACTCACTTTGACAAAGAAGACAGTATGGCATCGAAGTCGGTAGCATTCCCACTTATCATATTCTCATTAGCCAACTGCACGTAAGAACACGCCAGCCGTTGCATGCACGCTGTGGAGTCGATGTTGTATCTGCTTAGGGTCTCGTCCAACTTGTTGAATATGTCTGATACTTGATGGAAGTCAGTTTCTACACCTGGAAGAAATAGCCTGATATAAGGCGATGATAGCTCAGTGGTAGTGAAGTCGGATACCGAGACGAAGGTCCCGGGTTCGAATCCTACAATGAGCTTGAGCTTTCGGTGAAGGAAAACATCGCGAGGAAACCGTAGCACGGTGGTAGGGTACTTTGTAGTACCCGCCTGGCTGGCTACCACCCTCAAGTTGACAATCGATGTGAAACCTTTCGGTGTGTTCCGACAGCTGCACTTGAGAGCCAGTTCCTTCTAGGCTTTGTGTGCTTAACACCTTCGGCCGCATCATTACTTGCCATGGTGAGATTCCGGTCAAACACAGGCCTATAAACAGTAAAAAAAAAAAAATAAGCAGAAGAAATTTTATGGTTAGTGCGACCTCGAAGCGCCTCATGAGGACTGTTAGTAGTGGAAATATATGAGCCACAGATTAAGACAAGGCTATGAGACCGAGCGTGCAATTTATTTGCCTACCTTCCTTTCCTGTGAATTGAAACATCTCTATTTACTCTGCTCTCTACCCTTGAAGAGGCTATACAGGTGATAAAAGCACAATTTGTCATTGTCATGTGTTTAACGACAATGTTATTTGGTCAATGTAAAATTTAACAACGTTGGTTGGTCTTTTGGCTGACCCCAGAAGGATTTATGACGAGGCCGAGATTGTATCACCCTTTCTTTCATTCCCTTTTCGAGTTTACCGCATATTTCTTTCTCTTTCTAGTTTATACCATTCGAATATTTTATTAAGGAATTGCAGATTTACTTACTTCTTCCGTACCCTCCATAGCCATACGAGAAAGCGTGTATGATCTTAGGCAAGATGATGACTGCACCGAATCCAAGAATAGACCCGAGGAGTACTCCTCCCAAATCGATCTTCACTGGCCCGTAGAGGCCTGGGGCTGTGCTTCCGTAACCACCCTGGAAGGAAGGCTCCTACATTTTACATGAAAGGAAAACTCTTGAAACTATTAAAGCATGTTCTTATTTGTTTATTTTCATTAAAAAAGCAGCGGTAGGGGCACATGAGAGGCATTTTCTTTTTCGGCCAACATCAGAGAATAGTGAGATTGTCATAAAAAATACTAGCAGTGGTCTTTAGTGTTATAATGTGTCCAGTCAATATGTGTAACAAACCTGAGATCCAGTACTGCCATAAGTAGATATCCCGAACCTCTGCGTCCTGTCAGGCTGACTGTCTCTCTCTTCTCGAATCTTCTCCACTTTGGCCGATGGCTCAGCGAGCTGGTCTTCAGTACGCTGGTAGCTCGGCACGAAGCCTCTGAAATCAAAACTGATGGAGGTTATGATAATTACCAAAGTGAAACGGTAATCGTTTGGTAATGTCCTAGTTTCCTGTACTGAGGTACTACTACAGATGTAAAAATCCCGGAATTATACGTATAAAACCAAATGACCTTCGAATCATTCTTGAATTATTCTGAATTATACTCTCCTACAAAAATAAACATACTTTATTTTACACTTTGTGAAAACACAATTTGAAGTTTGATTTAATATTCAAATCAATATAAAGTAGCTAAATTACTATTAAAACTAATAAAAGTATGTAAACTGAGTATGTAGTCATTGGCAGACTTGAAAAGTAGGTGGATATAAAACAGATTTTTTCTTAAATATTAAATTCTTAATAATATTTAACTGTTTAGTGAAATTATCCGTTTTAAAAAATCTGTCTAGAGAATTTCGATTTTAATTGTGACTTTCTGACTGCTAACAGTAGGCAACACTTTGGTGAACCGTCGCATACGTACACAAAACTCATACACTCACGCGGCGCGAGAGTGTGCATTTGGCATTTTTCGGAATGATTCGGCGCCCAGCGGAATGATACCATATTTTACGAAATAAAACGATGTGAATTATACCATTTAAAACATTGAAAACAAAAAAGTGATTATCAACACAGTTTTAATAATAAAGTGCTTATTTACAGGTAGCATAGGCAGGTTACTTAACTAAAATTCACGGAAACCTTCAAATCACATGATACCTACCATACTTGAAGGTAAAAACTCTATAATTGCCCTTTAAATGCCTCAAAAAATAAAAGAAAATAGTTTTTATTATAAAAATCTCAGTTTTTAACTCTAAAGGAATTAAACGGCATTTTATGGAATAATACGGAATCATTCCATATTTGGAGAATAATTCCAATCGGAATGATTCGAATTATTCCGGGCTCACATCTATAACTTGTACCCACTAACGTATAAAGAATGTTCAACGGCCAAGTCACACAACATTAACTATAATAATATAGAAATCGCAGTAAGGAACCTTAGACTTGGCACGACTTTGTCTAGATTTCATTACTTTTTAGAGATAAACAAGCAGCTCCATCGAGACTTGGCTAGTTTTTTACAGAATGTTTTTGATAGGATTTCACTTCTTTTTGTAGAAAATGAAGCGGCCCACCAAGTTGAATATTTTTTGTAAAGGCGGTATGTCGATCTCTAATAGTTTGGTTGGGCTCTTGTGTTTTCTAATCAAGGTCACCAGGTACTCCAGATCTTCGATTATCCTAGTTTTTATAGTTTTCCCTTTATGTGGTCATTAAACCCTAACTCTGTACCAAATGTCAGCTCTCTGAGTTTATGGGAAGTACTAGTTCTATTTTGATGATCATGAGTGAGTGAGTGAGTGAGTGAGTTTCATAAATGTGAAACTTTGCTTTCGCTTAAGAGGGTTTAGTACGTAATAACGCACAATGCCGCAATATTCCAGGTTTTCGGTGTGACACTACTCAGTTATATTAATAGTTATTCATTTGCGTTGTCGTAAATCCAATAGGAAATTTATTTTTTTACTTCGGAACTAAATGACCTACAGACTTGAAATTTTGGATTTTAAGTATGTGATTATAGCTTACTGGATGACGAAAATTATCCAGAGGTTCTCAAATAGGGGCCTGAAAATGCGGCGAAATGGTTCCAGTAAAGGATGGTACGGCAGTGTTTGCTTCGCGCTCGACTCGGCGGGGGCACTGTCGTGCCCCCCGATAGTTCGCGACCGGGAGCGGTCAGTTTAGTTCGCTCCTCCTTGGCGAACTAGGTCGCTCTTTTAGTTCGTCAGCTCCCGTCTCGAACAAGAGAAAGGCAGATCGTTCGCCCGTTTTGCTACTGCTCCTGCACGCTTTCTTTAGTTTGTTAAAAGTAGCTATTTTTACTGCAACTTTTTACGTTACATACGTTGTACTCATGTATATATGTCTTTTTTTAAATGATATACCTAGTTCAATATAGAAATATTACTTGTAAAGTATTCTAATTCTAAGTGTGTTAATAAGAGTTTCAACTTGTATATTATGTAAATAATAGTGTAGGTAATTGGTGCAACATAATGGCCCTGATTCTGTTGTTCACAACTAAACTAATTTTAATGTCACTATGTCGATTTCTAACAAAGAATATAAGAAAACGATGTAAGAAATTTAGTCCTGTCAAATTAGTCCAATGCTTGTTTTCAATCAAAGAATTTAAAACGTCCAGAAGGACAGTCGCCTCTTTGGGAACATGAAATAAACAAGCCAGAATTGACAGTATTTGACAGTCTGTGTTGTGTAGTTTGCATAGGGTGGCAGATAAAAATATTTTCCCTTAAATGGGGAAATTTATAAATTTCGGTCAGGAGATATTTATTATTACTAACTAAATATTACATATACATAACTACTATTATATAAGCAATATTTGTATACAGGTCGTTGTTTTGGTCAGCGACGAGCGACTCAGGGTCGATAATACAAATGATACTGGTGCTAAAATAAATATAAAAAAATACTTTATTTTTTATATAATATAAATTAAAAAAAATGGAAAATCATGTAATAAGCTAAAGTGTAGATGTAACTCAACGGGGGTGCGAAGGATTAAAGGGCTGGGGCGACGGCGGCTTGCACCTAGCTCTAGTCTGCACACGAGCCTAGTAATCACACGTTGCGGTAATTTTAGTTCTAATTGATTAAGGTATTTCTCACTGTATTTACAGTATTTAATTAAATTAAGGCCATTTTTGAAAAAAAAAAAAAATCTACTACCGCCCCTGGGTCGCTTGTCTGTCGCCGACCAAAAAAACATCCTGTATTATATATATCCTATACCATTAAATGTACAATATTTGTATGTTTGGAGATATCTCGAAAACGGCGAGGGCGATTTTTGAGGGCGAAAAATCGATCTAGCTAAATCTCATCTCTGGGAAAACTATTGTCAAATATTTGTCTCTTTTACTAAAATGTACCGAGTGCCGACCAAATATAACTTTGGTTCGGCGAGTATAGAATCTTTAGGAAAACTAAAAATAACAAAATTATGTATCTGTAACAGACAACAGTACATAAACGAATGTGCGACTAATGCATACTAATGTTATCATTATTATGTAGCTTTTGTAATTACTCTTTGACAAGTATAAAAATCCGTACTGAACTCTAAACTTATTTGGCTATCTGAAATGAATTGAAACGCCAAAACATTTATAAAATGTCCACTTTAATTAAATTTTGAAGACTATTTTTTATAAAAGAAATTAGTTGTCTAAGTACATTCATAATGGTTGCAACATATTTTCTATTTAATTAATATAAAAACATTTTGATTCTAAAATAGATGATAAATATATTTATAATCTGTGTTAGCTCTTGTACTATATATCCAATAAAATTAAATTTATTTATTAAATCTGGTTGTGCAGATAATATTTAATGAGGAGTTTTCTCATGATACCTCTATGGTCAAAATACCTGTCAAATCGTGAGGTTCGAATTATCAACAGTTTGACGGGTATTTTGAGCATAAGAAAAGTCCTCATTAGAGCAAAATTAATCAGTAAGTACTCGATATCATCTTTTAATAAAATGTGGGAAATTAATATTCATGTTGTGGCAACCTTTCATAAAACATGGCCGGAAAAGATTTAAAAAAATAAAAACTGGCGCTGCCAAACGTATATTTCTAAAATAAGTTTACGTAGTAATTAAAAGTGACGAAATCGCAATACTAACACATGGAAGGTTAGTTTTTTAGTTTTTCCATGGTTTCATAAGTGTTGTGACAGTATTTTAATACGCAAGTCGGCATTTTTTATTTAAAATCAGTACAGCGAGTATGACGCAGTGACAGCCGTGTGCAGTACGAATACAGATGTAAAAATCCCGGAATTATACGTATAAAACCAAATGACCTTCGAATCATTCTTGAATTATTCTGAATTATACTCTCCTACAAAAATAAACATACTTTATTTTACACTTTGTGAAAACACAATTTGAAGTTTGATTTAATATTCAAATCAATATAAAGTAGCTAAATTACTATTAAAACTAATAAAAGTATGTAAACTGAGTATGTAGTCATTGGCAGACTTGAAAAGTAGGTGGATATAAAACAGATTTTTTCTTAAATATTAAATTCTTAATAATATTTAACTGTTTAGTGAAATTATCCGTTTTAAAAAATCTGTCTAGAGAATTTCGATTTTAATTGTGACTTTCTGACTGCTAACAGTAGGCAACACTTTGGTGAACCGTCGCATACGTACACAAAACTCATACACTCACGCGGCGCGAGAGTGTGCATTTGGCATTTTTCGGAATGATTCGGCGCCCAGCGGAATGATACCATATTTTACGAAATAAAACGATGTGAATTATACCATTTAAAACATTGAAAACAAAAAAGTGATTATCAACACAGTTTTAATAATAAAGTGCTTATTTACAGGTAGCATAGGCAGGTTACTTAACTAAAATTCACGGAAACCTTCAAATCACATGATACCTACCATACTTGAAGGTAAAAACTCTATAATTGCCCTTTAAATGCCTCAAAAAATAAAAGAAAATAGTTTTTATTATAAAAATCTCAGTTTTTAACTCTAAAGGAATTAAACGGCATTTTATGGAATAATACGGAATCATTCCATATTTGGAGAATAATTCCAATCGGAATGATTCGAATTATTCCGGGCTCACATCTATAGGTACTACCATGAGTTTTCTCATCATCAGCCCATAATGTCCCACTGCTGAGCACGGGCCTCCTTTCACAAACGAGAGTGAAAGGTAATGGGCAAATACTCCACCACGCATGGCCACTGCGGATTGGTGCAGGTAGGCTAGTGGTCAACCTATACTGTTGGAGTTTTCAAACCGCCTAGGAGGCCTCCAACTAGCTTAACGACAATCACAAATAAATTTAGTGATATCTGAAACCAACATCATTGAAAACGCTTGAGTTGAAATAGGCACTACTAGGCGGTCACCCATCCGGTGATTGCTTAACTTTGCAGATTGATTAAGAACTGCGAATCTAGCGTCACCACGAACGCTTCAAACTTCAGAAAATGTTCACCGAGTATCGAATGAATTACCAGAGTAAACTCATGATAGGTGTACCTACGTACTGGAAACCTCCTATTCACCCTGAAATCAAAAATACATAGCATTGGATATCACCAAAGATATTTCAGATTCCTGAAGACGCATCCGACTTAATGATGGAATTAATGATGCAACAAACCCACATAAATCAACCATAAACAAATCCAAAGATATCTAACCCATCGTTCCTGTATTCCGCTCTTCCGACTCCCAAACACGAAGCAAGGACCACGTAGCACACAAACACCTCTATCTTTGAACTCATCTTGACAAATTCTTGAATATAACTGCATGTTTCCATGTCCGCATTATAACTATATACGACGCGTTCCGAAGCTTGGATATTAACAATTGTATGGGGAAATACCATTGTCATATGCTCAAGACGATTCCGTTACGTAAGGTGACCATAATGGTGCGTCACGCATACTGACTTGATTGTATCGAAGTGGGAAGAGCTGGTTTCCCTAGTGACTTCAATACCTCATTTCGTATCTACCTACAGTCACAGTTAGGGTAGGCTTGACTTTGTCCACGACCTAAACATGGCAAGGAATGATGTGATCGAAGGTGGTAAGCACACAATGCCTACAAGGAAAAAGCTCTTAAGTGCAACTAATCTGTATACGGTGGTGACAGTATCAACATGAGAATGTGAAAACATGTTACCTACTTGAGAAGGCAAAGAGAAAAGAAAAACAATTCATCAGATGAAAGAAAGGATATTACGTTGTATACCTGCTGTTTTCAATTTAATGGCACAATACTTCCCACCACATTCGCTAGCATCGATTATGATGCTGACGATAGATATGTTCCCGAAAAGTAGGCGTTTTGCGATAAGCTGTGAAAAGGGTGTGAAGATATTTTTGCAGGGTCGGCAACGCGCGAGTGATACCCCTGGGGGCAGGCCGTATGCTTGTTTGCCACCTTAGTGGTATAAAAAAAAAAGCCATTTTATCTCATCACCAAAGCGTGGTTATTGGAAATCATCCAATATCTTCACAAAATGTGATTGATTTGTGATCAATAAATAACAGTAAAAAAGTTCATTTGATAATGCCAAGTTAGTAAAGGCTATCATCAGTTCCCCTAAATTCGAAGGCATTCATGGACTATCTATCTGATAAGCTCCCTCTTATTACAAAAGAAGGTTTAAGTTGAGTCTTTTAAAACCTAGGTTTTAAGATCCCATCCTTTTATGTTATATGACATTAGAAAATGACGGATAGGTATAATTATTTAAATCCTGGGTTTTACTAGACTTGACTTAAACCTTCTACTGTAATAAGAGTTCAAAGTTTATTAACATAAGTCAGATTTTTATTTAACTGAATATTAAAATAAGTATGTTAAACATTCTAATTCTAACATAAATTTATATTATGTCAAACAAGATTTCGTTTTCACTAAAAGCTATTCAGAGCGTATAAAGTGTAAGCATTGTTTTACGTAGATGCTTGCCCACGAATAATTTTTTCTGAATGACGCAATTTATATTAAATTAAGCTTGAACGATTTAACTCGTTCAAGAAATTAAGTTATACTTATTTAAAATTTACCTACAATGTTTTAATCTCATATTTCACTATTTTAAATATAAGTTATTATAATTATTTTAGTACCTCCTTATACATACTTACCTAGTATTATTTACGACCTAATTTTTTAAAACATTTTAACTACTCTTAGGTAGTAATGGTCGTTATTACAATAACCGTTACTATAATGCATTATTCTACCGCAATGAAAAACTCATTATTGACCGCTCAGTTATCCTGTTGTCGTTATAAACTGTTGTTGCTGTTAGAGTAGGCAGGCAATAGGCACACCGTTAGTGTGTGAGTGAGATAGCGCTACGCGCCCGCGACTTGTAATCACGTGATACTCCCACCTTTCTTTCGTAAATTACTAGATAACCTTTCATGTAACGAAATAAAGTTCACATTGGCTAAAATTTAATTTGTTTTTTCACGTTGGATTGTTGTCAGTAACAGATAAGTTGCCATTGCGTATGCAATTATCCGTTACCGTTGCCGATAATTGAAATTATACGATTTCATTATATGTAGATAAACTGTTAATAAGAAAATATGTGAATAGTTACAGTTAGTATACATTTTAGGGCGTACTCTTTGCTTGTGTTACTTCATTACACCCTATAATATAAAGATTGGCAAAACAGCTCTAACAGAATAACGCGCAACAGTTTACAATAACAGTTATTGTACAATACCACAACAGGATAATTCATTATTAAAAAACAGCCGTTATTGCCATCACTACTCTTAGGTAATATTATAAAGAAGTAAAGTGTAGGAAGTAAAGTCTGCCGATTTAATTTCCCTAGATAAAAAGATTCCAGTTAACTTATAGTTTACTTATAGCACTTTTTCAATCGTCTGATCTACTACGGCGTATGGCTATATTATCTAGGTCACCTATAGATAAACTCAGAAAAATATGAAAAAACCGAAACATAAGGCGCCGATCCCACAAAGACAGTTCTAGAGTTCTGCGTTCCGCATTCACTATTGTGCACAGCAAGCACTATAGATTTCTAAAGTTCTCCAATATTCGCTATCGATCACACGTCATAACACTTTTTTACTTTTAAAGGCGCCGCATAGATTACAGTGAACGCAGTGAGCGGAGATGTGGACTCTGGGAAAGCGATAAGGAGAATATAAACGCTCTTGAAACTTGCTTTTGGAGAAGAATGCTTGGAATATCATGGACAGAATTCCGTACGAATAAGTCCATACTCCAGGAAGGTAATAAGCAGCAATAATACTTCGTAGTGCAGGGTCGCATCCTAACATTCTTTGGCTATCTACGTGTCGCTGCGTGGAGATGTCTCATAGATCGATTCGTGGTGCAGAGTAAAGTGGAAGGAACCAGAGCGCGTGGAAGATCACCCATGCGATGGATAAACCACATGAAGGCCGCAATAGGCGGTCCCATCAACAACTACACCCGAAGGTCAGCAGTTAGGGAAGAATGGCGGCGTGTTTTAAAGCGCCCTACGATCACACGTCATGACGACCACGACCACTCAGACAAGAATGCAACGCAAGATCATTCAGATGGTCCAGCATTACCAGCAGGTGGACTGCCAAAGTGTTTATGGCAACAGATTTTTGACTTGATGAAGTGACCGAAGGTGGTTAGCACATAAAGCCTAGAAGGGAACTGGCTCTCAAATGCAACTGGTGTAACACGCCGCTAAGTGCATGGCAACAGATTGTTAACTTAAAAGTGGTACTAAGTCCTACCTACAAAGTATTTTGCTATGGTTGAATGAAAAGTCTACCTTCTACCATCGCAAATCTCGCCATCGACGGGGAGTCCATCCTCATATATTGAAACCAGAATTGTTTTTTGCGGTCTCAAAGGAGCTTCCTTCCGCGGACGCTCAGATTATGCAATGAGCTCCCCGCCGTGGTTTTCCCAATGGAGTACAGCATGGGATTCTTCAAAAAGGGTTTGAAGAGATTTCTGCAGAGTCGGCAACGCGCAAGTGATACCCCTGGTGTTGCAAGCGTCCATAGGCTGCGGTAATCGCTTGCCATCAGGCGGGCCGTATGATGTTTGCTGCCTAAATAGTATTAAAAAAAAGTCAAGAATGATAAATGAACCATCTTCAGTTCAATGTTTGATAGGCATGATAATTAATTTATATTTTTTATTCACTTTAAATCTGTCAATCAAAACACCTGTACCCCCCACTAGTGATTCCTCTGATCTTTTTTAAATCTTCAGAAGAAAAATGCTAATTAAAGATTGTAAAAAAAAAAAAAACCAACAGATATAAAGTATTTCATCCTAAAACCCGTGATTATGTTAACATTCTTATAATAGACTTATTCATAACAGTAATAAACGTAGATAGAAATCTCTTACGATTTAGTTTAAATAAACATGACAAATAAGATGTTATTATTGTACCTAGTAATTTAACACATTTTTAAGCATTTTAAAATGTCGTCTTGGTGTTTATGAGCCATACACTACAAATTGTTCCGTGTTAATATAGTCTTATGAATTATTTAGAGTTTTCATTATTTTGATTTTTTTAAAGCTAACCAAGAGCTATTTTACATAAAATCGAGGTACCGGGGAGGCCGCTACCTGGATGGGTGACTGTCCAATGGCATTTTAACTCAAGCGTTTTCCGTGCTTCAACAAGCTGCAAGCTGCAACGGCTTTGCGTAGAGGGCACGTAAAGCCGTTGGTTCCGGTTATCCCTTAAACGTAATCAGGCATTAAAGGCAACTTGAAATCTCCAACAGTAGGTTGACCACTAGCCTATCTCCACTGAAGTACCTAGGCACGTGTGGTGGAGTATCAGCACATTCCTTTTCACCCTGCTTTGAAAGGAGGCCGTGGCGCATTATAGGCTGATGATGATAATGAAATGTAAATAATTATTTTAGACGACATGCAAAAGAAATTAAAATAAATATACCTATTATAATTTCATAAATAAAGGTAAAAATTATCTAACGAAATTTTTTTTTGTACAATGTACACACGGCTACACATCAAGCTATAATTCATAATTCATTTATTCATATTCATATACATTTGCAGTATAAGCTGATCTCGCATTGTATAGGATTTCGGTACAAAGGGGGATCAGCTTATACTGGAAATGTATATCCAAAGGGTCAATCAATCCCCACGGTCGACTTCCCAACCCAGATACACACTGGTTTATTTTTTAGCTTTATACAGGTCGTTGTTTTGGTCAGTGACGAGCGACTCAGGGTCGATAATACAAATAATACTGGTGCTAAAAAAAATATAAAAAAAATACTTTAATTAAAAAAAAAATAAAAATTAAAAAATTAAAATTTTGAAAATCATGTAATAAGCTAAAGTGTCGACATAATATTCAACGGGAGTACGAGGGAGTAAAGGGGTGGGGCGATGGCGGCTTGCGCCTAGCTCTAGTCTGTGCACGTGCCTAGTAACCATACTTTGCAGTAATTTTATTTCAAATTGAATAAGGTATTTCTCAACAAATTTACAGTATTTAATGGAATTAAGTCCATTTTTGGGGAATATATATTTTGTACTACAGCTCCTGGGTCGCTTGTCGCCGACCAAAACAACATTTTTTTTTTTTTTTTTTCAATTATCAAATCTTTATATAATATTATAGATAAGTAACATAATTATGTACAACTAAGCTAATTAAATAAAAAAAAAAAAATGGAAAAGTGCCTAATAATAAAAATAAAAAATAAAAATATTTACACATAGAAGATTATAAATAAAACATGGAATTTAGGTCGCTGTCTATGGGTAGGGTGCCCAAAAGACTGGTGGTGGGTTTTTGCGTTAAAATATCAATATGGAAAACGAGGAGCCTCCCAGGATAAAGGTAAGGACTTACCAGGAACTCCTATGGCAATCCAATGATTATGCGCACTATCACAAATCACAAAGTTCACATACTTCTCTGTCTGTAGCGTCTTTCGTACTGAATGTTGCGAGGCGCGCGCGTCTCGTTTTACTCGCACACACGTGTTTGGCGATGCGTCGTCGAAGTATGTAGAAGATTCCCGAAGCTCTTTTCTCGCTTTCACATATGATGTGGGAAAAGGAGAGGAATCGGGAAGTAGAGGCTCGTCATTGAAACTCAATATGAGTAGGTTTCTACTATAAATATTATTATAGGTATTTTGGCCTAAACATCCTCCGCCGCCTTGAGAATACGTAGTGTTCTCAAAAGAAAGAAAAAATAATTAATTATAAGAACTAATTACAGATTATAATAATTACTAAAGTACTGAATATAAGATGCGGTATGATTAATTTTTATTGTGAGGGTAATGGACATAACTTGACAATGGGTCTTTTGAATGATCCATTTGAAGTTTTTACTAAAGCGACGCGGATATTTCCATCCTTGCCAGGATAAACTTGTGATATTATGCCCAACGGCCAACGTAAAGGGGGAATATCATCTTGATGTATAAGAACCACAGTACCAATCTTAATGTTATTTTTATCAATGAGCCATTTCTGTCTAACTTGAAGATTATGTAAATATTCTATACGCCATCTTTTCCAATAGCTACACACCATCTGATCTAATAATTGTTTCCGACAACGTAAAGATATGGTTTCCTCGGACACATTCTGAAGCGGCAATGAAGTCAATGGTGAAGCCATTATAAAGTGAGCGGGAGTAAGAGGCTCCGGGTAGGGATCCTCAGATAAAATGCAAAGCGGTCTAGAATTTAAGACTGTTTCAATTTGGGTAAGAACAGTGAGGAGCTCTTCATATGTGAGGAGCTGCGAACCGATAACACGGTATAAATGAGTTTTAATCGATTTTATATTAGATTCCCACAATCCTCCGAAATGTGGGGCGCGGGGTGGAATCATTTTCCATTCAATGCGGTACTGATCGGTAAGTAGTTCTTGTAATTGAGCTTTAGCTCCGACAAAGTTAGTTCCGTTATCGGAGTAAAGAAAAGAAACAGGTCCTCGACGGGAAATGAATCGCTTAAAAGCGGAAATAAAAGTATCTGATGACACATCAGTTGCCAATTCGATGTGTACAGCTTTGGTTACTAAGCATATAAACAAACAAATATATGCCTTTTGGCTCTTTTGACCTCTGCGTCTACATAATGTTACTTTAATGGGTCCAGCATAGTCAACGCCCGTATGCACAAACGCTTTGGTCTCCTGAACGCGGCAAGAGGGTAAATCAGCCATTTTTGGGCTGAGAAATGAAGGGGAATTTTTAAAACAAAAGTTACATGAATGTACTCTGTGTCTAATGACACTTCTAGCGGACAGTATCCAATATTTCTGGCGCAACAGTGAGCTCAGAAGATTGGCACCAGTATGGCAATGAGCACGGTGAAAATAGTCTATAATAAGATGAGTAACGTGGTCATGTTTAGGTAAAAGAGCGGGATGCTGAGCTTCATACGGAAGATTTGCATTTGAAAGTCTACCTCCAATTCTAATAATTTTATCTTGATCTATAAAGAGGTCAAGTTTTTTAAGAGGGGAAGATAATTTAACTTTTTGAATATTATTAAATAAATTTTGAAAATGAACTTGTTGTACAGAGCGTATTAAATATACTTCAGCTTTATTTAGCTCAGAAGCTGTGATGCGGCTGTGA
Source organism: Polyploca ridens (assembly GCA_951394255.1). Classification (NCBI taxonomy): domain Eukaryota; kingdom Metazoa; phylum Arthropoda; class Insecta; order Lepidoptera; family Drepanidae; genus Polyploca; species Polyploca ridens. The sequence continues at coordinate 3,501,875 of OX596262.1, forward strand.
CCTTGATCAGGAGAAATTATGCGAGAAAATCTAAGTATGTATACTATTATACGTAATATTTTATTCCATGATGAGTATTTCAGAGCAAGCTCGTAAATTAAATTAAGCTCAACAGAAGCGGACGCGGTACAAGTAACAAGCGTTTTACTATTAAATTCAGGTAGGTCCTCACAGCATTCGGGACTAAATGGAGTGATAGGCCATTCTGAAACTGGATCTTTTAACCATTTCGGGCCGTGCCACCATAAGTGATGTGACACTAGCTGCTCAGGTAAAATACCTCTAGAGAGACAGTCGCTAGGATTTTCTATACCACTAACGTGGTAGAAATGTTTTGGGTCAAGATTTTCTTGACATTTAGCAATGCGGTTACTAACGAAAACATTCCATCTATGTGGAGATGAATGTATCCATGACAGAGTAATTTTAGAATCGGAGAATGCGAATATATTATCAATAGCGGTTCGAGCACTATAAGTCTCATTATAACTAGCGCGTAGCTGTGGATCGCGTAGCTTGGCACGCTCCAAAGCAAGTAAACGGCGGTGAGCAACGGAACGGGAATCACCTAACACGTCAGGATCCTCACGAAAAGGTAACGCGGTGCAATATCTGCCTGCGGAGTCCCGTGAGAAGTTACGAGAGAACAGCTGTTCACACTCCTTTTCGGCCGAGCTCATAATTTTTTGCGCGGGAATTTCTTCGAGCTCCCAAAACTTAAGTAGGGAATCATCTAAAGAAATAGTAAGGTCATTGGGACCAGAAATGAAAAAAGTCGCGGTATTAAAATAAGTGGATGTATTTTTATTAATATTAGAGTTAGCGGGAACGTCGCCCATAAAAATATAACCGAACACGGTTTCAAGGGCAGAAGGAGCGGGAGGTGCAATAATTTTTTGACCTAATAATAAAAATGGGAACAATTGTGCCCCGAGAACTACTTCGACCTCTCCGGGAATGTGCCACAGAGGGTCAGCGAGCGGCAAGTTACCTAAATGTTGCACTATAGAAGTCTCAACATATTCAGTCGGTAACCTGTCAGTAATGCAATCAACGACAAGAGCGGTAATATTATAAAAATATTTTTTATTTTTCGCGGTTATTTTAAGTTGAACGTAGCCGTGAATAGGACGCGAAGTGGATCCTACACCCTTTATAAAAGAATTGCTAAGCGGTATTATATTTAAATTTAGTTGTTTACAACAGGCAGTTGTAATTATGTTGTTTTGAGACGCGTTATCTATTAAACATCTAACTGAAATATATTTATTGTCCTTATTAGACGCATAAACTTGAGCGGTTGATAAAAGTACAGTAGTATGGGAAGGATTTAATTTATTAAAAGAATCGCGTTCGTTATCATTATTCTTATCAACTCGCGCTCGGGTGCATAGCGACACCGGTTGAGGAGCGTCCGTAGCGTTAGAAGGAGACGCGGTCAGATGCGCGGGCGAGGCTGCGCACGGGAGCGGTCGCGGCGCGGCGCGGGCGGCGGCGGTCGTCTGCGCGCAAAGCTGCGCGATGCGGTTATCGCTATTATCAAGACGCGCCGAGTGAGAGGGACGCGAGTCAGAAACTATTTGTTGCGATTGCGAATTGCTATCCAAATGCAAAAGAGAATGATGGTGTTTATTACAAGTTTTACAACTATACGAAGACTTACACTGAGAAGCAGTATGCGTAAGGCTGAGGCAGTTTACACAGCCTTTTTTAGATTTAACAAAATCTAAACGATCTTTAGTATTAAGTGCTTTAAAAGAGGAACAATAAAAAATCTGATAGTGATCAGATTTATTACAAAATAAGCAAGTGCTTTTATTATTATTATCGCGTGCAAGGAAAGCATGGTGGACTGTATGTGAATTACGCGGTTGAGACCGAGAAGCGGGCGGATTATTAAGGTTGCTACCGACTGAGGCGGTTCGCGCGGAGCCAGCAATTGGCGTAGAAGTGCGGTCTAATATTTTTACTTGCAATTTAATAAAATCAACAAAATCCTTATAAGAAGGAATTTCTTTATTCCTCATAAACATTTCAAAGGAATTAGCGGTTGCGGGATCTAACTTCTTTAAAGCTAAAGAAAGTAAGATAAAATCTTTCATATCTTCAATACCTAACTGTTCCAAAGCAGATACAGAAGCGTGGAAAGTTTCAATGAACGTATTTAAAGACGCGGAATTATTTAATGCGGGTTTAATATTGAATAAATTAGACATGTAGTGTGAGCCTAATGCTCTTTTATCTTGATATTTTTGAACTAAGCTGTCCCAAATAGAATTATAATTATCACCGGACGGTATAATACCTGCCGTGATTTTTAAAGCATTTCCTGTTAATTTACCTACAAGATATTGTACTCTTTGAGAATTCGAAAGATCAGGATTTGAATGTATATTAGATTTAAAAGATTCAAAGAAGACGGGCCAATTTTCTATTTTTCCATCAAATGACGGAATTTGAATTGGTGGTAGTTTGATACGACCTTTATATTGGGACGGAATAGTATTCTGCGCGGACACATTCGACGTAATATTTGTCTTACTGACGATAAGAGAACGAACCCTTTCTATTCGGGTGTACACTGTATCAAAGGAAATCATTTTTTTATAATCAATCTTATATTCTGGATCAAGTTGCATATTTAACGCGTTAATTGTATCTAAATTGGCATTAAATTCATGACGAATTGTACTAATAATTTCAGTGTCCGCCATGAATGTCTCTGAGGAACGAAGGTCTGCACTCGCGGATGTGGAAACATTCTTAGAAGAATCATATAAGAACGATAATTGTTCAAAAATAGCTTCATTTTTAGCTTCCAATATTTTAATTTTAGTTTCAATAGCTTCCATTGTGAAATAATAAATTGCAAAATTACCTAATTAAAGTAAAATGACGTAGGTAAGTAGGTAGGTATATCCAACAGTTTAGGCACCTACCTATATAGGTATGAAAGTTTATTTCAAGTCGACAGACAAGGCTCATAGAATGCAATTATATGCGTAGTAATAGTACAAATAGTAAGTACGTATTGCGGTTATTAGTACACCATATGATTTCGTATAATAAGATACGAATCGGTACCTATAAAATCTAAGTCCTAAAAATATGGAGGAGCGGCGGCGGTATTGAATACCTACCTACTTTTTATCACGATTGGCGTGGTAAAAATGGCGGGAGTACGAAATATCGTATTTATATAGTCTAAAACCTATTTATGAGGTATAAGACTTGCGTATTATGAGGTATATACCTATTTAGAGGCATAAAACCTATAGAAAGCAGGAAATTATACGTGATTTGATATGAAATTAAATTACTGTAATGGCTGACTCAAAATGAATCCGCTCAAAGGCGTACCAGAAAAAATGGTGGGTTTTTGCGTTAAAATATCAATATGGAAAACGAGGAGCCTCCCAGGATAAAGGTAAGGACTTACCAGGAACTCCTATGGCAATCCAATGATTATGCGCACTATCACAAATCACAAAGTTCACATGCTTCTCTGTCTGTAGCGTCTTTCGTACTGAATGTTGCGAGGCGCGCGCGTCTCGTTTTACTCGCACACACGTGTTTGGCGATGCGTCGCCGAAGTATGTAGAAGATTCCCGAAGCTCTTTTCTCGCTTTCACATATGATGTGGGAAAAGGAGAGGAATCGGGAAGTAGAGGCTCGTCATTGAAACTCAATATGAGTAGGTTTCTACTATAAATATTATTATAGGTATTTTGGCCTAAACAACTGGCTACGTTACCTCGCTGGATAGCGAGACTTACCCTCTGACCGAGGTACGAGCCAGCCCTTTGGTCTCCGGATGTTTCTATTAGGCGCGTCGAAAGTTCTTTGAATAATTTATGAGCCTCTGGGCCCCACGGTCCGAGAGTTTCTACTCCAAACGGCGCAAATATGTAGCCGTCACCGATGGCCGCATACTTGCGCCGCTTTAAGCACTCCGCGGCAGTCGCAGCTGCGCCCGCCACCCTGGATGTCGACTCTAGGTGGGAATGTGCTACAGTATCGACGCATGTGGCGTCCCACACTAGCGGTTTTCCACGACACCAGGGTAACAACGTCATTCCGTCGGGCCTCTTACCATCGTCACGTGCTATACCGTTCGGCTCTAAGATAGCCGGCACGTGAACAGTAGCGAAAGCCCGGCGGATGACGTCGTTGATTGCCGCATGTCGTGACAAACGACCGGCACTGCGGCGGCATGACAGACCATGGTGGCCCAGCCTATCGACGGCGGTACCGCATAGACAGCGATGTGACTCATTTGTGTATGCACCCAGACGTAATGAAATTAATAAGGAAAATGACATTATTGATATTATTATTTTTATATTTATTATATACATAAATATAAAAATAATAATATAAGACATTATTGATACATAGCACTCTGATATGCATAGCTCATACAGTATTACCCGACTTATATGGCGCGTCGAGAATCTCCGTTCGCACAGGAAAGAAAGTATGGCCCCGAAGATTAACGAAAGAATGCTAAAAACTTACAATCAACCTTAGATCACTACTATAAGGTTCATAATACACTGCAGCTGTTAGTTCCGTCTCACTAGCAAGTCACGCCCCTCCGCACGGCACGCGCTAACATCACGGCAGCTGTCGGCCAATAGCGTTTCTCGCGCTTTGAAAATGTATCTTCTGCGCAGGTACATCGGTAAGCCATATTAATTGGGTTCTACTGTACTAAGCTTGTACTATGAAAATGTAGTCAAAATCAACTGCCATGTCTACTTGTTCATAGGCTATTATATGTACGGCTATTATTTATTTTTATAATCTGGTAGAGCCTCAGAGTTGTTAAAATCGCTCAGTGCATACAATTTTATTGTGTGTTACAATGACAATACACGGAAACTTTTTCACGTTGATTTCCTACACTATTTCTTTGAATGCATTATAGAAATGGCGCCATAATGTGTTCACCATTTCGCGGAGGAATAACTGGTCCAAAACTCATTGGCTCAGTTTTAAAAAAATATTATAATGACCGCGTTCCATTTTCGAAGACCGATATTTTTTTTGTAAAATGTGTCCAAAGAGTTTGTTAATTGTTTATTTTGTGCTTGTTTCGGTGAAAAGTGAAAATGAAAACAGAAGATTTGAGCCGAGGAATGGAAAATTGTTTTCGTTTAACACATTGGATGAGGATATATCGGTAAGATTTACTTAAAAATAAATACTAGAGCTAAAAGAATAAGAAAAAATAATAACAAACCATATTTTACTTTCAGGTTGACTTGGATTTCTCAATCCCCTTCATAACGATACCCATAAAGAAAGCAATGAATTCAGCTTTTGGATTGTCGGTAAGGATTACCGAGCGTTATTTTCATTTAAGTATTGTTTAAAATCTAGTAAAATTTTATATTTCTGTAATGGAGGTTATACTCCGTGACTTTTTATTCGTCTTAGAAACGCAGCCCGCATAATTTTCCCAATGAATAGGTAATCAATAGTATCATTAAAAATCATTTTTTGAAACATTTGTATACTAAAAAAAACAAATATTTTTCATTATGACGCATGATGTAGTTTTAAACACCCTGTTACGAGCGCAGTCTACTCGACTCGTGCTCTGGGTTGGTATTTTCTACCATTTCATCACTCGATTTTTCATAATTTTAATGATTTTGATTTATTTATTTAAAAAAATATTTTAATGGATGATTAGTTTTTTTTTAAATAAAAATTTAAGTTGCGTAGAAAAGTAAGCATAGCTTCCATCCATCGGATTCCCAATTACTGGAACTTGTAGTATGGAAGCCAGATTTCTGATATTACTAAATCTACCTACTACGAATCGAACCCACGATATATGACGTGGCAGTCAAAGTATCTAATCTCAACTCGAAACAATCAGAATCTAAAACTGAAATCCACCTCTTCGAGATTGGTGTTTTTTTAGAGATAAACCTGTTTTTTTTTTTTTTCAGGAACTGCCTACAATAAACATAAATCCTGCATCGCTGGCGCTTGGGGGAGTTGTTATCTTCGGCTCCACAATACTGCTTCCACTACTGCTAAAAAGTTACAGCGGCGAGTATACTAATGATCGGTATTCTAGACGTGAGTAGCCAACTATGTAGTCACATTAAACTAGATTTGAAAACTTTCTTATATTTCATGATCACAGTTCATAATACAATATTCTTCGTATTATATTTTGCTGCAATAAAGGTCATTCATAATATTTTTACCCGACTGACCCGGAAGGAGGGTTATGTATTTTAGGGTGTATGTATGTATGTAAGCCAAGCTTATAACTCTACACGCCCTAACTCTACAAGCCCTAACTTTACAAACTACTACACACCGTAGTCAAAATATGTGGCTTGGCCGTTTCGTTTCTACAAGAACCGTATTACAAATAATAATTAACAGTAAATTTTTTCACCTCACGCCCATGTGACGTTAGCGAAACGGCCAAGCAACATATTTTGACCAAGGTGAAGAATTTGTGAAGTTAGGGCTTGTAGAGTTAGGACGTGTAGAGTTATAAGCTTGGCTCTACATAAGATATGATAACTTTTTGACAGTGCGAGGCATATGGTCCCGTCTTGGCAACATTTAACATGAAAATGTTTTTGTGGGACACATTGACCTATTACTACGTATAGAGGAGCTATCATAAGCAAAGGTTATGTCCCATTTTTTAAGAGTCAACTAAAGTTCTCTTTAGCGCTGAAACAATAATTAGTCGTCTAAGCAGAAGGTAGAAACACGTAGCGCTAGAACGCTTTTAGGAGTATTTTTCTCGCAAACACCGCGATTTTAAGGGCTATTACGCGTTTCGTTCATCGTTCTATAACAACAAGTGTGGCCGGATGGGCTCAAGTGAACGGAACATAGTTGTGATGCGTGGCACCTTCTCTATACGTAGCAATAATAGCTCAATGGTGGGATATTATTTATTCATTAAAACCGGAGGAGGTATTAAAAACAAAATCTTCGTTATTGTAACAATATGGGTATTAGATGAAATCTTGACTGCAATACCTTTTAAAATTCAAGTTATATTCAAAATTCTATAGAAAAGAGGTTTTTTTTCTCTTTTCAGTTATTTTTTATTTTACGCAGTCGGGTTTTTTGTTTCTTTTAATAATTAGGTACTATAATGTATATTGCTCTACATAAATGTATTATTATTTTATGAGAGCCTCATCGGCTATAAGTAGGTATTCTAATATATGAAACACATGAATCCTTGTAATTATTTATTTTATGTAAAAATATTATTTAAATTTCCTACTAAAGCAGATACAATGAAGACAAAAAATTCTATCGCACAAAAACATTTATTCCAATAAAAAAGCCTGCTTTTTAAAACTCAAGAGCAAGGCCCGCAACAACGACTTTTAGAATTCCCCTTTATCGGATTTTTTGCTGTTGGCTTGACATTCTTGCACTTTGGTGGCTCCGTAATCCCAGCATCAGCTAGTTTGTACTGAGTTTCCACGTGAATAAAGTTCTTTCGTTTCCTCGGAGCTAAATCGAAACACCCAAAAGGCGGCGTATACTCAATATCCCAAGTCGCATTGCTCGATAGAGAGCTGAGAGATTCCTCGTGACAAACACATTCGGGGTCTTTAAAGGCTGGACAGCTGTCTATAACTTTGTCTATCGCAGTGAGATCATTACAAAAGACATCCATATAGGCACATTTGCAGATATCCTCTACAGCCTCTGATAGAGCTTTCCTTATTTCAGCATCTCGCTGTTTCTTTAATTTCACCATTTTCCGGGCTTCTACCTTAGCTTTCTCCTCTGGACTCCGATTCTTAATAATTTTAAAGACCATTGGATCGCAGTCTACGTAAGGATCCTCATTCGCAGCTATCTCTGTGAGATCTTTTAGTGGATTCACCTGGAAGAATATGCAACTGTATTTTGTAGTACCTTTATCATAAATAGATCACTCGTTAAATAATTATGTTTAAGAAACTTAGATATAATTAAACTTTTAAATTTATAAAGGTATTTAAAACTTTGCTCAATTATGTGTTTCTTCAAGTCATGCAAAGATTTTGCAACTTTTTTCATTAGTACCCACCTGAATAGTAAAAACATCGCCTTTCCTCTGGACTTTAAGTGCTGGCTTTGGGTCCAATGGCTCCTCAGGTTCTGAATCACCACCTCCTAGATCTGCCCCAGGCTTACTGCCTTTCTTCTTCTTCTTTTTATTCTTGTCTTTATCTGGTCCACCTCTAGCAACTTTGAACGTCATCATTTTTGCCACACTTTTGCCAATTATGCCTGGTTGCCATCCACGACGTGGCTGAGAATTAAAAAATATTTTAAACCACTATTCGTACGTTCCTGTCCTTTTGGATAGGAAATTATAAATGAAAAAGCCCGTGATGGCTTACCGCAGAATATACCTACACTCTCGCACTCACGTGTAACGATATTTCGAAATACGGTTATTTCCGATGCTACAGAAAATAATCAAAGAATTATTATATGCCCGTCTAGAATTATGATAGTGCAGGTTTTATTTAGGAGTAATATAAAGGATGATATAAATTGACCATTAAAGGAAAACGTCGTAAAGAAACATGTATACCTAACAAGTGAAACTCAAATGCGGTCAATCTACAGAAGGCCTGCTAAATCAGTGCTAAATAGACTATGGTCTTTACCCCTAGTATTCTAAGGAGATACTCCTGCAAATCATGTCCAATAATCGATTAATATTTTCGCAAGTCTACCTTCATTCCTGGTACATCGGTGGCAGTCCAATTCCAACCCATAGATGCCGGTACGGGAAGGCCAGGCTTTAGGAAATTGCATTGCTTATGACCAATCACTACTCCTGTAACATTATATTTTATATTAAATTTAGTTTGTATTATTATGGCTACCACAGCGTCCACTCCACACTAAGTTGGTACAAAATATAAGTACCTGGATAAGCATCGCCAAAGTTATAGCTGTATTTGGAAGCATTTTTCTTTTTCTTCTTTTTGTCACCATCTTCTTCATCACCCATCTTGAATTATGGTGCTCAAATGTTTCTACAGATACAACGAATATTTCTTATTATACGACTAACATTATAAATGCGAAAGTGAGTCATTCTAGTCTGTAATGTATTTCTACTTTTACACTATCACGGCTAAACTATACAAAGAATTACGATCAAAATTTACATATGGAAAGTTTAGAACTCGAAAATAAACATATTGATCCTGGGAATAAAGTCAAAGATATCCATAGATGTACAATTTTATTAAGACATCCATATTAAATGCCTAATTTCCAATAAAACCACAATGACTATGTAGTTGCAAAAAGTATAATTAGATCATAATTAGATATTACGCTTGAGGGTTACAAAATAAAATATCAATGTTACGATGAGATCACTTTTTTTCTTCTTTAAACTTCTCTTGTATAGCCAATTTGTGTGAGCCACAGCATCCTTTGCCCATAAGGGCTAACAACGTCTGTTCCTTGTCACAGCACCTCCTTTCAGTGTCCACGTTGAATTTATTCACACACCTGAAATCATGGTCTTTCTCGTACTTCATGTATTCTTTTATGGCTTTCTTTATTCTTTCATACTCTTTAGAACAACAAACTTTGCCTGCTTCATTGTAACTAGGTGGTTGGGCAGGTAATACTGCATTTTTGTACATCCTTGCAAAACCATCGGGAACTGTGCAAGGTCTACCAATCACAGGACAAGGGCCAAGTTTTATCGGTGGCAGACCATAAGGAAGAGGTTCAGTCTCATCTTCATCATCCTCCAGTTTCTTCATACCTTCTTCTTCTTTTATCATTGTAACGGGACAGTTGGTTTTATGTTTGTATAATGGACAGTAAGCCTTGTGCGCCTTTCTTGCAGTAACATTAATAGATTTGGTGATACAATCACAATCAAACGTCTTACAAGGCGGTGTCGGTTTTGGTGGATCACATTTGCAATCTTTCTCTTGGGTAATATCTGTACAATTATAAACAGAGAAGTTGCGACGTGGATCTGATGTTTCAGCGCTGTTAACGAATTTATTGTTTGCTATGTTGGGACAAGGTGGTTGGTTGCTATTATCTTCTTTAGTATTATTTGCTTGAGCAGGTTTACTACAACAGCACCCACCTTTATTTTTCGGGATCTCTGATGAAGCTGCCTGAGCTTTAGTATCTACCGTTAAATTATAATTCGTAACTACGTTGTCTTTATGAAAATGTCTTCCGTATGCAGCATCTTTATAATTTGGGACGTCAGTGACGTTAAACACATACGCAATGCGAGTTTCGCTGCCACTCGGTGTAGCACCAGTACCGAACATCTTATTTTTTTTATCTTCACAAGTCTCGCCGGACTTAGCAATGCGATTGCAGCCACTACACACGGCTTCTTTCTTATCTTGATCTTGTAGCAATTTTTCAGGACATTCATCTCGGTGCCAGCGGTCATCTTTACAATCACAGGCACCACATATTTTTCTTGTTGTATCACCCTTGGTTGTAATTTCTTTACCTTGCGCTTCTTTCTTGTAAGTATCTAGATTTCTAATGTAATTTTTAACTTTTTGTGCCAATGGACAGTTAGTATTTCCACATGGCCCGGTGATGTCTCCCATTCTGATCTTATCGATGGGGTATTTATTTTTAGTTTCCTTTGCCGTATGTTCACAGATATGGCTTTCACTCTTCATTCCCATACCACAGTTCTGTAACTCTGAACAAATCTCAATCTTTTGCGTCGAAGATATGCTTGGATCTTCTAATGTAGTAGTCTCATATATACTTCCAACCATGCAAAAGTTAGGGTCGTCACCTTCGATTCTTTTACATTTAAACATGCTTGGTGCTTTATTGGTCCTAAATACAAATGAATCTGGGTCCATCAAGAGTTGTTGGAATTCAGTTATGATAGAATCACCTAGTGCACTTAGTCGTAGGATAAAATCTATTTCACCGACCCGCTTACAACAACATTCCGCGTACAGTATAGTGTTTTGTTTGATTGATAAAGGCTCATGGACTTTGCACGGATCTGCAGTTTCCTTCAACATGTGGAAGAATTGCGTATCCCAGTGCATATTACCAACGCCTACAAATATTTCTTGTTCATTTTCATCGTCGTTCCAAACCTCTATTTCTAGTGGAAACTTGCTAAGTATCAAAAGTATAGTGTCAGGATATGATGGGAATAAATAAGATTTTCCCACTCTTATGGTCCTCGAGAACTTTCTCTTTCCATTTTCATCGCATTCTATGATGTCTTCGTTTTTGCTATTGTTCAGGGCTAACTGTTGTTCTTTTATAATAAACTGTACTTTCGGGCCAAATTTTATTTTCATAATGAGGCTCTTATTTGCTGCGCTCTTGTCATCTTCGTCGGAAACAAAGATTGTGACCTTGTCTATGAATATCTCTATCAGGTACATTTGCTCCATGACCTGCAGATACCAAGAATTTATTGTCAGAATTTTCCTCTTTTTGCACAGACTAAGGTGGATCTTCATAAATAGACATTCTTACGTCAAGGCTTCTTTATTTCCCAGTTTTTGAAGCTAATTGCACTCACAAAAATTTAAATCAACGAATTAAATTTTGAATAGGGGCATATATAGAAGTATCAAAAATGTCTATGATCAAGGGATGCTTTTTACACAATAAGTAATCACGGGGCATGGACGTATAAAAAAAATTGGGCTGAGCATCCTCTTACTACCTACTGCGTGAGTAAAATCAGTACTGGCCCAAGCAGGCACAAATGATACTGAGTTTTATTGTCACTGTCGACGTCTCAATGCAGAATGACAACCGATTGGCATTGTATGGTGTGCATGTGTGCGTGTGGCTAATATTTACGAGACGGCTTGGCATATTTGGGGTGCTTCATTTGTTATAAGGACGCTCCGTCCCATTGAATTATTACACACTCCGTCCTGATTTTTCATCGTCCATGTCACGGGGATAATATAAAGCAAATCCACTTGCTTGCTTCAGGGGTATATGTCTAAAAAATAATATAACTATCAACTTACTGTAATGTTATTGCTCTTGACCCTGCCCTATGTGGAGGTGGTATTCATATCTGATTTTGTGGACACTGAAAATTTTATTTTGTAACCCGAAAGCTTAGACTTTTTCCATAACCTTTTAAACAACTGTCATTTTTATGTAGGTTGTCATTTTAAAATTAGAACAGCATGGCCGTCAGGTTTGTCTATTTCTATTTGTTTATTTTTTACTGGCCAGTCAAACAATTTTATCAATACGTTCCTTTACCATCATAATATAATAATAATAATAATTTATTGGCATAAACATATACAGCCACACGTATTACAGCTTATTTTTGAATCCATATATACAAATCAACTAGCGAAATATTGATGTAATTTTCAATTTTATGTGTTTATTTCTAGTTTTGGACAGCACTGAATTCAGCGCGGATGCCATCATAAAATTCGCAAACCAAATGTTCTCAAATAAGCAGGGACTTCACGGCTGCACCAGAAGAGTGGCCTGCTGGACAGCTCAAAGGGATTATATTAATTCTGACAGAATTTTGAATCAAATTACAAGGTAATTTATGTTGAACTTTGTTTCTATTACACTTATTATGTTAAATTATACTGAAACCAGGGCAGATGCTATTCATGCCTATTTCCCTCATTGCCTCAATTAATATTATGACGAAGGTACTCCTATCTATTCTCATAGTTCCGTGGATATTCCAATACCTATATTCCATAGATTTAGTATATAATATAGTCAGATTGTCCAAAAAGTATATAAAAAATGTAACCTTGCTGAGTTTCTTGCCGGATTCTTCTCAGTTGAAGGCCGAGTTCCGAACCGGTGGTAACTTCAGTAAATGTGACCATAAGTGCCCTTCTGGGGCCTAAATTGAATAAATGGCTTTGACTTTGACTTTGACTTTACATAGAGCACCGGGGACGATGATTCTTCCTTCATACCATTATTTATTACTGCCATAGTTTAGTTTGTTTGGCATCAGATTTTTAAACGAGTATTAATGTACTTGAGGGTGGAAGCCAGTCAAAGTACTTCTCCACCATGCTACGGTTTCCTCACGATGGTTTTTCCTTCGGCTCAAACTCTTTGTCTGATCATCGTTTAGTTATTACGTCTTTTTCTTTAAAAAAACTGTTTTCCAGCAACCGACTGTTATCCACTATGGTGAACACAACATCTATACAAGACGCGATGCTCTCAGGCAGGAACGGTCGGGACTGCATGAACTACGCACCCTGTCCTCTCCGGGAACATCATATACCCATGTTGATGAACAATCTTGCTGTACTTACTAAGTTCGGACCGCAATAACTGATGTGTTTATGTTATTTATTATCAGACTGATTAAAATTTTGATTTTTTTATTTGTGTTTACTTAAATTATCTTCAACTAACTGCTCGTGCCCATCTTCGCCCGGGTGAAATATTAAACTTTTCCGGTGGATTTTCCATATTTTTATATCAGTTTTTTTTTATTATACTGGGTGGAGATATCGAGATGGCATATTTTCGAAACCTATGTTGGATTAGTCATGCTGAACAACTTTTAGTATGGGACTACTTAAAATTGAAATCAATTTTTTTTTTTTACTTTCCATACTTTATTCCATATTTTCCATAATTATGTTTATGATCGAGCAAGGTTGACATTTTGTAAGGAAAGTAAAATTTTTTTTTGAGACTTCACTATTGTTCCCGTAGTAAAAGTTGATCAGCATGACTAACCCAACATAAGTAAATTCGAAAATATGCCATCTAGACATATAACTATACATATACCTGTATATACATATACCTGTTATATACAAAATTTTGAATAATAAAAAACATGTATTTTTATATCTTTAATAATTTTAATAATATGTTAAAAAATGGAATAATGATAAAAGAGGTATCACGCGCTGGGTATTAGCTTCGGTGATAAAATATTTATGCATAATATGTATATGCATGCATGTACGTAGGTACTTGGGTAAATTTTAGTTCAGTCGTGGGATTAAGGGGCCGTATGCAAAATTTTCCCGATTTCGCTGATTTACGTGATCTTACAGACGTGATTTTACGGTTAAAATACTGTATTTCTATAAGTTTTTATACACAACATGAAAGATCATTTCAATTATTATCTATTAAACGAGCTACTTTTTTAATTTTGATTAATCGACTTCAAATAGGCGGCTGTTTTTGAATTTTTGCTATAAGAGGTTTAGAATATCACATATTTATGGATCGTTTTGCCGTCTAAACCGTATGAAAAAAATACAGTCTATTGTTATGAAAGTCATCTATAAAATAAACGGAGCAGTTTTTACCACTTTAATATAATAATTTTGAGTAAAAAAATATTTAACTTAGTCAAGTTTTAGATAAAATGGGCGAAGAATTGCTTTTGATATCGGCTACTGAGAACTCTCGTTCATTAAAATTATAACAACATAAATAAACTTCAGTTAATAAACAATCCACTTTTTGAAAAAAAAAATTGAAAAAGTTCAATAGTTTGGCAATAAAAAATCTTTTAAAACAACCTAAATCTCGTAATAAATAAAATAATAAAAATGAAAAGGTAGCTCATTCATTAGATCATAATTAAAATGATATTTTAGGTTGTGAATTAAAACTTGTAGAAATACAGTATTTTAACTGTAAAATCACAAGTGTTAAATCACGTAAATCAATCAGCGAAATCGGCAAAATTTGGCATACGGCCTCTTAATGGAACATTAAAAATACATTAATATTCGTAATGTTTTATTAGAATATTACACATTAGAAAAAGACAAATACATCATGAAATAGCCGATGGGCAAAGAATCGAGTTTCTCATACATCGTAAGAATTAACTAATATACAAGAGATTTCAAAACCATTAAACCAAGTATATTGTTATGGTCAAAATCAATCTTTTCAACATAATCATGGTTGTATTAAATGTAATTAAATAATATTAATGTACAAAAATAATGGTAACTCCACATTCGAAGCCTGTCAAGGATTCCGTATCTTATTTTTTCCCCTTGGAAACTTTTACTTCCCGAACGTATGCGTTATATATAACTTATATGATAATACTTTTTTTAATAATTTAACTATTTAATATAGCCATAAGGTGGTCTCTTTTGAGTGTAACTGCGTAATCCAATGGAGAGTTACCAAGAATATCCTTTTTATCACGTTTCACGCCATGCTGCACTAAATATAGGACGACGTCTGGGCAATTGCAGATGACGGCCTGAAAGTAAACAAATTACCATTATGTAAATAACAGGTAAACAAATAAATAAATATCCTGGGATATTCCTCACACACGGCTATCTGATCCCAAAAGCAGTGCTTGTACTATGGAAACCAGATGATATAGGTACTTTTTTGTTGTAAATACATTTATATATGTACAAATGTATATATGTAGAGCTAAGCTTATAACTCTACATGCACTTACTCTACAAGCCCTATATAACTTCACAAACTCTATACACCGTAGTCAAAATATGTGGCTCGGCCGTTTCACTACTACAAGAACTATTGAATAACAAAAAAGTAATGAACAATGAATACATTTTTCATCTTACTCCCATGTGACGGTAGCGAAACGGCCAAGCCACATTTTTTGACTACGGTGTGTAGAGTTTGTGAAGTTATATAGGGCTTGTAGAATAAGTGCATGTAGAGTTCTAAGCTTGGCTCTACATGAGATCTGATAACTTTTTAACAGTGCGAGCCATTATGTCTTGGAAACATTTTACATAAAAATGTTTTTGGTGGGATAATTATACCCAGACAAGTTCATGCCCACAAATTCATGTCTTGGGTGGGAATCAACCCACGATCTGCAGCGTGATAAGTGGGGTCTTCCCAACGACGCCAACTGGTCAACATAATATGCCTATCTTTATTGTATAAATTAAGAACAAACAGCGAAGCTTTTCGCTCCGTGCCCTGTTTCACGAACGGCCCCCCTCAAATATTTGGATCAACCGGTTTAGAATATGCGCAGTAAATAATGAAAATGTCAGTACTTTTTTTTTTTAACATCACGAGTGAAACCGCGGGGCTAGTTATATCATAAATACCTATTCATTATCAGCCCAAAATGTCCCAATGACCAGCTTGTTGGATACGCTTAGATGAACGTCTTGCGGTATCTAGTGTACTCTTAATCTGAGCATGACATTGAACTTGCAACGAACGGAGAGGCTGGATACATTTAGATAAAGCGGTCGTAGTATAGCATGATTAGCCGTTCTTAATCGTTCGGCAAAGTTAAGCTACCACCGGTGTGCCGGTACCTGGATAGGTGACCGCCTATTGGAATTTCAACTCGAGCGTTTTCGTGCTTCAGAAGGGACGTAAAGCCGTTGGTCCCAGTTATCACTTGTGATAGTCGTTAAGCTAGTTGGAGGCCTCCTAGGCGGCTTGAAGACTCCAACAGTAGGTTGACCACTAGCCTACCTCCACCGATCCGCAGTGGGCACGCGTGGTGGAGTATCTGCCCATTCCGTTTCACCTCATTTATGCAGGAGGCCTGTACTCAGCAATGGGACATTAAAGGTTGAAGTTGATAAGAGGTGTCCCTGTGCCGGCAGCGGACGGATCGACATTCGGTTCTACATCGCTTGTTCCCGCCCACTGCCAGTACAGTAAAACCTCGTGGAGCTTTGGTGACCTTACTCACCAAAAGACAACACCACATTAAAGTAATGCCGTGAAACTGCTTCGAATTTTCAACAGCAGAATCCATTATGCCCAACATTTCGTAAAACGAGGTACAGTAGTACTCAACTGATAAGGCGCGTCGTGAATCTTCGTTCGCACAGAAAAAAAAGTATGGCCCCGAAGATTAACGAAAGAATGCTTAAAACTTACAATCAACCTTAAATCACTACTATAAGGTTCATAATACACTGCAGCTGGTAGTACCGTCTTACTCGCAAGTCACGCCCCTCCGCACGGCGCGCGCTAACATGGCGGCAACTACCGACCAATGGCGATTCCCGCGCTTTGAAAATGTATCTTCTGCATAGGTACATCGGTAAGCAAAATCAGTTGGGTACTACTGTACGCTAGGTTTCATACAAATAATGTACATGCGGTATCTAGCTTGCTATAAATCTATGGATGCTACAATAACCTCTCAAGGCCTCGGCCTCGTTCCAACGTTGGCCTATTACAGCTACAAAAACAACCTGTATATAACTGTACATCTACTTTACAGCTGAGCACGTGTGATGCAACGGGGAAACGGGGATTCCCATTCATAACTTTAGCACGTGTAGGGATGGGATCATTGCTATGATTTTTAGTTTTTTAGTATTAGTTTGTTACTAAAGTAAGAAACTTTTTTGTTTTTATAACTTTAAAACATCGTTTAGCTGAGTATGATATACTAGGTATAAATCTGGAATATCATTCTCATAGAGTTATTTAAGATCTATTTAAAGGCAAGTATAATCGCTTTCCTGAATATTTTTGATTCTCATTCATAACTTTAGCACGTGTAGGGATGGGATCATTGCCATGAGTTTTAGTTTTTTTGTATTAGTTAGTTACTAAAGTACGTTTCTTTTTGTTTTTATAACTTTAAATAATCGTTTAGCTGGTTATGATATATGTGAATTGATGCAAATTATACACGAATTTTATTTCATCATTTTTACTCGCTTTCTTTACATCAAATTTTTTCAACAATGACAAGAGTACCTAATCTTTTATCTTAAAAAACAAACGTTCGAAAGTTCATAGACTACCTATTAATTCTCATTTTTGAACATCCTCCACAAGCAGAAAAGGTATCACTAATAACTAAATTACATCGTTCAGATCCTGGCAGGGTCGCCACAATGTGAATTGATGCAAATTATACACGAATTTTATTTCATCATTTTTACTCGCTTTCTTTACATCAAATTTTTTCAACAATGACAAGAGTACCTAATCTTTTTTCTTAAAAAACAAACGTTCGAAAGTTCATAGACTACCTATTAATTCTCATTTTTGAACAATATAGGTACTAGGTATAAATCTGGAATATCATTCTCATAGAGTTATTTGAGATCTATTTAAAGGCTTTTTCGCTTTAATCGCTTTCTTGAATATTTTTTCGGTGAAATCCTCTTTGCACTGGCGAAGTACCAACATTTAAAAAACTTTACTGTAAAAAATAATTCAGTAGGCCTTTATTATTACAGAAAGTAGAGCCTACGGAGTGCGCAAAGTACCTATCCACGGTATCACGGGCCCAAGTTGAAAATCTGTCACCAATTACGTA
The DNA here is from genome assembly GCA_951394255.1 of Polyploca ridens. NCBI lineage: Eukaryota > Metazoa > Arthropoda > Insecta > Lepidoptera > Drepanidae > Polyploca > Polyploca ridens. Next base: position 3,520,170 of record OX596262.1, read on the forward strand.
TCGGTGTGATTCGTTAGTTGCACTTGAGAGTCAGTTAACTTTGTAAAGCATGGGAACTCATCCTGGTATTATTGTCTATAGGCGAATATTTATAGTCACCTGCCTTATAACATAAAAGAGATGATCAGTAGAATTTAAATTCAAGGTGTGATATTACCTTATGCAAAGGAGTTTGGTGCATTTCATCAGCTGTGTTCAAATCCGCACCGGCCATTCTCAGCGACTCAATTTTCTTACTACATCCGCTCCTTGCCGCCTGAGACAGCAACTCCGCGACTGGCTTCACATCCGCGCCCGCCAAGTGAGCTCCGCATTGCAGAAGTAAGTCTATAATGTCGACACTGTCAATGTGTACTGCTGTCAGTAGTGGGCATTCTCCACATCTGTTGAAGATATTATTATTATTAATAGCATCAATAGGCTCTGGTAACTGCTTACTGATACTAGGTTCGTTTCCCACCCAAGAAAAAAATTGTACATGTTTTTTTTTTTATTAGATTTATGTCTGGATGTAAATAACTGTAAAAATTTCGTAAAAATCAAAATTTCTGGGATCCTTGATATCCTACTGCTTTTCAAATATCAAAGCTACGTATTTTTCCATTTCATTCTGTATAAAATCACTAATTTAAGACAGTTTTTTAATTAGTCTCTGACAGTTAAATATTTTTCGATGAAAAAAAAAACTTAAATTTACATAATTGCCTTCTTCTCTGAACTAATATTAAATTATAATAAACTATTGATTCTTACATTGAAATATATAACAAAGTTTCGCCAAGAAAAAAAGGAATTACTTGAACAGTACTTTCTAAATTAGAAGAAATAGTTTAGCGGGTGGTGGCGTTCTTGTGCGGGGAATCTTATTTTGCTCCGCCATCACCTCATTGACGCTTAAGCAAGCCATTGGCGTGATCTTAAGCCTTAATTTTGCTGTAGCCTACAGTTCCAATCGAATCGCCTATATGTAGGTAAATTCTTCGCATTATTGCATCAATCATTAATGCATCGCCCTTGAGTCTTCCGTTTCTGTTTTGTATATTTCACACTGTTATCTGAACACAAACATTTCATGGAATTACCATATGAAGCTCACGCGTAGTTTCTTGGCACAAGAGCTGACTGCGTTCAAAAATATTTACCTAACTCTAAGTTATCATAACCAAACGCAATATATATGCAACTATGTATTATAATAAATATCCTAACAAATATTATAAATGCGAATGTGAGTTTGTTTGTTTGTTATGCCTTCACGCCTCAACTACTCAACAGATAATCATGAAATTTGGCATGCAGATAGCCTATGGTATGGAGAAGGATATATGCATGCGGACAACTAGTAGCATAATAAATAAGAAAAGCGGCTAGATCAAGGGTGAGATTCAGAAAACAGTGGCTCCTGGAAGCCTAGAAGTCATGGTGAGAAAGTTCCTCTGTTTTGAGACTTGACCATAATATGTAACTAGGTGACTGTTCCCGATTCTCCTATAGTTTATATACAAATGTTAATGACTAGGCTGCCCCCCTTCGTTACTGAGATAAAAAGTAGCCTACAGCACTGGGGGATAATGGTAGCTTGCTATTAATGAACGCATCCAACATTACAGTACACGACTTCTTTTAGCGCACAGATTGCGGAAAGAGAAAAGCATGTTATGATTTTAATTCAATAAACTTGTAAGAAATTTGGTATGAATTTTTGAATAATTTATTTGATACTGAATCTTTTTCTATAGATAGTCTATACCTGATGTAGTCTGCACCCTTTTCAGATAGACATACCAATACACGGTATAACAAGGGATGTTTTAATTGCACCTCTGTTTAAAAATTACGCAAACTTAAAACTCTCCTCTAATTTACTTATTGCATATCAGAAAAATTACTGTCGTACAATTAAACTAACTATTCATCAAAACATGTTATATCATCCAGAACCGACTCGGGGCACTCCACACAGTTTGTTAGATTAGGTTAGCACTGTGACAATCCCGCTAGCTAAATGATCATTCAGTTCAAACAGTTTTGCATAAACCATAAAACTGATACTCAGTTTGATTTGTTGTGTTGGAATAGAGAGAATTAATGGTTAAGAGGACTCAATTCGTCATACTTTTCATACGAAACCTCTGTACTTATTATGGCGTTGTTAAACATTTTTCGTTAGATGTTTTGAACAAATTAGTATCTTGTGCACTATATCTAGCCTTGTCTAGGCGTAATTAAAAAAAGTGCGGAACACATTCAGTCTAAGCATCCGAAAAACAGCGTTTTTGCCTGAACTTTAGCCATATCTAATGTACCTATAAATTGTAAAAGTAAAGAAAACATTTAGATACCAGGCTTGCAAATGTATTGGAAATTCTAAATAACTAACTTTTTTTTCACAAACTTGTAACATTTTTTCACAAGAAGTACACGCCTGGAACAAGTTTTATGAATGCGAAATCATGAATGACGACCTAGCGAAGAGGCCGCGAGTGATCAGCGGAATTTACCGACTGATAACCGACGGCTCTGATGCTATCTCTCTTTTTTCGCAGTCAAACATTACGTTGGATGAAACAACAAGCTTTTAGACTATGCTCGCGTTGAAGTTGCGCCGGCCACAGAGGGCCGCCTTAAGGCATTAAATACATGCCTAATAATAATATCCAGGGATATTCTTCACACACTACAGCTACTTCAGCCTTGTTCACAGGTCTTTAAATAACATAATAATACATCACATTTATTCAGCATCTTGGTATATAGCATAGGAGATCGCGGGATGGAAAGTCGTGTATTCATACCTTGATCTAAAATGAACATTAGCGCCGTTCTTCAGTAAATACTCGACGATGGACATGTTGCCTTTGAGGATCGCTTCGTGGAGAGGAGTCTTGCCTTCCAAGTTGGGAGCGTTCACGTCAGCACCCATGTCTGGAATAAAAATTTCTTATTAAGATTTTTATTGTTCTTAAGAATTGTGACTTGATGCAATCAAACATAAAGTTAATCGATTAAAAACAAATTATTTAGTAGAGTAGTATGTAAGTTATAAACAATATCAATTTTAGTCGATTATTTTAATATAATGCAGTTACAACACTAGTGGTATAAATTATATACATTGCAATCTGCCTATTTCTAGTTTACCGCTGTGAATTTATCGGCGAATGGTTGCATAGATTTATTCCTTACAAATCTCCATACATTTTCTATGCTAGGGGAAGTCCCTGATATGAACTGAAACTAATATGTGCTGGTTACACATATGAGTCACTGGATTTTCCTGAATTGATAACCTACACAGAGGTGAAGAACTGCGCGACGAGAAAATGTGGGTACGGCAATAAGAAAAACAGAATGTTTTGAGTTTTATTTATTTCAGTCTGATATTAGTATGGTGTATAAAATATCTATAATACGAAATTACCATAGGGTATAGATACTTTCCTTAATTTAAAAAAAAAAATTCGTAAAAGTTAGCACAGTATAGTAGTACCCAATTAATATGGCTTACCGATGTACCTGCGCAGAAGATACATTTTCAAAGCGCGGGTAACGCTATTGGCCGACAGCTGACGCCATGTTAGCGCGCGCCGTTCGGATGGGCGTGACTTGCGAGTGAGACAGAACTAACAGCTGCAGTGTATTATGAACCTTATAGTAGTGGACTAAGGTTGATTGTAAGTTTTAAGCATTCTTTCGTTAATCTTCGGGGCCATACTTTATTTTCTGTGCGAACGAAGATTCACGACGCGCCATATCAATTGGGTAATACTGTATAAAGGTTTGCCATTTCTGACGAGTCTACTGAATATATGTATATATTTAGTAAGGTTTCAGATGGTTTTATGCTTTTCAATTATTTGTTATCCGTTGTATTTCGACGTCAACTTTTGTTATAATCCTTTATTGAAGTGAAGCCTCTTGGAATGGATTAGGAAGAGTAAATTAATATAGATAGGAATATTTATATTTTATGTAGCTATGTGGACTATTGGATAGGTACTTTAATTTGTACTAATGAGTGGCTTATATTTAACAAAAATAATAAACACAGTATAAAAGACACGTTTATTATAACAATTTTGTAATACAATTTTTGTAAAAATAAATCAGTACAAAATATAAGGAGAAAATAAAAAAAAAATAAGTACCTACTACAAGTTGGTTATATTTTTAGGCAAAAATAAATCACTACAAAATATTAGCTCAAAATACAAAACTATGTGAACAAAATGTTTTGACTAACATTAAATTCACGAAACACGTGGCTACGGTAACTGCTTACCATCAGGCGGGCCGTATGCTTGTTTGCCACATTAGTGGTATAAAAAAATACTTATTCAATATTGAATACTTACTAGATATAAATGTATGAACTGTATTTTTTTCATGATTTTGGTTTTAATAGCATATGTTTTATCTGCATGATACTCATGATAAGTAATAATCATTGTCTCTTGCTGATGCAACCTTTATATCTTCGGGGATTCCACCACCTGCACCAGGTCGACCCACCACTTCCGAGGTACTGATATTTTCCTGCACTCGTTCCTCTAGGCTTTGTCTAAACCATTTAAGGCAATCATCACTTTTCACGGTGAGATTGTGGTAACATATATCTATTATACAAATGCTTTTCAGTAACCATTAACGAACTTGCAAATGAGTATCGCATGCGGTACAAATTACCTGTCTTTGGTACTTACATACTTGCATAATAAATAATATAGGGAGCTTTTGATGGATGATCATAAAAAAATATAAGGCAAATTCAGTCGTTACTATTTTTGTTGTCTACTCTATCTATTACTAAACGTTAAGTTTAAAATCCAAAAACACTGCTGCCACGTATCTGTAATAAGTATAACTTCAATTACATGTACGTACGTATGTATTAATATTACAATTTTACTATTAAGAACGGTTTTCTTAATCAAATATAACATTTACCTTTCAGAATTTGGGAAAAAAGTGATGTTCAAACTTAACCAAAATACAAAAATAATCTTATTTTATACATTATTTCTTACACAATTTCTCAAATCAAATAATACTTGTCAGTCACATCTCTAAAGCTGTTTTATCACTGGTACTTTTAAGTTACAATTACAGGGTGTTGTTTTGGTCGGCGACAAGCGACCCAGGAGCGGTAGAATACATTTCCCGAAAATGGACTTAATTCCACTAATTACTGTAAATGCATTGAGAAATAACTTATTCAATTTGAAATAAAATTACCGCAAAGTATGGTTACTAGGCACGTGCACAGACTAGAGCTAGGCTCAAGCCGCCAACGACACACCCCTTTACTCCCTCGCATTCCCGTTGAGTATTATGTCTACACTTAAGCTTATTACATGATTTTCAAAAAAGAAATATTTTTTTATTTTTATTATTATAAAAAAATAAAGTATTTCTTTTTTTTTTTTAGCACCAGTATCATTTGTATTATGGACCCTGAGTCGCTCGTCGCTGACCAAAACAACGACCTGTATTATGACTATTACGAATTTCAGTCTTACGGACGCACTCAGAAACGTCAAGTATAATGGAGCTATCTCTAGACCTGTCCCTTTCTTTTGTTTTTCAATAAACAAAGATGGAGTAACATTAAGAGATCACTGAGTACGGCTTAAGTTTCCAAATCAGTCTTTTTGAAGTCTTCATCATCACACCTTCCAGTTGTCAGGTATCCCAAACGTTTGCGAATATAGGCGGACCAACCTAACATATAATAAAAATAATAGATGTTTTATTTTTATCTTCATTTTATTTATGGTTATTGGTAAAGCTGTTTATTTTTATTTTTATTTATGGTTATTGATAAAGCTGACATGTTCTTCTGTTTTCTTACTTGATCTCTTTCAAGACATATGGCCGAAGTATTCCCATTTGCGCACCGATTTTTTGAGCACCGATCCAATTCCCTTTTCAGCACCGATGCATATTTTGGATCGGTGCTCAAATGGGAACAAAAATTTTATTCGAAATCATTCCCTTTTGAGCACCGACGGTTTTGACTTTTGTAGCGTCTAGTGTTGTGGCGTCTTTTGTGACTTAATAATGAAAGCGAGTACACATGGCTACAGATCAAGCTATACATTTCCAGTATAAGCTGATCTCGCATTGTATAGGGTTTCCGTACAATGAGAGGTCAGCTTATATTGGAAATGTATAGCTTGATCTGTAGCCGTGCGTATTCTATCTCCCCAGTATATGTGGCCGAAGATTTTAAGCACTTAAAATCTAAAACGGAACAAGCTCTTTAAGCTGGATCATACTGTTTGGTGCTGGCTTCTAGCTTTAGGGAGGTAGCGATGTACCTCACAATGTTTTCATTCACTGAAAGTCTACGATCACTAGGTTTTGGATATACTATTATTTTATCTTGTTACACTAACTTGTTTTTAAGGCGATGATAGCTCAGTGGTAGTGACGTCGGATACCGAGACGAAGGTCCTTGGTTCGAATCCTACAATGGGCTTGAGCTTTCGGTGAAGGAAAACATCGTGAGGAAACCATAGCACGGTGGTAGGGTACTTTGTAGTACCCGCCTGGCTGGCTACCACCCTCATGTTGAAAATCTGTCGCCAAGCACCTTTCGGTGTGTTCCGATAGCTGCACTTGAGAGCCAGTTCCTTTCTAGGCTTTGTGTGCTTACCACCTTCGGCCGCATCATCACTTACCATGGTGAGATTGCGGTCAAACACAGGCCTATAAACAGTAAAAAAAAAAACTATTCCAATCCCATCCAGAACTTGTACTTGTAATAACTAAGCTAACATAACTTACCTTTGGTTAAAAAGTTGATGTTGCTTAAAAGTATAATCATACCATAAATTTAATTAGTTGGCGAAACTTTTCAATCGCATTTGGTACCTGTTACTAAGTACGTCTACATATATTTTTTAATTATCCTTACTATGTATGTTTGTTACTGTTTCTCGCAAAAAATACTGAACGGGTTTGGATGAAATTTGGCACACAGATTTTTATTGACGGCATTGACTGACTAACACAGATGAAAACGCTTAGAGAGATCTATCTGATATTTCTTTATTAACACAAAATAACATGTGATATTATGCAGGTATACATGGACCTTGTTCCATTATATCGTTGCTAACAAACATCCTAATTTACCAATTTATTATGGTTGTTTGTTACAATCAATGACGATGTATCATTGAATGGATAGAAATCAATTTGATTCGCATTCTATCATAGCCTTAATTGTTAAGAGGACTCTATTCGTCATACTTTTCATACAAAACCTCTGTACTTATTATGGCGTTGTTAAACATTTTTCGTTAGATGTTTTGAACAAATTAGTATCTTGTGCACTATATCTAGCCGTGTATTTAGGCGAAAATAAAGAAAAGTGTGAAACATATTCAGTCAAAGCCTCCGAAAAACAGCGTTTTTGCCTGAACTTTGGCCATATCTAATGTACCTACAAATTGTAAAAGTAAAGAAAACATTTAGATACCAGGCTTGCAAATGTATTGGAGATTCTAAATAACTAACTTTTTTTTCACAAACTTGTAAGATTTTTTCACAAGAAGTTTACTCCTGGAACAAGTTTTATGAATGCGAAATCATGAATGACGACCTAGCGAAGCGGCCGCGAGTGATCAGCGGAATTTACCGACTGATAACCGACGGCTCTGATGCTGTCTCACTTTTTTCGCAGTCAAAAATTATGTTGGATGAAACAACAAGCTTTTAGACTATGCTTGCGTTAAAGTTGCGCCGGCCACAGAGGGCCGCCTTAAGACGCCAGTTAGATTCCACCTATCATGCCGCCGGTCGTGGTTTCGATTCCAACTCAGGACATGCATATGTGTGAATAATCAGATCAGACCATGTGTAAATAATGTTCCAGGATATTTATTTATTTATCTACGGGGGTCTACGTTAGGTAGATCTAATCTTCAAATGTTTTGACGAGTTTTGAAAATATGGTAGAAATGTAGCAGCAACTACTAACAAGGGGTCCAACGAAACCAGAAAATTTTGAAAGTGGTCTACGAGAAAAAAAAGTTTGGGAAGCTCTGATCCAAGGAGCACTTTTATTCAAGTTAAGGACAGGATTCCTATGACATCTTAGGTATACTTAGAAGTAGAGTTTTAGCATTATTTCGCTCAAAGAGCGGCTCGACTGGGGAAGTGCCTCCACCTTACAGAATACCGCAACCAAATAACTTTATGTTGTGTTCCTGCGCGTGAGTAAGGTCGCCAGAGCTCATTGAGCTGCAGATTGGATATGCGGACTGCTGATAGCGATGTTAGTAATAAAAGAAATAAAATCAACAAACCTAGCAACTTTTTAACAACACTTTGGTCTTCTTGCTCGATGGCGTAGAGAAGAAGCGACGTGATCACCTTCTCTGTAGCTTCCATCAACTTCTTCGGAGACTGGATGTTCAGACTGGCCGCCAGAGCGTTTTTCAGGGTTTGATCCTAAAATACAATTTGGAATAATCAAAATCAAAATATATTTATTCCGAAAATAAATTACATGTTGGTATTATGGCAGTGCTCCCACATTAGGTCGCCCTGTGTCGTGGGAGACACGCTCTTCCTGTGAGCAGTTGCGTTACGGAATATAAAGAAACGAAAATTAAACAATGAAAATAACATCAAAACTTCTAAATTTGTAGTCATGATATGAAACAACAGAACTAGAAAATTAAGACAGACTGGACATGAGGATGTTTAAAGCGTATGATAATGTGAAGTTACAAGAGATTTAAAAGAGTCTAACGTGCTATCTTATGGTTTTCTCAACAACTTATTTATGTGAACATGGGATTCCTGTTTTGTTAGTAATTAAAAATAAGGCCAGGGGCCCAATTCTCACTTCCCTCGAACTAGCCTTCGAATCGAACTTACGGTTCGAGTCCTATTCGACTGTAAAATTTCGAGGGGCGGAGTCAATTCGAACGGTCCCGACCAATCAACGCTCTAGCTGACTGGTTTCCCTTCTAAATATGCCGGCCTTGAAATTGCCAGAATAACGTAACGTTCGTAAAAGTTAGAATTCGTGCTTTTTTCGATCGAGAGATCAGTTACGATTGGGTGAGAATTGAGCCCCAGGGACTCGATTCTGGACTCGAATTTATCACTCGTTGCAAATAAAGTTCGAACTCGTACTTTTTTCGAATGAAAATTCGAGTTCTAGCCCTCGAAACACCTGCTGTAGTCGCGATCGTTCGAAACGTAACTATATCAAATTCGATCACATTGATTGAAAATTCATTTAACTTTATATTAATTGCATTAAAATAATTTTGTAAATTGAGTTTTTGATTAAAGTTTATGTTCGGATTGATTCAGTTTATTATTGTTGAACATCGTGGTCCCTGCTAATAACAAATAAATCAAAATGGTCCCTGGTCAAGAAAAGGTTGGGAACCACTGATTTAGATTCATGTCTGTAGGTGCGCCGCACTTTTTAACCGACCTAAAAATAAGGGTCCATATAATACATATATGACGCATATGTTTTATCCAATATAGTCGATAATTATGAATTATGTGCAATTCTCGGTCATTGAAAAAACCTTGAGAGAAAAACTAAGTAGAAAGTTATTACGCATCGTAGATTTGTAATCAACTAGTAAATCACAAGACAACGTTTTATAGGTTAGTTTATTGTAATCTTTATGCAATAGTATTATGTCATATATTTGTTTAACTCAAGAGGAGAATATTGCATACTTACTGCATAATTAATTCTATATCTATTGATTAGATAAAATACTGGTTATTTCTATCTAATATAGTCATAACATACTTAATTGTAATTCATCTGTACTGCTTTAGAGTGTGGAATGGAATGTTATATTTTTTTCTACTTTTTATTGTTAATTGGAGAAAAAAAAGCCAAGCATAGTACAGTTTCTTGCCGGATTCTTCTCAGTTGAAAGCCGAGTTCCGAACCGGTGCTAACTTCAGTAAATGTGACCTTCATAAATGCCCTTCTAAATAAATAGCTTTGACTTTGACTTATGAACTTTTATTTAAACCGATCTCGAAAAAAAGGAGGAAATTCTAAGTTCGACGCGTATGTTTTAAAAAAATGAATTTTCTCCGATTACTCGCAAATGACTTATCCGATTTGGATTGATTAAAATGTCTTTTTTTTATTTTGTAAGAGTTTGATTTGGTTATGGAATACGACGTCAAAAGTATTTACGGGACCAACTCCAAAATCTTAGCTTGATTAAAATCAAAATCTTATTTAAAATTGTATAGTAGACCACTATAATACTGACTGTTGTCTGCAAAACTCAATCTCCTGGGGCTATCTTAAAACCTGGGTTTTACTAGACTTGACTTAAACCTTCATGTGTAATAAGGGGGATAGTTAGGTAGGTACATTCTAAATAAAATACATTATAAATGCGTAGAACTTTGCGGCCATATTGATAATAAAAGCAAGTAAGAGACGAAAGTATTGACGCTAATTGAGTACCACAGATAAGACAAAAATCAATAGACTATAGGTTCTAATGATAACATTATGCCGCCCTACGATAATCCGCCCGTGGTTTTCCTGCCCTCAACCACAGAGCAACTACAAGTAGGTAACTAATACAATGAATATAGAGATACCATTGTCTTCTAAATATATGTATATAATGTCTGGTAATAAATAATAAGTACTTATTACTTAATTATCGTCGCAATAATACGTATGAACTTTTGTTTAACGTTGATTTAATGTACAGTCAAAGATATAAATATGTATACGTATTTTCACTTTGTGAAATTCAAAAGGACAATTTACCTGCATAATATCTCTTATTTGAATCGATAGCTTAAGGAGAAAATCCTTCTGTCCTTGACTGTACCTCTGAGGAAATGCAGGGCGGCAGCTAGTTCCTAAAGATTAATTGACTCAGAGGCACTTTAGGTACTACTTGATCTATGGCATATTTTGCGACCACAGAGCACAAAATGCAATAATTAACAATGCAGTCTTATCCCATTGTTTTCCAATTTCCGTCGAGAGTGGTGATAATTCATTTATCACTTTTTAACCACAGAAGGAAAGTTTATTTTGTTTGAATTAAACGAGTAACTACTTCATATAAGGAACGAATATAACTATATGTGTTATTTATCGCTTAATAATTTAATTAATATGCATTTTATACTTTATGATGATACAGAATGAATTTAAAGACTCGGGCTAGTTTCCTGAAAACATATATTTAGTCCTTCAGTTAGATTATAGCAAAATATTAGACACATTTATTCGTTTGTCAATTAAACAAAAAAAGCGAAAATATGGTGCGTTGTCCGCGTGACGTCACAGTTTGCAATACTTTTAGTAAACTATGACGTCACGAGCCCCCACCCGCGAACTATGACGCGCTTTATCTTCATTGATTTGATTAAAGCAAAAAATACGTATCGAATATTTTATGATTATCTAACTGATGCGATGACGGACTACTTTTTTCCCAAGAAACATCCCTATTGTCGGGGTAGTTTGGATTACGGAGAGAAGTAAATCTCCTTCAAATATGGCCCTGATGCACTTATGAACGTAACAAATTGACTCTACTCAAACATGATAGGGAAATATCGTTACAATATGTACCAAGAAATTTCCGGCATGATACTCAAAATAAGAACAAGATCTTCAATAATCCATACTAATTTTATAAATGCGAAAGGAGCTGGCTATCTCTTTGTTACCTTTTCATGACTAAACCGCTGAACCGATCGCGATGAAAGGCACGTAGATTCCCTATGATATGGAGAAGAACACTAATTTTAATCCCGGGAACGCGGGTGAAAAAGGGGAGAACAATTAGTACACCAATAAAATTAAATATCATACCTGTATTGCCATTGAAGACATATTCGTCAGTTCGCCTCGGATATTTGTCTCCATCATCTGAAAATTAGATTCAATTTAATAACAGCATGAAATAAAAACAGTTTTTTCTATTATTTTTTTCAATGTCCCATATCTTAATATATAAAATGATAAACTGATTGTTGATATATCAGCCCACAGCCCAAACCGCTGGACCTAGAGATTTGAAATTTTGCACAAAGATACCTTATATAGTGGAGGCATCCACTAAGGAAGGATTTTTGGAAATTCCACCCCTAAGAGGGTAAAATAGGGGATGACAGTTTGTATGCAAGTCCGTCAGTTTTGAAGTTAGGATCTTCAAATTTCGTGTTTAGGCTGACGATTGAAAATTAATGTGTAGTTATCTCAGCGTTTGTGATAATTCCACCACCGAAGGGAGGAAAAGGGGGATGAAGTTGGGTATGCAAGTCCTTCAATTTCAAAGTAAACTTCACTAAATATATTATTATACGGTGTAGGCATCCACTAAGGAAGGATTTTTAGAAATTCCACCCCTAAGGGGGTAAAATAAGGGATGAAAGTTTGTATGAAAGTCCGTCGGTTTTGAAGTTAGGATCTTCAAATTTTGTATTTAGGCTGACGATTGAAAATAAATTTATACATGTTTCAGCTTATTTGACCATTCCACCCCCGACAGGGTGAAAAGGTATGGGATGTATGTAAGTCATTCAGTTTCAAAGTAAACGTCACTTAATATATTATTACACAGTGTAGGCAACCACTAAGGATTTTTGGATATTCCATAAAATAGGGGATGCAAGTTTATATGAAAGTCCATCAGTTTCGAAGTTAGGACCTTCAAATTTTTGTTTAGGCTGATGATTGAAATTTAATTTATATGTGCTTCAACGTTTTTGATAATTCCGATGCCGAAAGGGTAAAAAGGGGGATGAATTTGTGTATGGAAATACACTCAATTTATTATTTAAGCTTATGGTTATAAACTAACGCAACGAATATCGGTGTTGTTGGAATTTGAACCCTTAAGGAGTGAAAAGGGGGAGTAAATTTAGTATATGAAGTTCTTTATTTTTTGAGTGAAAATTACAAATTTTATTATTTTGGCTTATGGTATTGGCGTATTGAAATAGCATAGGATGCAATGACTCACGTAAACAACATCAGGAAAAAGAGAGGAATTGGTATTAAAACAAAGATCCGATTAATACGAGCATTGGTATTCCTCATTTTCATGTATGGAGTGGAAGCGTGGACTATAGGTACTGGAGAAAGAAAAAGGATTGATGCATCCGAGATGTGGTGCTGGAGACGGATGTTGGAAATACCTTGGACCGCTAAACGCAACAATGCATCAATCCTATCACAACTGTAAATTAAAACTCGATTGTCCATCATATGTCACCAACGTATTCTTTCGTATTTCGGCCACATGGTGCGCAAAGGCGATGAAAGTTTGGAAAAACTGATCATAGTTGGGAACACGGAAGGAAAACGACTACGTGGTCGTTCACCAACTAGATGGTCCGATCAAGTAAAAGACTCATCGTCCTCCAAGTTTTACACCGTCGTAAGGGACGGGTTGGACAGAAACCGGTGGAGGCAGATCATCCGCTCTAGAAGCAAACCCGATGCTGACCACGATCCTCAGACATGAGGGAAAGACTATAGAGAGAAAGACTATAGAGAGAAAGAGAGATAAGGCCTCCAAAATTGTGCTGTGGAACTAGACTACAAGTAACAGCTCTCCGCCGCAATGTTATTGAGGCCAAAATATTTACTGGTTCTGTCAGACGAGAAACAGTATTCTTGCCGCGTATACCATTGATCCCAAATCACCTTCCGTTTGAATTTAAAAGATAACAGTTCCTAATTATGGTTTGTTTCGCGATGGCTATTAATAAATAACAGGGAAAAACTCTGAAATTTACTAGAGTTGATTTGCGGCAGGACTGGTTCAGTTTTATGTGGCATCCTCGCATGTGAGTTCTCAATCTAGATGAACTTTTATCAATATCACACGTAGTGGCGGACAATAGCCATGAACAAAGCTCTATATTGTTACAATGATTCATATCTTGAAAAAAGAAATAATCTACGCGGACGAAGTCGCGGGCTATAAAGCTAGTATTTTTATGTAGCATGCAATCCGACTGGTAGCAAACGATTACCGTAGCCGAGATATCTTTCACGTGTTACCGACCCTCCCCCCCCCATGAGCTCTGGCGACCTTACTCACGCGCAGGAACACAACATAAAGTTTCATTGCCCGCCTTGCCACCAACATGTTCCGGCGGGCCGACATGTCAAAACTGCCCCATGTGCAGAATTTGGCTCCGCTGCACAGTCGGCCCCCGGAAGGCAAGGCGTACGCGCGGGAGTTGATAGCGGCCCCGCATACCTGACTCCACACCGTACCTAACTTCATGCCGCCCCCACCGCCGGTCGCCAGCTGGGCGTTACGCGCCCGCCAGGCTCGATAGGCGGCTGAGCTGCATGAAGATTGACTAGCTGCCATCACAGCAGCCTTTTTACCCGGAAATAACCAACTCCAAGGCCCTATGCGTTTTCACGCATAGCGATCATCGCAACCTCAATTCAGGGGCCATCCGGCCCCGCCATTGATTCCCCGGCCCCCGCAAGGGGTCGTGTGACGTCCCCAAAACATAAAGTTTGACTGCGGTATTTTGTAAAGTGGAGGCCCTTCCCCAGTCGAGCTGCATGCTTGATCGAAAAACGCTTAAAATTAAATGGGCTAAGCTGTGCAGGTCATATAATACCAAAAAGTAGATAACCAGACGGCTCACGGTTTCATGAGCGCACACACATGACCTTATTGCTGACAATTTAAAGATCGATATTGCGTGATGCTGGACTTAATGCAAAAGACGCAAGCAGATCGGATTTAGTAAATTAGCAATACGGTGTCAATTTGAGATTCCATCACAACTCTTTAACAAACAAGAGTACTCTATTATGTACTTTTATATAGCACACATATTGATTCAGGCATTAGAAAAGAAACTGATTATATGGTTCAGATCAAAAAGAAAGCTTAAAATAGAACCCTAAGGCGCCGATCCCACAGAGAAGAGTTCTAGAGTTCCACGTTCTGAGTTCTGCATTCCGCGTTGACTGTAAGGTATGGGGGCCTTTGAAAGTAAAAAAATGTATGATGTGCGATCAGTAGCGAATATTGCAGAACTCTAGAACTCTAGACTGCTTGCTGTGTGCACAATAGTCAACACGGAATGCTGAACTCGGAACTCGGAACTCCAGAATTCTCTCTGTGGGATCGGCGCCTAAAGGTGTCAGAATTTGGTCTATATACTGCACCAACATAAAAACTAACAACCTTAGCAGTAGACCTATAAGTTAATGGTATATTTACCTCCTTCTTCTCCTTAAAGCTGAGTTCATTCTTGGACAACACGTAGGAGAGCTTGGTGAGGGCAGCCTCTGGAGTCATGTCGTATCCTGATACCACGCCGTATTTCGCTATCAACTAAATCATCAAGACAATGTTCTAATTCAAAACATCCAGAAAGGCACACAAGAAGGACGAATTCAATAAACATAAGTTATTGAAGTTAGATGAGAGTTTTGAGACACACCGGAATTGAATTTGGACCAAGCTCGAAACATGAGGTCTATTCAGCATAGATTTTCTCTACTTTAATATTAGCTTTTTGCACTGCATTTGATATCGTTCTAAAGTTAAAAGAGTCAGCTTGAAGACGGTGTTGTCATTTTTTATGTGGAAACGTACATTTTTGCCATTTGAAGTTATAAAAATTAACAAAGCACGGTCCATACTAATTAACATTTTTGGCGTAAACGAGAAATGGGAAAGTAAATACAATTGATGTTTTCAAATGCTGACTTTTCTATCTTTTAAATGATACCGAATACAGTGCCTTACATTAACATTAAAGAAGAGAAAATCATTGTTACACCTATTTTGTATGAAATTTCGAGCCTGGGCCAAATTGTATGCCAGTGAGTGTATAAGTGCACTTACTTGTCCAGTCTCATAGAGCGAGCTGACGGAGCCGGAGTTGCACTGAGTGATGATGACCATCAGCACGCCTCTCTTCACGGCTGCCTCGATCACGTCCAAAATGTCCTGACTATTTGACGGGATGTTGCCTGCCCCATAACTTTCTAATACTACACCTATATGGGAAAGACTTCATGTTACTATAAACTGCTTTTTATTCTTTCTTTTTCTCTATTTCTCCCTAACGGTTGTGGGAGATGATTTGTTATGAAGTGACACGCAAAACCTAGAAGGATGTCGATTTCATGACCGTCTACCTGATAGTAATATGGTCACCGTTGCCTACAGACATTCGTAATACCAATACGTTGCAAACCTTAAACAGCTCCTTGTGTAATAAGCTCATGTCGCAAATACATCGCATCATTATAGTATTGACAAAATTGTAATCAGTTTTTTATACGGTATCGTCTAATCGAGTTCTAGGTGTGATTACGCCTTGTAATGAAGAGAAGAAAGAAGAGAAGAAAATGAATTTATTTCCCAGAAACACACAAATAACAACAAAAATAACAGAACAGCAAAATTAAAATATGAATAAATATCCTATCTGTGCGTGTCTAAAGAAAAAGGCGGCCGACTCAGCCTAATGTTGAGGTGGGGTACCTCAACGCTGATATTCTGTCGTCGCCTCGCGAGTGTGCGTCACGAATATCAGTGGGAAACGACCAGTGGTGGTGTTTTAGACTTAAATAATCGAACGTTAATGATATTGTAATGATAGAAAGTTACTATCTCTAGGATGATATCTACATAGTTTAACTGTAGTGTGTTACCGGTGTTTCCAGTAGAATAATAAAACCCAGCTCAATCTGTCATCATTTCGTTCTTACCTTCAATCGGTGGTTGACAGAATGCCTCAATCACTGAAGCTCTGATACTGGGAAAAATTCGTAACAGTCCCACATTCTTGCACATGCTTGCGTGGATGTTACACTTCTTAATAACGGTGGGTTTGAAGATTGCAGTCTTATTAACTTCCATCTCGATGCCAACTTCCACCAAGGGGACGCAATTGGGAGAGTCGAATGCAAATAGGTCGTTCGCTGAGACTTTACGAGTCCTAAATAAGGATATTTTAATATTAGTCTCATCAACTATGAATGAATACAAGAAATGAATGCCATGGAAAAAGCGGCAATCGTCAGTTTAACTAATGGAGCTTGAGAGAGAAACCTTAGCTCAGTACGTAGAAAATAATAAACTAAATTCATGTTCCTTATTACTTTACTTCATAAAAATAACCGTAACTAAAACAAAATTATTATTTCATACCTGTTCCCCCGGTAAAGTTTACTTCCAAAAAATATGGTGACTTCTGGAATGTTGAATGCGCCAGCGATCAGCAAGGATGAGACAAAGTTGTCTGCACCATCGCTCCGCGGCTCAAATATCGGAATCTAGCGTTAAAGGTAAAAGGACCATAAATACACGTTGAAAGCCAGAAGTGGTGATGAATTTTTGAATGTTAGGTGTCAAAGAAAGTGAACGAAATTTACCAGAGACAGAAAGGATGCTAATTTGGCAAATGTATTAGAAAATGGAGCCTACATCATCAATTTACAGTAACTAATGAATTAGATGATAAAGCTGTATCTACTTACTTGAGAGCCGGTGAGCACGACAGGCTTGCCGATGTTCTCGAACATGAAGGAGAGCGCGGCCGCCGTGTACGAGAGCGTGTCGGTGCCGTGCAGCACCACGAACCCGTCGTACTCCTCGTAGTACTTCTACATGCACCGTCATAGCATTAGACCAGGCCAGGACAAGTACCAAAACATTTATAAGTTTTGTGAACACAAGATAAAAACCTTACAACAGAATAATTAATTGGAAGAATAATGCTGCCGTGGTTTTCCCAATGGAGTACAGCATGGGGTTCTTCAAAAAGGGTGTGAAGAGATTTCTGCAGGGTCGGCAACGCGCGAGTAACACCCCTGGTGATGCAAGCGTTCATAGGCTGCGGTAACCGCTTACCATCAGGCGGGCCGTATGCTTGTTTGCTAACTAAGTAGTATAAAAAAAAAAAAAGAATGCAGAACACACACAATGCTAGAGATATTTAATATGCATACCATCACATCTTGGGCAATCCTTATCCATTCTTTTTCAGTCATATTTGAGGAATCCAACAGCGTCTCATATTCATATATTTTGTATAAGATTCTGACATCAATATCTTTGGCATCTGTGAAAAGAAGTGCCTTTAATAAATTTCCTTGCATTATTTTAGGGATAGATTTATTATTGAGATAATCTGACTCTTTAAACAATATGGTTATGTTTGTCCATAACATGACCATGATTAGTGAAGTGGCCGAAGGTTACCACCTTACACAAAATATAGAAGGGAAATCTCATTCAAGTGCAGGGGCCCAATTCTCACATCCCTCGAACTAGCCTTCGAATCGAACTTACGGTTCGAGTCCTATTCGACTGTAAAGTTTCGAGGGGCGGAGTCAATTCGAACGGTCCCGACCAATCAACGCTCTAGCTGACTGGTTTCCCTTCTAAATATGCCGGCCTTGAAAGATAGAGTTCGATCGAGCGATCAGTTTCGATTGGGTGAGAATTGGGCCCCAGCTACTGGAAGACACCAGTTGGTAGGTAGTTCTTGGTCTTTATCTTTTATGGCAATATGCACGATCCCCTGTCTCTCCCTACTGAACGATCTAGTTTAGCTTTTAATCTTTTCTGAAAAGATGGCACTTTCATACTTTTACAAACTCATTTCATCAAGATCATTAAAGGCTTTTTCATTGGATAATTTTATTTTCACACATGGTACAATAACTGAGTGCAAGTAAAATAAAGAACAGACCTGGTAACACGAGGAATGACGAATCGAAATCCGGCTCGCAAATTCTCTGCCTCCACACCGAAGCGTCGTGTAATTGTGGGAACCCCCGAATCAAATTCTCGAACACATTCTTTTGGGGTATCAGTACTGTAGAAAGTAAATTAGCAGATGAGAATTATTGACGGGATTTTAGTCTGCTGCTAAAACTATTTTAGAATTACAGTATTCTGCAGTTTCGGTAAACATGATTGAAGTTACAATCTTATCTCATCTCTCTAACTAATCCCATCTGATCTCACTAATATTATATCAATTTGAAAGTATGGATGTTCGTTGTTTGCGGCTCAATCACGCACAAACGGCTGGCCGGATTTTTATGTAATTTAGCACACAGATAGAATATGTTCCGGATTTTCCCAGGGAAAAAAGTACTCTAGTTGTTAATCCAGAACATATTCTATCTGTGTGCCAAATTTCATCCAAATCCGTTCAGTAGTTTTTGCGTTAAAGAGTAACAAACATACATCCATACTCAAAATCTTTCTCATTTATAATATAAGTAGAATCGTCATAATAGTTCGAAACCAATTTCCTAGATAAGGTTATAGGAGCAATATCTATACTTAATAGAAAGATAAAAATTAATGGAGTAATCGGGCCGCACTGTTTACTTTCTATGGCAAAAGCAATTTCATATTCTTTCAATATTAATGCCTACCTACCTATATTTAAAGAGAGTTTTTGCGTGAAGGTCGTATATTGGATCTAATCGTACTTATAAAAGAGGAAGACATGGCACCCACGTCAGTGCGTGGGATACCAAAATTACGTCTAACTGACTGTGTTATGGTCTTGTTTGCATAAGCATTCTTGCTATTTACATGTAAATATAGTGTCAATAATAAATAGTACTGTTTGCTGCGCTTACACGTCAGCTTGGCGTAGTGTTCAGTTATTGACCTACGGGTTGTGAAATAGGTACTATTATATGTATTTTCCCCTATTTATTTTAATCTAAGACAGAATGCAATATCTATCTGCTTATAACTATGTCCGTTATTACGCTTATAGTTCAAAAAACCCTACACCGATTTTGATGCTTTTTTTTAAACTAAGATATCGGTAAATTATCATACGACCCGCCTGATGGTAAGCGGTTGCCGTAGCTAGATGCTTGCAACACACGAGGCATCACTCACGTGTTACCGACCCTTCCATCCTCCCAAATTGATCGAGTCGAGCTCTGGCGACATTACTGACGCGCAGGAACACAACATAAAGTAGAGTAGAGATGCCTTTTAGATAGCCCCAGCCCTTTTTGTTATACGAGATTAGAAAGTAACAGATACATTTAAGGCCGGGTTTTTACTAGACTTGACTTAAACCTTCTTTGAAAAGGGATAGAGTGTAGAGTATAACCTCCTTATTATAAGATATTAAAAAAAACATGATTAATTTATTGCCGAAAGTCTATAATTAATTAACGTTCGTAAACTGTGCCTTATTAGGGCCTATATTTGAATGAACCATTTTTGAATTTGAATTTGACCCAAGAAAAAGTCGGCCACTAAAGGTATAACAGTTACCCTTTGATATTTTACATGAATATTATTACCAATCAGCATTGAGCTACTATTACTATTGAGAAGCTATCATAAGCAAAGGTTATGTCCCATTTTTTTTAGAGTCAACAAAAGTTCTCTTTAGCGCTGAAACAATAATTAGTCGTCTAAGTAGACAGTAGAAACACGTAGCGCTATTAGAACGCTTTTAGGAGTATTTTTCTCGCAAACACCGTGATTTTCACGGCGCTTACGCGTTTCGTTCATCGTTCTACAACAACAATTGTGGCCGGATGGCCTCAATTGAACGCAACATAGTTGTGATGTGTGGTGTCTTCTCTATACGTATAGCTCAATGAGCTCAATGCCAATCAGCTGTAGTGTGAACTATGAACTTATTTATCGACGGTGTTTCCCTCACGGTTACTTTGTCGACATGACTGTATTTTTATATGAACTCATAATTATGCTGATAAGTAATTACTACACTGTCCACTTGTGGCCGATTCCTCTAATTTACGAACCGTTATCCGTTAAAATTTAGTCTCTTATATCTTTACTAATAATGAAGCAAAGACCTCAAAGCTTTGCATAGCAGACCCTCCCATATGGCAGTAGCTATCACAGGTAAAATTAGCTTACGAAATCTATATGCCCAGTTTGGCGATAAAAAAACCTACCATTGGTAAGCAAAACGATTCGTTTTTGTTTATAGAAACCGGGCATAGGATGATCGCTTTTTGACGTTTAACAATGCCAAAGCAAAATTAACCTAATAGCAACAACTCAAAAAAGTTTACACAGCATACAAACTTTTTCTATCTACTCTAAGCAGTGTTATTTTTCAATTCAATTCTTATTTATGGCTTTTATGTTATTTTTTTGTTGTTTTTATAAGCGTTTGTTTTTGTTGTTTTTTTTATATTATCTGCATTCCGTGTCAATATTTTGTGATGTCAAGGACTTTTTGGCGGGAACTTGCAGAGTGACGTTGTGTCTTCATTTTTATTTTCATAAATTCGTGTATTTTGAGTTTTATTGCATATTATCCATTAAAGTAAGGTGGTATTTTATCCATTAAAGATCAATTCATGTGCACCAGTGAAGTGAAATGAAATGAATATGTGTATCGTGACTTTTCAAGTTGTCTCAAGAAGTCCGTGAAAATTTTTAGTACAATGACCACCATTGTACTAAAACATGACTATTATGGACGGTGACTGACTGAGGACTATGTGAAAGTGATTCATTGTGACTAGAACTTATAATATTACTTGAAATTGGCAAAATACACAAGCCGTGTGAAGCCATTGAAGAAAAAAAAAAGAAGTCTATTATCTATTATCTAAAGCGCGAATATTTGCTTGCACATTATGACTGATCAGACAAGTAGATATATTTTCGATAGTTTTATTGAGAATCCCTGCGCTGATTTAGGCACTGTTCCTGCCCATGATGCTATTATTGTTGTCATTACGTCAGATTGTGATTAAATACTGCATAATTGCTAAAGTATGCGGTAATAATAAGTGATACGAAGTAATTAATTATATACCCTTTGTAAGTGATAATAAAGACTATTTACAATAACACTCGATGATATGAGCTATTACATAAGAGTAATTAGGTACTCTCGTGAGATAAAAATCCAACATATAAAATTATGTTTTAGATAAAATTTAACCTAGAAACGTAAGACGTAGTTTATGAAGCATGACAAATGGTTTCAAACAATTTTCTTGACTATTATTTTGATTGTTTATAAGAATTAGTAATACGCCTTAATAATGTAATTATAAAAAAAATGCAATACAGCCAGAGGTAGTTAAGCTTAATTATAGTGGTTTTAACTATAAAAAAAGCAATGACAAGACTACTTTGACATTTAGTTCTGGCGCCAATTTCTAGAAAAAAAAAAACTTACCACCGTCTGAATTCTTCACCATTCCAATAGTACCACCGGTATAAATACCCAACACTCTCCTCTCATTTCTTCCCGCAATCTTCAAGTTAGCTGTATTAAAACACACATTCTTAAAATTCGTCACATTTTTTTCCATGATTCCATTTACACCATTTTCACCACCGTTCGAAAACACTATGTCACCATTTTGAATATTTTCGCGCGCTTCCACTTTGACATTTTGTTTCAACGTTGAAGACATGTTTTTTTGTACTCTCAACCAGTATCGATAAGATGCGTCCGATACGAGACAGAAACACAGACTGATATACGGTATGTCGGAACGTTTCACAAACGAGGAGACTGCTCTAGCCTTGAATGAATCGCAAAATCATAATGCATTTTACTTGCACTTAGAATTGCAATATATAAGACGTGAAACGTTTTTCCCGGCCATAGACTAGTCTTCTTTTAACCGATGAAAAAAAGGAGGAGGTTTACAAGTCGACGCATATATTTTTTTTACAATGCAAGTTAGTCGAATAATAAAAGCCCTATACATTGTTGGTTTATTCAGAAATGCATAATTTTCATGACAATGATATCAGATAATTCATTAATCATAATAAATACCTATAGTTTATAATCTACGTTTGATACATAGGTATCAAAGTAAAAATCTTTAGTCAATACAAATTTTGATATTATTACCTATACTCATTAATAAAAAAACATGCTAATAAAATGTTCGAAGCATCCATCGTTCCTTATACAGAGTGTAATAAAACGATGTAGGCATATTTAAGAGGGCAAAACCGCCAACTCCATACCGAAAAAACAAATTAATGTTAATAAAATAAATGTAACACCATCCAATAACTAATATTTAGACTAGATCTACCTATTCCGGAATGTCCTTGTCTCTTGATGTTTTTTTCTCAAGGATAAATATATAATTTCTGTAGATTTTTACATGTCAAGTCATTAGGAATATTAATGAGTTACCTATACTAAAAAAAATATTTATATACGGGATCGGTCAATTAATTTTACGACGACTATTGCCCCACCTAAACGCCCGCGTTTCATTAGGCAACAATAATAATAAATACCAAACGCAAGAGGACGGCCTATCGGTAATGTCCTTAATAAGATGTAAATAAGCCAAAATTGTTATCAAGAGTAGACTTAATTGATCGAAATATATGGTTAACTATCACGATTAGGTGTCAAGCATTTAAGGCTGGTGTCTCGTCAAAATTTTCGGGATCTTTGAGATCCTACTGCTTTTCAAATATCAAAGCTAGGTATTCGTAACTTGTATACATACGTTGTTTTTTTATTTCATCATGCATAAAAACAGTTTGTTGATTAATTGCATTTTGTGATTGATTGACTGATTACGCGGGGAGTCGTGTCTTGCTCCGGACTCTTTAGGCCATTGAGCAACTTCTATGAAGGTAAATCTCACAGAGCACGGAATCTATCACGCCCCTGTCGCGTATAGCGTGATATGGTTCCGTACACTGTGGTAGAAGTAGATTAGAATTGCATAGAATGGAAAAAATGGTCTTTGATATTGAAGGGCCTAGAAAACCTACCATAGACATACAAAAAATCTGGGTGGAGCGTCGCCTTGACGAAATGAAGCACCCGAAGTATGCCCCGGTCGTCTTGTGCACAAGTTACACCATAGATAATACTTTGGCTCGCGGTAAGAACAATCACACCATAAACATTTTTATCTAAAATGTTGCTAAGACATATGGCTCGCAAAGTCAAAAAGTTATCAGATCTCATGTAGAGCCAAGCTTATAACTCTACATGCCGTAACTCTAAAAGCCCTAACTTCACAAACTCTACACCGTAGTCAAAATATGTGGCTTGGCCGTTCCGCTACCGTCACGTGGGTGGGTGGTGAAAAATGTATTCACTGTCCATAACTTTTTTGTTATATCAATAATTCTTGTAGTAGTGAAACGGTCAAGCCACATATTTTGACTACGGTGTGTAGTTTGAGTCGTGCGCTCCATCTAGATTTTTTGTAGGTATATCTATGTAAATAAAATACCTAACTACGTTTTTTTAGTTATTTGCCAGAGTGGAATTATATTAGAGTATCTAGGTAACATACTTACGTATGACCTAAAAGGCAACGAGATGGAGCGTGAACGCAGGACTCTGGCTGTACTTTGTAACATAACGTGCATTTCAATTTCTTTGGACCAATGCTTCTTTGGACGATTTGGACGATCAATATTTTTGACTTAACATTGCTGTCAATAAAATCCCTGTCAATTTACTTCAGCCTTATTTTTGCCAATATCAAGTCGCTTTCATTTGTATCTTTTTCTGACCACTTTTCTCTTATCCTCTTAGGATTTGGCTAGATTAAAACGAGGTTTTAGCTATAAAAAACTACCATCTCAATTACTCATCCGTATACTAAAAATATAAATTGGTTTATCTCCTCCGAAAACAGGTACCAACAGTGGTAGGAGGACACATTATGCAACCCGACGAGTCCGAAAAACTGAATAATCACGCGGAAAAACGCTTATTTTTTTGAATACCAAGAAAGTGTAAACAGTAAGCTACTACGCTCATTAGTTAAAATAACCTCTTGAATCATCAACGGCGCAATAATTATTAGAGGAGAGAAAAAAAGTTTCCCGCGCTTTGAAAATGTATCTTCTGCGCAGGTACATCGGTAAGCCATATTACTTGGGTAGTACTGTACTACCGTGCTTTACTATTCGATCTAAAGCAGTATTATAAAATGTTTCTTTTTGCTCAAATTCAAGATATTGGGTCAATGGCAATGCTATATTTCTAAAAGACAATTTATTAGATCTCCATCGTAATCAAATTCATTATTTGATACTTTTCCTGGCGTGCTCTAATGCTATGACGGTGCATGTAGAAGTACTACGAGGAGTACGACGGGTTCGTGGTGCTGCACGGCACCGACACGCTCTCGTACACGGCGGCCGCGCTCTCCTTCATGTTCGAGAACATCGGCAAGCCTGTCGTCCTCACCGGCTCTCAGGTAGGTACAGACAGCTTAACCATCTAGTTTATTAGTTAGTACAAATTGAAGACCTCTGTAGGCTCCATTTTCTAATACATTTGCCAAATTAGCATCCTTTCTTTCTCTGAAAAATTTCGTTCACTTTCTTTGACGTCTAACATTCAAAAATTCATCTCCAGTTCTGGCTTTCAACGTGTCT
Organism: Polyploca ridens; assembly: GCA_951394255.1. Taxonomy (NCBI): domain Eukaryota; kingdom Metazoa; phylum Arthropoda; class Insecta; order Lepidoptera; family Drepanidae; genus Polyploca; species Polyploca ridens. The sequence continues at coordinate 3,545,579 of OX596262.1, forward strand.
TTATGGTCCTTTTACCTTTAACGCTAGATTCCGATATTTGAGCCGCGGAGCGATGGCGTAGACAACTTTGTCTCATCACTGATGATCGCTGGAGCATTCAACATTCCAGAAGTCACCATCTTCTTTGGAAGCAAACTTTTCAGGGGGAACAGGTAAGATTAGAGCAAAGCCTAGGGCAAACTTATGAGATACCTTTTACATGATTAAGGCTGCAGATTATGATAACTTCAGTAGCTCTGACCTCGACAAGTGCTTCGCAAATGGCTTTGAATTTGACTTTGACAACTCGGGAAGGACTTCCGATATCCAAGAGGATTATCTACTGCATTATATTTTTAACTGAATTATCGCTATAACTATTACCTAACCATATAGGACCCGCAAGATTGCAGCAGATGACCTATTCGCGTTCGAATCACCCAATTGCGTCCCCCTGGTGGAAGTAGGTCTCGACATGGAAGTGAACAAGTCTGCGATCTTCAAACCCACCGTTATACAGAAGTGTAGAGTCCACACGAACATTTCCAAGAATGTGGGAATATTGCGGATCTTCCCCAGTATTAGTGCTTCCGTGATCAAGGCGTTTTGTCGATCACCGATTGAAGGTAAGCATTTTAGCACCAAACAATATCTTTGCACCACTATTTTTAATGAATTTTAGCAATATTTTCTGCCACTTTTAGCAAGCAAAAAGCACAAAGAGTTTTCTTTTTTTTATATGAACCTTCAAGGATAGCGCATAAGTTATACTTATTATATTTTTCTACTGGCTCCAGTAGCAGATATCACCAATAAATAACATGTAAATAAGCCTTTATTTTCGTGTTACAGCAAGTACGAATAAAATCAATTTTATTTCGCTATGTCACATGTTTTAGTCTTTTCCCTCTAGTTATATATACCTAGTATTACTCTCTCTCACCAATACTTCTTAATCTGAATGTTTGAACTGAACTCATCTCGTTCTTACTCCCACGAATCCTCACGAATCAAAAAGAGACCGATGACAGAGTTTTATTCTACTCTCAACTGTGCAGCATTGATAAACGTGCATAACAAGGAATTCCTCCACAACAGGAGTAGTATTAGAGAGTTACGGGGCAGGCAACATCCCTTCAAATCGTCAGGACATTTTGGACGTGATCGAGGCAGCAGTGAAGAGAGGCGTGCTGATGGTCATCATCACTCAGTGTAACTCCGGCTCCGTCAGCTCGCTCTATGAGACTGGACAAGTAAGTACACTGGCATATATCTCAAAATCCCATCAAACTTGATCCTCACACCTTCGGCAAACCGAGGCGGTGATGGGACAGTGACGGGTGCGGTCCTTTGATTTTTGCCTATGCAGTAATCAATAGACTAATGACTATTTTGACGGCCATTTGGCGCAGTTGGTAAAGATTCACCTCACGCGTCGCATGTCGTGGGTTTGATTCCCACACAGTACATGCATTTGTGTGCATGAACATGTCTGTATGTCCTGAGTCTGGGTGTAATTATGCATATTAAGTATGTATTAACAAACTAAAAGTAGTATATGTATTATATCAGTTATCTGGTTTCCATACAAGCTCTGCTTAGTTTGGGATCAGATGACCGTGTGTGAGGAATGTCCCAGGATATTTATTATTTTTACAACTTATCACCAGCGCAAACCCCTCAAGTTTTCCAACTCCAACAAACAACTGACTTGTACTATTGAATTAGTCTTTCTTTTTTTATTTTATTATGTGTTGCTCAGTCTGTGTCACTTTCATTCTTGATGATTTAGTTGATACAGAAATACGGCGTGGTATCAGGATACGACATGACTCCAGAGGCTGCCCTCACCAAGCTCTCCTACGTGTTGTCCAAGAATGAACTCAGGTTTAAGGAGAAGAAGGAGGTAAATATGTCATCATTTGAAGAACCTAGAACCTGGATAAAGTGTTATTGCAAAGTCGTTGTTCTGTGCATTGGTAAACTAATTACGAGTATGTTCCCTTTTTTCCTCGTAACTGTGTATAATACGTCGCGGCGTCGTATGAAATGCCATGTGCATTTATCATTACATTCTCGGCTCCCTTACAGCCGACGCATAATACCGCCTCTTGTGTAATGACCAACATAGCACACTTGTATCATAATGTACTATTTCTGATAGAGTCAACCCTATTTCCGTTAGTAACTTTTTGAATATTTTTGCATTAAAGTTTAAAGCTCTTTTTAATCTAGGAAATACAGAAATAATCCCTAACCTGTCTCAAAGTATGCAGGGCCTATGTTATTTATTTTAATTATTTCAGCTTCGTATTAATTTTCAGATGTTGGAGACAAATATTCGAGGTGAACTGACAAACATGACATCTATGGCCATGCAGGTAGCCAACATTATTCACTAGCCTCCGCCCCGTGGTTTCACCTGCGTATGGATTTTCATATAAAACTACATGCTCAATTTTACCTCCTAAGGTTGCCTCTTAGGAGAGGAATTTCGTAAATTCCTTTCAAACACATTACCGCTTGCCACCAGTCGGGCCGCATGCTTAATGGCCGACTTAGTCGTATAAAAAATATAGAAACATATCCTCCAAGTATTAATCTCTAAGATCTTTTCTCGTCCTACACAAATAAGCAGTTTAAAATACATTACAACCTATATTTATGTTACAAGGACATTTCTTAAGCTAGTCTCAATTGTCTGATAGGACCAAACCTTGAAAGACGCCCTGGCGATCAGCCTGAACATCCAGTCTCCGAAGAAGTTGACAGAAGCTACAGAGAAGGTGATCACGTCGCTGCTTCTATACGCCATCGAGAAGGAGGATGGAAATGTTGTAAAGAAATTGATAGGTTTGTTATACTCTATACTTATATTAATACAATACAAAATTCTTTATTATTTACACAATTACAACAATAATGTACAAAAATATCATAAAATAAAAAGTGCAAACAATTCAGGGAGCCTTATCGCTAAAGCTATAATAAATAGTAAACTGCATATACTGGAAGACATTTCCAGTGTAACATCATATATTTTGATTGAACAAGTGCCTATGAACCAATTAACCCTTGTACCAGAGATGGTGCTGATTCTGTTGTTTACAACTAAACTAATTTAGTCTCACTATGTCTCTTTCTAACAAAGAACATAAGAAAATGTTGAAAGAAATTAAGTCCTGTCAAATTAGTCCAATGCTCGTTTTCCATATTTTAGTCGCCATGTATCGCGGTTATGTCTAAATACCTGCAAATGAAGACGACAAAGACTAATTTCACAGCTTTAAATATGTTCTATCCTTTTTCAATAATGGTTGTAAGTTTGCACCACAGATCTGCACCAATACGACTATTGTCTGTTAGTAACCAAACGGTTCATCATATGGTAAGCGGGCAGTTGCCCACCGTCTGCAACTTCTCACAAGTTAGTTCTATCATTAAATACTCAGTATTCCTCCAAACTAATCTTATTAATGAGAAAATCAAAGTGATTCTTTCTCCAAAGACTGAAAAGGAATTAAAGATAGAAGCTTCATTGTATCTCAGGAACGCGGGTTTATTCGGGAACTAGATAGTCAATTAGTATTAGAATGAAAATAGACCTACTTGATGTCTAATTTAGGTTATCGAGTCTGGAAAATCCAATGCGTCATCTCTCCGTATCGGTTAAGCTTATATCAGGGGCTTTCCCTACAATAGTGCATTTACGGATCTATAGTAAAATCAATAGTGAAGAGATTCGATCAATTAATAAAATAATCGAATACCCACCGTTTCTGAAATACCAGTCTCTATGCCCGTAATCATTTTGCGTGAAGGAAAACTAAAAAATGTGTACGACGCTAATAATGTATCAATAGTTTCTGCGCCGCGGTTTTCCCCGTGTTCCAGAGCCATCTAATGTTCAAGAACATTCATATTAAAGGGATAATAAACACTGATTTGATTGCTGTTATAGTATACCATTAATAAAAAAAATATTTATAAATGGTATAAAAAAATATTTAAAATTAAATAATAAAAATTTAAAAAAATTTTACCTTGCTGAGTTTCTTGCCGGATTCTTCTCAGTTGAAGGCCGAGATCCGAACCGGTGGTAACTTCAGTAAGACCTTCATAAGTGCCCTTCTGGGGCCTAAATTGAATAAATGGCTTTGACTTTTGACTACATAAAATCAAAGCTTCCATTTTTAACCACAATTTCACGATATATGATAATCTGTCCAAATATTCTAAACATAAATAAATATGATGAGATAATAATTCCAGACATGGGTGCTGACGTGAACGCTCCCAACTTGGAAGGCAAGACTCCTCTACACGAAGCGATCCTCAAAGGCAACATGTCCATCGTCGAGTATTTACTGAAGAACGGCGCTAATGTTCACTCTAGATCAAGGTACGGATCACTCACGATGTAAAATCTGCTGAGAAAGACTACATTTTTTTTTTAATGAAGGATGATAATGCAATAATTATTAATATAAAAATATATTTTAAATAATAATTTAAGACAAAAAAAAAAATTATAGTTCAAAATAATTGACAGTTTTATAAAAACCTTAAACCGACTTCAAAGTATACTAAGAAGTAATCAAATCCTGATCTGCAGGGGTATTTTAAAACGTCGGATTCGATATCGGAAACGGATTCAGAAATTTCCGAGGCGAATTTCAGCAATTGCTATTTTAATATCCGAAAACTTTTCGATGAATCGAATTGATATTTCCGTAAAGAAACATCAAAAATATTTCAATTCAGAAATTAAAAAAGCATTTGCGGAATATAGCCTCTGTAGTTTTTGAATCCGTTTCCGATATCGAATCCGAGCGTTTTAAAATAACCCCGCTGATGACAATGGGACCAAACGGGAAGTGTACCCTTTCAAATAATAAAAGAACTTTCCAAATCGCTTAATAAATGACGGAGTTATGAGGTAACAAAAAAAATGCAACTGAAATGAGAACTTCCTCCTTTTTTTGAAGTCGGTTAAAAACAAAAGAAACGCTTTAAAAATCCCTGCACAGACCCCTTAGACAAGATGGTTGTCGACAATCGTTAGTAAACTCCCTTATGTCAATCCCATACAAAGGTTGATCGTTTACTGTCGATGACGATTGTCGATACAAGATGGTTGTCGTGCCTATACAAGATGGTTGTCGACACGATCGATTGTATGGGATTGACATTTCAAATCGAAATATCACATGATATTTAACAATCTCTTATGTCAATCTCATACAAAGGTTGATCTTTTAGTAACGATGACGATTGTCGGCAACCATCTTGTCTAGGGGGGCTGGTAAGCAGTAACAGTAAGAAGCATTTTAACGCTTGCAACACCAGAGGTATCACTTGCAAACGTCCAGGGCTCAGCCGTGTAAAATATTTATGAACGAACCTCGTGTTTTAAATTAATTATCTTTCTTCAGATGTGGAGAATGCCCACTACTAACAGCAGTACAACGTGACAGTCTTGACATCATAAACTTACTTGTGGAATGCGGAGCTCACTTGGCCGGCGCGGATGTGAAGATAATTGTGGATTTGTTGTCTCAAGCGGCGAGGAGCGGATGTAGCAAGAAATTCGAGTCTTTGAAGTTGGCCGGAGCGGATTTGAACGCAGTCGATGAGTTGAAACAGACGCCTTTGCATAAGGTATGATGAATTTATAAAATTTGGTACAAGTATTTACTAAAAACTAGATCTGCTCAGCTTTATTTTATGATTTTCTATAGCCGTTAATATGCTAAACAATTTTTCCTATGGAGCAACTCTGAAAGTGCTCGATATTTTATTTTTCGCACATTTTATCGAACACTATAACAATATCTAATATGTAATGATTTCTTCAATTTATTCACAGGCCGTTATCTGCGATTGGCCCGAGGTGGTCCAATATTTAGTGGAGAATGGTGCCGATCTCGACAAAAAAGATATTATTGGCTACACCGCCATGGACTACGCTAAAAAACTCAACAGAGAAAGAATAGTTATTTATGCAAATGTGTAACCCACATTCGTGTTTTAATACCTAATTATGTACAAGGCATACAAGACTTTATCTACACCCATGATCATATTTGTAAACAACGAAGTACTCAATTCTAATATCGAAATAAAATGGAATTTGTTTTTTTTTATTACAGCGCTGGTTAGTAGTGAAACGCGCGTGTAGTAGTGTAGTAGCTATTTGATGATTAAGGAAGGGAACGAAAAAGCAAAAAAAAAATGGAGTTGCATGGAATTTAGTACAACATTATAACACCCGTTTGGATGATATAATGGTCGCTGTATATGACACTGGTTGTTTTAATGTTGGCCATAAGCTATTTCAGAAACTTTAATAGAGGATTTTAATAGCATGGGTGTGCATTATTTAGACAAAAAACTCTATCTAGATGCTGCCAGTATGTTTTTTATAATCTCACTATATTAATATTACTTACCATTATACATGATAAACTAACGAATAGAGAATATTGAGTATACATGTATACATAATGGTGCCCTGAATTTGACATTTGAATATTGCTTGTGTTTAAGACAAAGAATTTGCGTAGCGTTGGTGTAGAGTCATTTTGTTAACGTTCATAAGTTTTTGAATTTGAATTTGTACATGGTTTGAGTTTACAAAAAATTTAAATGGGAGAATTTAGTTCAGTATTCAGTGAAAGGCGCTACACTAATCCTATAGAGAAACAAAAAATGTTAAGGTTCTAAATGGTAACGAACTTTTTTGACCTGGAATTCAAATCCCATTATCTGTAGTTTTATAACATTTAGATATCAAATGGGTCACTCACCGGATAGCTTTCTTGACTCGAGTTCCATAGATATTATAGAATTGTAGAAAAAGGATATTCAGTTCAATGAAGTTCATATCATTGACTTACGCGGTATACCCGCTGAGCAAAGGTGTGAATCACTATAGGTAGGAAAAAAGTCTCTACATATCTCGATACCTTTTTCGTATTTCAAGTTACATTACAAACAATAAAAAAAACTGTTACATAACCCACCCCTATTATTGTTAATATAGATTTAATTGCTTAAAATATTTCTATGTAAATAAATAGTAAGAAATAGTACTTCATTAAGTCAGGTCATTCAAGAATCCACCAACACTTTGTACCGTATACTCTTATTATAATACTATCTGATAATATCCTTATACTTACTCATTTAAATACTCTTTTGTACCATATTGATCAATACTTTTTATTGTTTTATCAATTTTGTTTATTTAAATTAAGTAATAAATAAATATAATGTTTATTTTATCACCTGTACTGCTTTACTTATATTTTATATTTACAACTAGCCCGGCGCAACTTCGTTCGCGTGGTGCTACCCTATCTAAACCATCCAGGGTGTTAATTCTACTGTACGTGTGTATGTCACTGAACTCCTAACTGAACTGAATCTAAACCATCCAGGGCGCCACCCAAACGCATACAAAAAAAAACATTAAAATCGGCCCAGCCGTTTAGGAGGAGTTCAGTGACATACACACGTGCAGTAGAATTTTATATATAAAGATAAAAATATGTAAAACTTTTTAGTAAATTTTTGCTTAAAATTATTATTTTATTTTCCACTGATTACTTACATAACAAACAATAACCATTATTATTCTACAGCTTTCATACGGTGTATTATTTTGTTTATTCTTACAGTGAACTTATTTATGATGTTTTTTTTTTACTTCTAATAATTATTTATATTTAATCAATATATTTAGTAATCCAGAAGAATATATATTTTTTTAATAGTATACAAAACATTATTAACGTTCGCTAAATTTTCCTTTATTAATATTTCCGAAAGTTTCGGGAGAATGTGACGACAACAAATTTTGGAGGCCATACGACGGATAGTATTACCCACAGTGATGGGTCTTACTCCGCCATCTTTTTTGGATAGCGCGCAAAGGTTGGCCCCATAAATGATCCCAGTGAATTGGGCTTGGCACCTTTCCTGCCAACATTAAATTTATAAGAGAGGTTAATTTTGATAATAATTTGGTACCAGCGTCTCCGGCGGCACCACAGACAAGATCTTTGTTGTAAAACCGTCGAGGCCGCCAGCAGAACCAGGTTTAACATAACACTCAAAAGATCTTGGGCGTTACAATTAAGACAAGTTTGGTCTAAAGATGGGGGATCCGGGAGGTTTATATTTGAAAGCGGAGATGGATGTTTTGATTCTAAAGCAGACAGGGTTTCAGGTGTATCTGCAGCGACAATATCACTCGAAAATAGCAGATGTGCTGCCCCCTTGAAATCGCCATCGTTCGCTTTAGTTTCGATTTTCCTGATAGTGTTTGCCTGATTATATTTTTTTTGAATTTTGGTTAAATTTGGAATAATATTATCAATTGAGTCTAATATTGAGCAGTTATTTTTAATTTGTTGTGTGAGAGAAATCTCATTTTTCTGGCGACTAGGGACATGCAGCACTCTGTACGAAAAAGTAAGCAGGTCTTCCCAAGCACTTAGTGAAACTGAGAATTTTGTCTATACATACACTTAAAGCTGAAGCCACGCAGATACGTGCTCCACGCAAAAAAACAATCTTAGAATTGAAAGAAGAATGGCGAGATTCCATACATGCTTGGACCTACATTTTTTTGTAACGTATATGACAACCACTGTTGAATTCCTGTAGATTAATAAACTGTTATGCTATTTCTAAAAAATACTTTAACAAAAAAGCTGCAGTTTTTTTTTAATTTGAGTTAAAAGGTTTTATAGGTTATGCCGATTTTGACGTATCAAATGAGTAACGTTCGATATACCTATTATAAGTACATTTTAAAAATGTGGATGAAATCCATTTAGTTCTACCCGTTGTTTCTCGCGAGGGACGCGCGTCCTATTATAACAATTGATGTCATTGTTATATTTTTAACCGCGAGCCAAACGATTAATTATGATTTTACACTAGTTTTGTAGACAATAGAGACAGATAGATGCTGAATAAATATGTTATTTAAGTACCTAACAATTGTTTCTAGTATAGGTACTTACCCAGGTAGGTATATCCTACTGGTAGATAGTAGGTACTTTGAAGTATCGGGACATGCACAGGCTTTCAATCATAGCTTTCAATAAAACAAGGTCATTTTTATTTAGGTTTTTATTCATCAAAATAAAATCCAATGACAATATTGTCTAAGAATTCTTCCAGTGGATTTATATTGCATTCATGCAAATCCAAATAACACAGCCAATTGTCGATTATCTAAGATCCATTCAAATGCCGTAGTCACGTGTAGAAAAGAAATCGGTATCCGTAGAAAAGCAAAGGATCATAGAGAGTTTGTATTAATAAATGCAATGACATTTTCAACTAAACTCTGTTAAAAATAAAATTATTTATCATTATTATGACTAACAGAAATGTTTCAAATATAAAAAAAACATTGTGGACATATGTTGTTTTGAACAACGTTCAAAGGAACATGGAACGATCTTATGGGTGCGTTCCAAATCACAATCAGCTTAACTAACAGCCTAAAATATATAAATGTATATTTCTATTTTCTAGACATACTGCTAGTCCTGAAAAATATTGAATTATGTTATTTAATTTAACTTTAATAAAGCAATTTTTTGATATATATTATGTCGTTATACGCAGCTAGGGCCAATTTCGCCATTGTCCTTTACCCAAGTAAATAGTATTTAAATGAAAAAATATTTTTATATGGGTATTTTCATTATATACGCGAGGGTCGTATCTGAACATAAACATAATGGAATGAAAATTCCTGGACAGAAAAAAATCACAAAGATACCTCTAATAATAATGAATTTTCGTTTTTATTCGTTCATGGTGTATCTAATTAAGACAAAAATTCGATTAATAATATCACTAACATATCACCCAGGGCTGCTACTAACGATTTTTTTAAATATTCTATACTTTATGAGTTATTTAGATAAGAAGCGCTTAGTTCATTTTTGTTCCGCGAAATACGCTATCTCCGTCTCATGCCACGCGAAGATTAGACATAAGTTTGTTTCATTCACTCTTAACTAATATTATTAACTAGCTGTTCCCCGCGGTTTCAGCCGCGTTCCCGGGATAAAAAGCCTATAATATTGGGGGATAATGTAGCTTCCTATTAGTGATAGAATTTTTCAAATCCGACTGGTAAGTAGTTCTAGAGATTAGCCCGTTTAAAGAAACAAAAAAATCTTCCGCTTTATTATCTCTTCTTCATGTATAAAATTCTACTGTACGTGTGTATGTCAATGAATTCCTCCTAAACGGATGTACCGATTTGAATGAATTTTTGTATGCGTTTGGGTCGCGCCCTTTTTGGTTTAGATTCACAAATCAGCCCGGCAGATGTAGGTAGGGTAGGGTAGGGTAGCACCACGCGAACGAAGTTGCGCCAGGCAGCTAGTATTAGTATAGAACTATAGATAGATAGATGAGAATCAGTTTGATTATTTTAGAGAAGGAATAAACGATAAGACCTTTTTCGTATCTCAATAACGCGGGTAAGTTCGGTGGTTAAAGCTTGTATAAATTAATATCAAAATGAAAATAGATATGAATGTACTTAATATCTTATCCAGGTTATCAATTCTGGAGAATCCTATGAGTCATATCTGCATACAGTATGTATCAGATCAGGGACTTTCCCTACAATAGTGAATTTAAAGGTAGTGAAGTGAAGGTAGGGTATATGTAGTAAAATTATATTATAAGATCACTAGTGATGAGATCCATTCGATTATTAAAATAGTCGAATAACCCTCAGTCTCTAAAATGCTAATATGAATCTTTGATGTAAATAAATAAATACAAACAAAATCCTGGTAAAATATTCTTCACACACGGTTATCTGATCTCAAACTAAGCAAAGATTGTTCTATGGAAACCAGATAACAGTGGAGCGATTACGTAACAAAATTTCAATCATCTTCGAATTGAAATCGGTTCGATATAGCGGTTTTCTGATAACTTTTTTACGTTCTGATAACTTCAAATACAAACCGTTCATTAGAAATGGAACCATTTTCGATTTTGTAATATTTCTACCGATTCCGACGTTATTCCAATCTGAATTTCATTGCAATAAAGTTACGTAATCCACGTACCGATGTACTCAATGATTTCAATAAGCCAGTAATACATAAGTCAATGGATATTACTACTATATTACTACACTACTTATTGTTTGTTAATACATCTCAGGACATGCAAACATGTTCATCCACAAAAATGCATGTCCTGGGTGGGAATCGAACCCACGATCTGCGACGTGATAGGTGGAATCTTAACCAGCTACGCCAACTTGCCCGACAATCATTTTGTGTGAAAGAAAACGAAAAACGTGTACGTATCTAGAGTAGGTAATCTCCGTTCCGTTTTTTGCCATTTGACTACGGAACCCTAAAAAGAAGGATTAAGTTAAGTCTAGTAAACCTAGGTTTTAAATATATCCGTCACTTTCTGATGTCATATAACAAAAAGGGCTGGGGCTATCTTAAAACCTGGGTTTTACAAGACTCTACTTATACCTTGTTTTTTAATAAAAGGGTAAGGTACTAACAAGCATAATGGTCTGCCTGATGATAAATAGATACCGTAAAAGAGTCTGAGTCAAATGGCCTTGTAATCGATTTATGAATAAAGCCTCATGTTTTTCTTTAAATCTGTCATCTCTTTCTTCAGATATGGAGAAAGCCCACTACTGACAGCAGTACAAAGTGATAGTCATGATATCATAAACTTACTTGTGAAATGCGGAGCTCACTTGTCCGGCGCGGATGTGAAGATAATTGCGGATTTGATGTCTCAAGCAGCGAAGAGCGGATGCAGACAGAAATTCGAGTCTTTGAAGTTGGCCGGAGCGGATTTGAACACAGTCGATGAGTTGAAACAGACGCCTTTGCATAAGGTATGATGAATTTATAAAATTTGGTACAACTTGGTGCTCGGCTTTATTTTATAATTGAAATCATATAAATAGTGTCAAAATATCAAATCTCAATCAGACTACTTAAAAAAAATCCCATGGGACCAACTCTGAAAGTGCTCGATAATAATTTAGTTTACTAGGATTTTTATCGAACACGATGCATATTTTTTACATGATTTGGGAGGTGACATCATCGAGTCCTAAGTCGTTGAGCATGACGAATTTTACAAACATCTATCATATATACAGATCTTTTCTTTTATTTATTAGTGGACAATGGTGCCGATCGCGACAAAAAAGATATTCTTGGCTACACCGCGATAGATTATGCTAAAAAACTCAACAGAGAAAAAATTGCTATTTCGACAACTAACAAAACATAAAAAAAAAAGTTTTTTATTGTCATTACAAACATTTTTTTATCTTCCTCAGAATAGTTAGGAGTTCCTCGAGTGTTTTGATATTTTTGACTCAATTACGTATAAACGACAGATTTGTATGAAGTGTGGCGCACATAAGAGTATTTTATTTATCTCGACCCGACTTGAGTTTTTTTTTCTTTTTTTACCTTAAACCGAAGGTCGGTAGTGAATGAAGGTGAGCACACAACTTGACTTTAGTTAAGAACTGACAAATCGTTAATTACTATCATCTACAATCGGAACTATCACCTAAGTGTCTCTACGATTTAATTACCTACTGGAATTTTAATTACTACATCAATTATTTTTATTTCAATTTATTGCATAACACAAATTTTATTTTTACTTTCGTTGATGCTTGCTTGCCACAAACCGAGGATCCATTTTTGTATTATGTTTAAGCATGCATATGTTACACCCGATGGCATGTGATGATGTGGCCAAAGGTGGTAAGGACACAAAGCTTAGAAGGTAGCTAGGCATCAAGTGCAGGCACATATAGGTACTCGAAGACAGATTTCAACTTGAGGGTGGTAAATAGCTGGTGGGTACGACACAGTACGCTAGGCAAAAACTATTGATGTCATAAGTGAACATCAGATTTTTTGATTTTGATAAACTTTTTTTGCACGAAGATAAAATTAATAAGGCTGGCGAAGTATATGACATTTTTTTTACCCTGGGAACGCAGGTGAATCCGCAGGATAGAACTTAATATCTCATGTTCAGTGCTCATATTTGATGAATTTTAAAACACTTAGTATCCACGTATTTAAAATTACGTAAGACTTTTGAATGGAAATGAATTGTTATTTTGAAACAAATAACGTTTTTTTTACATTTACTAAAAACGTTATTTGTTTGAACACGCTAATCAATTTAATTAAATGAAGCATACCTAAATGCAAGATCCATAAGGATTTGAATTGATTAAAAAATATCTTCCCTGTTCATACGTTAGTTTTAGTTCTTAGTAAGGAGTTTTTTTTTTTTCATTTCATACGCCTGAAGGTGTTTTTTTTTTCCAGCCAGTTAGGGCAACTTCTGAAATATAGGATTGACTACAGGTCTTAGATAAAAACTCTGAAAGGAAGTCCGTACTGAATTTTGAAAAAATAAAAATGCCCATAAAATAAAAAACATTTTCGTAAATATGAAATTTTACCAATTTTTTTTTTCTTTTTCTGCTTCTACGTCATAATACGAATAAAATTATGTATAATCGAGAATAGAAGTTATCAAAATTGACCTTAAATTATTTGTTAGAAAGCTAAAAGCTAATTCTTAATGGCTAAACATAGTGAGGTCCCTGCGAGATCTGCTCCACCTCACTAGAGTAATAGTATTCTATGGCTCCACCTCGTCAAACTTTACGCAGCTAGGATGATGGTCAAGGAAAATATAAAATAATATTTTGGATAATTTCTAGTAACTTTTGAACAAAATTCAACCTGTATATCTTTATTTTGTAAACCACGAATAATAAACCCTCTCGTCTAATTTTATTATTTTCTTTTATTTCTTTTTTACCTCAAATGTAGATGATGGTAAGTAGTTACTTTAGCCACACCATATCACTCGTGCATTGCATACCCTGCAGAAATCTCTTTATACCAAAAAAGGTTTTGAAGATATTTGAATTAAAGACATTTTGGTCCCAACACATTGCCAGAATAGCGCCTCATCACGAAACTCTCTGAAAAATATTTATTCCGGAAATCCCGACATAAAACTTTTGAATTTCTTCAAATTATTCCTTAGGCACGCCAAACGATAAAATTCTAACGCGACTCGTCCGATCTCCTCAATAAATATCTTTTTAGTCACAAATCCAGACATAATTCATAAAATATGTTCATTATTATTATTTATAAAACATAAATGACAATTTCACCATCTTTCTCAATGTAATATCATATTACATTAGGCATTAATATGCATCATTAGGGCTATATCACACCAAAGTGATGATAAATCTATAAAGAAATTATTGATGTTTTTAAAAATTGGTTTGGTAATAATTGTATGTGAATTTGAACCTAATCATTAACAAGATTAAAGTGCGGATTTTTGAGATAAAATGAAAGATGCCTGCGGACATTCAATTTAGGTTTGTATATGGTCATGGATTCGGTGTAAATTTGCTTATAAAATGAGCGTGTACCTACATACGTGAAACTGCACACCGTATTGTAGGTAGGAACCCACTATAAAGTAAGATAATTCGAGATTAATTCAAGCGGAAACACAAGGAGTTTCCTCATTTGGGCATTATCGCTATTTAAACTCAAGTCAATGAACGATAACAGCAAATAATATCTGAAAATTGTATTTTTATCTTGAAAATATTAATATCCTTGAATATTATTTCATTGAGTTAAAATATTCATAAAAAGTGTAAAGAATAAAAATCAAAGTCAAAGCCATTTATTCAATTTAGGCCCTAGTAGGGCACTTATGAAGGTCAAAGCTACTGAAGTTACCACCAGTTCGTAAGTCTACCTTCAACTGAGAAGAACAGGCAAGAAACTCAGCAAGGTAAAATTTTTTTGGACTATCTGACTATATTTGCTATTTTTTCCAATATATCAATTCATACAAAAAAAACTTACTTCGTTCATTTTGGAACGAAATAAATAATTAAATTGTCTTAACTAAACTATTATGAAGTAAAGTTCCATTCAATATTAAAGGAATTAGTTGTAAAAACTGGTTTAAAGAATAAGCAAACAAACTTATATACGTAAATTTTTATACCAGACATTGATAGTATATCGAGTTCACTGAAACAGAAATTACACATTTAAATTCAATTACAATAGTATGCTAAATCCTTGATATAAAAACCTAGAGAGTTTTTCTATTTTATCCATTCTTCAAATAAGCTACACGAGTTTAACTCTCATAGCTGGTGTGAGAGTACCTTTATAGGTTGTAGTTTCTACTATAGCCTCATTAGTCTGCGGTTAACTCGTAGCTATATTACCAATTATCATGATGTTGCCATCAGTTAACATTCGACTGTCCTTTAAGATTCTTGTCTTATTATTTGTGTGTGCTACCCTTTTACCTTCAGTAGAGTCTAAACCAAAAACCGAAGTTGAATTAAACGACCCTGGATCAGAATCTCCTAAAGAAAAACCCAGTAATGCAGTAAGTCCCTTAGTAACCGAAAGTTATAACCGTAGTAAAGCTGATCCTAACCAACCACTTGCTAGAAAACCTAGTACCTCAAAACCAAAGTCAAAACCAAAACGCAAGGGTAAGGGTAAGAAGGGTAAAGGAAAAAAGAAACCAAAACCAAGCATGGTTAAGAAGCCCAAACAAGCAATGGGAGAAACAACCAAAAAACCTGAGGAACCCTCGACTGAATATTTGTCTAAGTCTAATGAAACATCTAAAAAACCTGAAGAAACCTCGACTGAGTCTAGTGAAACATCTAAAAAACCTGAAGAAACCTCGACTGAAAATTCATCTAAGTCTAGTGAAACATCTCAAAAACCTGAGGAACCCTCAACTGAAAATTCGTCTAAGTCTAGTGAAACATCTAAAAAACCTGAAGAAACCTCGACTGAATATTCGTCTAAGTCTAGTGAAACATCTCAAAAATCTGAAGAACCCTCAACTGAAAATTCGTCTAAGTCTAGTGAAACATCACAAAAACCTGAAGAAACCTCGACTGAATATTCGTCTAAGTCTAGTGAAACATCTCAAAAATCTGAAGAACCCTCAACTGAAAATTCGTCTAAGTCTAGCGAAACATCACAAAAACCTGAAGAAACCTCGACTGAATATTCGTCTAAGTCTAGTGAAACATCACAAAAATCTGAAGAACCCTCAACTGAAAATTCGTCTAAGTCTAGCGAAACATCACAAAAACCTGAAGAAACCTCGACTGAATATTCGTCTAAGTCTAGTGAAACATCTCAAAAATCTGAAGAACCCTCAACTGAAAATTCGTTTAAGTCTAGCGAAACATCACAAAAACCTGAAGAAACCTCGACTGAATATTCGTCTAAGTCTAGTGAAACATCTCAAAAATCTGAAGAACCCTCAACTGAAAATTCGTCTAAGTCTAGTGAAACATCACAAAAACCTGAAGAAACCTCGACTGAATATTCCTCTAAGTCTAGTGAAACATCTCAAAAATCTGAAGAACCCTCAACTGAAAATTCGTCTAAGTCTAGTGAAACATCACAAAAACCTGAAGAAACCTCGACTAAATATTCGTCTAAGTCTAGTGAAACATCTCAAAAATCTGAAGAACCCTCAACTGAAAATTCGTCTAAGTCTAGTGAAACATCACAAAAACCTGAAGAAACCTCGACTGAATATTCGTCTAAGTCTAGTGAAACATCTCAAAAATCTGAAGAACCCTCAACTGAAAATTCGTTTAAGTCTAGCGAAACATCACAAAAACCTGAAGAAACCTCGACTGAATATTCGTCTAAGTCTAGTGAAACATCTCAAAAATCTGAAGAACCCTCAACTGAAAATTCGTCTAAGTCTAGTGAAACATCACAAAAACCTGAAGAAACCTCGACTGAATATTCCTCTAAGTATAGTGAAACATCTCAAAAATCTGAAGAACCCTCAACTGAAAATTCGTCTAAGTCTAGTGAAACATCACAAAAACCTGAAGAAACCTCGACTGAATATTCGTCTAAGTCTAGTGAAACATCTCAAAAATCTGAAGAACCCTCAACTGAAAATTCGTCTAAGTCTAGCGAAACATCACAAAAACCTGAAGAAACCTCGACTGAATATTCGTCTAAGTCTAGTGAAACATCTCAAAAATCTGAAGAACCCTCAACTGAAAATTCGTCTAAGTCTAGCGAAACATCACAAAAACCTGAAGAAACCTCGACTGAATATTCGTCTAAGTCTAGTGAAACATCTCAAAAATCTGAAGAACCCTCAACTGAAAATTCGTCTAAGTCTAGTGAAACATCACAAAAACCTGAAGAAACCTCGACTGAATATTCTTCTAAGTCTAGTGAAACATCTCAAAAATCTGAAGAACCCTCAACTGAAAATTCGTCTAAGTCTAGTGAAACATCACAAAAACCTGAAGAAACCTCGACTGAATATTCGTCTAAGTCTAGTGAAACATCTCAAAAATCTGAAGAACCCTCAACTGAAAATTCGTCTAAGTCTAGTGAAACATCACAAAAACCTGAAGAAACCTCGACTGAATATTCGTCTAAGTCTAGTGAAACATCTCAAAAACCTGAAGAAGCCTCCACTGAAAATTCGTCTATGTCTAGTGAAAAATCCGAAAAACCTGAGATGGAAGAATACTCTGAAAAATCAAGCACAGAACCTGGCACTGAATCGTCGGTATCAAGTGAAAAATCTGAAATTGAAGACAAAACTGAAGAATCTTGTTCAAAAGAAATGGATCGAGAATTTGAATGCGGCAAAAAGGTAAGCAATTTTTTTTTAAATGTATCTATAATTTTCATTTATTATAAAGATTGTTAAATAACTGTTAATTGTTAATTAAATATTTAACAATTTTTAGTATAGCTATTTTTTTAGGCAACAGAGGGCCAACCACAAGCTCTTAAAACAATATTATTATAACCTTACTTGTCTTCTGTCCTTCTTTGACATCCGACGTTAAAACGGAACACAAGACATAAGATTACAATAATATTGTTTTAAGAGGTTGTGGTTGGCCCCCTGTACTTATTTAGCTAACGAAACCTAATTTTGTAAACCGCGTTTATATTTCCAGCTACTGGTAGGCTGCCAAAAAACTGGCGGACGTTACCTCTTTTAATTCTTCTTTATGCTGAAATCAATTAGACCATTTTATCCTACATCTTTTCTTTTTCAATTTTAGATCAAGGGACCTATTGCGCCTGTTTTCACTCCATTTGGTGATGATGGAGAAATTGATTACTCTGTCATACCTGAGTACATGAAACATTTGAACGACACTGGAGTCGCAGCCATTGTTGGTAAGAATTGACTGGATATTATTTTCACCTAATTTTGAACACTTTTAATTAATCATTTGTCGTCTTATTTTTTAATTTTAAATGTGTTTGACTACAATTTCACCATGGTAAGTGATGATGTAACCGAAGATGGAAGGTAAGCACAAGAAGACTAGAATGGAAATGGCTCTCAGCAAGACAGATTGACAGATTTTTAACTTGGGTCTGGTAGCCAGCCAGGTGAGTACTGCAAAGTACCCTACCATCGTGCTCTACTCACGATATTTTTCTTCCCCGTAAGCTATGACCACATCGCCATAAAATGAAATTCAATATTTTATTAGTTTCAATATTTTTACTCGCAGTTGGTGGTACTTCTGGTGAAGCTCTGTCTATGAGTCCCTGTGAAAGGAAGGATCTTTTCTCTCATTGGATACCAGAAGCCAATAAATACGATATCGCAGTCATCGCTCAAGTGGGAGGCACTGATGTACCAAGTGTCCTAGATATGGTAAGTCTTGTGAAGAATACTCATGAGAATACATTCTCTAGTAGATGTTTGTAATATTGTCTCTTCTCGGACATAAATGAAACAAAGTAGTCTGATTATATTTGCTTTTTATTTCGATTTTTAAAGTAAGAACGTGACGTATGTGTGTGAAGCATGTAAGGTTATGTGAATGACACCTGATAACAGCTATTGGCAGTAATACAAAAAAATGACATTGCTATAATAGATTTTGTAGGCACAGGCGCAGACAAATGTCATTATATCTTTTGATAGGATATAAGAGTACGATAGTTGCCTGATTATAATTATACTAACCAGCGTATAAATCATCTATGAAAGTACAGGGAAACATAAAAGTCAAAGCCATTTACAATTTAGGCCCCAGAAGTGCACTTATGAAGATCAAATTTACTGAAGTTACCACCGGTTCGGAAATATGTTTTAATTTTTTTTTTTGTTTTGATCCACAAAGATTAGAATCATTTCAAGCTCCTAACTTATGACGCCCAGTGTAAAGTTTTATAAAACATTCGATTTTTAAATTAACTAAAAAGTAACTGGCTCTCGATTCGATTTCCACATTTTCGCTCAAAAAATATAGAATTTCTAAAACATATTGTTCGGCAACTATCGAATGTGACATCGATGTCGTACAGCAAGAATTGGGTCCCAGATTTGACACACCTGTCAAGTAGGTACCCTATGACCCTATCTATTTTAAAATTGGAACCACAAAAATAATACAATCTATATAAGAAAATCCTCGAGACAACCGCTACTGCCGATCATCGGTAAGATTCCCAGCAGACTGGCATCGTTTCCTCTTTTGGTGGCCAACTTAATACCGGAAATGGGCTGAAAAAGCTCCCTACGAGCCGGTCTACCGAGGCTTAAATTTAAACTTATGTTATTAATTAGTTATTATTCTCTTTCTAGGCAAGACATGCTCAAGAAGTAGGAGCCTGTGGTCTCCTATTGCTACCACAATTGTTCTACAAACCTAAGTGCACAGAGGAACTGGTGTGCTACATGAAGACTGTATCGGAACATGCCTCAAATTTACCCATAATATATTACGATTTCCCAATGATGACAGGAGTTAATGGTAAGTTTCTAACCCTTTCGCACCTGAATAATACGATAGTGAGTTCATTTTTTCTAATATACTACAACGTAGTCTAGACACCTGGATGTCATGAACGTGCTAAGCACTTTCTAGAAGTTTTGTAAATGGTATATATTTTAGATATGTATTCCCATGATACTTACCGTACTTAATAAGATTTTATAAAAAAGAAAAAGATTTGGATGGAAAAAATCTCAGGTGCGAAAGGGCTAGCCTTTCTAATGGCATCTGTGTTCCTGACTACTACAATCTTTTTTACCACTAAGTTTATATCTATATATCAACTTTCAGTAAACATGAAAGAGCTAATTGTTTTGGCGACTAAACACATCCGCAACTTTAAGGGAGTGAAGAGTGATCTTAAAACAATTTTCGAAGCTGGTGATCTACTCCAAGACGATCAACAGATATTCCTTGGCAACCATGTAAGTCATATCTATCAATTATTGGATCAAAAACATAACTATCCAAAAGTGGGAGGACGGTTGTAAAGAGATTTTTGCAGGGTCGGCAAGCCGTGGTGTTGCAAGCGTACATAGGCTATAGTAACTGCTTACCATCAGGAGGACCATATGCTTGTTTGCCTTACTTGGATGAAAGACCTTTTAAATAAAAGAAAACTAACATAGGTCCCAAACTGACCCAACTGATAGGCGCGTCGTGAATCTTCGTTCGCACAGAAAAGAAAGTATGGCCCCGAATATTTACGAAAGAATGCTTTAAACTTACAATCAACCTTAGAACACTACTATAAGGTTCATAATATACTGCAGCTGTTAGTTCCGTCTCACTCACAAGTCACGCCCCTCCGCACGGCGCGCGCTAACATGGCGGCAGCTGCCGACCAATAGCGTTTCCCGTGCTTTGAAAATGTATCTTCTGCGCAGGTACATCGGTAGTTGGTACTACTTGTAACTATGTACCGAGACAAATTATTAAATATGACTTTGACTATTTAAGCAATGGTGCCGATTCTGTTGTAAAACGCACTAAACTAATTTTAGTCACATCACATCTCTTTCTTACAAACATTATTGAAAAAGGATAGAACATATTTGAAGTTGCCAAATTAGTCTGTGCCGTCTTTATCGGGTTAGACGTAACCGCGATATGGTGACTAAAATATTGAAAACAAGCATTGGACTAATTTGACAGGACTAAATTTATTTCATCCTTTTCTTATGTTGTTTGTTAGAAAGAGATATAGTGAGACTAAATTAGTTTAGTTGTAAACAACAGAATCAGCAGTCATTGTCTTGCAAATAATAAATGCAAAACAGCGACAGTCATATTAATTACGAACGGGCGTAGTAATATTTATCAATTCGCTATCCTCACGAGCGTAAAATTTTCAGCAAATGGCTTCAGCAGTGCTTATGGGACACGAATCAAGCATCGCCACAGTCAATAACATGTTCCTGGATCTAGTGTACGAAATAATTGAAGCGGTCCAATCTGGAGACGTTGAGAAGGCGAGATACTTGCAGAAGAAACTCAACAAGATTGTTAGCGAGATTGCTGAAATTGGTAAGTTTAAAACATAGAAATTAACATAGACCATGATGAAAGATTTTAATTTCTCGTGTCAAATGATTTGTAGTAAAACTGACTAGACTTGCATTTAGTGCTAATAATAAATAAATATCCTGGGACATTCCTCACACACGGTCGATCCCAAACTAAGCAGAGCTTGTACTATGGAAACCAGATAACTAATATACTACCTTTTGTTTGTAAATATATACTTAATATACATAATAACACCCAGACTCAGGACATACAGACATGTTCATGCACACAAATGCATGTCACCTGCGGCGCAATAGGTGGAGTCCGCTAACTGGCCCGTCAATAATATTCTGTTTTCTTTTTAACCGACTTCAAGAAAAGGAGGAGGTTCTCAATTCGGATGTTTATATTTTTTTTTTTTTTTTTATGTATGTTCGGGCATAACTCCGTCATATATAGACGGATTTGCAAAATTCTTTTTTTGATCGAAAGGGGTATATTCCAGAATGGTCCCATATAAATTTCATATAGATCTGATGATGAGTTTCGGAGATAGACAACGGAACTCTTAAAAAAATTACAGCAAATCAGCCGCGATTGCTGCTATCGCATAAATATGCATTGTTTACGCAATCACACAACAAAACATCAGGCCGAAAAGGTTACACGGATGTATTCAGTATATAATGAAACTAAAAATTCAAAAATAAATTAACTTTTTAACAAAAAAATAAACCGCCTTCAAAGTACACTAAAAAGTATAAAATAACTCTTATCTGACACTGTTTTGAAATCAGCGAAATATTTTCTATAGAACACGTCATGCGATTTCGCTCACTTCAAAACAGTGTCAGATAAGAGTTATTTTATACTTTTTAGTGTACTTTGAAGGTGGTTTATTTTTTTGTTAAAAAGTTAATTTATTAACTGTTTTTTATTTAAATTTAGTTTTGAAGGCGATGATAGCTCAGTGGTAGTGACGTCGGATACCGTGACGAAGGTCCCGGGTTCGAATCCTACAATGAGCTTGAGCTTTCGGTGAAGGAAAACATCGTGAGGAAACCATAGCACGGTGGTAGGGTACTTTGTAGTACCCGCCTGGCTGGCTACCACCCTCAAGTTGAAAATCTGTCGCCAAGCACCTTTCGGTGTGTTCCGACAGCTGCACTTGAGAGCCAGTTCCTTCTAGGCTTTGTGTGCTTACCACCTTCGGCCGCATCATCACTTACCGTGGTGAGATTGCGGTCAAACACCGGCCAATACATAGTAAAAAAAAAATAAAAAATAAGCATCTCACTTAGTTGAGAGTAGACTCTTACGGCCTTACTCATAAACGCTATTTAACTAAATCTACTGAATAAATGGTCAAATAAATAGCGTCACCTTGCTGTCATTGTCAAACAATTTGACGTTATTTAGGTGACCACTTAATCAGCTTATTAGTTAAATAACGTTTTATGAGTAAGGGGGTTAGTGCCTAAACTGAATAAATACTGTGATACTGGTGCCGATTCTGTTGTAAATCGCACTAAACTAATTTTAGTTACATCTCATCTCTTTCTTACGAACATGATTGAAAAAGGATAGAACATATTTTAAGTTGTCAAATTAATCTTTGCCGTCTTATTTTGCGTGTATTTAGGCGTAACCGCGATAGATGGCGACTAAATTTATATTGAAAACAAGCATTGGACTAATTTGACAGGACTAAATTTCTTACATCCTTTTCTTATGTTCTTTGTTAGAATGAGACATAGTGACATTAAAATTAGTTTAGTTGTGAACAACAGAATCAGGGCCACTGCCTGTCTAATAGCTTTTTATTATTGATAAACCTTTTCAGGTGATTTCCAAGCTACAATGAAGGCTGCTTTTGAAATAATAACTGGTATCAAAATAGGAAACGTACGTACACCACAGCACCCTCTCGCGGAGGGAAAGAGAAGACGAGTGTGTGAGGTTATCAAGAAGAATGGTATTAAAGTAAAAGAGGAATAAATTATTATCCTCAAAATCGCAAATGAAACCAGCAGGGCTATATTAAAACGTCGGATTCGATATCGGAAACGGATTCGAAAATTTCCTAGGCGAATTTAAGCAATTGCTATTTTAATTTCCGAAAACTTTTTGATAAATCGAATTGATATTTCCGTAAAGAAACATCAAAAATATTCGAATTCTGAAATTAAAATAGCAATTGCGGAAAATCGCCTCGGTCGTTTTTGAATCCGTTTCCGATATCGAATCCGAGCGTTTTAAAATAGCCCTGCTGAAGATAAAAAGTGCATGTCGTATTGGAAAATGTAGTCAATTTTTATCATTTTTAATTATTGCAATAAATGTTAAAAAAATAATACAATTATGCTTTTCTAATCATCCCGAACCCTCTCCTAATCAAGCTTTTTATTTTACTATTGATATAGCCCTGAGTTTGAACTCTTATATGATTCTTTGATGTATATGTGGTATGATGCAACAAACAAGTTAAGAATATGAAAGTCAAACCTCAACTGGTCACTTGAAAAGTGTGGTTTACAAAGAAAACTTTTAGCTGTACGTTTTATCTACGATTATAAATTACCTGATTACTTACTCGAGTAGCTAACCATAACCAGTTAGCAGCACATGCTAGTAAGTATTACAATGGTGGCTCTCATACGGCGCTACCAGTTAGTTGGTCCGACTTTTGGGGCTTATTTAGGTTAACGAAAACATCACTCGCCTTTGATTTGCTAACAATAGTCATAATGACATAAATTCAATTATTAAAAGAAACAAAAAACCCGACTGCGTTTAACAAAAATTAACTGAAATGAGAAAAGCAAGCAAATCTACAAAATTATATAGATTAAAGAGCTTCTTTTTCTCTTTCTTTCCCTTCCATTCCTTTCCTTTTATCTCCTTCCCCCAAAACATCTACTAAGTCAAATAAATTCTGGGTAAAACCAACTTCTATAATAAATTGGCATGTATTTAATGCCCTAACTATTAATTCTGTCTATTCGAAAAAATAATTCAAAACTAGAACCAAAAATACTGAATTGCACACTAAATATGCACCCTATATAAATCAAACTGAGTATCAGTTTTATGGTTTATGCAAAACTGTTTGAACTGAATGATCATAATATTGTCACAGTTCTAACCTAACCTAACCAACTGTATTTGGAGTGCCCCGAGTCGGTTCTGGATGATAGAACATGTTTTAATTTAATTGTAGAACAGTCATTTTTCTGATATGCAATAAGTAAATTAAAGGAGATTCTTAAGTTTGCGTAATTTTTAAACAGAGGTTAAATTCATAATTTCCCTTATAAATTATGTAACGATCGGAGAAATAATAATAATAGAGCTCTTGTAATAATTAATAATTTATCTTAATAAAGGCAACACAATATAAATATCTATATCAAACTCTAACTACAAATAAAAAACCTATGTAACAATTACCATAAATACTTAGAAAAAAATGTTAAAACTATCCAATAAGTATCATAGACGAATTAAATCAAATAGCATACGTTTATGTAACTACTTTCAGTACTCTCCTGTTAGCCAGGTAGGTAGGTCTTAGTTAAGTAGCCAGGCTACCTAACGAAGTGTTACGGCAGAATATATTATTTTATACCTTAGTTTAAC
This sequence comes from Polyploca ridens, assembly GCA_951394255.1. Lineage (NCBI taxonomy): Eukaryota > Metazoa > Arthropoda > Insecta > Lepidoptera > Drepanidae > Polyploca > Polyploca ridens. Next base: position 3,570,654 of record OX596262.1, read on the forward strand.
TACAATCTTACCATGGTAAAGTAATGATGTGGCTGAAGGTGGTAAGCACACAAAGCCTAGGAACTGGCTCTTAAGTGCAGCTGTCGGAATACACCGGTAGGTGATTGGTGACAGATTTTCAACTTAAGTGTGGTTTCCTCACGATGTTTTCCTTCATCGGAACTAATCGAAAGCTTAAGCTCATTGTTGGATTCGAACCCCTTCATCACGGCATTAGACGTCGCTTTGGCGATCCAAAGAGAAAACGGCTCTTCTTCTCTTTCATGTCTTGTAGGCTGGACAGGCTAGCCGCCCAGTCAAATGACTGAGATAACCAGCATATTATATAGAGACACAAAGTTGTTTGTTTTGATTATGCAAATAGGATAAGAAGTATCGAGAGTTTTATTCCAAGTTATGATTAATAACTGAAAATTTCAAAAGATGCCAGCTGGTTATTATGGCATGAAACATCTTCAACTACACACCAACTTGATTATGAAATCAATATACTTCCTTTACAACAAATATGTACAAAATACAATCATAAGTCATGGGTGTACTTGGCCTGGGTAACTAACAAATAAAAAAGTGCTGCCGACTTTTACAAAGCCTAAATAAACTTCCTCATCTGCATTACTAGACGATTTTCACTTTATCCAAGGTGTCCCATGAGAGTATGATGTTTAGACAAACGTACGCAGGTATTTCCCAATTTCTTAACTACTTTATTTAATTAAATAATTTAGATAAAAATATGGTGTGACTTTTACGGTTCTAAGAATAGATAACAAATATTTACTTAAGTATGTAATCCACAAAATAATTATTTATTGTAATTGAAACATTTGTATGCGAATAAATTGGTATAAAACGAACAGTAAGAATATTCTACAAACAAAGACTTCACGGTTGATCATACTCGTAAACTTGCCTGTAAATGTTTTCCTAGCCATATAAGATATTTATCACAATGTCACGATCAAGTATACTTAATTTCTCTACCAGGCTTTTAATATTTCTATTCATATTTTCTGCTATTATTCCAAGAATTTTAGCCAGAACAGAGTCTGGTAACGAGCCAATAGAATATGACGACAAAGAAACCAGAGTGGGTGGCAACAAAATTAAACCTACAGAAGATCATGAAGAACCACAGAATAGAGAGGATAAGAATCACAAGGACGCCAATGAAAAAATTACTCCTAAGGAACCCAGTGAAGAAGATGAGATAACAGAAAGCCCCGAAAAGAAATGGCCTATAAAGTATAGCAAAGAAACGAAACGTTATGAATATGGTGCAGAAATAACTACGCCCGAAAAATCCAGAAAAAGGAAAGGAAAGCCAAAAAAAATATTGAAAAAGAAAAAAACGGTAAAAAAACGACACTTTACACATCTACATGGTACACTTTGTAGCACTTATACACAATATTTTATTAAAATCAATCATTTTGAAATGAATGAATTGAAAGAAAGTAATTGATTCAATCGGCGCGGCATATAATATACGCTAACAGTAGTGCAATTCTGTTGTTTTTTTGACAGCTGACGACGACGATGCATGACGTCATTCCGTCGACACGGTCTATTCTCTATACATTCGTAGTGCGGTGCTACATTTTTAAATTGGTCAATTAATCAATGTTTAATTTTAGGAACCTCCTATTAAGGCCGTATTATGTATCCATTATAAAAAAAACCTGTCACTTTGTGGATCACTTTCATTTATGATAGTTTCTGTGTAAAGTTATGATATTTAAAGTAAGTATGTTTTATTATAAATTATTTATTATAAATCCAAGACTGTTCTTTGTCGAAATCAATGGGGAACAAAGGCCATATTCAGCAGAGGACATCTCGTGATAGAATATGATGATGATACTAATTTTATAGTGGTTATAGAGTTGGTTTACATATTTCAGATGTCTGCTGCTCGGATAAGTCATATTATGGCCATCCTTAAATCAGCCAATGATGAAGATATCTTGGAAAAACGTCGTCAAGCTCAACAGTTGAGACTTTTGGCGAGTAATTCTTTTTACTATTCTCGTTGAAATAAACATTGATTAAATTGTGCCCAGCACTATAAAATTAAATGCATTTTTATTTACTGGAAATGCTAAAATTCTTACAAATTCTATATAGAAGTCTTTGATATCTGGCTTATTTTTATAATTCCTTATAAAAAAATACCTCGTCAAATTAGTAGTATGTACCTACATACGAGTATGTTATTAAACATAATTTGTGAAAAAAAGTTAATTATTTAAATATTTTTAAAATATGGGCGCTATATCTAGTTTCTTTTTGTGAAGTTTATGTCCTAAATATTAAGATAAAGTTAAACTACTAAATAGCCTTCATATTAAACCTTTAAAATTGGTATATTCGGCACATTAAGTTTTACTAAAATATGAAATAAAATTTGCCATTATCTAGTTTGCATATCATAAGATTGCTTGGCTTGGGATTACGGCTCAGATCATTAAAATAAATTAAATCCATCCGCAGAGCGCAGTTGATGTTTACAATACACCTTCCAGTCCATTTTAATTATTCCAGACCAATTCAAGTATTCAATTGTTTCGACATGCAATAGTCCGGGAGGTACTGATGCATTTTAGGTAGTATTAATACGCCGATCGATGGCCATCTTTTTCAATAGATCTTGAATGACTAATAAGTGAACCACGCATCAGCGATGCACCCGCGGTGGGTTTAGGATTGGAAGGTTACGGAAGGGGTAAACTTTTTTTTACAAACTCATGCAAGCAGCTGACGCGTGTTCCTCCCTCATGCAGCAGACAATTTTTTTCAGCTCAGTATGATGTCAAATACTTATGAAACAAGTTTGAGCCAGCGTACTATGTCTTTTTTTTACTGGGAGTGGCTGATCACGGATGTGGTAGACTTGAGCACTTACTTGAGCAAACGGTCGGTTCACTTATTAGTCATATAAGATCAACTATACATTTCAATGTCAGCCGGCTTACTATGACTTTTGTGTTTGCAACGCTACCTCCCGGACTAACCGTCACAACGGAATACGTCATGCATTGTCGTCGGTTGCTGTCAAAAACGTTTCAGAATACCAAAGCTGGTATAAGTATTTTAGTAATGCATTAGGTCTACAATTTTATATTTTTTTTAAACTCCTTTACAGATATTAGATATCACAGGCCCGTGCGCATCGGTATTTACCCCTTTCGACAAAAATGGTGCAATAAACTTTGATATTATACCCGAATATGTAAAATATTTGAATGAAACTGGTATCAGGTGTATTCTTGGTGAGTAAAATAGTTTATATTGAGCAAGAATCACACCTACTTATAATATTCGAGAAGAGAAAAGCACAGTGTTAGTAGGCTATTAGCTTTATAGATTTGCACATATCGAGAAGATTACAGAAAGCTACATTGGCTCAATCTTCATACCTACATGTGGGGAAATGTGGGGAAAATGCTGCTTGTAAATGCTAATCTTCTTATGATATAATACGTTGATTTTGATTGTATAGTGTGTGGGTTAGACGATAATATACGATGATGAAGCGCTCGTGGTGTAGCATGATTAGCCGTTCTTAATCAATCGGCAAAGTTAAGCTACCATTGTTGTGGTCGGTACCTGGATGGGTGACCGCCTAGTGGTATTTCAAATCGAGCGTTTCCGTGCTTCGGAAGGCACGTAAAGCCATTGCTCCCGGTTATCTCTTAATTGTTATAGTCGTTAAGCTAGTTGGATGCCTCCAATGCGGCTTGAAAAATTCCAACAGTAGGTTGACCCTACCTCCACTGATCCGCAGTGGGCATGCGTGGTGGAGTATTGCTCATTCTCTTTCAACCTTTGTGCAGGAGGCCTGTTCTCAGCAGTAGAACATTATAGGCTGATGATAATGATGATACGATGTAGAAAAGTATTATTTTGTAAAGAAATTTACTAAAAAGTTATTTATACAATTTACAGTTTGTTCTATATCAGGAGAAGGTCCTGCTATGAATATTACGGAAAGACAAAAAGTTGTTGAAGCGTTTATGGAAGAGACTAGGAACTATAAGATCAAAGTAATGGTTCAACTTGGAGGTCCCAGTGTCCCTGGTGAAATTGAACTAGTAAGTAGCTTTAAAAAAAATGTATACCTGTAAATGCCTGTCATAATTTTGAAGATGATATCAACAGTCAGCTTATATCAGTCATCGTAAAATTTTTAGCACACAAATGTTATGGTAAACTAAAATATATGTGTTAACCTAGGTTGATTTTATATCGATTCATATAACTGTTTTCAGATTAAACACGCACAAAATATGAAAGCTGATGCATTTGTAGCTCTGCCACAAATGTACTATAAAGCAAAGTCCATAGAGGAACTTGTAGACTTCCTTGAACTCTTGTCCAAAGCTGGACCAAAAATGCCGCTTATTTATGACGCGGATCCTCTAGTTACCGGAATCAATGGTAACACCTATCTGATATAAAGCATGTATTTTAAAGAAAAAGAAAAAACATACAATTATTAGGACTTTACTAGTCCGAAAAAATTGAAAATAGTATGATTACCAAAAAACCGTTATTACTCGAAATAATAGAAAATAAAATAAATCGATCAGTCTTTTCGGCCTTTCCGATTTTCCATTCCATAAAAATATAGAATAATAAATAGTCCACATAGAAATATATGAATATTAGACATCATAACGCTTTGTAAAGGAGAAGAAAATAATAAATGTTTTAATAATTTTGCAGTAAATATAAGGCAGTTGTTTAGAGTAGCATCGGCAAGACTACCCAAATTCGCGGGAGTCGCCGGTAAATTTTCATTACTCTCGAAGGTTGGAGACTTAGTCCGAGAAAACCAAAAGCTTATCGTAGGATACCATGTGAGTAAAAATATATAAAACAAATTAATTGATCACAACGAACATTAAAAAAAACTGTTCACTACTGATAAAGGTTTTGAATGTTCTAAGAAATCTAATAGAGAAAAATTATCTGATGTAGATATGATTTTAGCTAATAAAGTTTCCATTGTTGGACAGGTTTTACCTAAGAACACGGTTTTTCATAAGTCTCTGATGACTCTCGGAGAGCAGTTTGTATCGGGCTGCTTACTATAATCATGATACAGTACATCATTGTATGAAAATTCGTTTTTCAGTCCTTTGCAACAGCTACCCTGATGGGATTCGATACAACCATCACAACTGTTAGCAATATTTTCGTCGACCAAGTTCTAGCTATTACTGAAGCGGTAAATAATGGTGATTTTAAGAAAGCAAGAAAAATGCAGAACCATCTCAATGGCATCGTTCGAGACATTGAAGCATTAGGTAAGACTGTACTGATTGTGCGATCAAGCAATCTCTTAAGCTTTATTTTATTAATATGGATTCACGGGGAATGACGTAATAAATGGAGGAGCATACATAGAACAGAGGAATATGTAGATGAGAGGAGCAGAGGACCGGAGGTTGAAGTTGTTACATATTGATGAAGTATATGCCTGTCAGCCTACTTAGAAACTTCTTAAGCGCGATGCAGGATAATATGGCGCCACGCCATCTATCTTTCCGTGTGTGAACTATCTCAGTGTTACTGATAGATGGCTGATAGATGTCGCTACACCGATAATTGTCGATGACGATGATGTTGGAGAAGTTATTATTAATTGTTTATTGATTAACCCAGTAGCTACACCTATAAGAGTCCAGCTCTTAAATATTGAAGAATAAAGTTAACCTAGTAAACTAGTTGTGCTTATAAAACAAAATCCATATTTTCAGGACAAGAAATGGTGCCCATATGGAAGACTACCATGACAATAAAGACTGGTATCAATATGGGACCCGCACGACCTCCAGAAGAAAACTTAACAAAAGGGCAGATAGAAGCCATATACTGTGTGTTGAAAAGATACGGCGTTGAAATCAAATGCTAAGAGAAATTGACATTTCAATTATCCCTGTACAGTATTACCCAACTGATATGGCGCGTCGTGAATCTTCTTTCGCACAGAAAAGAAAGTATGGCCCCGAAGATTAACGAAAGAATGCTTGAAACTTACAATCAACATTAGATCACTATTATAAGGTTCATAATACAGTGCAGCTGTTGGTTCCGTCTCTCTCGCAGGTCACGCCCGTCCGCACGGCGCGCGCTAACATGGCGGCAGCTGCCGCCCAATAGCGTTTCTCGCGGTTTGAAAATGTATCTTCTGCGCAGGTACATCGGCAAGCCATATTAATTGGGTACTACTGTACAACCTCTTTTGTTTAAAGTGCCTTAAATATAAAATGAATACGAAACTATAGTTATTGTTGATGTTAATCTAAAATATTGTTATATTTCTTTTATTTAATTAATATTTACATAATTTATTTATAAATTACAGCTATATTTATAAGAATTTCCTAATACAATAGTGTAAGTAAACAATAAGAAACATAATCACTTAAATCCTTTCACATATTATACACAACACTGATTTCCTAAATTCAATGGTTGAGCATGAGAATAGGTAATTTTTTTCGGCCACTAGATTCTGTGTATGCAACGTTCTTGGTAATAACACAAACAGTCGCGGCCGCCGCCGCCGCCGCACCACATACCCGTCCGGCACAGATATCCTCAACAGCTCTAAGATGTTTGGATTCGAGATGCTGCCTCGGAGTACCCTCATCATATAAAATGAGAGCGGCAACTCCCTTCTTGTTTCCAATATGATATTTTTTTACAATAAGATTCTGAACGGTTATACAATGTGTGCAGATCAAGAAGTATAAAGCCCGATCAAAAACACAAGCTAGAATAAAGAACCAAGAATGAGGCCTTCAACGGTTTATTGCTCCTCACTTACCCTCAACTTGAGGGTCACGTTGACGGTCCCTAGCAACAGGATAGACCTGCTAACTATGAATTCCAAGAATCAGTGAAAGACTGCTGAACATTATTCACGATTATATACACTGAATTTGAAGGATAAAATTGTGTATGGTTGTCTTACCATATGTGTCATGATGCGCCGCGTGGTGGTAATGCCAGACGTTCTGGGTGTGGCGCGAACATTGGCAATTATAGCCGAGAAATGGTCACACATTTACTATCAGATATTTTTTGACTTCTGAGGTATAGCTATTCATCAACATTAGGAGGGCGTGCCATCTGCATTACATGCAATCCAAATGCGTGGCACAAACAACACATAATAATAATTATAATATGCAAAAAATAAATCACATATCTGATCCCAAAGTAAGCAGCGCTTGTACTATGAAAACCAGATAATTGTACTATCACAGACTACGGAGGACAGATCCTCGCTAACAAAAAACTGTGTCTATGGAGTCGGCCACCTCTCACGCACACCTTAGTTGGCTATTCCGCGGGAAATTAGACTCTGTCGCCGTTTACACAGAGTCGATTTCTCGCGCTCAACTAATGTGTGAATGTGTGCGTGCCGGCTTGTACGTACAGCGTTGTGGCCGACTTGAGTGACACAGTTTTTTGTTAGCGAGAATATATCCGACTTTTTTTAATATCTGTGTGTACTATATAATAAGTGTAAATAGTTGCCCCCCTGCAGTTTTAAAACATCGGGTCTAGTTTTCAAGTAAAGTAGGAATGGACCTCATTACATGATTTGTTGATGTTAGTTTAGTAATCAAAATCAATTCAATGCTGCGTTTGGTCATTTGTCAATATTTTATAAATTAGAGAAAAATCTTTTTAGGCCCCAAAAAAATTATTTAAATTATCGTATCATTGAATCAATGTATCGTATGTTTTTTAAAATCGTATGATTTTTGATATATTTTTTTTTAAACCGGGACTATTTTGCCCTCACCGGGGACAGCGGATCAGACAGCCTGAAAGCGGAACGTATGGTGTCCCCGTGTCGTGTGTAAGGCAAAACAAGCGCGGGGGGCCAGGATTTAAAAATTGATGTGCCCCCCCCCTCCCTGGGCCAAAAGCTGGGTACGCCCATGGTGGTAGGCTACCTGTCCGCCAGCCTACCTGGCTTCCAACTAGTTTCAACCTACAAGTTGAAAGTTGCACGTAGCTTGAGTCTGCCATTTACGTAGGTAGGTATCTAAAATACTTATAGAGTACACTATTTAGTAGTTTTGCTGCCGACACACGCAATTATTATCAGTGCGACGAGAATGTAAATGCTACGTAATATATCTGGGGGCACGGAAGTGCCCCCCGCCAAGACAGCCAAGCGAAGCAAAAGGGCACTACCTACCTTTGCTCGAAGCGGTTCGTCGTTTTTTTTAACCCTCATAACTTGGGTTTGGATTATACCAGATAAACAAAATTTTCAAGATATGATGTAAATAGTAAACTTATTAAACGTATTAAGTTTCAATACTTTAGATTAGCTCTAATACTTTAGATTTTATTGATATCTAAAAACCCCGATTTCGTCACTGACTCACTGATGGTCATCAAAACTCATAGGGTACGTCATGAAGTCCTAGAAAGCTGAAATTTTGTATGTAAGCTTGTATTAGTATACAACAAAAAAATTATAACACATAGAAATTTCAATAAAAAAAAAATCATAAGCAACTTACAAAAAGAAGTGAAATCCCACCAAAAACATTTTTATGTAAAATGTTGCCAAGACATATGGCTCGCACGGTCAAAAAGTTATTAGATCTCATGTAGAGCCAAGCTTATAAGTCTACATGCACTTACTCCACAAGCCCTAACTTCACAAACTCTACACACCGTAGTCAAAATATGTGGCTTGGCCGTTTCACTACTACAAGAACTATTGAATAACAAAAAAGTAATGAACAGTGAATACATATTTCAGGTCTATTTAAATTATAACAGGTGGAGATTCAATCGAAAATATATTATTTATTGAAATACCTAACTAGGCGGTCCAATTGATTCATTCGGTTTGAAATCGACAAAATCTCGGCCCACATATAGACCGAATGAATCAGTTGGACCGCCTAGTTAGGTATTTCAATAAATAATTTATTTTTTGGATTGATAGGTATGTACAAGAAATTAAAAACCTAGCAGAAAGCTATAAATATTATCCAAATGCAACTTTGCCAGGTAATAATAATAATATTATAATGATTACTTAGTAGAAAACATATTTATTCAGTACATATTTATATTATTGAAACAAACTATGAAAAAGAATAATTAAAGCTAAATTAAATATTACTAATATGAACTATTTACATATTACAATTCGACTTGAAATAATTAAGAGATATTTATTCCAAAATGGCGACGTGCATTGTTGCAATTACAATATTGATAGTAGGTAAGTAATGTATTTAACTCGCACAAACTAGAATTTGATATTTTAATTTGGACATTATTATGCGTATATTTTCTTATAAAACAATTTGTCTAACATTCTGAAACTCAGTTTAGGAGAGGAATCTTACTCAAAGAGATAGGTGAACAGGCCTAGGTACATAAGGTATTCAGTACAATGCAAAGGTTAAAACTAGGTTTTTTATTTATATTGTATTTATTTGTCGGCTCTGTGGTACTTCCAAGCATTTTCGCGTATATAAGCAATGAATTTGATAATGAGAAGCCTGGAATCGGTGAAAAAGGTGGATATGATGGGGTAAATAATTCACATGAAAAATCAAGCAAAGATAATGAATCAAAACATCATCGGGAAGAAGTAAATTGTAAAGAATCTGAAGAAGAATGTGATCAGGTAAATGAAACTGACGAGCAACATAAAGCCCATGAAGGAAGAATTGTTCTAAAGATATCCTACGGACAAGAGAATCATGTTTACTACGAGGAAGTTACTCCTGTGGAATATTGTGAAAAGAAGATTATTATATGTCCCAATAAAGAAGTTAACTATGAATGGAATTCTAATGAATATGATGAAGAAGAGAAACTTGATGAATCTGGTCAAGAAAATAAAATGGTAAAGGTTTTTTTTATGTTTATCATAGTATCTACTAGCTGTGCTCCGCGATTCACAAATATAAAACTAGTGTCTCTGTAAGCTGTAGACAATTATATGGAATCCCGATAATTATATGGAATTCCCTTGTCGATTCAGTTTTCGGAACATTTAAAAACATCAAAATATAATTACCGAACCTGCCCGAAAAACCCGAATAAAAAAAGTCACACGAATCGGTTGAGAAGTGCGATCTGTAGAGGAGAATAGCTGGACATCTGAACATACGAAAGCATTTTTGTCTAAGCTGAAACGGAGACGCTTCGCGTTCGCTTGGTCAATAATTAATAGTTTCTGGAAATACATCGTAAATCTTACCTTATTCTTTTCTTCGTAAAAACTTCTTTACGTTTTATCATTATTTATCATATTTCATTATTTTACAGGAATTCGAAGGTGCGCCGGTACTCACACCAGTAGACGAATTGAATTTTACTTTTATACCTAAATATGTAGAGCACAAGCACAAATACAAGTCCAAAGTTAAGGGCATATTAGGTAAGTTACCTTATTTGTGATACTTATTAATAAACAGTAAGATAGGATACTCCTGTGTACCAAAAAGGCTAAACGCCACTAGGTAATAGTCTAATACACTCTTAGAGCGCTTCTTCATTGGGGCGACACGACACGACATGCCGTTGCCGGCGGCGACATGTCGTCGGGCGACTCCAGCAGCTACGTTCTTCATTAGAACGACACGACACGACACGACACTGTAATAATGAGAGCCGCGGGCGGCGCGACCACTCGCACGCCCACATGGAAGCTTGCGTGTGTACACAACACATGTATAAAGAGCCGCCACGACACCAGGGAGACTTCCTGCTGACGACATGTTGTTGCCGTGCAGGCTCAGTGAGACAGCGTGCAGTACAATCTCATAGAAATATGCATCCACTGATGTCGTGGACGGCTGCCGTTGCCGTGCGGTATCGTGTCGTGTCGCCCAATGAAGAAACACTCTTACGCAACCACGTTACTGCTTATGCGGAATTCCTTTGCTAGTCATAATTTCTTATTTTTTTGTTTTACAGGTTCTGGGATAACAGGAGAAGGTACATTATTTAACATTAGCGAAATAAAACGTTTACTGGTGGCGTATCTGACGGAAGCCACAAAGTGGTGCCTAAAAGTGTTTGTCCATATTGGTAATACCAATGTGCCCGATGCTGAGGAGATGGTGAGATTTCACATAGCTTTTTATGTCAGATACAGTTATCGACTAAGGTCGTGTGACAAGTTACTACGCTACGCGAACTGATCACGAGCTGAACCGCTCTTCGTTCGTCTCGCTCACGATGTCATGTTTAGATGTACAACGAGCCACAACACGAGCGCGATGCGAATCCCTGTGTTCGTCAAAAAACTGTCAATTTGGCGGAGCGCAGTCGACTGCGATCGCGAGCCGAACGCTCATTTTAGGCTTCCGAGTCGGTGGTACGTGGATTCGTGGTCCGCATATGGTCGGCTCGTGCTCGGTTCACGTAGCGTAGTAGTAAAGGTGGTCCTTTACATACGTTTTTCATTTTGACGTAGCTACGGCAAACTATGTCCGTTTAATTAAAACTTAAGTCAATAAACCGTTTATATTATTCATAAACTGAAATATTACTGGTTTCCAGGCTAAGCATGCCCAAGAAGTAAATGCCGATGCATTCATGGCTATACCACAGATATACTACAAACCTAACAGCATAGAGGAGTTGGTGGATCTGGGCACGAAAAGTTGTACATTAACACACTGGAACATGTAAAGCATATTCTAAAGAGTTATATATTTGTAAAGATGTGTTTACATGTTGGTAGTTTTATTTTGAGTAGCTACCTCAGTATAGTGGATTGTTAACCAAGGGATTGGGTGAAAGACACAAAGCCCACACGAGATAATTTTTGGCTTATATTTTCACTTCTTTTGATCAGCAATAAATCGAGTGTGAAATTGGTATATACACATACAGGATGAATTATTTTTTCTAGCCAGTGTGGGCAACTTATGAACTTAGGTCTTAGAGAACTCTGAAAGGAACCTCGAGTTGAATTTTGATGATAATAAAAATGCCATAAAAAATATTTAGAAAAATTTGTATTTTCGGACAAATGGATTTTTTTTTCAATATTCTGCTTCTACGTCACAATATGAACAAAATTATGTATGACAATTTTGCTCACAAGTTGCTAAAAGTTATTCAAAATATTATTTTATATTTTTCTTGACCATGGTTTTAACCTACGTAAAGTTTGGCGAGGTGGAGCAAATCTCGCAGGGACCTTCTCACTATGTTTAGCCATAAAGAATTTGCTCTTAGCATTCTGAAAAACAATTAGAGGTCAATTTTGATAACTTCTAGCAACTTGTGACCAAGATTGTCATACATATTTTTGTTCGTATTGTGACGTAGAAGCAGAAAAAGAAAAAAAAAACTTCATTTTTTTAATGCCATTTTTATTTTCTTCAAAATTCAGATCGGAGTTCCATTCAGCGTTTTTCAAAAAATATTAAGTAAAATATTAGATGTAATTTTTTTTTTATATTATAAAAAATGTATCCTATCCTATAATATTAAACGAGCAATATTTTCCGCCGTATGCATGTTCACCGAATTCGTAGTATAAAAAAACTTATACTGTATGGAAAATTTACGATGTTTAAACATACGTAATTATATGCAGCATTAAATTAACTTTATATCATAATAAATTAAATGTTTAAATTAATATTATATTGTAAATTGTATAACTTGTAAAGGGGAAAGAGGCTGACTGCTGAGATACAGGCAACCCCTAGTTTAGGAGTCAGAGCTCACCATTAAACTGGAAACCTGTGTTTTGGCAATAACTTACTTATTATTATTATAATGAGATTAATTCCTAAGTCTATCGGCGACATTTTCTCAGCAAGTGCAACTTTCTGAACCGGTATTAGACAGTCTATCTATAAATACTTGCTAAAGCCTATTTGAATAAAAAAAATGCTTTTGGTCGCATGTACCCTATTTGGAAATTTATTCAATTCAACAAAAAGTTGGCCATTATACAGGTGATTTTTACGTATTGTGACGTAAACAAAGAAAACCGAAAAAAAACATATGAAAATATAAATTTTATTTTGTATTTTTTTGAAATTCAAAATATAGCTATTGGCGTTTCAGCGTTTATCTCTTCTTCTCCTGTAGTTCTAAGTTGCCCAAATTGGCTAGAAAAAAAAAACACCTGTATATGAACTATTGAATAAATGGTTAATAAGTACTTTATTTCCGATAGCATAAGAAATTAAAAACAGTAGGTACCTATCAGAAAGCTATACATATTATCTAAGTGTGACTTGAAATAATTAAGATATAGGTATTTATTACAAAATGGCGACTTGCTTCTTCATTAGATAAGCATTGATAGTAATGTATTTAGCTCACGCAAACTAGAATTAGATATTTTAATTTTGACAGTATTATCCGAACATTTTCATATAAAACAATGAGTATTCTACCAAAATAACATTCTAAAACTCAGTCTAGCAGAGAAGTCTTACTCAAAGATTAACAGGCGTAATCCTAATTAGAACTTCATTCCTAGGTTCATAAGGTATTCAGTACAATGCAAAGGTTAAGTTTATCTTTTTTATTTATATTGTATCTATTTGTCGGCTCTGTGGTACTGCCAAGCATTTTCGCATATGGAAGCAATGAATTTGATAATAAGAGGCCTGGAACCGGTGAAAAAGGTAAATATCATGAGGAAAATAATTCACTTGAAAAATCAAGCAATGAATCAAAAGATGGTTGGGAAGAAGTAAATAGTAAAGAATCTGAAGAAGAATGTGATCAGGAAAATGAAACTGACGAGCAACACAAAGCCCATGAAGGAAGAATTGTTCAAAAGAAATCCTACGGACAAGAGAATCATGTTTACTGCGAGGAAATTACTCCTGATGAATCTTGTGAAGAGAAGATTATTAAAGAATATACCAGTAAAGAGTTTGACTATGAATGGAATTCTAATGAATGTGATGAAGAAGAGGAACTTGATGAATCTGGTCAAGAAAATGAAATGGTAAACGTTTTTTTATGTTTATTATAGTATAAAGTAGCTGTGCTCCGCGATTCACCTGTGTTAAATATACAGATATTAATATACAAATAGCGTTATATTATTTATCATATAATCTTTTTAAATTAACTGGTTATTTAACACAAAATTAATATTTAAGAATCGACTTGTGACCTACCCAAACATTTTAGAGAACTCAAACTGAATCCATGCCATTTCTTTTCACCTTATTCTTTTCTTCGTAAAGGTCTTTTTACCCTTTTTAACGACAATATATTTTTTGTGATGCCCGATTATTTTACAGGAATTTGAAGGAGCGTATGCGCCGGTATTTACACCAGTAGACGAAAATAACGAATTGAATTTTACTGTCATACCTAAATATGTAGAGCACTTACACAAGTCCGGCGTTACAGGCATCTTAGGTAAGTTAACTTTTTTGTCATACTTATCAATCACTTACCAATAAACTGTAACTATGGGACGCTCAGTAGCTATCATTGCTTTATTCTATCGACGTCCACTATCACTACCACTGGGTAGTGACGTCGAATGCCGAGACGAAGGTCCTGGGTTCGAATCCTCCAATGAGCTTGATCTTTGATGAAGGAAAACATCGCGAGGAAACCATAGCACGGTTTCACTTTTGTAGTACCCTGGTGTATTCCGACTGCTGCACTTGGGAGCCAGTTTCATCTAGACTTTGTGTGCTTACCACCTTCGGCTACATCATCACTTAATATGGTGAAATTGCGGTCAAACACTTGCCTATACAAAGTAAAAAAAGTGCGTCTAACTAAATCCATTATCTACCAAATAAGCCTATTCCACGAGCTAATACAGTAGTCTTACACAGGTTTTCTTAAGCCAGTAACAAAGGAATACCGGCTTTGGTCAATCTAGCATCCCTATCACTAGCGGATCCAAGGGGAGGGCTAAGGGGCTCGAGCCCCCCCAAAAGCAACTGGTTTCGCCCATGATAAATCTTCATAAAGGCTACCCTCAGTTAGATCAAGCCCTTTAGCCCCCCCAAACCGAAATCCTGGATCCGCCACTGACCCCCATGCCACCACGGCTTTTTGGAATTATTTTGAAACTAGTCTTCCACTCTGCGATTTCATTAAGGGTAGAATTTTGAAAACCATTTCAAAGTAGATGCTTACGCTTTACATAGGTACGCTATCCATTGTAAAAGATGGAGGTTCATCATTTCTCATTTTACGTTTTATAGTTGCTGGGAAAACAGGAGAGGGTACAACTATGACCATTCAACAAAGGAAACGTTTACTGGTGGCGTATCTGACTGAAGCCAGAAAGAGGTGCCTAAAAGTGATAGTCCATATCGGTGGTACCAACGTGCCTGACGCTAAGGAGCTGGTGAGATAAAAAATAGCTTATTATAATATACGACCCGCGTTCTCGAGGGACCTATTGTTTCGAAACATATTCTATCCGTGGGCCTTTTATCCAAATCCGTATAATTAGTAAGAGTAGCATATTCACATCCAAAAAAACTTTCAGATTTAGGTATAACTACTAGTAGTGTCATCGAATAAGATCGATCATCAGAAGAGGTGGCAATTTGTTTAAAATAAATGATTAAATATATGTTACAAAACTACCCGTAAAGCCGAAAGGAGGTTAAATGGGGTCTTATAACAAGTCCATTCACAATATTTAAGAACCGTAGTAACGCTGTATAACATACCCCAAAAAAATTAAAAAATAAAATACTTTTCACTGACGTGCAAACCCTATTTCAGTAAAATTAAAGAGTAAACTACGCAGAATGTCACATTTCAACCTAATTCGCGGAACGACAAAAATTTTGAAAATTTGAAATTGACGACATATTTTTTTTTCTAACTTGTAATTTTTTGAAGCCAGTACCATCCTTGTATTGAGGTAGCAAAAATTTATGAATGAAAAAAAGAAAAACTATTAAAGTAGACAATTATTAGGTAAAATAGGTACGTAGGTCTTTCTGTTAAATAATCTGGTTCCCTGACATGACAGCTTACTAGGGTTGACAACATTTTTGGCTTTGATAATTAATTATATTTTTTACGGGGTATTTTGTAACACGTTGTATACGCTACATAAAATTATGACCTATTTTTATATTATTCATAAAGTGAAATATTACTGGATTCCAGGCAAAGCATGCTCAAGATGTAAAAGCCGATGCAATCATGGCTATACCACAGATATACTACAAACCGAAGAGTATAGAGCAGTTAGTGGGATATCTTGAGCTCCTTTCAAAAAGTGCTCCCAGGCTGCCCATCTTTTATTATCATTCACCACAAAAGACTGGAGTTTATGGTAATATTTTGGTCTGTTTTAATAGCGAATGTCTTAGGGTAAGATAGTAGGAACAAACCTACAAAATATTTCGGCATGATCAAATTTCCTACATTTTTAATAATAATATATTTATTATTATTAAAAATTTAGGAAATTTGGGACAGTCTTCACACACGTCTATACGATCCCAAACTAAGCAGAGCTTGTACTATGGAAACCAGATTGTATGTACGAGTAAATATATACTTCATATACATAATATACCCAGACTCAGGACATGCAGAAAAATGCATTTCCTGGGTTGAAATCGAACCCAAAACCTACGACGTGATACGTAGAATTTTAACCAACTACGCCAACTGGCCCGTCAATCAATTCGGGAGAAATTAATTCCAAAATTGACTTTGCCAGGTTTTTTTTTTTTCAATAAATGATTGTCACCCTTAACTTTCAGTGAATATAAGAGCTTTCTTCAGATATGCCTCGGCTAAAATTCCCAACTTCATGGGAATCAAGGGTAGGTTCGAATCAGCCCAGAATATTGCGGATCTGCTTCGAGGGAGACAGAAGATGTTTGTTAGTGGTAATGTGAGTACCTATATTACCAAATAGCTGTAGAAATACTGTTGCTAACTGCATTCCAGCATGTGATAGCGATATGGGAGTGAACGACAGGGTGATTGTCAGATGCTCTTGTTATCGGGAAACTGATAGCGAGGCTCTTGAAGTTTTTATAATTTGAGTATTGTGTAACTCAAATGACAGCAAAAATGAAAATTATTACAATAAACTTATTTCAAATGAAGCCGGCGACTATTGGCGTAAAAGTTACACAATACCAAAATTATAACAACTTACGAGACCCTCGCTATCGGTTTCCCGATAACGAAAGCATTTGACTATCGCCCTGCGGGATTATGTCGCTAGATTTGTCATTTGGGCTACATACTTTTTTTTTTACTCTTTATAGGCCTGTGTTTGACCGCAATCTCACGATGGTAAGTGATGATGCGGCCGAAGGTGGTAAGCACACAAAGCCTAGAAGGAACTTGACTGAATCTACATAATGAGACACTGCGCAGCGTTGAACCCAGAAAACCTCTCATTTTAATGGTATATGAATTGCTTCCATGTCTGTATCAGAAAATAGTTAAACTAAATTCTGCCTCTTTTTTTCAAGAAACTTACACGTATTCAGAACGGAAAATGATAAATTTGTATTTTCCAGTCCATTGCCTCGAACGCCCTGATGGGATTCGACGCAAGTATAACAGCTGTGACCAACATGTTCATGGACCAAGTCAAGGTAATTCAAAATGCAGTCAGAAGTGGAGACTTTGAGAAGGCCAGGATGTGGCAGAACCGACTCGACAACATTATTCGGGAGATTATGACAATAGGTAAAGACTGAATGATTTAACGAGCCATATAAGAAGCGCACCACGATGTTTGTTATCCCTTTAAACCTTACAAACTTTACGTGACAATATCTTCTTTAAAGTAAGGCCAAACAATACTCTGAGGCCAAACTTATCTATATCTTATGTAAAACAAAACACTATTGTTGACAAACAAATGCATATACTGGGTGGAGATTTCGAGATGGCATATTTTCGAAACCTATGTTGGGTTAGCCATGCTGAACAATTTTTGCTATGGGACCAACACTGAAATCTCAAAATCTCCACCTGTTATACCTTTAGATTACTTAGTACCTTGAGATCGTTGCGAAACAAATGCAGGCCTATATCTATAATAAAATAACCTATTTCCAAACTTATACTTTGCCTTAAAGTCATATCTTAATTTGGGATTAGATCTCTTATCTCAACTAATTAATCTTACTCTTCTCTCTCAGTTTATTCGTGATCTTATATATGCCTTTCAAAATAGCTAAGTTTATACCTATTTTCAGGCAATGAATCAGTACCTCTATTGAAGGCTACAATGGAAATAGTTACTGATTTGAAACTAGGACCAGCGATGCCTCCGGAGAAGAGGATCACCACGCGGCAGAGGAAAGCTATCCGCAAAGTTCTGGAAAAATATCACGTTGAAATCAAGTCCCGATAAACCAACAAATAATTATTGTAAAATGTTCCGTATTTGTATTACAAAAGATTGAAATTACAATATTGTTTTATTTTCTATCTACTAAGTACCTACAAATAATGATGTAATAGTAATTAGTAAAACAAAATAATTCACAATACCGTTGTTACGATAAACTGACTTATTAGTAACTATAATCTTAATAACAATTAATTGAGTTATAAATAAAGTAATGATAGCAAAACACTAAGGGGCAATTAAGAAATTAGTGTCTCATATATCGACAATTATGTAAATTTAATTGATAAATAACTGAAGGGCTTTTAAGGACTTATACACAAGCCAGACGATAGTATTTTCTAAGGTGAAAAACGTTAAGAGGAAATACAGATATTTTATGAATAAGTGAATCGGAATCAGCGGCAGACACGAGGAAATTGTCTATAGGCGACAAAGTTTTAACATGAGGGTAGAGGGTGATAGCCGGTCAGTTGGATGGATAGAATAAATTATCCTACCACTGGGCTATGGATTCCTCACCATTTTTAGGGTTCCTAACGGATAGGGCAAAACAAAGTCTTATTGCCGTCACTTTGCTGTTTATCTGTCTTGGCTTGTCCGTCTGTAGGGTCTCACAGTGAGTACCAGAGTGGATGCTGTGGCGGCTTGATCTACCGTAGATGGTCCCAGAGAAGGGGTTGCCAGAAATAGTGTATCAGACTTTATGACCGCGAAGGTTGGTGAGTTTGGCCACTATAGAAAATCTAAAAGTAGTCTTGAGGGGGCTTGTATGTCTGTATACCCTGGGTCTCTAACACAGAATAAGTTACAGCTATCTTTATATATAAAATTCTACTGCACGTGTGTATGTCACTGAATCCTTCCTAAACGGCTGGACCGATTTGAATGAATTTTTTGTATGCGTTTGGGTGGCGCCCTGGATGGTTTAGATTCACAAATCAGCCCGGCAGATGGCACTTCAGTCGATAATATAACCTAGATACCGAAATAAATATTATATAGCAGATATTTTGTATAATTATTGCCCCGAAAGCGAGTATTTGTAAAAAGAGAGTTTAAAAAAAACAGCCCCTTTTCATTTCCCACATAATGTGAACACCTCTTTAAACAAATTAACGATCATTTGGGAGTTTTTTTTGATATAAAAACAGTAAGCGCATCAAGCAATTCATTCAGAAGAAGAATATTTCAGAAACATGTATTTTAAATTGCCTGCGCTAATATGTATTTGTGTATTAACTTTACCGTCAATCGAATCACGAAAATCGAAACATGATAAATCGTCTGAGGAGAAACCAGATAAATGTGAATTTCTAGGATATGACGGACCCGAAGATGATGGCAAACACAATAAGAAGAATAAAGTGGTATAATGACGTTTATCTTTATGTTATAGTACTATTTTCATTATCTTTGCATTATCCCCATCCATGATCATAAAAGAAAGGTGTGGTTGGTATATTGAGTGGCTCATCTTCCAATCTCCCATCCCAATCCGTAGCGGAAGAGATCATACCCTCCTGTCACCGTTCTGAATTGTGGAAGGGATCATTGGCGTATCAAGGATAAGTGGGGGCTTGACCCCTAAAAATGGCCGATGTGTCGATACTAATGGAAACCTAGCATCCTGGAATGGGCACCAGATAATTCTATATACGCCAATGGAAGGGATCCAGTACTGTTACTATTATGTATATTTTTTCGTCTCTCCCCTCACTCGTTCTCACTATATCGACGGAGATTTCCGTGAACTCGTAACAGATTTAACTCTATCAGTAATCAGAATTTTAATCAGCTTAGAGACGTCCACTGCTGTCTATACCAACTCGTGGGTTCCGCAAGTAATGGGCTGAGCACTAGCACAGAGGATTATACTATTTATCTGTGGCACTGGCTCTAAATCATTTTTAATCCCTTATTAACTGTTGTATAATAAGGGGTATCAAAACACGAATGTGGGTTTATCACACGAAGCGAAGCGAGTGTGATAATAGTATCACATGAGGGTTTTAATAACTAATTATGTACAGTTGCATACAAGACTTTATCTACACCCATGATCATTTTTGTAAACAACAAAGTACATAAATTTCTGCACTTCTAATATCGAACCAAAATGGCGGGATACGACGTGAATTCGAATAACCTCAAAGTTTTTTTTTATCACGGCGCTGTGTTAGTGAAACGCGCCTGCATGAAAATGTTCTTTTTTTGAAATTCATAAGGATACCACGGAGAATGTGGCTGTTTGATGAGTATAAGGAATGGACCGAAAAAGCAAAAAAAAGAGTTGCATAATGAAATTCAGCACAACATTATACACTGTTTTGGATAATATAATGGTTACCATGACACCGAATGTTTTAATGTTGGCAATAAGCTAACTGTTTCAGGAACTTTAATAAAGGATTTATAGCATGAGTGTAGATAAAATAAATTGAACAATTTCCTTGAACCAGAATAATATATTATATTTAAAAATTAAAAAATTAATTATTTTTCAGCGTCTTGAAGTGAAAGGTCCAGTGGTGTCGGTATTTACTCCGTTCACAGACGATGGTGAGATTAATTACTCCGTTATACCGGAGTATGTTGAGTACTTGAACAGCACCGGTGCCACTGCTATTCTCGGTAAGGACTCTCTTCTACCTTCGTCTTATTCGGAATTGTCGTTTTACAAAATAGATCAGGGTTATTTTTAATTCACTTGCACTGCTGAAATTCCCACCAATGTCATATTTTTTTCAGGCATTTTGATCAGGAAAGTTTTTAGTGTGCAAATATGTACTAAGTTATCCCCCGCGTTCTCGGGCTGAATGTAGCCGAAAGGTAGCCTATGTCATTCTCTATACCATAGGCCAGGGGTCGGGAACCCGCGGCTCGTGAGCCGCATGCGGCTCTTTCGCTGTAAAGTTGCGGATCTTCAATTCCATACGCAAAAAATATCAATTTTATCAAAACTCTTTAAAATCATGCAATCGATCCAAAAAAAAACTGGGAATTTTTGTAAATTATTACATTTGGCTTTTCCGTCTCAAAAGTATACCGACCCCTGCCATAGGCTATCTGCATGCCATGATCATCGGTTGAGTAGTTAAGGCGTGAAAGCGTAATAAACAAGCAAACAAAGTCACAATCGCATTTATAGTAATATTGTATTTCATTCCTAAAAACAATCGTATATTTCAGTGGAAGGAAAAACAGGTGAAGGCTTCTCACAGACCGTTTGTGAAAGGAAAAAGGTCACGGAAACGTTCGTTCAGGCAGCCAAGAAATACAACATCAAAGTAATAGTATATGTTGGTTTTACAAAAATGCCTTTAGTTTTTGAATTGGTAAGCTCCTATCCAAATATATTTATTATTAAGGCGGCCCTCTGTGGCCGGCGCAACTTCAACGCGAGCATAGTCTAAAAGCTTGTTGTTTCATCCAACGTAATGTTTGACTGCGAATAAAGAGAGATAGCATCAGAGCCGTCGGTTATCAGTCGGTAAATTCCGCTGATCACTCGCGGCCGCTTCGCTAGATCGTCATTCATGATTTCGCATTCATAAAACTTGTTCCAGGAGTATACTTCTTGAGAAAAAATCTTACAAGTTTGTGAAAAAAAAGTTAGTTATTTAGAATCTCCAATACATTTGCAAGCCTGGTATCTTAATGTTTTCTTTACTTTTACAATTTATAGGTACATTAGATATGGCCAAAGTTCAGGCAAAAACGCTGTTTTTCGGAGGCTTTGACTGAATTTGTTTCACACTTTTTTTAAATTACGCCAAGATACAAGGCTAGATATAGTACACAAGATACTAATTTGTTCAAAATATCTAACGAAAAATGTTTAACAACGCCATAATAAGTACAGGGGTTTTGTATGAAAAGTATGACGAATTGAGTCCTCTTAAAGGTCTGCTCAGTTTGGGATGGCCGGTAGTGAAAATATCCCAAGATAAAAAAGTGTATATACCTTTCCTTTTAGGGTTCCCAACCAAAAAGGTGACAAGGAACCCTGTGCCAGGTTATAGTGCCACTCCGTCCGTCCGTCTGTCATATTTCTTTCTGCTATATTTCAATGCTAAAGATTTGAAATAGTTTTAAATATTGCTGATCCAAACAATGAAAATGAAAATATTTTTATTTTCTTTGAAAAATGGCAAATGAACGGCAACGATATTTGGCAGCTAAATGAGGGACCGACATTTTAAACTATAGGGCTTCAATTTTGAATGGGGTATCATATAAAAGGGGTTCATTTGTACATTACCAAACCGATTTTTATTTCCTTTTATGTTGCGTAGGTTTTGACTTATGATGAAAAATTACAAAAAAATACCTTCCCCCCTTTTCTACAACAAATTTCCTCTATAAAAAATCCTGCTGCTGCCTATCATTGGCAAGGTTTCCAGCAGGCTTGTAACGTGTTCTCTTTGGATGGCCAAGCATATGCATTGACAGAAAAAAAAAACTCTCGACGTTTTGATCAGTTTATAAAATCGACTAGCTTCGGACCTCCACGGTCATGAAGCCAGCTTATTGCTAATCTTATTCTGACTACACAGGCTAGCCACGCTGAAAAATTGGGAGTCGCCGGAATAGTAACATCACCGCCAATATTCTCTAAGCTCAAGAGTATTGAAGACTTGATTTGGTACCTGTCAGTTATATCTAAATATGCGCCGTCTCTACCGCTTCTGTATTTCCACGATAGCGAACACCCAGCAGCATGTCTTAATAGTATGTAAACAATATTTTTATTTCTAACTTTACGATACTCTGCCAAAGGTTAAGTGGTAAGCCGAAAAGTATTTGAACTGTCTCTAAAGTACCTTGGCGCACCTTAACTCAAAAGTTGACATTCTATTGGTTTTTTAGCATGTATATGTGGCTGAAAAGTAGAATTCTAGGCTGATTGGCCCTCCAGCCAGACAGACGAACTCTATAAGTACCCTGCCTCATGCTTATTGCAGGATTCGAATCCACTTTTGTTAAAACATTCAACGTAAAAACCTATAAGAGAACCGGCTCTCAACGCAAATGCAGCAATATATTTATTTAGCACGTATAACAGGTGTAATCCGTAATGTAATGCAACGCTAATTCTCCGTGTGGCAACTAGGATTCGTGTTGAATTCATGTGCCGTCCACACGATTCGAGTTACCAATTTACCAGTAGTATTGTCTATTCTGTGACGACGCATCAAAAGCCAATACACTCTTTAAAGAGACGGCTAAATATTTCCTCTAAATTTCAGAGAACATCCGAGAATTCCACACTAAACTAACTGACCAGGTTGAGAATTACAAGGGAATGTTGACCAGTTTCTTAGTGGCTTTAGAAATTGCTGACCTGGTGAAACGTGATCAGGAAATATTCATCGTCTCCTATGTAAGTAGTATAATGTTATTTAGAACGCCAATCCATTGGGTTCACATTTGACTTTCTCTGATCAAGTTCCTTTTGAAGTTTCTACCAAACACACGAAGACACATGATTGTCCAACTGCTCGTTCATCTCTTTTTGCTGGATGACTGGTTGTTCATGATCCAGTTCATTTCGCTCTAAATATCTTACAGATTTTCGTCATTTTAGTATACCAATTTCTATTCCACCTAAAAGCGTTCTTACGGCAGGAATCATCATGAATCAATTATATTACTGGAGTTGTTGATAATTAGTACGATTTTTTCTATTAGAGAGATATGAGAAGGAAAGATATGTCTAAAAGACTTAAAATCTGCGGTTTTGCCTGACAGTGAGCGATTTTGTATCACCCATGTGTTGTCGCCCACCTTTACGCCGTCCAGTCGTGAGACTACCTTATGGCCCGTACATACATTCATACCTTCTTTAACTTCTTTTCTTCAGCATGTGGCATCACCAGCGTTTATGGGCTTCGACTCTTCAATATCTGCCGTTCATAATGTAGCCCTTGAGGAGATATATGAAATACTGAAGGCAGTTAAGACTGGTGCGATTAGAAAGGCTAGGACTCTCCAGTTGAAGTTAAATAAAATCGCTGCGGAAACCAAAGTTTGTGGTAAGAAATTATATAATGTATACCATCAGCTTTCGAAAGTAAGCCCAATTTAACAATTGGCCATCATGGAAATCAGAACGGAGTGTCGCCTAATACGAAGCGAAGCACCCCAAGTAAGGCGGACCGTCTCGTAAATACAAGCCTTACACACACATGTCAGCCGATTGGGGATGTAGATAGTGATAATAAGGCTCTCAGTATCACTTGCGTCTGCTTGGGCCAGTATTGATATTACTCACACATACGTAGGAAATAATATCGTGCTTCACTTTCTTATAAGGCGGTGATCCGTCCTGATTTTTTTATACGTCCATGGCGGCCATGTGACTGTGAGCCATGTGATTTTCACAGCACTTTGTTTGTCGTGTTTGTATGATAGGTATTGAGGATACTTTTGATGTTTAATGGTGCGTCCATGCTACGCGAAGCGAGCACGAGCCGAGCCTCGAATGACCAAGATTCGTTCGTTGTTCGCGTAGCGTGGACGGTTTTCATTAAGCACCATAATTCTTCTTCCTGAGGTATTCTTTCTAGGGTGCATAATAAAAATGTGTGTATAATAATTACAGCGGACATAATACCAGCAACAAAGGCCTCCATGGAAATGACAACTAATATTGAAGTGGGTCCCATGCGGGAACCGCAGCATCGCATTACCGACGAACAGAGGAAATGCGTCCGTGAAGCACTAGAGAGCAATGGCGTTCAAATTATTAATGAGTAATTTGATCTACTCAGATATCTTTTTCTTTTTGAATTTGTATAGACTTTTATTTCTTCATATTTTTTTGGTAACAATGATTGTTTCGCTAAAAAATAAATTCCTGAATAAATTCATGCTTTTGTTTGTTGATAAAAATATGAATATAAAATTATGAATTTTTTGAAATTTACTTATTTGTTTTCTTTTTTACAACAATATTTTTTTAAATATTTGTGCAAAGAGAGCAAAGTTCGTTTTTGTTACGAGTTCCGCGTTGGAATCCTCGGCTAGCGAAGGATTCTATAATTGAATCACTAGCAAATAGTTATGCTATGTTAGAATCCTGAGCGTATAGAGGTAGAGAGAGTTCCAAGGGCACAAGAGCTCGTGTGACGCATACAACTAACGAGAAAATATTAAATGTAAGAAAAACAGTTGTAATTAAATTTGGTAATTTGATTATAATCTTAAATTAAGAATTTGGTGAACTTTTTTGTTCAAAACACGTACAACTGTTGTATAATTCCGTGTACCTATGTGCTTACAATAAAAATTTATAAAAGAAACTATCTAAACTACATAATAATAGCTTTTCGTTGACAACTCTTTATTAGTTTATAGCTCAACTCGCTTCTCCCTAATCGTTGGCGGTGGGACAAGGACCTTAGGTAGGTACTACTAATTCGCAGCGTTCTAAATTCAAGACACTTTTGTGAGCAAAATAAAGCTTTGCTCGTTGGTTTTAGACCCAAGACAAATTCGCCGCCAATCTCTCGCGCGAATGCATTGTGGACTCAATGTATCGGTGACAGTACCTCGCCGTAGTCGCCGTACGCACCCGTATGCCCGTAATGGCGCGCTTTTCGTGCAAGAGAGGTGAAAAAAGTTTGTTTTATAAAAATATTATTACGAAGCGCTCGTGGTGTAGCATGATTAGCCGTTCTTAATCGATCGGCAAAGTTAAGCTACCACCGTCGTGGTCGGTACCTGGATGGGTGACCGCCTAGTGGTATTTCAAATCGAGCGTTTCCGTACTTCGGAAGGCACGTAAAGCCGTTGGTCCCGGTTATCACTTAATTGTGATAGTCGTTAAGCTAGTTGGATGCCTCCTAGGCGGCTTGAAAAATTCCAACAGTAGGTTGACCACTAGCCTACCTCCACCGATCCGCATTGGGCATGCGTGGTGGAGTATTGCCCATTTCCTTTCACCCTCATTTGTAACAGAAGGCCTGTGCTCAGCAGCGGGACATTATAGGCTGATGATGATGATGATGAAAAATATTATTTGTTAATTCTATGCTTTAAGTTAAAATAATAAAACCAGTTTATCACAATCTCTTAAGATTTATAATTAACATATTATTATCATATTTACGTCTTCATAGTTTTTACACACGATTGGCAGTCAATAGAGACTTTATTGTTAAATAATGTAATCTCTTAATTAGTTAAACCCAGGCTCCTAAGTTTTCCCCTGATCCTCAGAACAGCTTCTTCGGATATTGCCCTTTGTGGTAGTGAGGGTGGTCCCACTTTGATCCCAGTGGCTATCTCCATACCTGCCTTCATTATTGGTACCCAGGGACCTGAAAAAGAACATAATGAGTGTTACAACTTATTTTATGTTGTATTGCCACACATAAAATAAGTTGTTTGTGGACTTTTTGGCGGGAACTTACAAAGTGACGTTGCGTTATTACTTTATTTTCATAAATTTGTGTATATTGAGTTTTATCTGATGGTAAGCGGTTACCGTAGCCTATGGACTCTTGCAATACCAGGGGTATCACTCGCGCGTTGCCGACCCTGAAGAAACCTCTTCACACCCTTCTTGAAGAACCCCATGCTGTACTCCAATGGGAAAACCACGGCGGGGAGCTCATTCCACAATCTGAGCGTCATGGTTGCAAAGTAACTACTTTACTTAGCAACCATTACGATCCTACAGCGACATTAGATTGTCGGAAAGTTGTGAAAAACGTTTTTTATAATTGGAATATATAGGGAGACCAGAAAAGAGATGGATGGATTAGTATGAAAGATGATATGATTACGAAAGGGGTGAATGCCGATATGGCGAATAGAAGACCCGAATGGATAACGTACTATATTGCACGAACCCCAAATAATTGGGAACAGGGAGCCAATTCTCACGCAATCGAAGTTGATCCCTCTAAATGGTTAAAAGTACGAATTCGAACTTTAAACGATTGTAAATCACGTTACGTTATTCTGGCAATTTCGAGGCCGGCATATTTAGAAGGAAAACCAGTTGACTCGAGCTTTGATTGGTTGGGACCGTTCGAATTGACTCGAAATTTTACAGTCGAATAGGATTCGAATCGTAAGTTCGATTCGAAGGTTATTTCGAAGGATGCGAGAATTGGGTCCCAGAACAGGCTGATGATGATAATTTTGGTAAATTGAAAGCAACTGGTAAAGGATCCATACCTTCAACAGTATGAGCTTCAACAGCCAAGCTCAGTTTCTCCTGCAGCAACCTCGCTCGAGCTATGTCGTTGTTCTCAACAGCGTTCAGTATATCCTGAGCTAAGCGCGGGAACAAGTTGAATGTTGTCCCGATACTGGATTTTATGCCTAGGAGAGCTGCTGGTGCGAGGAGCTGGAAAAGCGAGAGTCATTGACTTATTTTGTATGCCTATGCAACGCGGCACTTCGTAGTTCAATCGATTTTAAACAAATGTCGGTACTGTTTACTTGTATGAAGAAGTTTTTTGGGAAATGTTCCGGTGGGCCTATCCTTAGGTTTGAAATCATTGGCGAGAGTATTTTGTTTTTTCTTATGTAGGTATAGGTTTGTAACCGCAATCTCAACTGAAGTGATTGTCCAATCAAGGATTCGTTTATAAAAATCATGAAAGTGCATCATCAATATTAATAAAATTAACTTTGTAAATACGTTTGAAACTTAATCCAAATAGTGCTTCCAATTTCTGGAAAAACCTCAAAATAAAAAAGTCTCAAGTTCTTACAGTATCAGCGCCGAGGAACATCTCCTGGCCAGCTTTGAGTGCTCTCAACACTTGTGCTCCCTCGCTCAGGTCGTTGCTTGTAAACTTGATGCCTTTGAAGTTGGGGATGCGCTCTGTAGCCGCCGTCACAAACGCTGGCATATTTACTGGAAAATAATTATGGGATTAGATCACAACCCAGTACGTCCGAGCTTAAATGATTATCAGTAACAGCTGTCACAGCAGGGGCAAGAGGTTTCCGGCCTTAGTCTTCACTGAAGTATAAGATGCCAGGAGAATTTCCATCGACTTTGTCGACATTCCGATGGACACAACACTTTCTGACGCATATAACCATTATATCTTCAAGGCATGACATAGGCATGTTCTGGGTAAGCAAGCTACATCTTAGGCTCGTCATAACTGGCGTTAAACGTCCTCAATGGAAAACCTCAGTCCAAACATGATACCTACTAGCTACTAGTGCGTGTTATCGGTCTCCTTTTATCTTCGAATTTGACTTCTCTGGCTTCATCACAATGATTTCCTTCACCGAAAAAACAGTGATCTGAAGTCATGACTTCAGTACCCTGGCTCCCTGGGAACCTAGTTTTAAACTAAAGGAATAAATCAGTAGTCATGGATGAACTTACTTTCTACCTTGCTCATGCTTGGAATGTGGTAGTACAAAACAGGTAACTTTGGTGCTGCCTTCGCAACGAGTTCTATGTAGTTGACCAGGTCATTTACTGACTGCGGCTTGAAGTAAAGCTCGGGGAGAGACAGGAGCGAGTCTGCTCCAGCGTCCTGGCTGTATCGAGCCTGGAATATTGAAGAATACAGGTGCTAGGTGTTACAAGTTCAAATAAAAGTCATCAGCATCTTGCCCTCTTTCAAGGTTTCAACCCCCTTTATTGCGACCTATTCTGCTGGTTGATGGACATGCTTGTTTGCATAGAGATTTTGATTGGCCGGAGAGATGAGCCCGCGCGGACAGAAAGTGGTATATTAAATCATAAATGCAAAGCGTAAAATCTGAAATAATTACAGTTGATAAACATTGATGTAAAAAAAAAATATCGAAGTTTCTAACTAGCACAATTTTTCGAAATCATCATAATCGTTTATAAAATAAACTTATTATTGCGATCCGGTTTTTTTTATAGTCAAAGCCAAATTTCAAATTCAATTTAGATCCCAGAAGGGCACTTAGCCACATAGGCGGTTAACACACTGCCACACATCACGCTGCATGTTGCGTGTCAACGAACGAAAATGAACGCGCGTGGATGCATTTTCTGTGTGTTGGACTGTGCGTGTTTTCTATATAAACGGAGATACTTACAAGCTATAAGAAATTTTCTGTCAGAAATTTTCGGACGCCCGCTTGCTCATACATTTTTGGACATCAGACACGTCAGAATTTTCTTATAGTATGCGGCCGGCCTAAAACACGCATTCACGCACTACGCTGCGTGGTGCGTGGCAGTGTGTTAACCGCCTTATGAAGGGCTTTACTGAAGTTAGTACCACAACGAAGTACAACAATGGCCAATATCAAGAAATATACTTCTACGGAAGGACGGACTCGGAAGCCTCGATGAGCAAATCCAACTCAGACTCGCACATGGGTGAAGTTTCTATCTTGATGTTCCTAGTTGCATTCATAGGTAACCATTAGGAAAATCTTTGCTGAACAGGTAAACTAGAATCGATTCACGCAATTATGAAATTAGTATGTAATTACCTATCTACTTATTTATATTATACTTTGGTGTATTTTCCACAACATTGCATAAATTTTGTTTATCGTCGGCGATAACATTATGACATGAATTGCTTTATCTCCAATGTAGTGATAAAGTTCATAGCAATAATACCAACACAAATATTATATAACTACTTAAATTTCACGTCAGAATGATAAAACTAAACCACGTAACTGATAAAGTGTGGAATATCATCAACTATAGTACCGACTTTACCCCAGAGGGTTGGAAATGGTTGGAAATTCTAACTTAAGCTGAGCACTGGGTAGCTGTCCTCCTCCTCTTCAGAAGATTAGTCGTGATTAATATTAGTAGCACTCGTGGTGTAACATGATTTCATCAGCAAATTTAAGCTGCCACCGTCGTAGTCGGTACCTGGATGGGTGACGGCCTAGTGGTATTTCAAATCGAGCGTTTCCGTGCTTCGAAAGGCACGTAAAACCGTTGGTCCCGGTTATCAGTTAATTGTGAGCTAGTTGGAGGCCTACTAGGCAGCTTGAAAACTCCAACAGTAGTTTGACCACTAGCCTACCTCCGCCGATCAGCAGTGGGACACGCGTGGTGGAGTGTCTGCCCATTATCTTTCACCTTATTTGTGAAAGGAGGTCTGTGCTCAGCAGTGGGACATTATAGCCCTCCGTTGCAGAGATGATGATGGTGAATATTAGTAAGAGAATTAAATCCTTCCAGAATTGCAAGAATAGAGTCAAATATGATATGAGTAAGAACGGAGTAAATGCTGATCTGGCGCATCGGAGGGTCCAATGGAAGCTACATATTGCGTTGCGTCCCGAATCGGCAATGGGTCGGCAGCTTTTGCCATGTTAGCGCGCGCCGTGCGCAGGGGCGTGGCTTGCGAGTGAGACGGAACTAACAGCTGCAGTGTATTATGAACCTTATAGTAGTGATCTAAGGTTGATTGTAAGTTGTAAGCATTCTTCGGTGCCATACTTTATTTTCTGTGCGAACGACGCGCCTTATCAGTTGGGTACTACTGTAGTTATGCGTAAAAGCGTAACAAGCATGTAACAAGCAAACTCACATTCGCATTTAAAATATCAAGTAAAAATGGCCCCAATTTGTTAGCAGAAATATAAATTTCGAATTGTGTTATCTTATTATGTTATAATTATGTAACTATCAAATAAGTTAATACTTAACATGATACATATCATAAGAATACTAATAATACGTTAATAACAAAAACATGTTCAAATGACTTCTTTGAAGGTGAAACTATTAGGGGCTGCGCAAACGTAGATACTTTTTATTACCGACACAGGCGGCACACCATCACAGGAAACCGTAGTTATTGTGTCCTGTAGCGGCGATCGGACACAATCGCCGGTTGTTACTCCTACTCTCTGGTAACCTTAGTTGCTGTGTCCGGTGGCGGCGATCGGACACAGTCACCGGTCGCTACTTCTGGTCACTGGTACAATTCGTTGCTTGTTTTCCGTCAGTTGTAAGGATTTTTTTTAATGTTACTCGTGTCTTCAACTGACGACTTTTAGTTTCGAGTTACCGACACCGAACACTTTTGGATCGTCAACGAGTATGTGTATAGTGGAAGCAACTGGACACAATAAATGTTTACGTCTGCGCAAGGAGTGGCTGATTTCATACTCGTTCTAAAGAAATCAATTATTCATTGGTAGCTTGTATCCGAAAGAATCATGGCGAGCTCCATACATTGATTTGTACAAAAAAATTAAACATTTTAAAGGATTTAGAATCACATCCAATGTTGAGATTACATTACCAGCAACATGTTAATATACATGAAATATTTTATAAAGTCGGTGCAGCGCCTTACAGAATTTGGACTCATGACGTCACTACTTGCTAGAGTATAGGTAGGTACTTACCAAGGCTACGACATCGGCAAGAGGCGCTCCACCGACTTGCACCTGAATATGCAGACCATTTGTTTTGCCCACTTTCACCCACTCATCAACCAGTTTCTTTCTGTCAGAGACTGATAGGGACATGTTCTCGCCCGTTGTGCCACCCACTATGGAATTGACATATTTTTAATTTAAAAAAAGTTTTAAGCTATCTATCTAATGGTCAATTTAAAAAAAAAAATTCAGTCGAAGGAACACTTTAATCAAAAATATTTAAAAACCGGCCAAGTGCGAGTCGGACTCGCAAACGGAGGGTTCCGTACAATATTAATTAACTCATTGTGCTATGAAAAAAAAAAAACAATAAAAAAGACGTTTGTTGTATGGGCGCCCCCTTTAATTTTTAATATTATTTCATTTTTATTATTTGTTGTTATAGCGGCAATAGAAATACATATTCTCTGAACATTTCAACTGTCTACCTATTACTGTTCATGAGATACAGGCTGGTGACAGACGGACGGACAGCCGAGTCTTAGTAATAGAGTCCTGTTCACAGCTCGTGCATATTTACCGCAAGCACCGGTATTTTAAGAGTATTTTTTTTATAAAATTAAGAAGTTAAATTATTAGGTAATAGGTGGCAAAAGTTTGCGAACTACTATGGTACAACCACAGAATAAGTACAATAAGTATTGAATTACCTATCTATAGGTACCTACCAACGTAGGTACACAAGCTATGAATTTCCAGTATAAGCTGATCTCGCATTGTATAGGATTTCCGTACAATGGGAGGTCAGCTTATACTAGAAATGTATAGCTTGATCTGTAGCCGTGTGTACATAATCACATTGACTTACCAAGAACAGATTTGATTCCTGAATCTGCAAGAAACTTAGCATACGCGGGGATGACTCCATAGTTGATCGTCAAATCGTCATTGAGTGGAGTGAACACTGGAGGCATGAGGCCTCGCGCTGTGAATACCACCTGTATACAAAGAAGGGTAGATTATATAACTTGAAAAACTGGCCACGAAGAGTTCCGTAAAGACATTCTAACGCGGTAATAGAAATTTCAACTGTTACACGGTTCATGAGATACAGCCCACTGACAGACAGACGGACAGCATAGGCTTTGTTATAGGGTTCCGTTGGCATCCTTTGGGTAGGGAACCCTAAAAACAGAACAAAATAACAATCAAGTTTACGGACAATATAGAAGACAGCATAAGCATGCTCATGATTTTTTTTATCGGCTACTATTTATCTAAGTAATTGTACAATAATTTCGTCGATATAATTTTTAATTAATTGATTATGCTACGAAACTTACCATAGTTAAATTTTAATTATTATAATTCCCAAATACGACCTACACTGAACGCAAGCGATCAACAAGTGATACAATAATGAATCGTTATTGCTTACTAGCTGCACTATCTCATAGTATTGGTATTTCTTATCAAATTGCTTGTTTAAAAGAATAATATGATAAATCTGTAGGTACCTATTTTAATATGTTACTGTTAAAGTACTGGAGTGGTGAATTTAAGAATTTACTAGCAAATTTTGAGATAATACAACTACCTACCCAATTAGTACCAACTTGCATTAGTGAATTTAAAGATTCATTTATAAGAAGCTGATATTTTTTAAAGAACTCAAAAGAAACCTACC
Organism: Polyploca ridens; assembly: GCA_951394255.1. Lineage (NCBI taxonomy): Eukaryota > Metazoa > Arthropoda > Insecta > Lepidoptera > Drepanidae > Polyploca > Polyploca ridens. Next base: position 3,604,034 of record OX596262.1, read on the forward strand.
TACCATTATAATTTCAATAGCGAGTGGAATGTAATAAATAAAATGGATTATGTTTAGTTACAATTAGAATTTTTAACTGCTTAGAATATGTGGTACGGCAACACAGGGCAGCACCTCGGGGGCAACGACTCCTGCAACACCTCGAGGCAGTGTCTCCATATACACGGTAATTACCGTAGAAACACCGTAATCTGGTCTTAATCTACCGTCAAGGTAATAAGGTATTACCGTGTCATATGTCACCGTATTTAAAAAAATTACTGCGTAAAACGAATCTCAGTGAACTTAACATAAGTATTTTGTAATGGCAACACTGCTCTTGGTTACCGGGAATCACAGGTTATCAAAACTTCTATCTCCACTCACACATAGAAAAATCTACCAAACCTCGGCAATCTATTCTCGTCCTTATTTAAACATACAGGAACAGTGTTACCAACTTAACTCTTTTAGAGCTAAATTTAGCTCAATTTCAACATTGTCAGCTCTAAAAAAATAGTATTTAGCTCTATAGCTCTCTTTTTATTGAATATTAGCTCATTTTTTTAGGTTTATATAATATACCTGCTAGGGCATGAATATCGGAATCTCGGAATCTCGTAATATCGGAATCTCGGACCTTTTTTTCCGATATTACAATATCGGAATTGAGTGATCCAATATCGTAATATCGGAATCAGATATTTTTATCTATGCTAAACGCTTGCAATACCAGGAGTGTCATTCGCGCGTTGCCGACCCTAAAGAAATCTCTTCACACCCTTTTTGAATTACCCCATGCTGTAGCCCATTGGGAAAACCACGGCGAGGAGCTCATTCCACAATCTGTGCGTCCGCGGAAGAAAACTCCTTTGAGCCCGCACAGTTCGAAACAATTCTGGTTTCAATGTGTGAGGATGGACTCCCCGTCGATGGCGAGTTGCGATGGTGGAAGGTGGCCGTGGGCATCAAGTCGAACAATTCTTTAGAACACTCTCCGTTGTACAAGCAGTAGAACACACATAAGGAGGCAAAGTCTCTCCTGAGGACTGAGGGGTTCTAAGCCGCTTGTGAGCTCGGGATCGTCAACAATTTTGATGGCACGTCGCTGAACCGAGTATAAAGGCCTAAGCTAGTATCCAGGTGCTCCCCCCGCCCATAGATGACAGCAGTACTCCATATGAGGCCGGACTTGCGACTTGTAAAGTTGCAGGCATTGCCCGATGTGAAGTACTGCCTCGCTCTGTTGTGCAATTCGAGCTTTTTGGATACCAGCTTAACCTTGTCTTCCAAGTGACTTCGGAACAAAACGTCACTATAATGTCGACGCCAAGGATCCCGATGCTTTTACTGATGTTTAAGAAAGTGTTCTGGAATTGTGGAGCCACAGACCATTCTTAGCGGTGAACGCGCAGGCTTGAGTCTTGGTGGGGTTGAAATGGACTAGGTTTAGTCGTGCCCAATCGGAGACACAAGTTAGTGTACTCTCGATTTCAGACACCAGCCGTTCGCGGATTTCCTCCACCTCGGAACGAGGGATATTTGCACGGCCCGTGTAATTAGCGTCCCCTGTACTATCGTCCGCATAGCAATGAATGCCGTTAATAGACAGCATATCATTGATATGCAGAAGGAACAATGTTTGGAACAGCACAGAGCCTTGCGGGACGCCGGCATTAACGCCCATGCTATCGGAGCAGCTACCGTTGACGACGGCTTTTATGCATCTGCAGGACAGAAAGCTGGCGACCCATTTGCATAATCCCTCGGGAAGCCCGTATGCTGGCAACTTCGTGAGAAGACCCCTGTGCCGGACCCGATCGAATGCCTTCACCACATCTATGCCTCACCTTGACTCTCGATGATGATACTTCTCTTCTTAACCAAACTAAAGAAGATATGGAGGACCTCTCGGCTCATTAAGAAACCACTAGTCTCCAATTGGGACTTGCAATCAACAGAGATAAGATGAAAAATTTAATAATAGACCGGGCGTATCTTAATAGATTGGACGTACTGAGAAAAATCTTTATCTGCCTCGACTCTACCAATTCCAACACAGGATACTGTGAAGATGAGATCAGACAGAAGACGATGTGCGATCACAAGATCAGCAGTAGGAAGATTTGGAAAGACAGAAGTATAACTATGAAAACAAAGGTTCGACTTATGAGATGCCTGGTCTTTCCGATCTTTCTCTAAAGAGCTGAAACTTGGTCCTTAAGCCTACAAGATAGCCGGAAAATTGACGCACTGGAGATGTGTTGCAGAAGACGCTTCCCGAAAATGCCGTTGACAGCCTTTCGCACCAATAACGCGATCCTGAAGGAGATTTGAATAACAGATAGGCTTTCATCGACTGTGCAGCTTCAAATTCTCAAGTTCTTTGGTAACATATGCAGAAACGAACACTGGATGAAGAGACTTGTTGTCCAGAGTGGGAGGGTGTACTCGCAACGCTACGATCCGCAAAAAATGGAAAAGCATTGCGAAAGCTGTAACCCTAGTCAAGGAGAACATTGGCGTTGAAGACCCACCATATACACTATCTATTGCAACCATGACCCCTCTGACAAGAGTGCTTGACTGAGCAGAAGATGGTTTCAATCCAAACTAGCTGACTCCCGAGGTTTCACCCGCGTTCCCAGGATTAAAAGTAGCCTATAACACTCGGGGATAACGTAGCTTCTTATAAGTGAAAAAAAAAAAACGAATCATACCGGTAGTTCCAAAGATTAGCCAGTTTAACCAAACAAAAAAACTCTTCCACTTTATAATATTAGTATAGATAGATAATTAGTGCATTTTATAAGGAATATGTGCAATTTATAAGGAATATGTGCAATTTATAATAAAAATGTCTAATTCCGATATTAATATCGGAATTCCGATATTGAGATCCAATATCGGAAATCAATATCGGAATTGAAAAATCCTCCGATATTACATGCCCTAATACCTGCTGCCCGGTGCAACTTCGTTCGCGTAGTGCTACCCTACCCTAACTAAACCATCCAGGGAGTTAATTCTACTGTACGTGTGTTTGTCACTGAACTCCTAAACGGCTGGATCGATTTGAATGATATTTTTTGTATGCGTTTGGGTGGCGCCTTGGATGTCAGATCAGCCCGGCAGATGACGCTGCAGTCGGTATCTAGGTTATATTATTGTTTTTATCCTTTAAAAAATTACACGGTAATTTACACGGTACAATTTAAGCTGATCCACCGTAATTTTGCCTAAAAACACGGTATTTTTACCTTTGCAACACGGTAAATGCCGATTTACATATGGAGACACTGCCTCGAGGCAACTGTCATGAAGATTAGAGGTGGATTTTCTTTCTAGTTAAAATTCGTACCTACTTACTCTTAGAAATACCACGCCCGTCTATTTATTTTATAAACATTTACTCATTCCAAAAACTAGGTCCACTTATAAAAAAAACATTTTGTGTGACGTAATTGTGACGTTATATTGCAATATTAAGAACTTGTTATGTAGAACTTGTTGGTAACATACACAAAATCGAGACGGCGAGTGCGTGGTGGCTTAATTTTTTTTTTATTATCTTTACCCATTGGCTCGTGGATGGGATGCGCGTCCTATAGCTAGTCATATAGCATATGGAAAAAAAATAAAAATCCAGGAGTCTACTGATAGAGTATAAATTTTTGGGGTGACACCACAATATACACACCCGGGTGCAGCCCATGCTGGGGTGTCTTCAGTTACTACACAGCGGGTGTGAAAATCGCCGTGTTACTTTCGCTCCTCAATAGTCTGACGCACAAATTATAAAGTAATATGTACAAGTCCGACGGACGTTACTGAACGACTTTCGTATGTTCCATGTATTTTCGTAAATTCCGAACTGACAAGTGACATTGAAAAATAATTTACATTATTTATTAAACCGATTATTTTTTATTATAGTTTTGTCGCTGTTAAATAATATAAATAAAGTAATTTTGTATGTAGTAAAGTAGTTTTCCAATCCAGGAAAAATAAATATTGGCGATATTTTTCTATTAGTTAGTTGTCAAAGTGATGGTGTGATTTTCACACACCTATTTCGCGGTGCGACCGGTGCGATCGTCGGACGACGTCCGATGATGTTATTGAACGGTTCGGTGTGATCACTCGGGCGATCACACCGAGTTACTGAACGCTACGATGATCGTCGGGCGATCACACGGCGAAGTAACTGAACGCACTCCTAACTACGCCACTGGCCGAAGCGAACGTTACGAATGTCACCGGAACTAACCAAGCTTGTGGGTCGCAACTAGAAGCGAGCATGACGCGAGTATCTCAAGAGACGCGTTTATGTGGTGAGCACGGAATAGGTCTTTATGCATCCAGCCAAAAACCTATTCCGATATATACGGCTCACCTCTAGGAGATGTCACGCATGTGTCTTTGACATAGACTTGACACATTGCTTGACAGTTGACACATATCTGTGGTTGACACTGACAAATTATAGTTGTTTCCTTTTCTTGTGGTTATTTTTCACCAAGCAAAAGTATTCTCTGTCCTAGATCACTGAAATCAATAAATATTTTTAACAGATCAAAAACATATGAAAATGAACACTATATCGAGTGAATTAAGCATGAACGATCTAAATAGTAAATTTTTCGAGATAATGCAGAATGAGACTACCGCGGAGGAGGCTGCTAATTACATTTTCGATAATTTACACGACGATGTTGCTATGGGATTCCTTTTTGAGTTCCACCACGGCATGAAGACTGGTCTGACGGACTTGATAGAAGGGGAGAAGGAAGATGAAGATATGTACAAGATCGTAAACACACCGGAATGCGATGTTTTTGGGTTTTCCATATTGAAGAAGACACCTGACTCAAACTGCTCATGCCCTAACTGCGAGAGACCCGTTTCAGCGACTAGATTTGCCCCACACTTGGAGAAATGTATGGGTAAGTAAATTCACTTCGTCAAATCTTTTTGGTCTCAGTAAAGTAGGTAATTTGTATATAACATTTACCAAGCTTGTAATAATCTCATTACACTAATTAGCTTACCAAAAAATAAACACGACGATCTACCTAAAAGAAGTTTCATCTTGCTTATCCATGAAATTAATTCGTTAATTTGGTATTCCAATCTATAATGAAGCTGTCTTTGTTCTCTTAAATTTTTACCGAAAACCACACTGAACATTTATTTAGAAGAAGTACTCATAAAACAAAAATTAACTAATATACTATGATGTTAAATACGTGGCTAGTTAATCCATAAGTAGGTTTTTTATGCTTCAGTTTGTGGTACTTCAACTGAATTCTCACTTTGTCACCTCAATTTGTGGTCATAGCATTACAACTTCTAATCCAATAAAATCACACGTAAACAGTTGATACTTACACATAAGTCATTCCTAGGAATGGGCCGCAACAGTTCCCGTATAGCATCTCGTCGCATAGCATCAAACAGCCGAGAGCCAACATCTTATGCTGGACTACTTAGCGATGATGAAGATGATGCTGATTGGGCCGGCGGTTCACTGCCCAGTGAGCGCCGCAAGCGCAGAATTAAGAACAACAATAATAAGAAGACAAATAAATTGCATAAGTACACATATTTTTCATGTTTCTTTATTATACTGGCTTTGTCCAGCAGTTTCCTTCCCTGGGCACAACGTAACAGTGAAAACCAAACCAAAACTAGAATCAGCTGTTTTATAGTTGCTGCTGGCCACTGAGCCTAATGTGTGAAGTGAGGAGACTATACCACATTAGCATGGTAGGTTCTCTGCAGTACCAGCCTGGTTGGCAGCATGTTTTCTAGCAGCTGAGCTTGAGAATCAGTTCTGAAGTCATTGTACCTTTGGCTACATAATTACTGTCCGTAATCTAAGTAAAGGTATACCAGCACCACTCTGACACAGCAAATACCTTGCCATCCAAGTGAGACTTTTAAATCGGATGCATTAAAGTAAATTGTACGATGACAATTGACGGCTCGCGACAAGCGCGCTTACCGCTACAAGCCACTAGTCCTGCTGACCACGCGCTTCCAGGGAGCCTAGAGGGTTCCTAGAGGTTCGATTGATTTGAGGTGGTGCTGGGCCATTGCTGTGTCGAAGCGGTGCTGCTATGATGACGACCTTTATTCTCCTGCCAGGACCAGGAATAATGTGGCATTTTTTAAGAATGGAAGTTTGTTGAAAATGGCCACTAAAATAAATCATCGTGCTCAAAAGAGTGTCTGTACATAATCTAGGATCATACTTCATCTGGAACATAGTGAAAAATGATTTGTTCCATTTAAGGCATGTTAATGTTGATGCACTAATATTGCAGTGGTAACAGGAACAACAATGGGACCCATAACAATGACGCCAACGATGGTGGTGCCACCTATGAGACGATGACTGCTAATGAGAAGAAGAATCTACTGCTGCAGATTTGTGGTGTCGTCTCTGAGCACACCAAGAAATTGTGTACAAGGTTTGAATGTCAAATATTAAGATTTTTACTTGCTGTTCCTTGGGGTTTTACCCGTCTTCCTGGGATTAAAAGTAATCAAAGTGCATGTCTCTCCAAAACCTAAATCAGAATGCCAAATTTTATCACAATCGGAATAGGGGCTCAGTTATGAAAAGGTAACTTACTGGAAATAAGATTTAAGTTACTTTCTCATTAACTATTTTAATCTGATGACTTGCTTGATAGGGAATTATGTTGTCAATAATGATAACAACCGGTAATTGTCCACTGCTGAATAAAGATCTCCTCGCTTCTTTGCATCACCTCCCAGAGACCAAGTTGTTAGGCCATCCGTGGGAGTGGTTCATCCTAATTTCTGCCACATCAGCTATCCAAGTCTCTCTATCAATATATCATTATTTCTCAGTCCAATTTGGGCAGAGAAAGACTGATATAATATTACCTTTCTCACCTCTCTCCAGAAATGAGAAGGATGGAAGATTTTCGCCATGTAGAATTGTTGGGTTGTTGTTTGCATAAAGGGGCATTTCACGTGAAACGGACATAAGAAAAAAAGTGACATCCTGAATTACGTTCATATTCTGGTTAATTATAGTCAATGAGAACATGAATGTAAGCATACATTTTTTTTTCTTGTATGACCCTCATTTGTCATTTTATGGACTACGAAAGATTTGAACAACTATGAACAACACATTTTTTGAATAGAGCAGTTGGGGTTAATCACAAACTAAAAAAATATTTTAAATAGTGTTTTATCGAGAAAAAATACGTGTTATTTTTATTATGGAGAGAAAGTAAGAAAAAAAAAAAAAAAACTTGGAGAAATACGAAAGTGAACTTTTTAATTGAAAATTTTATCAACTTCGACCATTTTTTTTAAATTCTTTATTTATACGAAATATACCTTAGACTGTGTCGATGTTACACCGAAAGTTTCAAAATGGGATCTCCATTCGTTTACGAGATAGAGTTCTTTATGTTCAACAGTACGCGCTGAGCACTGCACTTAGCGCATGCGTAAGCCGGCTGTTTGGGGCCCGAATTAACAAAAAAAACACTACTTACTAGTTTTAACTGAGTTTTTCATAAATTCATAACAGCTATTAATTGTTTAAAACAAAATACTCTTATCTGGAGGCACGGAAGTGCCCCCCGCCAAGACAGACAAGCGAAGCGAAAGGACACTACCTACCTTTTCCCGAAGCGCTTCGTCGGTTTTTTGAATCCTCATAACTTGGGTTTGGATTATACCAGATAAACAAAATTCGCAGGATATAATGTCAATAGTGAACTTATTAAACATATTAAGTTTCAATAACATAGCTCTTATACTTAAGATTTTATTGATATCTAAAAAACCCCGATTTCGTCACTGACTCACTGATGATCATCAAAACTCATAGGGTACTTCCTGAAGTCCTAGAACGCTGAAATTTGGTATGTAAGCTTGTATTAGTACACAAACAAAAAAAAATATAAAACTTGGAAATTTGAAATAAAAAAAAAAACATAAACAACTTACAAAAAGAAGTGAAATCCCACCAAAAATGTTTTTATGTAAAATGTTGCTCGCTCTGTCAAAAAGTTATCAGATCTCATGTAGAGCCAAGCTTATAACTCTACATGCACTTACTCTACAACCCTAACTTCACAAACTCTACACCTTAGTCAAAATATGTGGCTTGGCCGTTTCGCTACCGTCATATGGGAGTAAGGTGAAAAGTTATTCACTGTTCATTACTTTTTTGTTATTCAATAGTTCTTGTAGTAGTGAAACTGCCAAGCCACATATTTTGACTACGGTGTGTAGAGTTTGTGAAATTAGAGCTTGTAGAGTAAGTGCATGTAGAGTTATAAGCTTGGCTCTACATGAGATCTGATAACTTTTTGACAGTGCGAGTCATATGTCTTGGCAACATTTTACATAAAAATGTTTTTGGTGGGATTTCACTTATTTTTGTAAGTTGCTTATATTTTATTTTTTTGAAATTTCCAAGTTTTATATTTTTGTTTTTGTTTGTGTACTAATACAAGCTTACATACCAAATTTCAGCTTTCTAGGACTTCAGGAAGTAACCTATGAGTTTTGATGATCATCAGTGAGTCAGTGACGAAATCGGGGTTTTTTAGATATCAATAAAATCTTAAGTATAAGAGCTATGTTATTGAAACTTAATATGTTTAATAAGTTCACTATTGACATTATATCCTGCGAATTTTGTTTATCTGGTATAATCCAAACCCAAGTTTTGAGGATTCAAAAAAACGACGAAGCGCTTCGGGAAAAGGTAGTGGTAAATGGGTATGTGGCGTGTAAATAGCCAACACCCGAAAGTACATACGTACAGTTATTAAATTTATATAACGCGGTAATTTGGTCAATACCTATTTGTAAGCAATATGGCTGACCTAATGAAACCTCGATTGATACACCCTTCAGCACCAAATATCCTCACAATGCAGAGAATGAAATAAGGCCCACGTACCTTTGAATCCTCCAAGAACACCTGCAACCCTTCAAGAGGTATAACAGTAGACGACGTCTCGGGCAGGAAATGTCTTCGCCGGCCGGCACTCTGAATCTCTCAGCATCGAAGTCCAGGTGGTTTCTTCACGCGCTAGGAATGTTCCCTAACAACGATCTCCTTTATTGGAGCACTCTTGAGGGATTATTTCTGCACTTTTTTAGATGTATCAATTATTAAGATTTAAACTTATAGGAGCGACATAAAAGTCGACCGAACCATTTAACGCGGTTTTGACAAGAAGCAAGATTTGGAGGGGGCATCGCCATCAACCAATCAGAAGCCCAACGTCCTAGACGAGCCCATTTTTTCCTCCAATTTGTTACTACTAGCGCCATCTATCAGCGGCCTTAGGCAACTCGAATTCATCAGTAGAACGTGTGCCTTTCCGCATAATATTAAGAACAGAGAGGGCGCATCAATCGATTCGATGATTAAAACATTTATAAAATCGAATCTACGTAATTTTTGGCAATATAGAATAAAATAAGGCATTGATGCTTCACCATGCACCCCGCCTTGGAAGGTCGCAAGAGCTTTCAAAAGAAGAAGCTATACATCACTATATTATACCTAATTAAAAAATGATAAGAGTCTAACATTATGGCTAATCAGAAACAACAAACATGAAACGTACTTAAATTGTAATAATGTCATAATTTATTGTGTTGGAATAGGATATAATTTTGTGATAGCTAGTTTAAAATTACCGAATTTAGTTTAACTATGGCAACGCGAACGGTATTATCGGTGCCTTTAAAGACCTCGGTTATAACACCTAGAGGCCAAGACAAAAGAATTGAATCGTCCTGTCCCACGAGTACGACAGTTCCGATTTCAACTGGTTTGTCCGGAGTAGCCCATTTGTGTCTGACTTGCAGCGTATGCAGATACTCTAAGCGCCACTTCTTCCAAAACGACTGTACCATGCTATCCAACAAATGTTTACGCTGGACCAGATTAACATTCTGATCGGACATGTCAGCGGCAGGTAAATACTGCAACGGAGCAGACATAAAAAAATACGCGGGAGTAATAACTTCCGGATATGGATCATCCCAGTCAATATTATTAAGCCACAATTCTTTAATAAGAATCTTGGCAAATAAAATTACAAGTGCGACTAAGCCGAGTACATCCAATAATCGCGCTACTACCGATAGTATATTTCTTTTAGTGCACTTTTCTGTAATGTAAGAAGCGGTAAAAAAGAAATTATCCTCGGTAGGATCCCAAGAAAAGCCTAAAACCTTTGAAGCGCTAATTCCTACATCAAATTCAAGTGATTTGCGGAGCGCGTCAGGAAGACTACGCAAAAGGGTGTGGGAATTACTTGCCCACTTAACCAAGTCACGACCACCTGAACTGAACATTCGGATAAGATCCTGAGAAGGCTGCTCCAGTTTCTTCATTTGGTGCAAAGTAAACCAAATTGTCCATATAGAGACTGGTTTCTGCTATTTTAGCAACTTCAGAATAGGCTGGACTGTCGGAAGCCAGCTGTCGCACAGTGCGCATAGCTATGAAAGGGCTCGACTTAAGTCCAAAAGGTAAATAATTAAAAGAGAAAGTGTGTACTAATTCGTTCTCATTGAACCGAAAAAGTATGCGTAAATATTTACGCTGGTCAACTTGTACACCAATACGTACATACATTTGTTTTATATCAGCGTTCATAGCCACCGGAAATAATCGAAACTCTAATAACAATAAAAACAGATCAGCCTGTAAATTGGGACTAATATGCAAAATGTCATTTAATAACAACCCAGTATGTGTCTTAGCGCATGCGTCTAGAACTATTCGTGGCAAAGGTTTATCAGGACGAACGACGGCATGATGTGGTATATAATATCCCACGTCCGATATCTCCGATTCGTCAACTACACTAAGGTAACCGAGATCAATGTATTCTTGCATCACCTTATTATCGTTTTCACGTAACATTGGTGCTCGTTGATGAGCAACAGTGCGGGAATTTCTAGGTTCGGAAGGATCCTTACAGAACGGTAAGGAGACAGTATACCGACCTACATCATCGCGGTTCACTGTAGAAGTGAAAATGTTTCCACATTCCGTGTGTTCAGGTGATAACAGACGCATCGTAGGTAGTTCCTCTAATCCCGAAAATTTCTGAACTATGTCATTAAGAGCCAACGCAGTGAACGAATGAGAGGGGACCACATCATTATGTGGGAAATCTCCCATCAAAACGTATCCAAATGAAGTTAATAAAGCGGGTGGGACGCGCGGACCAAAGTCGACCCTATTCCCCATATAAACATACGGAAAGAGTTGAGCACCTAGCACGACGTCAATGTCTCCAGGTATATTCCAACTTAAATCGGCGAGCGGAAGTTCATGATAATTCAAGTTGCTATCCAATTCAATAAATTGAGACGGCAATTGATCAGTAATACACTCGACTACTAATGCGTGTATAGTGAATTTCTGATTAACATAAACACGGGATTCAATATCCAAATATACATAACCAATTATCGGACGGGAACTTGAACCAACACCTTTGACAAAAGAATTACTCAAAGGTGTTATTGGCAAGTTTAATCTGCGACAACAATTGGATGTAATTAAATTATTTTGCGAGCCGTTGTCAATTAAACACCTCACTATCGTTCTCAGACCAGTACTACCCTTAGGTCGCGCATATACTTGTGCGGTTGACAACAGGACAATCGACTTCGACTTCGCTCCGGCCGACAGCAATACCGAGGTATTATTCGACTGAGAAGCGGTCGCTGTACTTGGTGTTCTGCCTAACGCGACCTGCACGGCAATATTATTGTTCGAAGCGCGACTGAAATGCGACGAAGTGGTCATTGAAGAGGGAGAAGGTGCGAACGCAGTCAGTGGAGACGCGGTCGGCGCGAAGGGAACGGAGCACGAGCACGGCGCCGGCGGCTCAGTACGAGTCGCGGGCGGCACCGTCGACGGTGCATTACAATAATTATTTATTATTTCAGCGGTATGTGTATGCGTCGTATTTTTATATTTACTATCGAAATGTAACAAAGTATGATGGCGTTTCTTACACAACTCACAAACCGATGACGAGTTACAATCGCTTGAATTATGCATAGTACTTAAGCAATTCACGCATGCGCGTAAGGATTTTATAAAATTAAACCGTATTTTAGAATCTTGTACAGCTTTAAATCGAGCACAATTATAAAGATGCACGTGAGCGGTGTCATTACAGTACGCGCAGCGCGATGCAGCGGGCGCAGGCGATGGAGCGACAGAGGTACCAACCGGCGGTGTAGGCATAGGTACCTCGTTCGCGAGGAAAGACTTGGAAGTCCGGGGCGCGCGTGTGTCGCGTGACGTTGAAGCGGGCGGCTTACTCGAGTTCGAATACAAATAAGACGAATTCGAACGTTCCAATATTTTTGCCTGATCTTGAACGAAGGAGATAAGCGCTTTCGTGGTAGGTATTTCGACGTCTCGCACTGAGAGTTCGAAACCTTGTGCAGTTTGTGAATCCAGTCGCCTCAAAGCGCAATGTAAAAGAATAAAATCCGTCATATCTGAAATCTCTAATTGTTTTAGAGCCGAAACTGAAGCCGAAAATTTATCAATAAACGTTTCTAAACTATTTGCATTGTGTGAACACGCCTTAATATCGAAAATGTTATGCAAATAATGAGTACCCAGAGAACGTTTGTCCTGATACTTTTTTACCAAACTGTCCCATATAATTTTATAAGTCTCACCTGTCGGAACTATGCCGGCGGTCACCTTTAATGCATTATCAGTGAGCTTACCTACTAGGTACTGCACACGGTGCGAGTCAGTCAGCCGAGCATTATTATGAATGTTCGATTTAAATGACTCATAGAAGACGGGCCAATTCTCAGTTTTACCATCAAAACTCGGTAAATTAATCGGTGGTAATTTAATAACCTGCACGGCACTATATTTACTGTCACTTAAATCACTTCCAGATGATAAAACTGTGGTAGAACTAATAATTTTATTCCGTATACGTTTCACTCGGATATACAAGTCCTCAAATGAATCCAAACACGCGTAATCGGGACGTATTTCAGGTTTTAAAGTCAATTTTATTTGAATTATTTGATCCACAATACACTCAAACTTATCACGAATACTATCAATTGTCTCTGAATCAGCCATAAAGTTCTCATTTGATCTTGAATCGAACGAACTTATATTTTTTGAAGCACTATATAAACGATTAATACGAGCAAATAATAACTCCTTTTTCTCATCTAACATAATTAACAAATTATCTTGGTTAGTTTGCGTCATTGTTATACAATATGTCAAGAATTTATACACAAACTATTATAATGAACAAACACGAAGTGAGTTTGTGACAAATTGTAATATTTATTAAACCAATGAGGGTAAGCACGGTAGTGTAATGTAATAGCTAGCGGGCTAGCGGGTTGTTCTACAATGACGTCAACCAACTGAATATGAATAGTGATTATGAATGATACTCAATCTAACTCAGTATTTCACCAATAAATACGTGAACTAAGTTTGTAATATGTAGTACATGAACATTAAATGTTATTAATAAATGTTAAAAACACTAAATAATAAGAATTTTACCAAAGATACGTAAATTCTATCAAAAAATGAAATGCGGAATATGAACTAGAATTTTACCAAAATATACGTAAAATCTATTGTCCAATGCGGTAGGTATGACCTATGAACATAAACTTTGCCAAAAATTACGCAAATCTATGAACTGAAGTTACCTATTAGTTATGCTATGGATATTTTACCAAACAAATTACGTAAAATATTTGTAAAAACTGGACAGAAAATCCGGATCGTAAGGACCAATGGTAAATGGGTATGTGGCGTGTAAATAGCCAACACCCGAAAGTACATACGTACAGTTATTAAATTTATATAACGCGGTAATTTGGTCAATACCTATTTGTAAGCAATATGGCTGACCTAATGAAACCTCGATTGATACACCCTTCAGCACCAAATATCCTCACAATGCAGAGAATGAAATAAGGCCCACGTACCTTTGAATCCTCCAAGAACACCTGCAACCCTTCAAGAGGTATAACAGTAGACGACGTCTCGGGCAGGAAATGTCTTCGCCGGCCGGCACTCTGAATCTCTCAGCATCGAAGTCCAGGTGGTTTCTTCACGCGCTAGGAATGTTCCCTAACAACGATCTCCTTTATTGGAGCACTCTTGAGGGATTATTTCTGCACTTTTTTAGATGTATCAATTATTAAGATTTAAACTTATAGGAGCGACATAAAAGTCGACCGAACCATTTAACGCGGTTTTGACAAGAAGCAAGATTTGGAGGGGGCATCGCCATCAACCAATCAGAAGCCCAACGTCCTAGACGAGCCCATTTTTTCCTCCAATTTGTTACTACTAGCGCCATCTATCAGCGGCCTTAGGCAACTCGAATTCATCAGTAGAACGTGTGCCTTTCCGCATAATATTAAGAACAGAGAGGGCGCATCAATCGATTCGATGATTAAAACATTTATAAAATCGAATCTACGTAATTTTTGGCAATATAGAATAAAATAAGGCATTGATGCTTCACCAGGTAGGTAGTGCCCTTTCGCTTCGCTTGTCTGTCTTGGCGGGGGCACTTCCGTGCCTCCAGATAAGAGTATTTTGTTTTAAACAATTAATAGCTGTTATGAATTTATGAAAAACTCAGTTAAAACTAGTAAGTTGTGTTTTTTTTGTTAATTCGGGCCCCAAACAGCCGGCTTACGCATGCGCTAAGTGCAGTGCTCAGCGCGTACTGTTGAACATAAAGAACTCTATCTCGTAAACGAATGGAGATCCCATTTTGAAACTTTCGGTGTAACATCGACACAGTCTAAGGTATATTTCGTATAAATAAAGAATTAAAAAAAAAATGGTCGAAGTTGATAAAATTTTCAATTAAAAAGTTCACTTTCGTATTTCTCCAAGTTTTTTTTTTTTTTTTTTTACTTTCTCTCCATAATAAAAATAACACGTATTTTTTCTCGATAAAACACTATTTAAAATATTTTTTTAGTTTGTGATTAACCCCAACTGCTCTATTCAAAAAATGGGTTGTTCATAGTTGTTCAAATCTTTCGTAGTCCATAAAATGACAAATGAGGGTCATACAAGAAAAAAAAATGTATGCTTACATTCATGTTCTCATTGACTATAATTAACCAGAATATGAACGTAATTCAGGATGTCACTTTTTTTCTTATGTCCGTTTCACGTGAAATGCCCCTAAAGCCAAGTCTGAAATCGCGAAAATAAAGTAGGTACAATAAGATCAAGTCAAATCAAACTTGTTTTGACTGTAAAATTCAATGATATCAGTAAATTTTAAGCTATAATGTACCACGTTATAGGTCAACCCGCTGCCCCCAACATACGGAGGAACAGCGCAGGACCCTACGGAACACTGTACTAGAACCGTCCACCCCAGAATCACAGACCATGGGTCTTACAGCGGAAGAAGCTGGCTCCCCTCCGGACTCCAGCCCCTCATCATCTTGCTCGTCTTCGAGCCGCAAGAGGGACAGGCATCGTGCCCCACCCAAAAATAAGAGCAAACGCGATCGGCATAATTTGTCACCAAATGGGAGGGATTAAAGTTGGTTTTTGAATGGTTTGGATAGAGTACATTTGTTTTTACCAGTAGTAACCCATTTATTTAAAGCCCAGGAGTCTGGCACTTATGGTTAAGCTACTGATGTTACCAACGGTTCAGAAATCAACTGAGACCTTAGCTGTATCATTTAGAGACATAATTGACTACTTTTGGGGTGATGAAGTCGGAAAAGCGTAGTTATAAATAGGCAAAATTGTCCATTGTGTTCGTGTGATCTATCTACCTAATGCTAAGTAAAGCATGGTTATGGGAAAGGAAAATGATGGCTAATATGCGTTAAGGTTGGGTTTTGAATGAATATTGAACAGTGTATATTAGTTATAATGCTGCTATATGCAAATCTATTTTCTTTAAAATATGAGCTCCCTTGCTGCTTCAGAAACGATTAAAAAGGCTTATCGTGTAGAGATTTTTGAGCTTTATTTGATGTTGCAAAGAACTCAAAATCATTAATAGTTGCGGCCTTTGATCAGCGGAGGGTTTTTGTCCAAAAGGTGTGTCAGAATGAGGCCATAAATCATACATTCTTTCATAGGTTAAGTCTGTTGATAATTTATCTTCAGTCAATAGTAAAATCTAATTTGTGATGTACTAGTATAAATTATGTATAATAACTTAGAATACTATTGCTATTTAGTATTAGTTTAATGTGTTTATTTCATAACTATATTATATTGGATAAGCAGTACAGTTTCTCTTTAACTGTCTGTCTTAATAGTAGGAGATCCCAGTGCCGCCAGACCTTCCTTATTTTCTGACGGACAAAATGTACATAATTGAGTAGTGTTAATACGTACTTCAAACGTATGAATACCTGCTAACTTGTCCCGTCGGCCAATTAACAGGTACCAGGCATATAAGGTATGTTATGTACATTAGGTAGGTTCATTATCATGACGTCCACCCATTATTCTATGCATTAAAAATCCCAATTATCGTCTTATTTGCATTATAATTATGCCTTCGTGGAAATACTCCAGCGACATTTTAATTGTGTTTAGGGAATGTTTCGCTGCTTGCAAAAGGTATTGAAATAGTTCCCTGAGTAACATATATAAAAACCAGCTCTCAGAATTTAAGAAAAGTATGTTATGTACATAACATACCTTTCACGCCTGGTACCTGAAAATTGGCCGACGGGACAAGTTAGCAGGTATTCATATGTTTGCAGTACGTACTAATACTACTCAATTCTATACATTTTGTCCGTCAGAAAATCAGTAATGTCTGTCGGCCCTGGGATCTCGGTCTATAACGTTAATTCATGATAACGAATGTATTGCATGAAGGACTGATAAAATAGAAGAACTTCTAAGACAGATGTCTTTATATGTACTGTGTGATGTTAGGAATTTTAGTTGTTCCAATTAAGAATAAGACTTGATACTTTTGGTTTACGTTTTATAATCCACCATAGCGGAGTAATATCTAACAACTAAGATATTTGGGATTCAGTATAATTATTATAAAAAATAGACATATCTTTGCTTTGGTGGATTTCGAGTATTTAAATGTTCGTTCTCAAACTTAGCCCTTCACTCCTGCAATTGCCAAATTTTGTCGGTTTTTGGGTAAAAAAAACTAACTTTCGGCCTTTTATTTCTATGGTGAGATTATACTCAAAAACATGGCTATCCTAGTAAAAAAGATGTATCGTCTACATTGCAGCTTTCCACACGCACTGAGCATATTTTGGAAGTAAAAAATAATAATAAGTACCTATATGTACCATAAAATAATTCTATTTTTCGACTCACTTTTTATTTGTGTTATAATTTTATGGTATAAAGTTCACATGAAACTCATAATAAAACAAACATATAAAAGAATAAACCATTTTATTGGCATATAAGTAACTGTATTGAAATATTTACATTAAAATAATGATATTATCACATAATAAAACACACGTCACAGAATGTAAAAAGCGAAACGATGATGTATTAAACAATTTAAGTACCCTAAAAGATTTTTCCTTTCTCAAAACATCTTTGGAATGGGATTTAGAAAGAATAATATATATAAAATTAGTATACATATTTAAAAAAAAAGTATCTAAATCCTATGTCATATTATCTCGTCCGAATGGAAATTCATTTTAACAGACAGCAGAATTTTGGTTAATGCTAAATTAAAAGTTAGTGCAAACTAAGAAATGTTCCAAACAAAAGAATGTTAACGATTTATTAAAACTAAGTAGGTCTTTATTCGAAGTATTGCCACTATTTGTGCTTAAAATACTATGCCACTAAAATTTCGTACATTCAGAAAAAAATATAATGCGGGTTAAGTAATACGAAAGTTATGCGAATCGGCATGCTCTGTCTGTCTCGCTCGCACTCAAGAGCAATCATATTTTCGTTTCGAAATACGAAGATTACCGAGGCGCATAATCATAATACCATTACATGTATATTCCGACAATCTGCTGAAATTATTTTTTAATTTCAGCAGATTTTAATTATTACTGTAAATTCATAACTGAGTTTATTTCGAAATTAATATCATCGATTTTGCACAAAGGTATACGAAATGTATAGATAGTAAAGGATCTCAGAATATACATGTATAATTAGCTAACAAGGCAAGTCGATAAGACTTGACTGGCGTTTCAGTAAGGATGGCGAACAGGAATAAAGATGCATACATTTTTGGACCTTATATCATTGAGATAGGATTATATATAAGCCATGACTGAGCGCCAAAAAGCCTTATAAAAGTCCCCTGATTTAAAATCTTACGTGTATCAACTTACATAACTTTAGGAATCATTTGTTTAAGCATTGGTGTCTTATAATAATACTTTTCTTGAAATCCATTATCTCTGCTTTTTTAAATTAAGATAATACAATAATTAAAAAACACGACTGTCGTTACTAAAGTGAACTAAAAAGTTTACTGTCATTAAAAAGGGATAATGGTGCTGATTCTGTTGTTTACAACTAAACTAATTTAGTCTCACTATGTCTCTTTCTAACAAAGAACATAAGAAATGTAGTCCTTGCAAATTAGTCCAATGCTTGTTTTCAATAAAAAAATTGTCGCCATATATCGCGGTTACGTCTAAATACCCGCAAATGAAGGCGGCAAAGACTAATTTGCAAGCTTTAAATATGTTTTATCCTTTTAATAATGTTTGTAAGACAGAGATGTGATGTGACTAAAATTAGTTTGGTGCGACTTACAACCGAATCGGCACCATAGTGAACGTATTTTTTACGTTCTGACAGTTTAGGTACCCTACCTCACAAAAAGTACAAAGATTCTACAGTCCATCAAATCTAAGAAATACCTTTTGACGTATTATGAATACATAGAAAAGTAGTCATTGTCTTTACAATAAGGTTCATTGTGTTCATAAGTGCCCTTTTGGGACCTAAATTGAATAAATGGCTTTGACTTTGATAAATTTTATTATATAATTAACCATAGATTTAAATGATAAACCTTATTTTGACGCAATAAGGTTATTATTGCTTTGACTTTCTTAAACGTTAAAAGGTATTTCTAAGATTTGTCACATTGTAACACAAGGCTCTAAAACGGTTTAAGCGGTTAGAAGTTATATTGGAATAAAGAAACTGACATACATACAGACATAAACCCTGAAAGATTACTCTTTGCTTTAGACAGTCGTGTAATTATGATGTAACGTGTATTGTCAATCATATCAAAGGTAAAAGTACAGTATTACCCAACTGATAAGGCGCGTCGTGAATCTTCGTTTGCACAGAAAAGAAAGTATGGCCCCAAGATTAACGAAAGAATGCTTAAAACATTCAATCAACCTTAGATCACTACTATAAGGTTCATAATACATCGCAACTGTTAGATCCGTCTCACTCGCACGTCACGCCCCTCCGCACGGCGCGCGCTAACGTGGCGGCAGCTGCCGACCAATAGCGGTTCCCGCTTTGAGAATGTACAAAATGTATCTTCTGCGCAGGTACATCGGTAAGCCATATCAGTTGGGTACTACTGTACTGCACTGTAATAGATGCCGAAAGCTTGTGTACCTACGTCATTCGAATACGTTTAGTTTAAGGGCGACCAGCGCTTGACTGCAAAGGTATTTGAACCTAATAGTTCAATTATTAAAAGTTATAATCAAGTGAACATGGATGTACAATTGAAGATTTGTGATCCCATCAACGTCGATTTTACTTTTGCAGGATGTTAAGTACATGTTGATAAGTACAAGTTGTTTACGTGAGAATTTTATTCATAAAGTTACTGCAGGTTTTTTTTTAATTAAGTACGATACAATTTCTGTATAGTTTCTATAACGAATGTTGCCAGAGCCGTATCAATCCATAGTTGTCACATTAGTTAAGAAGAAAACTATTTAATATAAGGCTATGCTTGTATTTTGAGGGCTCTAAAACGATGTGAATTAATTTACATTTATTAAAAAATATATTGCATATTAAAATTGTATTGTAGTAAAAAGAACTCCAGACCCTTCGGAAGACGTTTGGGGTTTTACGTACACTGCTTTAGCTAATATATTGGACAGCCCTAACTCCTTGTTCTATTGTATTTGTAAGAATATTTAAAAAAGTATCACAGAATCTTCATAACAAGTCAACTATTGTTAGGCAAGTTCGTGCGCGACCTTCCTGTAAGATTTCCCCAAATATCTTGAGTCAACTCGTGACTTGTGTTATAAATGTTTTGTGTTATAAATAAAAAAGTTTGATTCTCTATATATATTTTTTTATATACAGTCGGTTTGTCATAGACAAACAGTATAGTGTAACAGGTCGGTTAACTATAGCTGGCACGTTCAACACATTTACACGTTACGCTTGCATAGTGTCTGTGAATAAGCGCGCGGCGTGACGTCGCACTGCATGCGCATGAAAACTACCCGTCTCTCTCGCGCGCGGACATGCTCGTGAGTATGAAGGAGACAGTTATTGTTTTGCTTTTGCTACTGCTCATTAATATAGAGTGGTCTTTTTTTGCATTCGTCCAATAGAATTGACTGACTGTAGAAGCAATAATGTAATAAAACATACTGTATCGTGAAATTGCATATGTGTGAGTACTGTGAAGGTGCCAGTTTTCGGTAACCGACCTGCCTAAGGATACGCTAGATCCTAGCGTAACCAAATGTCAATCTCATACATTTTGTAGCGTTTCTATTCGCGCAAACGCAACGAAAACAACTTTGTCTAGGGGTACTGTACATTTGCATATTTGAAAGCAACGTGGCAACCTCCCGTCTTTGGTAGAACGGTTTATGCGCTCTTTAAAATACTTGTACACGAGTTACGTACGTTTAGAAAATCAATCACAATGCTCGAGTCGAGATTAAAACATTCGAATTTGGAACCTGCACCACTGATATTAGGTTTATTTTCGATTAACACTATTCTTGAGACTTGATCTCGTTCTATAATACTGTTGTCGACGGGCCTGCTCGTCCTTAGAACGTTATTTCGTGTGCAAAAGTTAAGTATTACGATAAGTATTGCTGTTTCGACTTCCAGTATATGGCTTCTAACATCTACAGTACTTTCGTCCCGCACCAGCTTGCCCGACTATAGTGTAGTGTATCCATCGTTTTATAATAAGTATGGATATGTTTTCTCAACCATTTCAAATATTCACTATACTATTTGGTCTAAAGTACGATACTTATTATAAATGATAATTTCCTTGGTATTTTGAACCAATGTCTTTTTATGTTTAAGAGCCGAATTTGAACCGCCAGCGGTATATTTCGACCCGTTATGAATTTACGACATAATAAAACTCAAATTTCAATGTCAAATCTACCTTTATAGTAACAATCCATACTTATTACAATTTCGATGCGTATATTGTAACCAACTAGTAAAGGCTTTGATTCTACTTCGACTTTCATACGATTCTGATCTAAAAGTATAATAGTTTAGTATGTCGATACAATAATGTATTTACTAATACGACATTGCATAGCTGGTATAGGTGCATCACTTAACTGAGACAATAGTTGCGCGATGCGGGTAGGTGAAAAAAAAAAAGGAAAGAGCGGTTTTCCACTACATCCTTTATCAGACTGTCGCAGTTCAGCAGTACACCTATACTTACGTACATTTCTATTGATTGGTCGAATAAATTGTCCTGACGGTATAACTTTTTAAGCCCATCACAGACGTAGCTATAATATATCTTTATATATAACTTTCTACTGTACGTGTGTATGTCACAGAACTCCTCCTAAACGGCTGGACCGATTTGAATGTTTTTTTTTGTATGCGTTTGAGTGACGCCCTGGATGGTTTAGATAGGGTAGGGTAGGACACCCCTGGAGGGCCGTAGCCTCCTTCTGCGAGACCGTAATGGTCCAGAAGGAGGCTGCTGAGCGGGATCGGGAGAGGGCCGATCCCGCCCGGAGACGACGCCGCCGAGGCGCAGCAGTGCCTCGTGGCGGCCCTCCTGCCCTGTAGCTGGGGCTTAGAATCACAGCTACGGTGTTCCCCTGCCTGTCGTAAAAGGCGACTAAACGGGGACCTTCGGGGTCGTGGGCAATCGGGGCGGGGGCCCTGAACGCCCAGAAGCGACCCCGAGGAGGACGATGGGTCGTTGTGGTCACGACTCATCGGGCGATAGCACCGCGAGGGTGCTGGGGGGAGGTATCACACTTCCCCCGGGACGAGCTATCACAGCGCCGCGCGTGGAGGGGCGAGCAGGTACGCGATCTGCACGAGAGCCCGCCCCCCTCTGTAGCGCAGGTGGCGACCACCGTGGGGTTTTAGCCGGTAAAAGTCCAGCATAACCTGGCCTCTCCCCCCAGGGCGGTCGGGTATCATATGAGGATTTCCCCACGCTAATAAAAAAAAAAAAAAGGGTAGGACACCCCGCGAACGAAGTCGCACCGGGCAACCAATATTAATATAAATCATAGCAAGGCATATTACGATATATTTTCAATACTAATCTTTGAGTTACCGCACACGCAGCTATAATATTTCTGTTACTTAACAAAACTGTACTGTAATTTATATTATAGCTCGGCATATTAATATATATTATAGCTACGTCTGTGATAGGCTTTAGACATCCAATTTGATATGCCTAAACACATCCAGATATCGGTCTAAACTTACAAGTCAAAAAGGGATACCAATATGCGCGTAAGCAGTGCATCTCACTTACACGCATACAGCTATCCCACTCTGCAACGCTTATGATAGTCCAAAATCCTTAAACTGTCACAAGATTATTTTCTTACTCTTTTGCATATGACGTCACGTTATTTTGTTATTCTACGTCACGTTTTCTTTATTCGACCAAAGAACATGTATACAAGTCACAAGAGCGACAGCCGCTTACACCGTACATATAATTTAAGTAACATTACACATTACAAGTGACACTAAGTAGCGATGGCATAGAACCTGCGTTAATTCGCCGAGATGATCGCGTCCCGAGCTTGGCCAACGCCGATGAACTTAACTGAAAAAAAAAAAACAAAAAATATTGATTTGAACTCTAGTTAAGTATGAGGTAAAACCGTAAGGAATTTTCTTTTTTTGCTCCTCAACAACTAGAACAAATACAATAAAACCATTCAAAGCTAAATCTATGTCTTTCACTATCTCTATTTCACTGATAGAGGAGCACAGCATGCACTGATGTAATTAATTAGTTTTAATTACATCGGTGCATACTTATACTTTTTTCAAGAGAAAACAATTAAATACAACACGGAGACTGATCACAGTTAGCCCGTTTTCACAATAGACGATAACGACACCGTTAAAATGTCGTGACGATTTAGCGGACCATACTTTTCTATAAACCGCTTTCACACGACACCGCACTGCATATAAAATAAATCGTCACGACATTTTTACAGTGTCGTTATCGTCTCGTGTAAAACGGCCTTAAGGTCATCACTCACTACAAGATGAAATAGCTGACGCTTG
This sequence comes from Polyploca ridens, assembly GCA_951394255.1. Taxonomy (NCBI): domain Eukaryota; kingdom Metazoa; phylum Arthropoda; class Insecta; order Lepidoptera; family Drepanidae; genus Polyploca; species Polyploca ridens. The sequence goes on from OX596262.1 coordinate 3,627,582, forward strand.
CCGCGAGCCGTCAACTACTTTATCCTGTCTTTATAAAATTTACTTTAACGCACATGACTAAGGCCCGGTTTCAATAATTTACGGACCGGTATTGGTTAAGATTTATTAAAATTAAGACTCTTATATCTTTACTAATAATGAAGCAAATACCTCAAAGCATTGCACAGCAGACCCTCCCATATGGAAGTAGCTATCACAGGTAAAATTAGCTTACGTAATGATCTATATGCCCAGTTTGAAACAAACCTACCATTGGTAAGCAAAACGATTCGTTTTTGTTTATTGAAACCGGGCATTAAACGCGTCACTTGGATGGCAAATTTTTGCTGAGTCGTAGCAATGCTATTATAGTGAGTGATGACCTTTACTATGCAGTAATATTTGGAAAATAAAGTTCATTATCATTGTCACAATAAGAGACATGGATTAAAGAATCGTGTCATGAAAAACACAAAAAAAAACAACATTTTAATTTAAATGTCTAACGTGTGTTACCCACCAGGTATTTGTAGGAAGTCCTCGATGGTCCGCACGTATTGGCGCGCCTGTTCGGGCAACTTGTCCATCTGCCGCACGTCCTCTATGCTGCAGTTCCACCCTGGCACTGTTACATACTCCACCTGAAATGTGTTTATATTTATCACTTGTCTTTTTACTACTACAAGCACACCTGATGGTAAGCGGTCACCGTAGCCTATTGACTCTTGCAACACCATTGCAACACCAGTATCACTCACGCGTTGCCGACCCTGCAAAAAGCTCTTTAAAAACCCCATGCTGAACTCCCTTGGGAAAACCACAGCGGGGAGCTCATTCCAGTTTGAGCGTTTACGGTAGAAAGCTCCTTTGACCGCAAATGACGTGAAGATATTTGATGCATAATAACAAAATCAAAGTTGCAAGAAATTTAATTATAAACAAGGTAAGTCAATTAATAAGAAAAGATAATTCACAACAAAAATTATCAAAAAATATGGAAATAGCAGAATATCTCTCGCAAATAATTACGTAATTGGCGAAAATGTTGTAAATTACATTTATATTATTTGCAACATTCATTCAAAAACAAATCTTCAGCGTCACAAATCAACAGACCGTATTGTTTACCTAAATTCAACACCCGCGCAGTGTAAAAACATGTTAATAATTACCTCAACATCACTAAGCTCCGCCATCGACGATGGGAAATATTCGATCTTCTTCCCTCGCAGTTTATATCCGACACCAATTTTGATTTCTTTTAGTGTGTCCAGAATGTCCATCTTTGTAAGGCATAACCTGTAAACAATAAAATATGTTGCTTAGATCTTTGCATCCCATAAGCTTGAGTAAGCAAATATAGTAGGAGTTAACCAAGTTACTTTATTACTAAGTAATTGAAATAGATTTTGGCTGAGTCTCCACACTTTGCATCCTTTTATAAATCTGTTGCAAATTTTATGAGGAGTTTTCTCTCCATAGGGGGTTATAGTTTGTTTGAAAATACCTGTCAAACTGTTAATATGAAGATTAAATGAAGTTAAGTAAAGTAGTGCCAATTTTCAAGTCCGGGTGTAAAGATAATCCTTCTGATTATAGACCAGTATCCGTACTTCCAGCACTTAGTAAAATCTTTGAAAAACTATTGCTTAATCAAATGTTAGGCCACTTTAATAAACATAAGATACTACATAGTCATCAGTTTGGTTTCACGAAGGGGAGATCTACTTCAGATGCGGCTGCAAAATTATTGAAACACATATATGAAGCTTGGGAAAATTCACAAGATGCAATTGGCATTTTTTGTGATCTATCCAAGGCCTTTGACTGCGTTGACCACCGTACTCTGCTCCTTAAGCTAAAATATTATGGTATTCGTGAGGCGGCTCATGATCTTGTTCTATCTTATTTAAGTAATCGCCAACAAAAGGTAGGAATTTGTGATACAACATCGAAGGGATCTTTAGTTAAAATGGGGGTACCCCAGGGTTCAATACTAGGTCCATTTCTATTTCTAGTGTATATTAATGATTTACCATCTGTTGTAAACGGTCTCTCAGATATAGTCTTGTTCGCTGACGATACTTCATTTATTTTCAAAGTAGATAGAAAAGACAAAGAACTTATTAAAGTAAATGATACCATGTCAATAGTCTCAAAATGGTTTGCTGTAAATAATTTGTTATTAAATTCTAGGAAAACTAAATGTTTAAGATTCTCCCTTCCAAATGTAGTGCAAGTAGACAGTCAGGTATTAGTAGATGGCATCAGTTTGGAATTAGTTAGTAAAACAGTATTTTTGGGTATCACATTGGATAATAAATTGCAATGGGGTCCTCAGATAGAATCATTAGCTGGTAAATTAAGTTCTGCTGCATTTGCTGTTAGGAAAATCAAACAATTGACGAATATCGAGACGGCCAAATTAGTTTATTTTGCATACTTCCATAGCTTTTTATCTTACGGCGTATTACTTTGGGGATCTGCAGCAGATATTGAGACTATTTTTATATTACAAAAAAGAGCAATTCGTGCAATTTATAGTATGGGTGCTCGTGAATCATTAAAGGAATTATTTAAGGAAATAAACGTTATGACCGTACCATCACTTTATATCTATGAAAATATAATGTACATACGTAAAAACAAAGAAATGTATAAAACAAAAATGGAGACTCATAATATCAATACAAGACAAAAAGAGAAATTAGTTGTTCCGTATTTTAGACTAGCTAAAGTTCGTAAGTCATTTCTTGGCAATAGTGTGCGCTGTTATAACAAAATACCACTTGCGGTGACCAAGATGACTGATTTTAAATTTAAATCACATATAAAAAAAGTTCTGAAAGAAAGAGCTTATTATAAAGTAGCCGATTATATTGAAGATAAAGATGTCTGGAAGTAGGTAGCTGCACTCTGCACAAGTGCACCTTGCTCATGCTTATACAAAAGCCAGTAGGTCAATAATTGTGTGTTTTGTATTTTTAAGGTTATTATTTTTTATTTATTTTCTTGTTCTTTTTTCGTCTGTATCTATGCTTAGGTATATCTTTTTTATTTTTAATTATTTGGAAAAAAAAAGCCAAACATAGTCAGATTGTCCAAAAAATATATAAAAAATGTAACCTTGCTGAGTTTCTTGCCGGATTCTTCTCAGTTGAAGGCCGAGTTCCGAACCGGTGGTAACTTCAGTAAATTTGACCTTCATAAGTGCCCTTCTGGGGCCTAAATTGAATAAATGGCTTTGACTTTGAATAATTCGAATAAATTTGAACCTTAAGTACACAATTTGACAGGTATTTTCAACCAACTCTATAAAACTGTATGGAAAGAAAACTCCTCATTATACCATGTAGGTTGATGCATTATGGGATGCTACTTCTTATGGAAGGAGCCTAGGTGCATTGATAGATGCATAGGTAGAGATGATTAAGGGTGGCTACTGCTAAGTCGAGTTTGTCACAACACTAGTTCGACTCGCATCAGCGTGTCTCGTCACTAAAGGACTATTACCTAAGAGTTTTGACAGATCAAAACAAGATGGTTTCCCGCGTGTTTAGAAGAGTTTTATTATGTGTCTTTAATATTATTTTTAGGGCTTGTTTGATGTAAATAAGCTCTAAAACTACCCTTTCGGCTATTATAAGATTGAAAAAAAAAACGGTCTAAGGAAACTTGTCAATCTATACATATAAAACAAAATCGTGTTAGTTACACCATTTATAACTCGAGAACGGCTGGACAGATTTACTTTAAAAAAGGGCAGAATAACTTAAAAAAGGTAGGGTAGTTTTCAATAAATTCAAGACACATTGGCCCTGATTCTGTTGTTCACAACTAAACTAATTTTAATCTCACTATGTCTCTTTCTAACAAAGAACATAAGAAAAGGATGTAAGAAATTAAATTAGTCCAATGCTTGTTTTCAATATAAATTTAGTCGCCATCTATCGTGGCTACGCCTAAATACAAGCAAAATAAGACGGCAACGATTAATTTTACAACTTAAAATATGTTCTATCCTTTTTCAATAATGTTCGTAAGAAAGAGATGACATGTGTCTAAAATTAGTTTAGTGCGATTTACAACAGAATCGGCACCATTTTTTTTTTTTTCAAATGTATACTCACGATGTGTACCCGTTGACCATGGCGGTGTACCGCACCACGATGAGGTCGAGCCAGCCGCAGCGCCGCACGCGTCTCGTCGTCACGCCTATCTCGTGACCGCGCTCTTGTAGCAATCGCCCCGTCTCCTGTAATAAGCATTACTTACTTTTAATATATGTATTAATAAATACCAGCATTATATTATCATTTACATTCTGACCTCACTGAAAACTCAGCCAGATCAGCCCCCACAAGCAGCAACATAAGTTAGACGCTTGTGGCAGCCACCGCCCTCTGCATATCGGCTGAAAGTGAGCGACCTCTTACACGACGCCGCCGCTAACAAAGGCTTAGGGTTATAATATGCTCTATCTATATTTAATTAGTAAATAGCAGACTCAAACAGATCAGCCCCCACAATCAACAACACAAGTAAAACACTTGTGGCAGCCACCGCCCTCTGCATATTGGTGGAAAGTGGGCGACCCGTCACATAACGCCGCCCACAAACGGCTTAGGGTTACAATAGACTATCAATAAATGAACTACAAGCACTAGTTTACAAGTAAGACGCGTGTGGCAGCCACCGCTTTCTGCATATAGGTGGGAAGTGAGCGACCACGTCACACGACGCAGCCGCAAGCATATGTACCGTATACTCACGTCATTCAACTCTGTGGGGAAAGGTCCGTCGCCTACACGAGTGGTATAAGCCTTCACTACTCCAAACACGTCGCCGATCACTTTCGGTGGGAGGCCAAGTCCGGTGCATACGCCACCGATGCTGCAGTTCGATGACGTCACGTACGGGTAGGTACCTGCAAATAGGTATAAGGTTTTATGTCTCCATCTTTTTCGGCCCCATGGTCTGAACGAACAAAAAAATAAATAAATAAATAATAAATAAAAAATAGTTGACAAGTAGGCATGATTGATAGATGTGAAATTAAGAATGTGATAACTGGTAGATATCACAAACAATTTTAATCCATTATAAACCTACAGATTAATATTGACTAAGCAGTCTGCATACATTTTATAAATTAGTCACATGCGCCGTGCATTAGTCTTAAATAATTTTCTTTTAAAACATGGGTACTAAGTTTACATGGGTAGAGCTTACTTAAGTCCCGGATGACGTTTTATAATATATCAGTATTAATGAAATGATACATTCCTTATTATAAAGCTTTTAGGTTTAATTTTGTATGAGATTTTTAAAGGTCACCCGGGACATTTTGGGTCACATTTGATTAACTTTCTATAAAACAGACTGTATAGTCCTGACTCCTGCCTGTGATTCTGATTTCTTATCAATCTGTCTTTAACACAAAACTTACCAAAGTCAATATCCAACATGGCGGCATTGGCACCTTCAACGAGAACCTTTTTCCCGTTTCCAATCCCTTTGTGCAGATATGATACAGTGTCACGGACGAGGGGACGTATCCTCTCCGCATATTGGCGATACGTTTCCAGTTCCCCTTCAATGTCCACTTCTAGGGAGGGGAACATGCGTTTGTAGCTAGCTGCTAGAGTTCTGAACCTGCAATTTGAAGTACAGGAAATTAAACTACATTATGAATGAGATATGGTTTGTTGATACAAAGATATTGGTCCTCAGCCGATAAAGCGACCATCTCTTATTAACCATGATAGATGGCCAAGTCTCAAACCATGACCCCATGCATGAGTTTACAGTCTCCAAATTTGGAACAATAATTGCAGAGCAAAGAAGACATCTCTGGATTTAACCGTGGGATGTCCTCGTATGATGGGTTTTGAAGAGATATTGCATTAAATACTTCTTCATACATTCCTAAATGTATATTATAGGAAATAATCAACTTACTTGTCTTCAAATACACTAAAGTCGCCAAGAAGGTCACCGATCCTGATGCCATTTCGCGACGCCTTGGAAGAGTAAGTTGGACCGATGCCTTTTTTTGTTGTGCCGAGCGAGTTCTTTCCCTTTTCCGCTTCTTGAAGACCGTCCACCTGAAGTGATGGGGAAACTAATAAGTTATGTCATTAGCGTCATTTTTAGTCTAGTCCACTAATTGGATATAGGCTAGCGTTTTCCACGAGAATCTGTCCTATCTAGCTTGCCGGGCCAGTTGGCGCAGTTGGTTAAGATTCACCTTACGCGCCGCAGGTCGTGGGTTCGATCCCACACATGACATGCATTTGTGTGCATGAACATGTCTGTATGTCCTGAGTCTGGGTGTAATTATGTATATTAAGTATGTATTTACAACCAAAAAGTTGTATATGTATTATAGCAGTTATCTGGTTTCCATAGTACAAGCTCTGCTTAGTTTGGGATCAGATGACCGTGCGTGAGGAATGTACAAGGAAAAAAAATACTGGCCGTTACCCATAATATATAAAACTTTTTGCCCATAATAAACTATATGCCAGGGTCTAAACTTAATAAATAATTTTATTTTAAACACAACGCCCTTTATTTGCCCTTGGTTAGTGGATGATTGACAACCGTGAATAGCCTCTCATTTGTGTCACAGGAAACATTTGTGTTATTATTTACAATATTTTTACGTCTGTTGTATACTGATGATAAGATATACATAAATATTTATTCATATACAAAACACATGGCTAATTCTGCCGTTTGTTTCCTAGCTTGGCAAGCAAATTATTTTATAAGCATATTTATCTATTATTACATTGTCTGCTGAGTAATTTCCTTCTTATTATATAGGTACTAATACACTGTAATTTTTACCCACTTTCCGTTGACCTTGTAATACACGCGTTCCGTATCGAGAGGTACACACGGCTACAGATCAAGCTATACATTGCTAGTATAAGCTGACCTCCCATTGTACGGAAATCCTATACAATGCAAGATCAGCTTATACTGGAAACGTATAGCTTGATCTGTAGCCGTGTGTACATTAGATTATACTTATGCTTGATAAATGTCACAGTTGTGTTTATTATGACGTCAATGAATGCATTATTAAGTGTTATGAGGAAATGTTGTACTATAAGGCGTCCTCCTAATTGGCGATCGAACGAGCAAACTGTAAGATTTCGTCGCACGAGATCAAATATACAAAACGCCAGGGAACATCAGCACAATCGTGCGACGAAATCACATCCTAGGCCTATTTGAATGAATAAATTATTTCATTTCATTTCATTCATCGTTTGCTCGTACGATCGTCGCTAATTAGGACGAAGCCTAAGGCACCCATAACAAATCCCTATCAAGTGTTTAATTATGTATTGTGGTACTAAATAATTAGTACATTGGTTCCAAACCAATGTTTCCAAAGTTTCGATTGCGCCTAACCCTGTAATGGACTAGGATAGGATTTTACGAAAATAACCAGAAAGTGAAAATGTGATAAAATATCTGCGTGGTTCTAAATATATTTTAAATATATTTCTCATCATCGTAAATACTTCTGTACCTAATTATGTCATCTAACTGAATAATTATACCAAATTTTATTTTTTCTCGCCCTGATATGGCTTACCGATGTACCTGCGCAGACGATACATTTTCAAAGCGCGGGTAATGCTATTGGTCGGCAGCTGCCGCCATGTTAGCGCGCGCCGTGCGGAGGGGCGTGACTTGCGAGGGAGACGGAACAAACAGCTGCAGTGTATTATGAACCTTATAGTAGTAATCTAAGGTTGATTGTAAGTTTTACGTATTCTTTCGTTAATCTTCGGGGCCATACTTTCTTTTCTGTGCGAACGGAAGATTCACGACGCGCCATATAATATCATAGTTGGGTAATACTGTACAAGAGTTCATCGGATGTACGAAACGTTTAAAAAACTTGATGATTCGCGAAAGTTGGATTGGATTGGAAATTTGGTTGTTGTTGGTTGGATGGGTAATTCACAATTCAAACTCAATTATTCCCCGATAATCATCAAATATTTTCCCACCATACTCGGGTCACATTCACATCAAAGACTCGCCATTGTAGATCTAGGTACTAAGCGACACAATCAAACAAAGAGCCTTGTCCTTTCAACAATAATCGTAGCAGATCTACTGAGAAATAACGGACATTGTTGGGAATTGGCACTACGGTATTCCCCTGGACGTGATACAATTAGTTATTATTATAATACTCCCGGCATTTGTATGGGGCGTAGCCTGTTCTACTACTGAGTCATTTCCGCTGAGAATAACTAAGGAGTTATGCCAATGGTCAAATTGACTGACCAATGTGACTATGATTAAAGAATTTACAAGTTTCAGGCAGTGGCGTAACTATACCATCTGGGGCCCGTGGAAAATTCTTTTGATGGGGCCCTATCAGTATAAATCGTCACGTTGTACTCAGTTTAATTTTAATAAACTTCGAGATTTTCAGCGTACTCAATTACACGTTGTATATGTCCCACTAATGGCCATAGGCCTCCTCTCTTAGGCGAGAGGGAATAGTCTGTAGTCCTCACGCTAGCCCAATGCGTATTGGAGACTTCACATCCATAGAATATAATATCTCAATTCATTCATCATCTATTTGCTAGCTTTTCGGCGAAGGAACAACATCGTGAGGAAACCTGCATTTACAATGAAATAAAAATTACAATTTAATTTCAATAAGATATTTATTAAAAAATATTATATTTGGATTTTAAGCAGAACTTATTTCGCCTACATCCAGGATATTGCGGGAAGCACTTTGAAATCGCGAAATGATTTGAATTTTCATTGTTTATTGACTGAGCGAGCGAAGCGTCTCCATTTCAGTTTGGGAAAAAATGCTTTCGTATGTCTGGATATCAAGATGTTCTCCTCTACAGATCGCATTTCTCAACAGAATCTCGTGAAATTTTGTGGGCAGGGCCAGTAGATGGTTATCGACAATCCTCATCGTTAGTAAACGATCAACCTTTGTATGGGATTGACATAAGAGATTGTTAAAAATCACGTGATTTCAAATCGAATTTGAAATGTCAATCGAATATGACGGTTTATGACCTCGGAGTCGTTTCTTGGAAATTTATCAATTCTTCTTGAAAAAGTATCGAGACTCACGAAGTCTACAGCTCACATGTACTAGTATTCATCACATCACAGCCTCTAGTATTTATAAGATAACTTGATCTCTATCTCTGGTATACAAAGTATCTATTTCTGTCCGTCTATTTTTGCGCTTAGTTATTTCTTCCGGCAGGTTTATAGTTTACTTAAGCCCTGATCAAACCGACGCGTCCAACTTGTTCATAGACAACATCTGGACGCGTCGATGTGAACACATTGCTACAAATTCGTACACAACAACTGATCGCCGCCTTGCACGCCAACGCGGACACAAGCTGGACGCGTTGGTTTGATCAGGGCTTTACTCGACCGAGATAAACAGTATCCTATAATGTTAATACAGATTATATGACAAATTTAATCGCATTTGTTTATGCCACTGAGGAGTCGAGGTAACAAAAAAAAGCTACCAAAATATATCAAAAACAAAAGCTTTTTACGATAACAAAGACATTATACCATGCAAATCATCAACCTGGTCACGCGATACATTAATCAACATATTCATCGCAAAGACACTATCAGGTTTATACATCTTTCCTTCAATTGGATTACACGTATCATTAAACGTTAGTTGTTTGTTGTGTAGATTATGTTGAGCTTACATCTGATATTGTTCTATAGTGGATTTAATATTTTTAATGCGTTTGATGGATAACAGATCTACGTATAAACTGTATATATAATGTAGCACAAAATTGATTTAAGAGACTCCTTGCTCTTTGGTAATGTGGGTTACATACCTGACACTTACCTAAAATTTTTTTTTTTCTCACTATATCAATTTATCTCGGCGAACATCTTAGTCCGAACAAAGGGGTAGGCTGAAAAACAGCGTAGCTTGCATATTGTAAATGTGTAAGCTACATTCGCTGAGCCTACCCTATTGCCATATATTATATATTATTTTGTACCTAATTTTAAGCTTATTTGTAACCTATCTTGTGGCAATAAATCAATTCTTATTCTAAAAATTGACCCTATCGTTTGGAACTATAAAACACAAGCCGCCTTATTCCCATTTAAATAATTTAAGGTACTTTCGTCCACCACCACCGTCCGCCTTTTTTAACTTCCTGTATACCATAAAACCATACAAGACTGTCGAACCGATGTGATTTTGCCTAGCAGGGTATTTTTTACTTATATTGGAACTACCTGCCCGGCGCAACTAAGTTCGCGTGGTGCTACCCTACCCTACCCTATCTAAACCATCCAGGGAATTAATTCTACTGTACGTGTCTATGTACTGAACTCCTCCTAAACGGCATCTAGTATCTAGGTTATAATTATCGACTGCAGCGCCATCTGCCGGGCTGATTTGTGAATCTAAACCATCCAGGGCGCCACCCAAACGCATACAAAAAAATTCATTCAAATCGGTCCAGCCGTTTAGGAGGAATTCAGTGACATACACACGTCCAGTAGAATTTTATATATTAAGATATGTCGAAACATTGTCTATAATAGACAGTATAGATAGACTATAACTAACCTGTTGATGCATATCGAAGACAAGATGCGCTCTGTCTGAAATTATGAGCCGCTCCTGCCAGCCCTGCATGCCTTTCAGCTCGTTTTTCTTCAACTCCTCGAAGAGGCCCGGCAGGTGGATCACCACACCATTTCCTGAGGAAAGTATAATCTGTCATCATTGTGCAAAGGTGGAATAAGCTAAAGGTGTAAAACAATGGGCCATATCGACAATGTAATCACTCGATTCTTTGAGCGATATGAGAATCAATAACATATGGGAAATTAATAAGTTTACACTCCCCGATGTCTCCCTACAGTTTTTTTATACTATAAGTCGGTAACAAGCGTACCGTAGCCATATGGACGCTTGCAACAGTCAGGTCATCACTCGTGCGTTACCGATCCTTCCCCCTCCCCAATGAACACTGGAGACCTTGCTTACGCTCAGGAACACAACAAAGTTATTTGGCTGCGGTATTCTGCAAGGTGGTACTTCCCCAGTCGAGCTGCTCTTTGAGCGAATAAACGCTATGCTCTACCACTCTTAAACTCTCTCTTAGACTTGACTTGAGAGATGGTTCCCTTCTAGGCTTTCTGCGTCGAACACCTTCGGTCAACTTACCTATTCGAGATTTTTGTACAAACGCAAGCATGTTACATACAGCCAGTTTAACACTCAGATTATAAAGATGTAGAAACGGCAACGAAATCCCACACAAGTATGTAGTAACTTCTGGCAGATTATAAATCTCAAAAACTTCTCATGTAATTAAACACTACATTCGATTAGGCATTATTTACTAAATCAAAACGTTCATAATGGCATGAATTAATTTAGCTTGGCGATTAGACCATTGCTGCTCATCTTTGTTTTTTTTAACTTACGTCATATCAAACGTTTGCAAGATAATATTACAAGTCTTAAACGGAGAAATTGGTAAGTACTACCCGTGCGCGAATTTGAGACAAGGTACCCAATTCTCGCGACCTTCGTAGTAACCTTCGAATCGAACTTACCGTTCGAGTCCTATTCGACTGCAAAATTTTGACAGGCGGAGTCAATTCGAACCGTTTCTTTCCTTCTAAAAATGCCGGCCTCGAAATTGCAAGAATTACACTCGAAAAGTGTTCGAATTCGCACTTTTTTCGATCGAGCGATCAATTTCGATTGGGTGAGAATTGGCTCCTTGAGCGTGTGACGACGGCACATTTTTGTTTGCACGAAATACAGGGGAAGCGGACGGTTGAGCGCGGGTCTCAACTTATCGCGCATAGATAGGATACCATGGGACGTCTAATGTCCGTATTCTAGAACGTCAAACAACGCTCATTTCAAGTTTAAGTCGAGATTGCAAAAATGAAATGTGGAACCTGCACCTATGACACAGAGGATTGTACCTATGATATACGGTTTATGTTTGATTAACACGATCTATTTTTGAGACATAATCTGAGTTTGATCTCGTTCTCGAATACAAGCCGTGCTCAAACATGAAGCTGTTGCAAGTTGCGACTACGATCGTTCGGGATGGTTTTTAAAGTTTCTTAGTTATAAGTTTCAATAAGTTTTACCCACCACCTCGGATAATTACATTCACAATGTTGCCAACTAATCAAACAAACATTAACATACCACGGACATTAAAATAACGGTATAAAGATAGAAATGCAAATAAATAGGCAGGTACAACCGTACCAGGCACAGTTTATAACATCGGCCGTGAAATTTGTTTTTACCAAGCTGACAACGTCATTTGCATGTTATTGTCTGAATAAAGGATTAGCTAAAGATAATGATTTGTGAAACATGCAATAGTTCGGTTGAAGGTTAGCGTTGAAGGTTGAATTGTGAGGAAAAAGTAAAACTAGTTTCAAAAATTTTCTTCGCGAATTGTTTTAGTACAATGGAATTTTGTATAAATTATTTGGGAATTTAGGTCGCATTTATGATCATCTGATAGGTACCTATAAAAACTTTAACTGTTACTTATAAAAAAATCTTTCAGAAAAATCAACCGTAATTGATCAAAATGTATGAAACACATTGTTATTACTTATAGCAACATTTTTATAGTATTGACGAATACTCCCACCCCGGCCACCCCTTAAAACACTGCCGGTGAGTAAAAAAAAGTCTGTACATATAAGTAAGCCCAGTAATTACCGATTTTAGGCCGTAAGGCGTCGTCCTAATTGGCGATGATCGTATGAGCAAACGATGCCATTCCGTCGCACGACGAGATTATACAAAAACGCTTTAGGGTATCCTAATTGAAGCTCGCAAGTAATCGCGCGAGCACAGGAACATCAGCACGATCGTGCGACGAAATCGCATCGTTTGCTCGTAGGATGTCGCCAATTAGGACGACGCCTAACACCTGTGGCCGTTATCAGACTAATATGGACACTACAAAATAATTCGAACAGCTGACATTGTTCCTTCTACACACACATTTTATAAAGAAATTCCGTGTCAATCGTTTAGTATTTTTTAAATTACCGAGTTATGTACTTAATTTCATGGACCATAAATACATTTTATATCAACGAACGGTACATAATTTTCATTCTGACAACATAAATTGTTTGCTTTGCATTTTTTATTCAACGTTATTGATGAATGAAATGTACTTTTATGTCACGGTAAAATTTCCATACATTGAATAATTGGAAAACAATTTCCGTAGGCAGTACAAGGCCGTAAAAAATTCCATCAATAATACAGGCCGAAAAAGGTTACATAAATTACTTTATAATTTAATGGAACTTTCTCCTAATGTTAAAGTAATCTACCAAATAAAGGTTTTCAGATCATCTGACTACCTAAATGAGATGCATTCAAGATTCAATACAAGATATAAAATATATGGCTTGACATTCTCGGTACAAAGATCAGAAATACGGTGATGATAGCTCAGTGTAATAGCTTTGAATCCGACAATGCTTTCACTGTAGAAAAGCATCGCGAGGAAACAATAGCAGCACGGAGGTAATTTGGGAGTACCATTCTCAACTATCACCCTCTAATCTGTCGTATTTATTTATTTTTTACTATGTATGTATAGGCCTGTCTGTATTTGACCACAATCTCACCATGGTAAGTGATAATGTGGCCGAAGGTGGTAAGCACACAAAGCCTAGAAGGAACTGGCTCTCAAGTGAAACTGTCGGAACACATCGGTAAGTGATTTTCAATATGAGGATGGTAGCCAGCCTGGTGGATACTACAAAATGGCGTATATAATTTTCTTCTAAGTTAGCAACTGAAATGTAATATAAATAAATATGCGATAAAGTCATACCATATATCGCAACACAAACACACAAATCACAAATACGCAGTAACTATTAAAGTATTACGTAACCGCATCATCGTCTTCACCCACCAACTATACGTCCAAAAGGATCAAGAAAGTTGTAAATAAGGTCTTCAACCCTGTGCTACCACGGAATCTTATGTAAATACAGTTTACACTGATTAAGAGGACTCAATTCGTCATACTTTTCATATAAAACCTCTGTACTTATCATGGCGTTGTTAAACATTTTTCGTTAGATGTTTTGAACAAATTAGTATCTTGTGCACTATATCTAGCCGTGTATCTAGGCGTAATTTAAAAAAAGTGTGAAACAAATTCAGTCAAAGCCTCCGAAAAACAGCGTTTTGCCTGAACTTTGGCCATATCTAATGTACCTAAAAATTGTAAAAGTAAAGAAATCATTTAGATACCAGGCTTGCAAATGTATAGGAGATTCTAAATAACTAACTTTTTTTTCACAAACTTGTAAGATTTTTTCACAAGAAGTATACTCCTGGAACAATTTTTATGAATGCGAAATCATGAATGACGACCTAGCGAAGCGGCCGCGAGTGATCAGCGGAATTTACCGACTTATAACCGACGGCTCTGATGCTGTCTCTCTTTTTTCGCAGTCAAACATTACGTTGGATGAAACAACAAGCTTTTAGACTATGCTTGCGTTGAAGTTGCGCCGGCCACAGAGGGCCACCTTAAACTAGTATTATCGAATCGAATGTTCGTGTGTATGTTCGTATACAGGTCGTTGTTTTGGTCAGCGACGAGCGACTCAGGGTCGATAATACAAATGATACTGGTGCTAAAAAAATATAAAAAAAATACTTTTTTTTTTAATAATAATAATAAAAAATAAAAAAAATTGAAAATCATGTAATAAGCTAAAGTGTAGACATAATACTCAACGGGAGTACGAGGGAGTAAAGGGGTGGGGCGATGGCGGCTTGCGCCTAGCTCTAGTCTGTGCACGTGCCTAGTAACCATACTTTGCGGTAATTTTATTTCAAATTGAATAAGGTACTTCTCAACATATTTACAGTATTTAATGGAATTGAGTTCATTTTTGGGGAATATATATATTGTACTACCGCTCCTGGGTCGCTTGTCGCCGACCAAAACAACATCCTGTATATAATAATTTCAATCCCATATAAACATTCAAATTCAAAAAGCATTTATTCAATTTAGGCCCTGATAAGGCTAATCAAATCAAAATCAAAAAGTCATTTATTCAGTTTAGGCCCTAGTAAGGCACTTATGAACGTTACATTGGTACATACAGTTGAATTTACCACCGGTTCGGAATACACTTAAACTGAGAAGACTTCGGCAAGAAACTCAGGCACTTATGAACGTTAACAAATGGCTCTACACCGGTTCCAATTACAACTTGAACTGAGAAGACTCCGGCAAGAAACTCATTAGATCCCTACAGAACGCCCGCTACCGCGACCAAGGCGCAAAATTTCCCACACGCCGATATTGGTAGGTACCACACCCTATTGTCAGTAATGATATTTAAGTCACAACTAGAAATTTCCCAGGTAAAAGATATGAGGAAAAGCATAAATAGAGAGTCTCAGTTCAGTCATGAATAGTGACGATTGTCCTCAACACTATTAAACATAAATGACGCAATGTGATTGTTCATATTCTTGTAACGCTTTCATAGCTATAGGTACAATTTTCCGGAATGATTGTACTATGACATGCAAATAACTGATTCGTCATAATGCTGATGCGAAGATACAGCTACGCAGATGATAATAACACAGAAAAGAGGAGTCAAGTCAGCCGGCTTGATTGTAGATAGCGATTGCCGGAATGATTACAGCAGTATGTTGAAAAACATAAAAACATGCAGATATTAAATTCTTGGCGCATTAGTTTTATAGTAGACAAATTAACAAAGATAGAGCCAAGATTCCCAAATAACTTTCATCGTTCAACAAATTCCAACAGAACTCCTATAGAGTTTTAAAAATAACTGCAGATACGTAGATGGTATACTAAATTGTATGATGCAATCGTTTGGCAAACATTCAAGGACAGATGGTATAGCGTTATCGGTCAATCATACTATATTTACATGTATTATCAACTTCCTGCAATATCAGAATAAGTTAACTTAGCAGATCTTTGTGAAGAGTAAAATACATGTTAAAGTCAAGTTTCATAAGGTCCTGAATCCTTTAATTTTAAAAACCTAGCGCATATCCAGTTCGTCCGCAGATATTCATTCTCTATAGCACCTCATCCACGAAACTTAGTACTTTTTCTGTACAAACAAAGAGATTACTCGATCTAAGCCTGTAGGAATTCTGATCTCTAAGATTTTGAGCCCTATAAAATATAGCTCAACAACAAGACGATAAGACTGATTTTGCAATAGCTGCATAGTTGCCATGATGAATAAACAATATCTAATCATTTGAATTGCCGCATGATGCATCAGGCCATTTCGATTGATCTTTATTAGTTTCCAGACAAACCTTGGTTTTAATTTGATCATGTTTGTCTGTTGATTATTGAGAATAGAGATTAGCTAAATTGTATTCTGCTTATTGGATCATCTCTTCATATGCTGGTGTTACATTTCATTTTGGGAGTTAGTTCTACTGATTTTCTAGTTGTGCCCCGTTGGTTGTTGAAAGGTAGTATTCAGAATGGTAATTTTATTTTGATGACAGAACTCTTGTTGATTATCCCCAGTGACTCTAGATGTACCCCATAATTAAAAGCAGTATAGCCATAGCCAAGCAAGCTTTTCAAAATAAAAAACATATATTCAGGGCGAAAATATCAAATAAAGTTAAAAAGAAATTTAAAACATGTTTGGAGCATAGCACTGTATGGGTGTGAGACGTGGACAATGACGCAAAGGGATAGGGAAAGACTGGAGGCCTTTGAAATGAGGTGTTGGAGGAGAATGGAGAGGATTAGCTGGACTGAGAGGGTGACGAATGAGGAAGTATTGAATCGAGTAAAAGAGAAAGGGAACATTATGGAGACGACAGATAATAGGAGGGGAAAGATGTTTGGCCATCTTATACGACACGAAAAATTTATCAAAAACATAATAGAAGGAAAGATAGAGGGAAAGCGAGGAAGAGGAAGACCAAGAATAAGTAACATAGATCAAGTGAAGGCAAAAATATAAGTCGTGTCGTATAAGGAGGTGCAAAATGTTGCTAATTATAGAGCAGAATGGAAGAAGCTACACTGACAAGAGCACAGCTCTTAAATATAGAAGAAGTGTACCGTTGTCTTTCATATAACTCAAGTGTTATACTATAATTAACTTATTAATTACCTACATTAATTGTCTTACCTATAACAGACGTGCATTTCTGATTGATGATGCCACTGGGTAGCAAATGGAAATCGAACTCTTTTCCGTCTACGACGACAGTGTGACCAGCATTGTTGCCACCCTGAAAATAATGTTGCTATTTTAGAAATCACTTTACGTTTGAAGTGTATTTATCTTGGCATAAGTTTATGACGAAGAAAGAGTGACATTTATTGCTAGATATATAAAGACGTTGACAGGACGTTGCATGACTGTATATAACTGGTATTGTTGTTGTACCCTTGAAACACAGTTGGGAATAATCAGTGAAATTGGAAACCATGTAGCACTTACAGCAATCAAGATAATGCATGTTATAATAAACAAAGTATCATACATACATATCTACCATTTCTAAAATAAAAAAAACCTTAATTGACGTCTACTCTCCCTAAACTTTCCTATGTAAATAATACCAGTATTCTTGAACGATTTAACCTCTGGACGTGAAGCAAGACAAATTAGTATGAACTCACGTTCAACCAACTTTTGCGGGGGGATGTCACTCTCACAAAGATCTATTTTACGTAATTATTACAACGAATGCAGAATCGTGTGTATTTATACTTCACGCATACTACTATTTTTATTTGTGTGCTATATATTTATACTATTTTTGCATAGCACGCTCTCCTTTTCTAATTACAACAAATACGAAATTACTTTACGAACTACATACACAAAATTCACATTTACGCTAGTGCATGACACAGTCGATACGGTAAGTCGATGAACGAAAGAACGATTTTCGGTACGGTATGGCAAGTAACATCATTATTTTCCGTCTATTTGCAATAAGTCATACTAACTTTTTAGATTATGGCATCTTACTGATATTATAAATGTGAAAGTTAGTTTAAGATATCGATGTTTGAAACTAATCATGTATAAACAGCTAAACGGATAAATTTGGCACAAAATAAGAAAAAAGCCGTAGAGCAGAAAGTAGTAGTAAATTATAGGTAATACTTAATAATAAAACAACTTGACCTATTATGTTGACAATTTTGTTCTGTTTGTAGGGGCATGCTACAGATATTTTTTAGACAATAGGGAACATGCATTTAATTTATTTATTCATATAATGTATTTAAAGAGACCTTGGTATGGAACCCTAATGCCCATTTCGCCAACAACTCTTAAATAATAAGTAACCCTTAGGCGCCGATCCCACAGAGAGAGTTCTGGAGTTCCGAGTTCCGAGTTCTGCATTCCGTGTTGACTATTGTGCACACAGAAAGCAGTCTAGAGTTCTGCAATATTCGCTACTGATCGCACATCATACACTTTTTTTACTTTCAAAGGCCCCACATAGCTTACAGTCAACGCGGAATGCAGAACTCGGAACGCGGAACTCTAGAACTCTTCTCTGTGGGATCGGCGCCTTAAGGCTAATGAGGTAACACTTAACGCCAGTTTTATTTTCAACGGTATCTAGGTAACACATAAATTTAAAAAAAACTTGCAAGTTTGAGGTGGTATATAAAAATAATTTGGAAATGTATGCTCTAATAAATAGATATTTATATCTCTATGGTTTATAACTTACATATAGTAATGTTTAACATAGACGTATAATCAGGTAATATATTGCGTACGCAAAATCTTTCATTCTTTTTATTATTATCGATATTGTTCTCGACAGCGTTAAGCACTAGTTCTAATATGACAATCATGTCATAATAATAATGAATGAAGGATATAAGCCGACTATGTATGAAAGTGATAGTTTTCGGTATTATCACATGGAAGTTTTGGTTTATTTAATATGGTTGGATAATATTTATGCATGATATGAATTAAAATGATTTTACCGTAAATTACCTGTAAAACTGAAATAAAAATATACTTACTTGTGAAATTAAATATTGCTCTTTCCACCACTATAATTTCTACGTGATTTCACGGCACATTTCGTCATTTTCTCCTAATGTTTTCTCGATGACATTGAATGTTATACTGCGACAACTGTCATTATTTTTTTCAATACCATGCCTAAAAAGCATGGTTCGTGGCGAAAGGGGTGTAGGCGCGGTCACTATTAGGGCAGGTCCAGAGGTTAAATCGTTCATGCCAGTATTATATGTCACTGAGATTTCGTAATAAGTCAGTGAATTACCGAGGTTCTTGCCGGAGTCTTCAGGAGTTTGTTTAAGTGTATTCTGAACCGGTGGTCAATGTGCGTTCCATAACAGGGCCTAAACTGAATAAATTACTTATTGATTTTGAATTAGTGAGAGGAGAGGAGACTAAACATTTTTTTAGAGAAGGTTGTTTTTTTATACTTTATGCTTTTTAATGGTATACACATTCGTGGATTGGTTAAACGTTAAAAATAACGGCTTATTGATAAATATGGAAAAATTACTAACAGAACAATATTTAAAAATCCTATTGTATCAGATCTTTCGTGGAGAACTGATGGTGTTTTACTCCTTTGTGTTCCATTACAATTTCTAATCGAATTGGTTCAAAGTCAAAATCAAAGCCACTTATTCAATTCAGGCCCCAGATTGAAGGTCAATTTTACTGAAGTTACCACCAAGTCAAGGTAAAGTAAATTATTAGAAAATTTGAATAAATAATAACACAATGAAAGTATGACAGACCTTGGACGGTAATTCAGTTTTCGAAGCCGTCGTGTCGTCGATTAACTTGTCAGTTACTTTGTTTGTATTTTGAACTTTATTGGTATTGAATGTGATGAAATATGTGTAAAAACTTGAAGGGGTGACAGTACTGAGATATCAACTCCGTAATATACATTCGAGCAAGGTGCTACTTTTGTGAGAAATATTTGAAAATATCTCAATGTCAAAGTGAAAATTAAAGGGCTCAATTTTTTAAAGGTTATTTCTTAAATCCTAACGCTTCTAGACGTATTTTGCGCCTGAGATTATCGTGCATTAAAACTATTTAAAACTTTACGTTGGTTCCATGTCAGTAAGTACGATTATAGCTCGAACGATTTACATGCAAAACTAACTAACACTTATTTAGATTCCAATAATAATGCCACAGCTGCTTCCTCGCTTAGTTATATCGTCTAAAAGAAAAATAATGCGATTACGATGAGCTCATCCAACATAACAGTGGCAAATAAATGTGTGGAAAGCAGCCCAAGGCTTGGGCATATGTTGTGACATAATTATTTTACAGTCTGCATATCTTTTGTCATAAGACCTAAGGTTTTTCTATAATATGAAATGTAATGTAGGTAATTTGCTACCCTTTAACATTTTGAGGATGATGATAGCCAGAAACAAAAGAAATATCAGTAAAAATATCTCGTAGAACAATACCTAAGGATGTCATTTGACTTTAATGGCCGATTCCTATAATTTACGGACCATTATCGGTTAAAATTAAGACTCATATATCTTTACTAATAATGAAGCAAAGACCTCAAAGCTTTGCATAGCAGACCCTCCCATATGGAAGTTACTATCATAGGTAGAATTAGCTTACGAAATGATCTATATGCCCAGTTTGGCCATAAAAAAACCTACCATTGGTAAGCACGTTTTTGTTTATAGAAATCGGGCGTAAATGGTAGAGTACATGGAAATACACGTATCTAATCATTATAAATGTAATGGACTGTATATTAGGTACGTAAATTACTATCCTATTCAGGCTATAGTCATTACGTGGTAATGAAAGTCAGACTGTGAAACTAATTTCGTTTAGTATAATTGATAATATAATAATAAACAACGAAAGCAAAACAATCCTTGAAATTAATGAGTAACAGATTTCTCCGCCTTTGTCAGCAACACGAATTGCAACACAGTGGCACTAAATAGGACAAAATGTTGCAACAAAGTACAATAACAAATTGACACTAAACAACTCAGATTAACTCAGATGCATAATATTTATATTCTTTCGCAACCGAAAGAATATAAATATTATGCATCTGAGTTATAGTACTTATGATAGAAGTAGAGGCAACGCAATGTAGCTATTTTTTAAATATTTAATGGTTTTCCGCGTACCCATAGGTATGATTCCTGTTCACTCTGGCCTTGAATATACCCAAGTTATTATTATTACTCAATAATCAGTGAAATATCGTATAGGGAGCTAGATAATTTTACCAAACGGACAGGACATTGCTCTAATTTTCTAGTTATCAAGAACTGTCTCTACGTTCCCTTTATCAGTAAAAATACCTACTTTCGAATCATTGACCCGAATTATATCTGAGATAACGCCACTGTTGCTGGGTTAAACGTCCATCCCATTTATTTGTGGAGCCCGTGAAATACTAAAGGTTGAAAGACGCCTATTAAAGTAGCCTATGTTATTTCGAAGAACGACGAAGTAGCACAGACATTATTGGGATAAGCATAATTTTTTTTTCAATTTGCTTGGGTTTTATACCTCTTCTGCAGATTTTAATGTTGACATTTTGTATGGATAGCTGTTATATTGTGTTTTTATGACAAAACACGTAAATTTTAAAAGCTACATTGGCTCGAATGCCAAATATTCTATCAATATTTACGTTCGTAGATAGGTGTTTCATTAAAAATGGGAAATACGCCAAATACGGTTTGAGCTGGAGGTCCACCGGTCAATCAGGCAGTTTCTGCTTTTATATAAATAGAAGAGGCATGGTTGGTAAGAAATTACCTGTCGCAACACGGTAGTAACACAGTATTACCATCTTTAAAACTGTGGTAGTAAGTTCCATTCCCTCCCAACCAGTACAGACATCTGTATGCGTGAACATGTATGTAAGGTATGAACATCTGAGACCTGATGGAACTATATATTTAAATATATACATTTACAAAAAAAGACGAAGTAGGTATATCAGCCATCTGGTTTCGATAGTACAAGCTCTGCTTAGTTAGGTTCAGATGGCCATGTGTGAAGCATAGCCATCAGTCAGACAATCAGTGTTATTTATCCAGCTTAGGGATAACAGTGTTTTACTGAGTCGCTCACCAATTTTGATCAGACAAAATTGAATATTGCTGTTATATTTTTCGCTATTAGTTGTATTTTTTATAATTATGAATAGAACTGTGTTTGACTACAATCTCACCATGATAAGTAATGATGAGCCGAAGGTGGTAAGCACACAAGGGCTAGGAACTGGCGCTCAAGTGCAGCTGACGAAACACGCCGGTTAATTGTTGTCTATATTCAAGATAAGATAGGGAATTCTTTCTTTCTCATATTTATGACTCGTTTTACTGCCTCTTTCGGTCTGTTTAATTGAATACGATTCAATAGAGCAGCCGGGATATCCGTGACATTATGCAATAAGATCACATTTACCATCGATATCAAATCGCGAATCGTCTTATCGACTTCAAGGACTTTATTATTATGACTTCCTTATTTTTTATTCCATATCTGAATTACAAATACACGTGTTTATTGGATCTTATCTGATCAAGTTTTGAACGCATTTCCTTAAAATACTACTTGGAGGCGATCTGTTATGTTTTAAGTGGCTGTCAAGAGCCCCAAACTTCCCCAGGTAGGTGGGGATACGACTATGCTAAACGGCTTGACGAATTTTGACGTGCAATGTTTTTTTGAATGTCATACAAAAAAAGAAAGAAGAAGAAAAAAATAGAGAAGAGCGTAGCATTTATCTGCTCAAAGAGCAGCTCGACTCAAAATCAAAATCAAGATCAAAAATCAAAATCAAAAAGTCATTTATTCAGTTTAGGCCTTAGTAAGGCACTTATGAACGTTATGTACATACAGTTGAATTTACCACCGGTTCGGAATACACTTAAACTGAGAAGACTCCGGCAAGAAACTCAGCAAGGTTTTTTTTTTGTGGAAGATCTTTTAATTTAATATTACAGCTTTTTTTCCAAATAGTTACACAATATATACATTATTATTTTATGCTTATTCGTACAATTGTCACTTAGCCAGGGGGATGCAAGTACAGAGAGAAGCTACTACAACCATATATTCTTGTCATCCACGTAATGAGCCACCTTATAGTAGGCTTTGTCAATTATGGGATTTATTATAGAATCGAACGCAATTTCCGAGAAAAGACTTATTAGCTCTAGATAACCTGAATCTAGGTGTCACAATTTTATCTTTATTTCTTGTATTGAAGTTATGGCGGCTACTATTAATTTCAAATAAATTTAAGTTTTTACGGACAAACATAATATTTTCATAAATGTACTGTGACGGTAACGTTAAAATTTTAAATTCCTTGAATCGACTTCGTAGTGATTCGCGAGGACCCAAACAATAGATTGCGCGAATTGCACTTTTCTGCAGAATAAATATAGTTTCAAAGTCTGCAGCTGAGCCCCACAGCAGAAGACTGTAGGACATTAAACTATGGAAATAAGCAAAGTAAACCAACCTGGCTGTAGCCACATCTGTTATTTGTCTAATTTTTCTAACTGCGAAGGCGGCGGAACTCAGTTTACTAGCTAATCTTTCTATATGAGGACCCCATTGTATTTTACTGTCTAATGTAACGCCGAGAAAAACTGCCTTATCCACTAGTGCAAGTCTTTTACCATCGACAAAGATATGAGTGTCACTCTTAACAACATTAGGGAGAGAAAACCTTATACATTTAGTTTTACAGGAATTAAGCATAAGATTATTGGCGGCAAACCATTTTGATACAGCTGATAAGGTGTCATTGAGCTGCGTAAGGTCTGTATCTTTTCTATTGACCTTAAAAATTAGAGAAGTGTCATCTGCAAATAAAACTATATCCGACAATTCATTTACCATATAGGGCAGATCATTAATATATGCCAGAAACAAAAAAGGGCCTAAAATTGATGGGGAAGTATCTCCCACTTTACAGCATACCGCAACCAAATAACAGTATGCAAGTCAGCGAAATATTTTCAAAATCGTCAAGCTGATTTTTTTCATCAAAATAAATTATAGCTTATTTATTATTCAGGAATAGTGTAGCTTTCTATATCGAAATAATTTATAAAATCGCGTCTGTTCCAGATACTGCTACATACAAACAAACACACATTAAGCCATTTATAATATTATTTTAGATCAGATCTATTTTGATGGAAAGACCATGTTTCTATTTGAACTCCATTGGTTAGGAGTTTGGGACTGTGTTTAACGCTAAACATTATGATGGGTTTATCTTAGATTAAACATGTAAACAAACTAGTTACGCTCATTAGAGTCTTTAAGAGGATTACAAAGATGGTGACTCATGAAGCTACAAGGTTACTTGAAACTGTCAGTTTCTTTGAGAACTATAAAAATACTAGTTTTCAACACATCATTCTATCCGCGTTACCAAGGATGATTTTCTGGGTAATGTGTGCTATTGTTATTTCTTAGTTATTCTATCTATGTTTGAAGTCTCATTCAAATCTGTTCAGCCATTATGGAGCAAAAAATGTTTTTTTTATTCATAAAAAATCTGTGTATCAGCTTTATTGAAAGTTTATATTTTGACCACATCCGTGGTATAAAAACAAACGAAACTACTTATGTAACCACGACGTACTTACAAAAGAGTCGTTGTCAATGAACTGCATATGAGAGACTACAGTGCTGCAGCAGAGAGAATGCATTTCTGACACCTGCTTATATTGGGCTATTCTCAGAAACGGCTAATTCTATTGCGATGCGACTTTCACAGAGATGTTCAGTATTTCTTAGGCATAGCTTAGTGAAAACCCCATCATAATCAGATTTGCCATTTCCATGATTTGGGCAAAATTAACAGGTGTCAGGTATGCTTTCTCTCGGTGGCCGCACTGTTATCAAATATCTCATGCATGTTATCAATTAAAAGGTGGCAAAATCTGCTTTTAACCAGATGATAAATGCCCTGGGTCCGAGCTGATTATTATCAGTATAAAGTAAGTACTAACTGCAAATGTGAACATTTCATTGCAATCTAGTTATCTATGAATACATGTTGTGGTCTAATTTTGTGTGTGTGTTTTCTTTGAGGGAATTCACTCCATCAGCCTAGACTAGTTGAAAAATGCCTTTAGCGTTGAGTAATAAACTTTTTTTCAAAGTTCCATTTGTATTCTAAGAAATATTTATTTTGGAAGTTCCATCCCTAATGGGGTAGGGGGAGTAGGGGTCGCGGGTGAAACCACTGGGTAGAATGCTAGTATTTAATATTTGCCATTCAAATTGTTAAGATATACCTAATACTATTATTTTTTGTTTCTAAT
Organism: Polyploca ridens; assembly: GCA_951394255.1. Lineage (NCBI taxonomy): Eukaryota > Metazoa > Arthropoda > Insecta > Lepidoptera > Drepanidae > Polyploca > Polyploca ridens. The sequence goes on from OX596262.1 coordinate 3,653,033, forward strand.
CAAATATTTATTATATCACTTGAAGACTTGGTTCCTCTAGTGTTTATGGTTGTTCACAAGGCTGACTATTTTATTATAAAGTAAGACAAACTATTTTAAAATAATTTACATTTATCATGTATATGGTAACATTATTTGTTCATAACATGACATAGAGATGTTTCGATATTCATAAAAATATAATATAGAAATAAGTATTATTGTAACTTTACTATAAAGTAAAGTAAAAATTACACAATTCTTTATTTGAAAAACTGCAAATGATTCCTACAAAGCCCTGGCCTTAGTTATTTACACACTCAATGATGAAATCAAAATTAGATGGAGCCCTAGACAGCTGAATACTAAACAAAAACCAAGAATAGTGGACATTCAATGTTCAATAGCGAAGCGGCGACAATAAACGCCCCAGACCTTGGCGGGAATCTACAATTAGCATATACGAACTCTATTAATAGGTACCCAACATTGAACATAATTCATTCAAGATCAAGTCACATGACCAAGTTCAACCAGAAATAAAATATTTATTTTATCTTGTAATAATAATTACCTATACTGTTATATAATTAATTCCAGACTCTACTGGTTTACGCAATACTGAAGCGGTTCCCCCTGAGATACTTGGCGCTTACGAGTAATTGTGAATTCGTCTAAAACATTGTTTTCCCTCGCATGTTTTCAAAACAAATTCTGGCTCGCCGCCAATAATGCGAACTTTACATTATAACAGCTTCTGGCGTCCGAAATATGATAAGGTTGGAGAAAATAGTGAAAATATAATTTCGTCTATCTTACGAAAATTATAACCTAAGAAAAATATATAATTTTACGCATTTGTAATACATTGTCCGTACAGTCAGTCTTTTGTATTTTTTTTAAAGATATTCTAAAATTAATAAAGTTGATTTAGTAAATAAAAAAATGTTAGAACTAACCTGACAGCGACACACCATGTCTGAATTTACAGCCAGCAGATCCACCACTTTGCCTTTACCCTCGTCACCCCACTGAGCACCCAAAACAACAGTTACTTTATTCATCATTTTATTTGGACACGGACACGATAAGTCACCGTTTACTTCTGTATGCTTCGAATTCATCGTCGAAGCCATTATTTATTGCAACTTCGTAATTTTAGGAGAAAGACCGAGACATGCGCGCGCCGGGTTCCGCGAACCAAAAAAAAGGTTTTAGTGATGCCATGTCTTAAAATTAAGTCACTTTTTTTTACGTACAGTTTAAGGCCGGCCGCATACTATAAGAAATTTTCTGTCAGCTGACGCCCGCCGGAAGGCACTTTCCTCATACATTTTGTTCTAGACCTCGCATACTATCCGAAAATTATGACGTGTCTGACGTCCAAAAATGTATGAGCAAGCGGGCAAGCAAGAAAATTTCTTATAGTATGCGGCCGGTCTTAAATGATTCAAATTATCTAATTATTTTACGAAAATTAAGCGATATGATTCCAACGCAGTATTATCATGGTGTATTGAATAAACTACAAAAAAAAACTTTATCTATTCATTCTGAATGTCAATGAGTTTTCAGAAGGAGTTTTCTTATGATACCTGGCAAGTAAGATTCATACTACAGACATATGGTTCAAACACAGATATAGATATAGTTAGATAACGCAAGAGCTAACGCTACTTCGCGTGCCAAATTTAGTGCCCGACTTAAGCATAAAATGGTTAGATTTAGTGGCCATCACTATCGCACCCACATTGCATGTGTACTTGAATTGATTTGGTTTTTTTTATCATTAAATAGTGTTTGTGACGTGACAATAGGTAGTCAAAAAATAGCACGTTTGTTGAGTTGGTTTTTCGTCACTAAATAGTGCTTGTGACGAAATAGTAGGTAGTCAAAAAATGCCACGCTTGTTTTTTTTTGACCAAGCTCAAACTCGTGATACTTGCGTTATCTAACTATATCTATTCCTGTGGGTTCAAATAACAGTTTAAAGGTATTTTGAGCATAAAAGACAAATATGGTTGAAAATAGCCGTAGAGTGAAGATGCCTAGAGTCCGTTTTGTCGTGGTCAGTATGAGATAGAGAATGCTATATGTAGTTATACGATTTTTATACAGGTATAGAACTGGTGTTACCATATAATTATTTTTACTCGGCTTTTGGGAAATTATTATTTGAGTTCTATAAAAAGCTTGTTTAAAATTAAACATAAATTTAGAATAATAAATATCCTGGGTTCACACTTCACACATATAATGCGTCAAATAAATCGTATTATTTCGTGATAAGTATTATTTGTTATTATAGCGGCAATAGAAAATTTCAACTGTCTACTTATTACGGTTCATGAGAACCTCACTGTCAGACAGACGGACTGACAGCAGACGCATAGAAATAGGGTCCCATTGGGAGCCTTTGGGCAGGGAAGTAAAAAAATAAATAAAAAATTGATTTGTAATATCCTTCGTATAGATAGCCTTACAAACTTATCTGGCCCGTGGCCAGGTTTAGTTTAACTTTGACGGCCATTGATTTGGGATTTCATTTTTACGATTTATAACGAATTCAAAAAAAACTACTTACTAGATCTCGTTCAAACCAACTTTCAGTGGAAGTTTGCATGGTAATGTAAATCATATATTTTTGTTAGTTTTATTGTTCTCTTATTTTAGAAGTTACAGAGGGGCGGCACACATTTTACCATTTTGGAAGTGTCTCTCGTGCAAACTATTCACATTAGAAAAAAATGATATTTGAAACCTCAATATCATTTTTTTTTCATTTGATGAAAAAAAAAATATACTTTCAGTTCTAAGTATGGGGAACCCCCAAAATGTATTGTTTTTTTTTTCTATTTTTGTGTGATTATTATACAAACAAAAATGACAATACTTGTCCTAAAATCTATGTTACCTAGTTAATTGGAACTAAAGATTGCTAAGTAATGTTCCCTAGGCGCCAAAATTGCAATAGCGACGTAAATAAATAAAAAAACCCGGTCCCGCGGCCGGCCCGACCTAATAAAACTTACACCTAAATTAAAGTCCCATCTTCGTGGAAGACTGCTCACGTGCACACAATGGCACCGGTGTCTTCTAACCAAGTTACCAGCATATGGGCTTCCCGAGGGACTATGCAAATGGGTCGCCAATTTTCTGTCCAGCAGATGCATAAGAGCTGAGAGATATAAATGCTGGCGTTCCGCAAGAGTTTGTACTGTCCCCAACACTGTTCCTGCTGCATATCAATGAAATGCTGTCTATTGACGGCATTAATTGTACACTCATTGCAAATATTCCTCGTTTCGTGGTGGATGACCGCGAACGGCTTGTGTCTGAAATCGAGAGCACACTAACTAGTGTCTCCGATTACGGTCGACTAAACCTAGTCCATTTCAACCCCACTAAGACCCAAGTCTGCGCGTTCACTGCTAAGAAAACCCCATTTGCTGTGGCTTCACAATTCCAGAACATGGACATCAGTGAAAGCATCGGAATCCTCGGCATCGGCATTTCTAACGACGTCAATAGTCCATCTAGAAGACAAGGTTAAGCTAGCACCCAAAAAACTCGAAGTGCATAACAGAGCGAAGCAGTACTTCACATCGGGGCAAAGGCTGCAACTTTACAAGTCACAAGTCCGGCATTACATGGAGTACTGCTCTTACCTGGATACCAGTTTGGGCCTTTAGACTCGGTTCAGCGATGTGCCATTAGAATTTTCCACGATCCCGAGCTCACAAGCAGCTCAATCTAAGGAGAGACTTTGCCTCCTTATGTGTGTTCTACCGCTTGTACAACGGACAGTGTTCTGTAGAATTGTTTAACCTGATGCCCACGGCTACCTTCTACCATCGCAAGTCTCGCCATTGACTGGGAGTCCATCCTCACACATTGGAATCAAAATAGTTTCTAACTATGCGGTCTCAAAGGAGCTTTTTTCGCTTACAATCAGGCGGGCCGTATGTTTGTTTGCTACCTAAGTAGTTTTAAAAAAACCTTTTATTTAAAGGTTTAAGGTCACGGCTTGTTTCTATTATGTGTCTTAATATATTTTTAAAACCGTGATGCAATATTATTTGACCACTATTGCTTAAAAACAAGAACATAAATTGTACTTAATCAACTTTAAACTCACTTCATTCGTCAACTTCATTCGTCTCATATTATATATACATCGATATTCCAATATCTCGGTAACATGATATTTTAACACAAGTATTGTCATTTAAGCGACATCGTGACCAGGAGCTAGGCATCACGTAGCGTTTATCGGCCGTAGTACAGTCGCATATACTGCAGTACTTTGGGCATGTTTCTAAGCGGGATAACGACTCCATTGAACGGCTGGTCATACAAGGAAAAGTAGAGGGAACCAGATCATGCGGCAGGTCACCTATGCGCTGGTCTGACCAAGTAAAATCTGCAGTAGGAAACCGCGTATCTGACTGCACCAGGCAGTCTGCCAACAGAGAGAGATGGCGGGAGATCGTGCGGAGAGCCGTGTCCGCCTCTATCACCGATGTGGACGCCTCAAAACGTGACCACGACCACTCTGCCAAGAGCGAAACGACAGAGAAGAAGATTGACATGTTTGGTTAATAACGGCGACATGGAAAACAAGTTAACCACTACGATCCGAGCTATTTGACAACATTGTGTTTCATTGCGAATATTGCGATGCGGTTTAGTAGGTAACCAATTAATGAATATTGTTTTTTCGTGCTCTTTGTTTTGCTATATTCTAATAAAAAGTTAAATCAACCTGGGAACTATTATTTGAATACAATCTAATGCATATAAACACGTAATAAGTTCATTTTTAATGATTATCGTAATTCTCATATGGCGATCTTTACCTCCAAATATCTCGGAAACGTGACACTTTAGGTCACCATATTGCTTAACATTTTTTGTTTGTATAAGTGTCCTCTACCCAAATATATCACTTACACCGTGCGCCGCGACATTGAAAAAAAAACAAAATGGCGGCGGGTGGCTATGCCAGCTCCCATACAAAAATGTTCGTACTCCTTTAGGTATGAATATTTTTTTTTAAATCTTATAGAGTCTGGCAAACGAAAGTTGAGCCTGGCTGTAATTGAAACTCTTTACATGGCAACATTCTATTAATGTCACTATCGTCACCCGGCATAAAAAGTGTCAACTAGTTTACTGAACCAGTTTTGATACTAACCCTTTATTCATAATGGCTTTTTATAGCTAAATCAGTGTTATAGTGTCCACCTTCTCGTTCTTTCAATCACATTAATATTCTACAATATGCTAAATGAACTTCTACGGTCGCTAATCACTGAAACATCTATCCATATTGTTCTACGAAGGTAAAAATATATAAACTAGAAAAAAATAAAATTACCTCAATTTTTGAATTTGAATATATATTGTCCGCTTAGTTTGGGATCACCGTTTGTGAGGAATATCCCAGGATATTTATTTATTTAAAAGTATTCTATATAAAAATAGAATATAACGAGTATATGTAAAATTTTAACACATTTACATGTAAATGATTACTTAGGAAAATCAAACATACCTTAATATTTATATAATTATTTTGTAAAGTATCAAAACAATTTATTCCTACTATACTTAGTGATACCACATCTAGTTTTTTTTTAATTTGCCGCGCTTTTTCAGGTTCTACTTTCGTATGCCAGACTATAGATATAGTTTGTGTTATGTGAATCTTAAATCTGTTTTATTGCTTAAGGCGGCCCTCTGTGGCCGGCGCAACTTCAACGTAAGCATAGTCTAAAAGCTTGTTGTTTCATCCAACGTAATGTTTGACTGCGAAAAGAGAGAGACAGCATCAGAGCCCTCGGTTATCAGTCGGTAAATTCCGCTGATCACTCGCGGCCGCTTCGCTAGGTCGTCATTCATGATTTCGCATTCATAAAACATGTTACAGGAGTATACTTCTTGTTAAAAAATCTTACACGTTTGTGAAAAAAAGTTAGTTATTTAGAATCTCCAATACATTTGCAAGTCTGGTATCTTAATGTTTTCTTTACTTTTACAATTTATAGGTACATTAGATATGGCCAAAGTTCAGGCAAAAACGCTGTTTTTCGGAGGCTTTGACTGAATTTGTTTCACACTTTTTTTAAATTACGCCTAGTTACAAGGCTAGATATAGTACACAAGATACTAATTTGTTCAAAACATCTAACGAAAAATGTTTAACAACGCCATAATAAGTACAGAGGTTTTGTATGAAAAGTATGACGAATTGAGTCCTCTTAATTTATTTTGTGAATGGTAAAACAAAATTATAGAAAATAAAATTATAATATTATAATTTTATTTTCTATAGTATTAAATTTTTATATTGTATTAATCAATTTTGCATACCACTTGCTGGTGAAGAGTGAGCACGTTTATTATTATGACCTTGTATGTACCACAATTCGAGCGAAATAAAAATTATTCATTCATTCACTAGAGTGGGAGACTGAAATTTTATGTTGGCAACACAGATTTGAGAAAAGTTGGCAATACCAAAACGTCCTTGGAATGTCACTATTTATTTCGCAAACCGATGCGCAAACGATGTAATGACCTTGAAAAACCGACATTCGAGTAGGATAAAAAATGCTAGCGCTCTGTCTCGTTTCATAACGAGTATTTCCAATAAGTGTTTCTATTTCCGTGTGAATGAGTCAGAAGATATCACAAGGTCTATAGCTTTCTTATTCTACGAAAATAGCTCACGTTATCTATTTATGCCTCTGGTTTTACTAAACTTGCTTTAAATCTTCTTTTGTGATAAGAGGGATGAAATTATAGGGCGGACTTTTAAATCTATGGGGCGGATTATGTAAAAGTGATTTATTTTGGCTAAAACTTCTATTAGAACTTGACACTGGAAAAAATACATAAAATAAAAAGGATTTGGTTGGCATACTTAAAAATGGGAACAAGAAATAGTATCTGTGAAAAAAATCTTTTTCAAATTCACCCTGGCGACACTGCAACTAACCAGGATTGCCATAAGGATCCGAAAAATACTAAATGCGTACTTCTGTACCTTCGGTCTTATTGTCGTACCTACCTTTTCCAAAGATACAGAGAGAACTGTTTTGTTGTCACATATACGTAATATTTGTGTTACTGTAAAAGCCAGAATACCGGTAGATCCTAGGTTTTACGTGTACATCTTAGGATTTACCAACATGAGCTGGTAAAAATATAAGGTTTGTTATGAAATGAGACAATTTTTTTGGGCTATAACCATTCGTTTGGTACAAGTTACGTTTTACCACTGATATTTAGTAAATACTGGTTTCAGGATGAAGCACAGTATGATAATTATGAATTATTTATTAAACATAACAATGAGATAAGTTACTGGTGGGTTTTTGCGTTAAAATATCAATATGGAAAACGAGGAGCCTCCCAGGATAAAGGTAAGGACTTACCAGGAACTCCTATGGCAATCCAATGATTATGAGCACCACCACTTCACAACAAATCACAAAGTTTTAATGCTCCTCGGTCTGTAGCGTCTTTCGTACTGAATGTTGCGAGGCGCGCGTCTCGTTTTATTCGCACACACGCGCTTGGCGATGCGTCGCCGAAGTATGTAGAAGATTCCCGAAGTTCTTTTCTCGCTCACACATATGATGTGGGAAAAGGAGAGGAATCGGGAAGCAGAGGCTCGTCATTGATACTCAATATGAGTAAATATTATTATAGGTATTTTGGCCTAAACATCCTCCGCCGCCTTGAGAATACGTAGTGTTCTCAAAAGAAAGAAAAAATAATTAATTATAAGAACTAATTACAGATTATAATAATTACTAAAGTACTGAATATAAGATGCGGTATGATTAATTTTTATTGTGAGGGTAATGGACATAACTTGACAATGGGTCTTTTGAATGATCCATTTTGAAGTTTTTACTAAAGCGACGCGGATATTTCCATCCTTGCCAGGATATACTTGTGATATTATGCCCAACGGCCAACGTAAAGGGGGAATATCATCTTGATGTATAAGAACCACAGTACCAATCTTAATGTTATTTTTATCAATGAGCCATTTCTGTCTAACTTGAAGATTATGTAAATATTCTATACGCCATCTTTTCCAATAGCTACACACCATCTGATCTAATAATTGTTTCCGACAACGTAAAGATATGGTTTCCTCGGACACATTCTGAAGCGGCAATGAAGTCAATGGTGAAGCCATTATAAAGTGAGCGGGAGTAAGAGGCTCCGGGTAGGGATCCTCAGATAAAATGCAAAGCGGTCTAGAATTTAAGACTGTTTCAATTTGGGTAAGAACAGTGAGGAGCTCTTCATATGTGAGGAGCTGCGAACCGATAACACGGTATAAATGAGTTTTAATCGATTTTATATTAGATTCCCACAATCCTCCGAAATGTGGGGCGCGGGGTGGAATCATTTTCCATTCAATGCGGTACTGATCGGTAAGTAGTTCTTGTAATTGAGCTTTAGCTCCGACAAAGTTAGTTCCGTTATCGGAGTAAAGAAAAGAAACAGGTCCTCGACGGGAAATGAATCGCTTAAAAGCGGAAATAAAAGTATCTGATGACACATCAGTTGCCAATTCGATGTGTACAGCTTTGGTTACTAAGCATATAAACAAACAAATATATGCCTTTTGGCTCTTTTGACCTCTGCGTCTACATAATGTTACTTTAATGGGTCCAGCATAGTCAACACCCGTATGCACAAACGCTTTGGTCTCCTGAACGCGGCAAGAGGGTAAATCAGCCATTTTTGGGCTGAGAAATGAAGGGGAATTTTTAAAACAAAAGTTACATGAATGTACTCTGTGTCTAATGACACTTCTAGCGGACAGTATCCAATATTTCTGGCGCAACAGTGAGCTCAGAAGATTGGCACCAGTATGGCAATGAGCACGGTGAAAATAGTCTATAATAAGATGAGTAACGTGGTCATGTTTAGGTAAAAGAGCGGGATGCTGAGCTTCATACGGAAGATTTGCATTTGAAAGTCTACCTCCAATTCTAATAATTTTATCTTGATCTATAAAGAGGTCAAGTTTTTTAAGAGGGAAGATAATTTAACTTTTTGAATATTATTAAATAAATTTTGAAAATGAACTTGTTGTACAGAGCGTATTAAATATACTTCAGCTTTATTTAGCTCAGAAGCTGTGATGCGGCTGTGACCTTGATCACGAGAAATTATGCGAGAAAATCTAAGTATGTATACTATTATGCGTAATATTTTATTCCATGATGAGTATTTCAGAGCAAGCTCGTAAATTAAATTAGGCTCAACAGAAGCGGACGCGGTACAAGTAACAAGCGTTTTACTATTAAATTCAGGTAGGTCCTCACAGCATTCGGGACTAAATGGAGTGATAGGCCATTCTGAAACTGGATCTTTTAACCATTTCGGGCCGTGCCACCATAAGTGATGTGACACTAGCTGCTCAGGTAAAATACCTCTAGAGAGACAGTCGCTAGGATTTTCTATACCACTAACGTGGTAGAAATGTTTTGGGTCAAGATTTTCTTGACATTTAGCAATGCGGTTACTAACGAAAACATTCCATCTATGTGGAGATGAATGTATCCATGACAGAGTAATTTTAGAATCGGAGAATGCGAATATATTATCAATAGCGGTTCGAGCACTATAAGTCTCATTAATTAATTTAATAAGTTTTGACAGAAGAACAGCGGCGCATAACTCTAAACGAGCAAGCGAAACTACCTTTACAGGTGCAACCTTAGATTTCGCACACACCAACCGTACGTGTATGTTACCATCAGGATCGGTCACATGTAAATATATGACGCAGCCATATGCTTTAAGACTGGCATCAGCAAATCCAACAATATTTGTTTTGCAGCCCATAGAAACGGCTAAATGACGCGGTATTTTTAATGTAGAAAGAAGAGGCAATTGCTCTTTGAATTTATTAAAGAGAGAAACGATAGAGTCTGGGGGTGTTTCATCCCAATCAATATGAAGATTCCATAAATCTTTAATTAATAATTTGGCAAACAATACCACTGGGGCAGCAAATCCGAGTACATCCCACAAGCGGGCAATTGTTGACAGTATGAATCTTTTGGTGCACTTGTCGTGTAAATCAGATGTAGTAAAAGTGAAGCTATCATCTGCAGGAATCCATTTGAGGCCTAGAATTTTGAGGTTATCATTGTCTGAAAAATCTATAGCAGCCCGATTGGATTGCGGCACAGAGACCAGCAACTCCTGTGAGTTACTTGCCCATTTGGTGAGATCAAAACCACCAGCTTTAAAAAGAGAGATGAGCTCTTGAGATAAGACTTTAGCTTCTTCTAAAGAAGGAATGGAAGTGGCTAAGTCATCCATATATAGTTCACGCGAAGCTACTTCAGCAGCGCGAGGGAATAGGTTTTTCTCATCCGAGCATAACTGGCGCACAGTGCGCATGGCTAAAAACGGACTGGACTTAAGACCGAATGCAACTCGGTTAAATTGAAATACGCGGATCGGATCATTGGGATCAAAGCGGAATAATATTTTTTGATATTTTCTATGCTCATCAATAACAGCAATTTGTAGGTACATTTGTTTTATATCTGCTGTAATAGCAATGGGAAATAAGCGGAAGTTCAGTAATACAATAAACAAGTCAGATTGTAAATTGGGTCCCGTATGTAAAATATCGTTTAGTGATATGCCATTGTGACATTTAGCACTAGCATCGAGTACTATACGAACTTTTGTTGTTTCTTTGTCTTGCCGTACGACGGGATGGTGTGGTATGAAGTACCCTTTATCATGGTCGTCAGAATCGGAAGGCAATATTTCAGATAAGTATTTTTTATCTAAGTACTCCTGTATAACCTCATTATAACTAGCGCGTAGCTGTGGATCGCGTAGCTTGGTACGCTCCAAAGCAAGTAAACGGCGGTGAGCAACGGAACGGGAATCACCTAACACGTCAGGATCTTCACGAAAAGGTAACGCGGTGCAATATCTGCCTGCGGAGTCCCGTGAGAAGTTACGAGAGAACAGCTGTTCACACTCCTTTTCGGCCGAGCTCATAAATTTTTGCGCGGGAATTTCTTCGAGCTCCCAAAACTTAAGTAGGGAATCATCTAAAGAAATAGTAAGGTCATTGGGACCAGAAATGAAAAAAGTCGCTGTATTAAAATAAGTGGATGCATTTTTATTAATATTAGAGTTAGCGGGAACGTCGCCCATAAGAATATAACCGAACACGGTTTCAAGGGCAGAAGGAGCGGGAGGTGCAATAATTTTTTGACCTAATAATAAAAATGGGAACAATTGTGCCCCGAGAACTACTTCGACCTCTCCGGGGATGTGCCACAGAGGGTCAGCGAGCGGTAAGTTACCTAAATGTTGCACTATAGAAGTCTCAACATATTCAGTCGGTAACCTGTCAGTAATGCAATCAACGACAAGAGCGGTAATATTATAAAAATATTTTTTATTTTTCGCGGTTATTTTAAATTGAACGTAGCCGTAAATAGGACGCGAAGTGGATCCTACACCCTTTATAAAAGAATTGCTAAGCGGTATTATATTTAAATTTAGTTGTTTACAACAGGCAGTTGTAATTATGTTGTTTTGAGACGCGTTATCTATTAAACATCTAACTGAAATATATTTATTGTCCTTATTAGACGCATAAACTTGAGCGGTTGATAAAAGTACAGTAGTATGGGAAGGATTTAATTTATTAAAAGAATCGCGTTCGTTATCATTATTCTTATCAACTCGCGCTCGGGTGCATAGCGACACCGGTTGAGGAGCGTCCGTAGCGTTAGAAGGAGACGCGGTCGGATGCGCGGGCGAGGCTGCGCACGGGAGCGGTCGCGGCGCGGCGCGGGCGGCGGCGGACGGCTGCGCGCAAAGCTGCGCGATGCGGTTATCGCTATTATCAAGACGCGCCGAGTGAGAGGGACGCGAGTCGGAAACTATTTGTTGCGATTGTGAATTACTATCCAAATGCAAAAGAGAATGATGGTGTTTATTACAAGTTTTACAACTATACGACGACTTACACTGAGAAGCAGTATGCGTAAGGCTGAGGCAGTTTACACAGCCTTTTTTAGATTTAACAAAATCTAAACGATCTTTAGTATTAAGTGCTTTAAAAGATGAACAATTAAAAATCTGATAGTGATCAGATTTATTACAAAATAAGCAAGTGCTTTTATTATTATTATCGCGTGCAAGGAAAGCATGATGGACTGTATGTGAATTACGCGGTTGAGAACGAGAAGCGGGCGGATTATTAAGGTTGCTACCGACTGGGGCGGTTCGCGCGGAGCCAGCAATTGGCGTAGAAGTGCGGTCTAATATTTTTACTTGCGATTTAATAAAATCAACAAAATCCTTATAAGAAGGAATTTCTTTATTCCTCATAAACATTTCAAAGGAATTAGCGGTTGCGGGATCTAACTTCTTTAAAGCTAAAGAAAGTAAGATAAAATCTTTCATATCTTCAATACCTAACTGTTCCAAAGCAGATACAGAAGCGTGGAAAGTTTCAATGAACGTATTTAAAGACGCGGAATTATTTAATGCGGGTTTAATATTGAATAAATTAGACATGTAGTGTGAGCCTAATGCTCTTTTATCTTGATATTTTTGAACTAAGCTGTCCCAAATAGAATTATAATTATCACCGGACGGTATAATACCTGCCGTGATTTTTAAAGCATTTCCTGTTAATTTACCTACAAGATATTGTACTCTTTGAGAATTCGAAAGATCAGGATTTGAATGTATATTAGATTTAAAAGATTCAAAGAAGACGGGCCAATTTTCTATTTTTCCATCAAATGACGGAATTTGAATTGGTGGTAGTTTGATACGACCTTTATATTGGGACGGAATAGTATTCTGCGCAGACACATTCGACGTAGTATTTGTCTTATTGACGATAAGAGAACGAACCCTTTCTATTCGGGTGTACACTGTATCAAAGGAAATCATTTTTTTATAATCAATCTTATATTCTGAATCAAGTTGCATATTTAACGCGTTAATTGTATCTAAATTGGCACTAAATTCATGACGAATTGTACTAATAATTTCAGTGTCCGCCATGAATGTCTCTGAGGAACGAAGGTCTGCACTCGCGGACGTGGAAATATTCTTAGAAGAATCATATAAGAACGATAATTGTTCAAAAATAGCTTCATTTTTAGCTTCCAATATTTTAATTTTAGTTTCAATAGCTTCCATTGTGAAAGATTGCGTAATAATAAATTGCAAAATTACCTAATTAAAGTAAAATGACGTAGGTAAGTAGGTAGGTATATCCAACAGTTTAGGCACCTACCTATATAGGTATGAAAGTTTATTTCAAGTCGACAGACAAGGCTCATAGAATACAATTATATGCGTAGTAATAGTACAAATAGTAAGTACGTATTGCGGTTATTAGTACACCATATGATTTCGTATAATAAGATACGAATCGGTACCTATAAAATCTAAGTCCTAAAAATATGGAGGAGCGGCGGCGGTATTGACTACCTAACTACTTTTTATCACGATTGGCGTGGTAAAAATGGCGGGAGTACGAAATATCGTATTTATATAGTCTAAAACCTATTTATGAGGTATAAGACTTGCGTATTATGAGGTATATACCTATTTAGAGGCATAAAACCTATAGAAAGCGGGAAATTATACGTGATTTGATATGAAATTAAATTACTGTAATGGCTGACTCAAAATGAATCCGCTCGAAGGCGTACCAGGAAAAATGGTGGGTTTTTGCGTTAAAATATCAATATGGAAAACGAGGAGCCTCCCAGGATAAAGGTAAGGACTTACCAGGAACTCCTATGGCAATCCAATGATTATGAGCACCACCACTTCACAACAAATCACAAAGTTTTAATGCTCCTCGGTCTGTAGCGTCTTTCGTACTGAATGTTGCGAGGCGCGCGTCTCGTTTTATTCGCACACACGCGCTTGGCGATGCGTCGCCGAAGTATGTAGAAGATTCCCGAAGTTCTTTTCTCGCTCACACATATGATGTGGGAAAAGGAGAGGAATCGGGAAGCAGAGGCTCGTCATTGATACTCAATATGAGTAAATATTATTATAGGTATTTTGGCCTAAACAGTTACCTTTATTTTAAAACAATGAGGAGTTTTCTTATGGTACCTCTATGCTCAAAATACCTGTCAAACTGTTGATAAATAAATAATAAATAAAATAAAACTGTTGATAATTCGAACCAATTTGAACCCATGAATTGTTCACGATTTGACAAGTATTTTTACCATAGAGATATTTAAAAAAGTTAAAACATGCCTTGCATACGACCCGCCTGATGGTAAGCGATTACTGAAGCCTATGGTCGCTTGCAACAACGCGGGTATAAATCGCGCATTACTGAACCTGCAAAAATCTCTTCACACCCCTTTTGTAATACCCCATCCTGTAGCAATGCATACTGCCTGGAGTTCGATTAAATGCTGAACATATTTGTTAGTTCGTTTTTTTTTTAATTATACAGAAAGAAAGAATTATTTTTCAAAGTTTCTCAGATTAAAACTTTAAATTTTTGAATGGAATCTATATACAATAATTATCATAATGTTAGTAGTATTATATGTAAACCAAATATTTGGACATCGATCGTACCTTTTTAGAGTTTTTCGCACCTTTTCTGCGTCTCATTCGTACGATTTGCCACCAAACATCTGGCAACGCTGCAAACTACTGTCAATTGTCATTATTTATATTTATTTCTTCTTGATTGATTGTTTTGTTATATTCTAACATTATATTATTAACATGGTTTGGGGATAATAGTGTTGTCTTATTTGTTTTAGGTAAATTCAACACCGGCCATCAGCGATATATTTGGCAATTATAAACTGTGCTATTTTTTTTTACCGATCAATCTCCTTCGTGTATCCTCTATAACCCTGACACTGGCGGAATTGTGTAAATTATACACACCTGGCGCCATTCAAATAAGAAGTGAAGTGAAGTGATTGTTTTGTTGGCCGGGTTCGTTCGTTAATGTTGGTTTGGTCGTTTGGTCCGTCCGATATCGTACCGTATTTATAAATATGTCTTGTAAATAACAAATATTATAGTAAATAATAGTTTTCTATTAACATAAAAATAATTCAGTATTGTTTGGACCATCACTTAGGTACGTAGGCGTTTAAAACGAAATGCAACTTATTTTTTACTTTTTGATATCATATTATGTATGTTTCGTCGCGAGTTATGGCGATAAAGAAGCCGAGGAAGAGGGCAACAGGAAGAGGATTATAGAACAATTAACGAGGACGCGCACAGTGTTGCTTGATGACTATCATTTGGTGACAAGACAAATAGCCACCGATGTATATATGTACAGAAGCTATCGCACAGTATCTGTTGTGTTTTACCCTGTAATGAGGGACGTAACCGATGCTCGCTTCACATTCCAGTCTGAGGAGCTTCACTTGAATAACATAGGTATGACTAACACTTGCACTCTTCTTCGTTGCTATTCAATGTTTGGGCTTTCTTTGTTATTATTTTTAGCATGTGGTTCTATTAAAAGATTAATAGAACCTCACTATACCTAAGTTTCCCCGGAGAAGGTTTATGTATAATTGTACTGTGGCTAGAGAGAAACAAATTCCATGTGGGTATTATCATGGGCAATGACTAAATTACCACCCCTGTGCCAAAGGGGATAGAACCTTTGTGGCATAGCTAGCCGCCGCCATTTTAGTTTTTTTTCAATGTCGCGGCGCACGATGTTACTAGTATATATGGGTAGAGGACACTTATACAAACAAAAAATGTTTAATCAATATGGTGGCCTAAAGTGTCACGTTTCCGAGATATTTGGAGGTAAAGATCGCCATGTGAGAATTATGACAATCATTAAAAATGTACTTATTACGTGTTTATATGCATTCGATTGTATTCAAATAATAGTTCCCAGGTTGATCAAACTATGCGGTCTCAAAGGAGCTTTCTTCGCTTACAATCAGGCGGGCCGTATGTTTGTTTGCTACCTAAGTAGTTTAAAAAAAACCTTTTATTTAAAGGTTTAAGGTCACGGTTTGTTTCTATTATGTGTTTTAATATGTTTTTAAAACCGTGATGCAATATTATTTGACCACTATTGCTTAAAAACAAGAACATAAATTGTAGGTACTTAATCAACTTTAAACTATTGTCATTCGTCTCATATTATATACCTATACATCGAAATTAGAATATCTCGGTAACATGATATTTTAAGACAAGTATTGTCATTTTTGGTTAATAACGGCGACGTGGAAAACAAGTTAATCACTACGATCCGAGCTACTTGTATATTGCTTTTTCGTGCTCTATGTTTTGCTATATTCTAACAAAAAGTTTAATCAACCTGAGAACTATTATTTGAATACAATCTAAAGCATATAAACACGTAATAATTTCATTTTTAATGATTGTCGTAATTCTCATATGGCGATCTTTACCTCCAAATATCTCGGAAACGTGACACTTTAGGTCACCATATTGATTAACATTTTTTGTTTGTATAAGTGTCTTCTACCCAAATATACTACTTACACCGTGCGCCGCGACATTGAAAAAAAATCAAAATGGCGGCGGGTGGCTATGCCAGCTCCCATACAAAAATGTTCGTACCCCTTTAAATAAAATTGGTCTGTAACTTACCGTTTATCATGGTACGGACATGTTATGAAGAGAAATGAAAGCCACGTTATAAAAAAGTTATGCATATGAAAGTGGATGGATATATGGGAAGAGGAAGACCGAAAATGGATGGATTGTGTGAAAGATGATATGGGTAAGAAATGAGTGGATGCTGGTATGACAGATAGAAGAGATGAATGGAAGAAGTGTACATATTGTGCCGACCCCAAATGATTGGGAACAGGGTAGGCAGATAATGATGACCTTACATACCGCTCCCACTTTTCCTACAGCTAGAAATTCTTTAAAAACTCCAATGTGTCTCGAACCTATTAATTAATTTTTTATAAATAGCCTGTATGTAATCTTCCTTAAGCCTTTGACTGTTTGATGACCCGCTCGGGCGAGAAAAACTATAGAGATCAATTGTTATTTTTTAACTGCAAGTCAAGGGATTAATACATGGGCTATCTAACACAAAAATATTTTTTCTATTTGTACTGGTATTTCAAGGCATATACAAACAAAATCTTAAACTTTATATTATTAATACTTGTCTATACTAATATAATTAAACTGAATAGTTTTTGTTTGTTTAAATGCGCTTATATCTGGAACTACCAGTTGGATTAAAGAAATTCTTCTTCTAATAGGAAGCTACATTATCCCAGAATGTTATACACAAACTTTTTTGCAAATGGAAACATGGGTGAAACCATAGTCCGGAGTTACAAATAAAATTGTACATTGCACTTTATATCTGTAGTATAAGAAAATTCTTTATGATGTAAAAAAATCCCTTCCTTCCTTGCCCATTACTACTTAGCTTACTGACTCTACAAGCTTAATCAGCTGCTTTTGCTTCTGCAATAAAATGTCACTTGCCTCTAGAGCAGTGGTTCTCAAAGTTGATTGGACTGCAACTCACCTAACAATCAATACGCTGGATTGGGTTACCTAGTCACTAGCACATACTTACAGTAGTATTCTCATACGGTCCTATTGGTTAGTAACTGGCTACTAACTAGTTTGAATTTACGTTTAGTGCTTGTCGCCATGTAAAAGGGATACTTCCTAGGTAAAAAAAAAACTAATTAGTCCGTCAGTTAGATTATCACATATTTTTGCATTATCAAATTATAAAAAATTGGCAAAGAAAGCGAGTCAAAATTCGGGAGTTGCTAGTGATGACACAAGACAGCCACCACTCCCGAACTTAGGTAACAGGTAACTTAGGTGAGTAAGGTGATTTAGGGTAAAAAGTGTACTCTAACTTGACGTCACGCGGAACTTCAACGCACGATATCTTCGTATTTTTTTTGTTAATTGACAAATGAAAAAATATTGTGTCTAATATTTTTTGATAATGTAAAAGACGGGCTAAATAAATTCAATGGGCTAAATAGATTTTTGTAGTCATCTAACCCATTCCTTTACTAACGAAACCCAATTGATATAAGACCTCCTGATTGATCCTAATCACATCACATGAACTAGTAGACATCTAGGAGTTCGTAACTAATTTTGTAATAAAAGAGATTGTTAAAAAAATCAAGTGATATTTCGATTTTTGAATGTCAATACCATATAGACCGGGAGATACTGGCACAAATTTCCTAGTCATTTGTACCATTATGGCTACCCTTGGCGAGTAGTCATTCATGAAAATCACCATGCCATACTTTTCCGATAATTCCAAATGGCCGCCATACCACCGCAAAGGTGCGATTACCGCCCACGTGATTGGTCCGCCGGTACCAGCGCTATAACCATAATTTTCCTTTTCGTCATTACGTAATTAAACCCCTGAAGGGTCGCCATACTGGTACAAATGACCAGGAAATTTGTGCCAGTATCTCCCGGTCTAATACAAAGGTTGATCGTTTACTAACGATAAAGATCGTCGACAACCATCTTGTCTACTGGCCAGTATCAGTTTATTTCGAGTATACCTACGCATGTACCTTAATCTACGTTTGCCAGATTTTGTTTATACAGAAATGCTTGACTGAAGGTCAACATCTGTTAAATATCGTTTATACACACTATTACCGCAAAGTTTAGGGAATACCAAGGTCTAGGTAAGTTCTGCGTAAGCTTGGGTTTTGTGTAATCTTTAAAATGGGTCAAGGGTCAAATAATCCCTGATATTATCAATGAAGACACGAAACTTCTAATCAAGACTGTAATATCCTAATGGTAAAACTGTGTTATCACTATGCTCTCAATTTCTGTTTATTGCCGGCTCTTCTATGGAAAAGCAACCTCCCGGACTTATTAGTCTATTGATATGGCATAATTTAAATAAAATATATTTTCATTGTCTACTTGAGTTCGACATAGCATTTATGCATTATGAAAGTAGCAAAGCATCTAATATTATTGTGTTCTGGCCGATCGTTTTAGTATTCCGTACCCCAAAAGGAAAAATGGAACCATTATAGCATCACTTCATTGTCCGTCTTCTCAGGAACGCGTATAGGAGTATCTAGGATTCAAGTTGTAACTCATTTTGTAGTTACATCAATTTTTTTTTGCGTTTATAACCTTACTAGCTGTCCCCCTAAAAGGAACTGACTCAAGTGCAGCTGTCGGAACACACCGGTAGGTGCTTGGCGACAGATTTTCAACTTGAGGGTGGTAGCCAGCCAGATGGGTACTACAAAGTACCCTATCACCGTGCAAGAAGAGAAGAAGTGCTATCTGATGGTAAGGTCTCTGTCGCCCATGAACATTTGCTACTATGTTATACAAAGTATATATACCTATATGGCATCTGGCTCATAAGTGTATCTGTCGGAAGTGTCGGAACATACGTAACTTACGTAGGATTTTATACAATTTAGAGAGGGTTTTTTTACAAATAACTGTAAGATAAATACATTTTGCTATCACACTAGGTATGTACCTACTTATAATTCGCGAATATACGCGTTACATTTCCCGTCCATGTTTCATACAATGGGTTACAATTAGCATATTGTACGTAAAATAAAATTGAGAACGGACGAATATAACCAAAATAAAGCGCTTCCTAAGCTACGGAACCATAACCAGTACAAAAACGGCAAAATTTCATCATGTGCCTGCCCTGTTCCCAATCATTTGGAGTCAGCGCAATATATATGCTTCTTCCATTCACCTCTTCTTTCCATCATACCAGCATTCACTCTTTTCTTACCCATATCATCTTTCACACAATCATATAACGGTTTTAGTCACGTGTACGGTTGGGTTTGTTCCCGGGAATAAACCCAACTTAACTGAGTAAATTTCCAATTTGGTGGGAAAAAACCCGGGAATTTTCCCATTGCCTGGGAAAATACTCAAATGGTCACAGTTACTAGATTTTGCGTATACAGGCTATTGTTTTGGTCGGCGACAAGCGACCCAGGAGCTGTAGTACAAAATATATATTCCCCGAAAATGGACTTAATTCCATGAAATACTGTAAATATGTTGAGAAATACCTTATTCAATTTGAAATAAAATTACTGCAAAGTATGGTTACTAGGCACGTGCACAGACTAGAGCTAGGCGCAAGCCGCCATCGCCCCACCCCTTTACTCCCTCGTACTCCCATTTAGTATTATGTCTACACTTTAGCTTTTCAAAATTATTATGTTTTTATTTTTATTGTAAAAAAAAATAAAGTATTTTTTTTATATTTTTTTTAGCACTAGAATCATTTGTATTATCGACCCTGAGTCGCTCGTCGCTGACCAAAACAACGACCTGTATAGCGAGAGACACCTTAACAAAATCGTTTGAATAACATTTAACAAGATTTCTATTAGGGTCATACCACGGTCATACACATATATCACACAATAAAAAATCTTTTTTTTTTGTGATGAAGGAGTGCATTGTTTTTAAAAAAGTGACGTTTTGGGGTTGTGGTGGACAGGCGGCGGTTCCACACAATTACCACGCCGTGGTAGTACATACTCGTCCGACTCGAAGTCGGGAAGTGTGATACTCGGTCCAGTCCGCGCAAGGTCCGCGTGGGTCCGCGCGTAGGTAATGTAGGTACATACAACAGCGAGTATGATTAAAATAACAATCAAAAGCATCTAAAAATATTTTTTTAGGTACAAAAAGCCACTTGAGTATTTTCCCGCCGTTCGGGAATTTACCCGTATTTTTCCATTCTCTCCCGTATTTTTCTTTTCTTCCCATTTTTTTTTCTTTTCCTGCCCATCTCTAGTCACGTGGCTTTCATTTCTCTTGCACATGTCTGGTGGTTAGAGTCAAACCGTTTCAATGCTTCGCAATCTCGCACCGCTCCGCTACCTCACAAATCTCTGGTGGATGCGCAACCTAATAGAAAAAAAATGCTAAACAGCGCTAAACTTTGTACGCAATACTTTTGCTATCAGTTTGTTAAATATATTGATTACTTATTGTTGGAAGTACCCAACATTAGGCACGTGCACGTGCGTCATGTGAGTGAGCTTTCAAAAACCATGTCACGATAACACGGAAGTTTTAAATAAACATTCATTCTGCGTATTTAAGGCGCTGTCAGCTCCTAAAATTAAAAGAGTTTTGTCCCCTTCACCTCCTCACGCTACACACGCCGCTTGCCGCCCCGCGCCGTCCGCGTCGCAGGTCGCGTGCGTAGTTCTTAGACTAGACTCGCGCATTACGGCATGCGACATGACGGTACAACAATCACGACCTATATTGTACTGTAATTATTTTGTAAATATTGTATGCATATATTGAGTTTAATTATACAATATTTTAATAGTAATTTCTAGAAGAGAAAATTTATAATATTAGTAAGTAGGTACCTACTTCGTAAAAATATTTTGCGCATTAAAATACCTACTCAAAACTAATAATTGAAAACTGTTTTACAAAAATCTTAAACCGACTTCAAAGTACACTAAAAAGTAATCAAATCCTGTCTTGATGACAAATTTTCCAAATCGAGTTATGAGGTAACAAACATAAAAAAACATGCAACAGAATTGAGAACCTCCTCCATTTTTTAAAGTCGGTTAAAAACAATAGGCTACACATACATTTTATTTCTTGTAACATTTCTCTAAATATTCTGTCACAAGTATTAAAAATGAAAGGAGACTGTTCAAATCTGTATGGGTGGTGGTCTATGAACCAATACCGATACTGATGTGGTATTTTTGTGGGGATACCTGAACTACACCTTAACAACCTTTGTGCAGAGGGGCATCAAAATCTGTCCCGGCAGTTTTGAAATATATACAGGGTGGACATTTTAGACGGATCAGTAAAGGCATTTCACCTTACGGGTTGAAACCACGCGAATATGGTCTTAGGTGACTGTCCCTTATTATTTGAGTTATTGCAATTGGCATTTACAGAAAAAAAAACAGTCAGCGAGAAAACGGCGATAATTGTACAATATGTAGGGTCAAAAGGCTCTACTATGTAATTAGTGTCAGTAGTGCTAGATACATTTCTTAACAAAATGTATGGGAAGCGTTTTATGGAAAGTTACATGGATGTCTATGTCCTAAAACATCAAATTACTCATTGCATAAAAAGATGTTTGACATCTTCAATAGCCATGAAATATTACTCATGAACTTTAGGTACGCATTCTGTGGTGCTATATAGCTATATTGATTTATTATGTACTATATAATATACTACAAGTATTCACTTTACTGACATGATCAGCATAAAAAATTTTTAATTCTGTAATATTTTAGCGGGTATAATATTTTTTTCAACACTCGCTCGTAAAAGACATTTATTGCAAAATACTAGTCTGTTTTTTCCTCGCAAGTGTGTTGAAAAACGTCGTATGACACTTGTGTGTATTGATTTATTACACTCTCGGCTCACTTAATACTGCCTCGAGTGTTAATAACCAACCTTGCACACATGTATCATAATGTACTATTACTGAATTTCAGAAATTATGCAAAAGTTTAGTAGTTTATATTGAGTGTAATTAAAACGATTTCGCTTTCAAATTCGGGAAAAATATTAAGAGAAAAATAAAACGTATTTCAATAATAAAAAAAAAATATAGAACAACAGCAACAATACTTTACCATACGTAAGGTAACCTGTAAACTATATCTGTGTAGGTCAAAACTCTGAAAAATTTAACTGTCGACATACAAGCCTAGTAATTATATTATTTTTGAATAACTATAATCCACTGAATTTTCTTCTTCTTCCAATTTTATTTTCATCCAGTGAATTTTTTGATTCCCCTAAATTTTCTTTATTACCTTCATCTTTGTTTAAACCGTCCAGTGAATTATCTATGGGCATATCACGACTCTTCTCATGCTCTGAATATATAATAGCATACTAGTATATTTTAAGTGAAGTAGAGCATAGCGTTTATTCGCTCAAAGAGCAGCTCGACTGGGCAAGTACCTTACAGAATACCGCAGCCAAATAACTTTATGTTGTGTAAAGCTGTGTTCCTGCGCGTGAGTAAAGTCGCCAGAGCTCCAAGAGGAGGGGCTGTACTGGCAGTGGGAGAACCAGCGGTTTAGTACTGCTGTACGGTGGTGCAAGCGAGGCATGTTGTTGCGGCTGTCAGGGAGACCCGGTGAAACAGCTGCCTACTGGCTGCCCGCAGATTGTAGGGATCCCGAACCCAGGGATCACTTAATCTCCGCCCTGGGAGGCTGACCTGCCACCTCGCGTAAAACCCCTGGTATAGTTGGTCGAGCCGGGGAAGGAGACCGGAGAGGACTCGTCCGATTGTATCAGGGGGGACCGGGGGCCCTACCGACTGCCGCACCAACAAACCGCATAACCTGTCCAGCACTCTAGCAGAATAACACTGCACTTTCTCCTTCTCGCTGCTGGCACATCGACTGCTCTCAATCTCTACAACTCTTTTTCAAAATTATGCCAAAAAGAACAACAAAAAAGAGATATTCAGCAGCGGCCTTCCAGTCCACATTTAAAATGGAGTTTTGCAACATCAGGGGAATTCATGCGAACATCAATGCAGTCCACCAACATCTGGAGACTGCACAGCCGACTCAGCTTTTTCTCACGGAGACGCAAATATCCTGCCCTGATGATACATCGTATCTACACTACCCCGGGTACAAACTGGAGCACAACATTGTGCGCCGTGCCGGGGTTTGTATGTACGTCAGGGAGGATATTTGCTATCGCCGTCTCCATAGCCTGGAAGACCTGTCGATTTTGTGGACGCGCGTAGATCACGGAGGCCAGTTTACTGGTCCCATAGCGGTGACGTGGACAAAACGGTTATTTGAGCACCTGCAATTGACGACTGACAAAGTACCCCTCCGCGGAGTTAGTGATACTAGGAGACTTCAACGCTCACCACGTTGAGTGGCTTCGTTCTCGATCCACTGACTTCGCGGGGAGAACTGCTCACTACTTTGCCCTGGCCTATGGCTTCTCACAACTGGTTCTTTCTCCTACGAAAATCCCAGATATTGAGAGCCATACTAGCACCTTACTGGACCTGCTGCTGACTACGCGACCGGACAACTATGCAGTAACAGTGGATGCGCCACTTGGCTCATGAGACCATTGCCTCGTCCGGACGCAAGTGCAATACGTTCGACCTGACTCGTCCCGGCCTCCCGGATGGCGACGTGTATGGCACTACAAGTCAGTAGATTGCGAGATTTCTACGCATCGTACCCGTAGAGACAGCTTTGCTTCTGATCAGAAAATCCTGACACCTGTGCAGCTGCCGTTGCTGAGGCAATACTGGTGGGAATGGAATGTTATATCCTAAACATATATATGTATATAGTGATTGCAGGGGTGAAGAAACGACCGTGGTTTAATCGGCCCTGCAAAGATGCTAGACAAAATAAGCAGACCTTGTATGAGGCTTGAAACACGGCCCGAACTAATCAGGATCCTAACATCTCTGATGCGAAACGCAAATTTAACGCTGCCTCGAGGTTCAGTAAGCGTATGATTGACAGGGTAAGTAAAGTAAAGTAAGTAAAGTAAGAAACATTTATTAACAGCACAATACAAGTAAATACAAAGGAGCAAGAAACAAACTGTAAGATTAAAAAACTAGGTAAAGATTATACAGGGTGATTTCGAATTACTTAGCTATTTTTAAGGAGTCTCTCATTAATAAAAAATAAAAAATTCATGTTTTATTTTTAGATATAATTTTTATAGAAAAAAATAAAGTTATGACGATCCAAAGTTTTCTCAAAATTACCGAAATCGTTGGTCGTACCGCGCGCCAATACGCTACGTCACATAGCTGTCAACGACCGAGAATGTTAGATACTGCCTATGTATACGAAAACACGAACACCATCCAAATTAAATATCCTATACATCACTCTCGGTATTCTTACCCTTTTAAAATTTATTAAATGAAGCCACAAAAATACAGTAACTCACTTTTTTTATTATCTCAATTACAAACATACTCATCGTATCACAATTCTAACATTATGCATCGTTGTAACACTTTAAAACTTTAGGGCCAACTTAAGGCTAATTTAAAATCACATTGAACTGAATATTGCAGTTTATTGACAACTTATTATTTGGTTTTAAATAACACACTTCCAGTGAGCTGCAACCACAGAGCGCACAGTTGTGTGGGGTGGCGGGCGCTGCGCGGCATCGTGTGTGAGGCAGAAGCCCTCCATTGATCAAACTGATAGTGTACTCCAGAGAGTTCCATAATTATTCAATTAAATTTAAAAATATTTTGTATCACCCAGAAACGACTGTTGGTCTTCTAAAACGTTGCCCTAGCAACCAGTAACCAGAGAATACCTGCGTGCGCAACTCAAATTTTTTTTTTCATAATCAGAAATTATTTCAAATAGGTTGACATGAAGTATTAAGCTGAACGCACACCTAAACACGCCGTAGCAATTTTTTTTGTATTCTTTGTATGAAATTAAAAGAAAAGGGAAGAGAGGTTTCGTATAAGGACGCTTCCACACGTCAAACAATCGGTAGTCCAATTGTCATTCCGATTTGAGGCCTTTAGAGCGGCTTTGTAAGACGAGTGCTTTGTCAGTAAAGAATTCAAATGAGAACATTTGAATGTCTCTCAGTCCGACTTGAGGCCTTCAAAATTCAAAATTCAAAATCATTTATTCAAATAGACCTTCGCAGGCACTTATGAAAAGTCTGACTCTAATACTCTAATACCGGTTCGGAAGGTTGCATTTGCTGAGAAGAGCCGGCAATAAACTCAGCAATTACTCTTTTCAAAACAAGCTTAGATTCATTACATAATATTTACATTCTAATCGCACTGACAACAATTGCGTGCCCCGGCGCGGCCGCAAAACTACAAAGTAGACTGAATCTATATTTAAAAATAAATGGCAAACTTAAGCAGACCAACCCCCACAAGCAGCACCTGTTCACAAGTATGACGCGTGTGGCAGCCATCGCCCTCCTCGCCATATTGGAGGGAAGTGAGCGACCCGTCACACGACGCCGCCGCAAGCAAAGGCCTTAAAGTGAGCATGACTTACTTAAGTCTGGCTTAGAAATAAAAAAATAAACTAAAGGGAAACTACTAAACACGCAATTTGTTATCACTGTGACTATTGACAAGTTTATACTAAATATCATTTAGGTATATGTATAGAAAATATAACAATTAAGGAGACAGACATAATCTATTGAAGAATTTAGAAATAAATGAAAAACATTAAATTGAATTAATTACTATAAGTAATAATCTGTAAATTAAACAAAAAATAAAAAAAAGATAACTTATAATAATAATAGCATACTTAGAATTAAAATGGACCTTGAACTAGCTGCTAAGTGAAGCAGGTGCAGAGAGAAGCTACTTCCATACATCCTTGTCGTCAATATAATGAGACACTTTATAATAGGCCCTACTCAACAACCGCTTTTTGATATGTTCCTTAAATTTAAAAAAGGACATACTGGTCACGCTATGAGGAATTTTATTGTAAAATTGGATACAATTCCCAAGAAAGGACTTATTTACTTTAGCTAATCTAAATCTAGGCACAGTTATTTTGTCTTTGTTTCTAGTGTTTCTATCGTGATAATCACTATTGACTGGAAACAAATTAATGTTTTTACGAACATACATAATATTTTCAAAAATGTACTGAGAGGGCAAAGTTAATATATTAATTTCCGGAAATACCTTTCGCAGAGATTCGCGAGACCCCAAACAGTAGATGGCGCGAATTGCTCTTTTTTGCAATACAAAAATTGATTCCAAGTCTGCGGCAGAACCCCACAGCAAAATACCGTAAGACATAAGGCTATGAAAATATGCAAAATAAATTAATCTGGCTGTATTAATGTCCGTCAGTTGCCTTATTTTGCTGACTGCAAAAGCAGCGGAGCTCAGTTTACCACCTAAGGCTTCCAGGTGAGCACCCCACTGCAATCTACAGTCTATGGTCAGACCAAGAAAAACAGTCTTATCTACTACATTAAGTTTAGTACCGTCCACAATAACATTGGTATCAACTTTTGGTACGTTTGGTAATGAAAATCTTATACATTTAGTTTTTTTAGAATTTAGCATTAGATTGTTGGCAGCAAACCATTGAGACACAGTTTCCAGAGCGTGGTTAACTTTTAAAAGGTCTTTGTCTTTTCTATCTACTTTAAATATCAGAGACGTATCATCTGCAAACAAAACGACATCTGATAGTTCTTTCACCATGTAAGGTAGGTCATTTATATAAACTAGAAACAGAAATGGGCCTAAAATCGAGCCTTGAGGTACGACTAATTTGACTAAGGAGCCCGATGACACACTACCATTGATTCCTACTTTTTGTTGGCGCCCTGAAAGATAGGAAACCACAAGATCGAGGGCCACTCCGCGAATTCCATATAACTTAAGTTTAAGAGCTAGCGTTTGGTGATCTACGCAATCAAATGCCTTGGAGAGATCACAAAAGATACCAATAGCATCGTGTGAGCACTCCCAGGCCTGAAAAATATGCTTAATAAGTTTAGCTCCCGCATCCGTAGTGGACTTACCTCTTGTAAAACCGAACTGATCATCATGGAGTATCTTGTGGTTATTAAAATGCCTTAACATTTGGTTTAGCACAATCTTTTCAAAAATCTTGCTTAATGCAGGAAGTACTGAAACAGGTCTATAATCTGAGGGATTGTTTTTACATCCCGATTTAAAGATTGGAACAATTTTGCTGTATTTCATTAAGTCAGGAAAGTTGCCCTGTTCGAGACATTGGTTAAAAATTAGGGCTAAAATAGGGGCAATATTGAAAATAATTGACTGTATAACCTTAACTGACAAACCCCATAAGTCTTCTGTATTTTTCATATTTAGTGACTTAAAAGCCGTGATAATGTCATAGTCATTAACCTGGGTGAATGCGAAGTCTGGAATATTTTGTTGAAAATTATTCTGTAAAATCGATTCAGCTAACGTGGAAGACGAAGCAAGATTTTTAGTAGCCTCCATAGGTATATTTGAGAAAAAAGTTTCAAAAGCAGATGCTACTTCTAATTTACCTGAGATTAATGTATCATTAATTTTAAGAGAAAAAGTATTATCTTTGATTTTATTCTCACCAGTCTCTGTATTAATAATCTGCCACACTGTTTTAATTTTATTATTAGAACTATTTACCCTATTGCCTATGTAGATGGCCTTTGCTCGAATACAAACCTGTTTAAATATCTTGGAATAGTTTCTAACATATATATGAAAGTTTTCATTACTATTGTAAGATCTCTGATGGTAAAGATCATACATGTTATCCCTACTCTTCCTGATTCCTTTAGTTGCCCAGTTACAGAATTGAAGTTTATTATTATTTACCTTCTTAGTTTTGATTGGACAAGATACATTAAATTCGTTGCAAATATCTTTAAATATTTTTTCATAGTTTACATTTGGATCATCAGAAGTATATGTAGTGTTACTAATTTTATAATCCATATTGACGCTGAAATTATTTAATCTTGTTTTATTAACTGACCTAAATGTTTTCGTTACGGATGAACTAAGTTTTTTACACGGAAACTTTACTAATTGGGCCAAATGATCCGAACGGACGCCACTTATTATTGACTTCTCTAAAACGTTACTGTTGGTTATTATGTTATCAATACAAGAGGAAGTAGTAGCCGTCACTCTCGTGGGCTCATTAAATAGATGAGACATATTAAATGATTTAAATAACGTAATAAAATTATTTCTATCTAATGAGGGTATTAGGATGTCAATATTAAAGTCACCACAAATAATTACTGACTTATTACATTTTGATAATTTACTAAGTATTTGTTCCATTATGGAACAAAACAAAGTAAAATTTGACGCAGGAGGTCTATACACACATAAAATAATGGAGCTTTCAATCTCTGCACATGCCACCTCGCATACGCGTTCCACAGAATGACAAGTAATATCAGTACGATTCTTATATTTAATATTACTATTTAGCAAAATGAGGGTGCCGCCACCCTGAGCAGTCACTCTATTGTACGCACTGGCAACAGTAAAGTTATTTACATTAAAAAGCATTCTGTCTGGTTTTAGCCACGTTTCTGTAAAACATAATATATCGATTCTGATTTCATCACATAATAATTCAACGTCAAGTATTTTGCCAGAGAAGCGATTAATATTCTGATGTAGTAAAGTAATGCCATGAGTATGCTTCTCTGTTGTCGGAGTTACAAGTTTAAACAACTAAGGTGAGGGCAGGGCTAAGTTTGATTTCGTTGGCAGGTTTGGTGAGAGGCTGACTAGCCTTCCCTCTGGAAGTCACGCTTTCTGGTCTCTTGCCAAAGCTGCTGAAGGAAACTTTTGCCAGTCGTTCTTGCCACCACTACGTAAGCCGGACGGGAACTTGGCCACTATGGGCCAAGTTCCCGTCCGTCCTGGCTAAAGAGAAGGCTGACCTTTTAGACTCTCTCTTTGCCTCGAACTCGACTTTGAATGATGGTGGCGCCACACCGCCAACCATACCGCGATGTGACAGCTCCATGCCAGAGATAAGGATTACCCAATGGGAGGTCCGGCGGGAATTGCTTTCTCTGGACATCCATAAGTCGAGTGGGCCAGATGACAGTGGTGCCGAAGCGGTTTGCTCCTGTGTGTGTCCTGTACTAACGCATCTTTTCGCGCTTTCCTACACTAAAAAGAAAGTCCCGTCTTCGTGGAAGACTGCCCATGTGCACCCGGTGTCCAAAAATGGTGACAGATCAGACCCGACGAATTACAGGCCTATCGCCATCATCTCCCTTCTCTCCAAATTCATGGACTCACTCCATGACTTTGGAGAGCTCAACACGCAACTTTTGAGATACCTTGAGGCTCACGAGTTGTTGAGCGACCGACAATATGACTTTCACCACAGTCGCTCAGCTGGTGACTACCTTGTGTATCTCAGGCACCGTTGGTCACTCGCCATCGAGAGTCAAGGTGAGGGATTGGCAGTGAGTCTAGATATGGCGAAGGCGTTCGATCGGGTCTGGCACAGGGATCTTCTAGCGAAGTTACCAGCATACGGGCTTTCCAAGGGATTATGCAAATGGGTTTCTATCCAGCAGATGCATAAGAGCCGTCGTCGACGGTAGCTGCTCTGATAGCATGGACATTAATGCCGGCGTCCTGCAAGGCTCTGTGCTGTCCCCAACACTGTTCCTTTTGCACATTAATGATATGCTGTCTATTGACGGCATTCATTGCTATGTGGATGACAGTACAGGGGACGCTTATTACACGGGCCGTGCAAATATCCCTCGTTCCGAGGTGGAGGAAAGCCGTGAACGGCTGCTGTCTGAAATCGAGAGTACACTAACTAGTGTCTCCGATTGGGTTTGACTAAACTTAGTCCATTTCAACGCCACCAAGACTCAAACGCGTTCACCGCAAAAAAACCCCATGGTCTGTGGCTCCACAATTCCAGAACACCTCGTTGAATATCAGTCAAAGCATCGGGATCCTTGGCGTCGACATTTCTAGCGACGTTTTGTTCCAAAGTCACTTGGAAGACAAGGTTAAGCTAGCATCTAAAAAGCTCGGAGTGCTCAACAGAGCGAGGCAGTACTTCACATCGGGGCAAAGGCTACAACTTTATAAGTCGCAAGTCCGGCCTCATAAGGAGTATTGCTGTCATCTATGGGCGGGAGCATCTGGATACCAGCTTGGGCCTTTAAACTCGGTTCAGCGACGTGCCATCAGAATTGTTGACGATCCCGAGTTCACAAGCGGTTGAGCTCCTTAGTCTGAGGAGAGACTTTGCCTCCTTATGTGTGTTCTACCGCTTGTACAACGGAGAGTGTTCTAAAGAATTGTTCGACTTAATGCCCACGGCTACCTTTCACCATCGCAACTCTCGCCTTCGACAGGGAGTCCATCCTCACACATTGAAACCAGAATTGTTTCGAACTGTGCGGGCTCAACGGAGCTTCCTTCCGCGGACGCTCAAACTGTGGAATGAGGTCCCTGCCGTGTTTTCTCAATGGAGTACAGCATGGTGTTCTTCAAAAAGGGTTTGAAGAGATTTCTGCAGGGTCAGCAACGCGTGAGTGATATTCCTGGTGTTGCAAGTGTCCATAGGCTACGTTAACCACTTACCATCAGGCGGGCCGTATGCTTGTTTACCACCTTAGTGATATAAAAAAAATGGTAGTTACATAGTAGAATTTCAACAAAATAAATTATCAGCACTTAAATTTAAATACGTTTTAACGGGTATTTCTGACTGTGTATTTTTTTGTATTTTTTCGACGCTGAGCGTCGAAAACAGCATGGAGGTATTCTGAGCCCGAGCTACAGGACAGAAGGGCGGTGACGAGGCACATTTGCGCCCCAGTGTCTGCGTCTCCGAGTAGGTTCGGCCCTCTCCTGAACCCACTCAGCAGCCTCCTTCTGGACCATAACGGCCTCACAGAAGGAGGCTACGGCCCTCCACGTTGTTTTTCCGCTCAGTGTCGAAAAATATAATAACTACAGGTATAACACAGTCAGAAATACTCGTTAAAATGTATTTAAAATTAAGTGTTGATACTTTATTTTGTAAAATTTCTACTATGTCACTACAGTATGCAAGATTAATTTTCTTTTTTTTGTTCGATTTCTGAAATTTCTAGTCCCTTACCTAACTTGGCCCCATAGAGCCTTTTAATCCTTGTCGAAGACAGGATCAATTAAGCCGTTCAATTTCAAATATAGCCGTTTTATCGCTGTTTGTAAATTTTCAAAATCTGTAAATGTAGATTACAATTACTCAAAAACCAAAAAATAACTGAAAAGAGAAAAACAAGCTCTTTAATCTATAGAATTTTGAATATAACTTGAATTTCATAAGGTACCTATTGCAGTCGGGGCCAAACCAATAACCTAAGTATGTATTTTTTTGTAATATTTGTTTTTTTTGTCATATAAAAATAATATACCCTATGACACTCCCACAGTTAAGACGAATCTAACGACACCTCATATGCTTAAATCCATCAAGCCGTTAAGGCTGTAGAGCGTGCCAAAGAAATAGACATACATCCATACATACATACATACACTCGAAAAAATAAAACCCTCATTGCAACAGTCATCTAAGACCATATTCGCGTGGCTTCAACCCGTAAGGTGCCCTTATGCTGACTGGTCTAAAATGTCCACCCTGTATATCTCAAAACTGCCGGGTCAGATTTTGATGCCCCTTAACCTTGCCTATAGTTGAGGTATCCCCACAAAAATACCACAACAGTATCGCTATTGGTTCATAGAGCACTTCCCATACAAATTTGAACAGTCTCCTTTCAAGTCCCAAAAGCTAGCAAACTATAAAAAATTTGTTTACTACCTTCTTCCCTGCGGTTTTACCCGCGATGCCGAGGAATCTTATATTTTCCGGGGATAAAAAATATCTTAGACTAGCTGCCCGGCGCGACTTCGCTTGCGTGGTGTCCTACCCTTTTCCCTAACCTACACTTAGATGTGATTATACTTACTTATACTTAGATACGAAGTACGATGATTAAACTACAGTACCTGGGTGATCGAGCTGTGCTCGTTTTTTTTTGGTAAATCATAATTCTTTTCACACAAAAGAAGGAACTTGAAAAAAAAAAGAAAAAAAATTATAGTTATCTTATCCGGTCTCGAACCGGGGTCGTCTGATTTCAGGGCTGCACGTTCCCAACTGAGCTATTATAAGCTTGAGAGCAGTGGCGAAATTTACCTTCGTATTCTAATGATATTGCAGCAGTTTTTAATTGCCTGAAAACACGGATAAAACTACGTTTTCTAAAAATGAAACCTAGCTAGATCGATTTATTGCCCCCGCATAAAAAATTTCATGAAAATCGTTGCAGCCGTTTCCGAGAGTCAGATTATATACGGGGTGGATATGACAATAAATGAAACCACGTAAAGTACTCATAAATACGATCAACTGTTACTATGGGACCAACTTCGAAATAGAAAAAAAAAGCTTTTCATATTTTCATAAAAACAGTAAATCGGCAAAAATGTATGAAAAGCTGTAAAAAAAATTGCGATAACGAAGTTGGTCCCATAATAAAAGATCTCCCATTATTTTCGAGTAGGTACCTAGATTTTTCATAAATTGCACTGATACAAAACGAGGAGGAGGCACTGCGGAGAGAAGCGACGCAGGTCCGTCCTCCGTTACGTTCTGATGAACACTGGCGCGGTGCGGGCGGTGTTGAAATCAAGCAAGCGCATCTCGTAAAAAACGTATAAAAATTCGTAAAAATTGAATATTTACTATTAGTTAAATATTATACCGACAGTCTACGTGATTTAGAATTTAGAATTTTTTGGTATATTTTAAAATGTTAAGCACAACTGAAAATGCAGAGAAAAACTGCTTTAAAAGGTGAAAAAAGCGGTATGTTTGATTTTTTTTTCTATGTAACTAAGTATATATAAATATGTTTTGGATACCGACAAGCCCTGCAAGAAGGTCTTGAGAATGTGATATTATTTTTTCTAAGTTTAAATAAGTCTCTGTATAAGAGATATACTGCTTTGAAAATCCTGCTTTTACCAGATTTAGGAATTAACGGCGCCTTAACATCGTTGGTTTATTTAAAATAATGTAACGTATCTAAAGCTTTGTGTGGTAAACGCTTACGCCAACTTTTGGCTTGTTTGCAGTTCTGCCCATGTGTTCTTTGTTATAAATACGTGATGTATAAAATAGGGTGTGAAAGACAACAAAGAACTAACAAACTATAAATACGAAGTTTTGTATAGGTGTAGATGCG
This sequence comes from Polyploca ridens, assembly GCA_951394255.1. NCBI lineage: Eukaryota > Metazoa > Arthropoda > Insecta > Lepidoptera > Drepanidae > Polyploca > Polyploca ridens. Next base: position 3,686,900 of record OX596262.1, read on the forward strand.
TTGCCCGCGCTCTATATTGGCAATATTAAAACAAGGTAATTGCCCGGCATTTACATAATTAATCACACACCAGTGTCGCCTATACCGGGTGATTTTGAATTTCTTGGCTATTTTTTTTCCCTCGGATCAGAATCACTAATAGAACACATCCGTGCAAAAAAAGGAACCTTTTTTTTTTCATAATTTTGTCGTAAGAATATCCTAAATACTCCACATTACTGGATAACATTAACAAGTAGATGACCTTGAACTTCAGCTGTAGACATCACCGGAACATTGAAATATGCTGCGGAAATACGTGAATTCTTTCGTAACGCGCACTAGGTGGAAATTGTGTTTAATACCTATTAAATTTCACCATATTATTTTTCCATTTTCCATTCACAAAATTAAGTAATATCAGGAATACACTCTTCATAATGTTGTTTACATTTCGAGTATTTTGATTAATAATCTGTCATTCATTAAAATCTTCTAAAATAAATTTTATTTTAAATTTTCACTAAGGAGGAAACTTATCTTTCAATAATTATTAACAATACATTAGGCAGCCCGCACGCATCATACAATCGCCGGCCGACTTTATGTCGGAAAGAGAAGAAAACTTGAATGTCAACTTTGTAAGCAGAAAACAGGATAGCTTTTTAAAACGTTTGACTTGGTTAACAACCCTTAAACGAACCTATCCTAGAAATAAACTCTAAAATTGCCTATTTCGCTAAGAAGGTCTGATGTCAGTCGGTGGATTCAATTTTATAAGAGAATAAATTCTTTCGATTTGAGAGATTCAAATATTCTTCGCATTTGAATTCCTTACTACCAAAGCACACGTCCTACAAAACCGCCCTTAAGGCCTCAAGTCGGACTGAGAGAGATTCAAATGTTCTTCTCATTTGAATTCCTTACTACCAAAGCAGTCGTTTTACAAAGCCGCTCTAAAGGCCTCAAGTCGGACTGAGAGACATTCAAATGTTCTTCTCATTTGAATTCCTTACTAACAAAGCACTCGTCTTACAAAGCCGCTCTAAAGGCCTCTAATGGGAATGACAATTGGACTACCGATTGTCTGACGTGTGGAAGCGTCCTTATACGAAACCTCTCTTCCCTTCTCTTTTAATTTCAAACAAAGCATTCAAAACATTGTTTTATTATTGCTACGACGTGTTAGGTGTGCGTTCAGCTTAATACTTCATGTCAACCTATTTGAAAAATTTCTGATTATGAAAAAAAAAATTTTTTGTTGCGCACGCAGGTACCTATTCTCTGGTTACTGGTTGCTAGGGCAACGTTTTAGAAGATCAGCAGTCGTTTCTGGGTGATACAAAATATTTTTAAATTTAATCGAATAATTATGGAACTCTCTGGAGTACACCATGAATACACTATCAGTTTGATCAATGGAGGGCTTCTGCCTCACACACGATTCCGCGCGGTGCCCGCCACCCCACCCAACTGTGCGTTTTGTGGTTGCAGATCACTGAAAGTGTGTTATTTTAAACCAAATAATAAGTTGTTAATAAACTGCAATATTCAGTTCAATGTGATTTTAAATTAGCCTTAAGTTGGCCCTAAAGTTTTAAAGTGTTACAACGATGCATATGTTAGAATTATGATACGATGAGTATGTTTGTAATTGAGTTAATAAAAAAAGTGGGTTACTGAATTTTTTTGGCTTCATTTTATAAATTTTAAACGGGTAAGAATACCGAGAGTGATGTATAGGATATTTAATTTAGATGGTGTTCGTGTTTTCGTAAACTACGCAGTATCTAACATTCTCGGTTGTTGACAGCTATGTGACGTAGCGTATTGGCGCGCGGTACGACCAACGATTTCAGTAATTCTGAGAAAACTTTGGATCGTCATAACTTTATTTTTTTCTATAAAAATGATATCTAAAAATAAAACATGTATTTTTTATTAATGAGAGACTCCTTTAAAATAGCTAAGTAATTCAAAATCACCCTGTATAGACCGGGAGATACTGGCACAAATTTCCTGGTCATTTGTACCAGTATGGCGACCCTGGCTAATTTTCATACGCGCAACCGCCTATTTCTTTTTTATCCACTAAGTATCGGAAAATACAAAAAAAAATTGGAAAAAATCTTTCGACACTCAATTTATCCGACACGTTCGATTAACGCCCACGGGATTGGGCTGCTGGTACTAGCGCTATGACCATCATTTTCCTTTTCGTCATTACGTAATTAACCCCTGACGGGTCGCCATACTGGTACAAATGATCAGGAAATTTGTGCCAGTATCTCCCGGTCTAATACGTCTATTTGTAATATTTTGCGGAATATACCTTCCTGTGTTATGTAGACGATGTGCGAAACGTAGGTGACATGACACCATCGAATAGGGATGGGCAGAGGCAACTGTGAGAGAAAATGATTAATTTCATGCGTTATTTTATTATATACATTAAGATGTTGTTTGTAGTGCAATAATGTTAGTCTACGAATAGTCTATATATGGCATATGGAGTACTGCTCGCACCTCTGGGCAGGCGCACCCGCTTATCAGCTTGATCCACTTGCCTCGGTGCAAAGGCGGGCCACTCGTATCGTTGACGATCCCATACTCACTGACGGTTTAGAACATCTCAGCCTTCGGAGAGATATAGGCTCGCTCTGTGTGTTCTACCGTATGTATAATGGGGAGTGTTCGCAAGAACTTTTTGACCTGGTGCCATCATCACCTTTCTACCATCGCACTGCTCGCCGGCGATGTGGAGTTTATCCTCACATCCTCGAGCCGCCTCGATCGTCCACACAACGTTTTAGTCGGACGTTCTTACTGCGGACCATTAGGATGTGGAATGAACTCCCCGTTACGGTTTTCCCTCAGCGCTACGATATGGGGTTCTTCAAAAAAGGCGTAAATAGAGCTCTACAAGGTCGGCAACACATCGGCAATCCCCCTGGTATTGCAAATGTTCATAGGCGGCGGTGACCACTTACCATCAGGAGGCCCGTCTGCCTGTTTGTCAAACTATTGACATAAAAAAATAAATAAAAAAAACGTGTAAAACATATAGACCCATACGTAGTGATGTGAACCATAGGGTCTACCTTTTACACGTTAATTGATCATCTACGTGGAGAAGATTTACTTTTTAATCGCGAAGAAAAAAAGGATGTGTCTAATTGATAGAAAGTAAAATAACGAAACGAAAACGTGCCATACATAATTTACACGAAATCAATATTACTTCTATTTATCATAGCAGATAAGTTATCGAACAATAAATATTTTAGTGATAAGATATATTCATATAAACAAGTATGTTTTGTTTGTATTCAATACAATTTTTCCTTATGTAACCTTGTATAAAAACTACCCTTTTTACAATCATACTGGCATAGCATAGGAATAATATAACGAGCACACTGCGAGCACGATTTGCGTAGCGTGGACGGGCTTGCGAGCCTCGAACGAGCATTCGTAGCATGCTCGACTGCGCCCGATTGTCAGTTTTTTCACGAACAGGGATTTGCATCGCGCTCTTTGTAGGCTCGTTGAAGGCTCGTTAAGTACGCTTGAAATCGCGAGCAACGAACAAATCCTGTTCGTTCGAGCCTTGGCTCGTGCTCGCTTCGCGTAGCATGGACGCACCATAAGATAATAGCCATCCACCGCGTTCCCGGGATAACAAAAAAAAATGCCTTTTATTTATAGCTATGGCAAGCTACCTCTCTGCCAATATTCATAAAGAAATAAGCCAATGAAACTTTAGATAGGCGTATTGTGAAGTACGGATTGGAAATTTACTGTTTTTCCCATTTAACTATGGTTTTTCCATTCCCGACGTTAAGATATGGCAGATAGTAATTCCTATTATTTTGTTCGCATAGTAACCTGAATATCATGCTCGAAAAAGGTACGTCATGGTCACGCCTAGGGATATTGTTGTCCCATGACAATTATGGGTAAATGGAACATGCGTACAAGCGGGTCAAGTTATTACGTTAGTTTGTGGACGGACATGTTACAAGGCAAGTAGGCATGTGCCATTAGCAAACACGCGCCCATGTTTTCATTCAGTATTACAAACATACGAAAATGATACTGTTATACGATAATCTACGTATATTGTGAACTTGCCGTACGCGAAACGTTAAAACGCGAAAGTTTGTATGTATGGATGATTGTTCTCTTTCAAGGAATGCGAGTGAAACCGCGTGGGACAGCTAGTATGAAATATTTTTTACCTATCGAGGAAAATTACCTTTAGAGTACCGAGCAATCCCATTCCGCAACTAGTCAGCAATTTTGCTCTGATTTTGAACAGTAAGGACCATGTAAGGACCAATAATTGCATCGTGTGCTCTTGATTTGGCCAATCAGAGCGCATGTGTCCTTGACTAGCCAATCAGAGTGCAATGACGGTGTTGGGAAATTGGCGGAATAGATTTCAAGCAAAATGAACGTTTACCCTTTAATATATTTAATTTTTTATTTTTTATTTGTTGGCGTCACACGTAGGGAATGAAAACCGGTTTCACCGAAAATCGAAAAACCGGTTATTCGGTACGGTTTTGACCTACAAGAAAAACCGGTTTCACATAACACCAAAACCGGTTTTTCGATTTTTTTCGGTTTTTCTTTCAATGTTTGGAAAAACTAAAAAAGGAAGATTTGCCGCCGTTTTTTAAACTGAGTGCAATGCAGTGAGTATTTTTGTGATGAACTGAAGTGTGTTGATGTGTAGTTTATTGAGCTGGTAAGAAAATAACTTAAAATAATGATTGTTTTTATGATAGATATAAAACATGTAAAACTTATTTTTACAATACTTAGGTAGCAAACAAGCGTACGGCCCGCCTGATGATAACCAGTTACACTAGCCTATAGATTCTTGCAACATAACGGTTATCACTCGCACGTTACCAACCCTCAACCTTTTTGAAGCGGGGAGCTCATTCCACAGCCTGAGCATCCACAATAGGAAGCTTCTTTGAAACCGCACAGTATGAGAACATTTTGGTTCCAATGTGTGAGGATGGACTCCCCATCGGTGACTACGATGGATCAAAGTAACTGGGCATCAGGTCAATCAATTCTTCAGAACACTGTTGGAAAAGCGGTTGAACACACATAAGAAGGCAGTCTCTCCTCAGACTAAGGGGCTTTAAAACACTTGTGAGCTCGGGATCATCGACAATTCTAACGGCACGTCGCTGAACTGGGTCTAAATACCCAAGCTGGTATCCAGGTGCTCACAGAAGACAGCATTACTTCATTTGGGCCAGACTTGCGACTTATATAGTTGCAGTCTTTGTCTCGATAAGAAGTACTGCTTCGCTCTATTAATCACACCGAGTTTTTTGGATATCTTGTAGATGACTTTAGAACAGAACGTCGCTACAAATATTAACGTGAAGGATCCCAATGCTTTTCGTGATGTTGAGGGACATGTTCTAGAAATGAGGAGCCACAGCAAATGGACTTCTCTCAACGGTGAATTGCAGGCTTGCATGTGATTTAGTGGGGTTGAAATAGACTAGGTTTAGTCGACCCCAATCGGAGTCACTAGTTTGTGTACTCTCGATTTAAGACAAGTCCTTCGCGCCTTTTCTCCAATATAGAACGTGAGATATTTGCACGGTTCGTGTAATGAGCGTCCCATGTAATTTCATCTGCATAGCAATGAATGCTGGCAATAGAGAGTATATTATTCATATGCTGGAGGAACAGTGTTGGGGATAATTTAGAGCCTTTCGGGACGCCAGCATTAATGTCATGCTATCGGAGCAACTACTATCAACGAAGGCTCTTATGTATCTGCAAGCAATCAGTCATGATTGGTGTTATTTTTTACCCGTCTGCACGACAGCAAAAACTAGGTAATTTTTTTTTTTATCTAAGGAAAACATTCATATAATAATAACCACGTTTTAGTGTACACGCAAGTTGCTGTGCCGCTACAATATGCCATGTATATTACGTGTGAAATTAATATTATAACTTACGAAACATAAACGAACCGTGTAGTCTATATAAACGAGTATCTGATCTACAGAGTTAAATAAACGATTATTTCCATAAATTTTATGAAAAAGAGATGGATTGATTGTGTGAAAGATGATATTGGTAAGAAACGAGTGAATGTTGGTATAACGGATAGAAGAAGCGTACATATTGCGCCGATCCCAAATTATAGGGAACAGGACGTTTTAAGGCGATGATAGCTCAGTGGTAGTGACGTCGGATACCGAGATGAAGGTCCTGGGTTCGAATCCTACAATGAGCTTGAGCTTTCGGTGAAGGAAAACATCGTGAGGAAACCATAGCACGGTGGTAGGGTACTTTGTAGTACCCGCCTGGCTGGCTACCACCCTCAAGTTGAAAATCTGTCGCCAAGCACCTTTCGGTGTGTTCCGACAGCTGCACTTGAGAGCCAGTTCCTTCTAGGCTTTGTGTGCTTACCACCTTCGGCCGCATCATTACTTACCATGGTGAGATTGCGGTCAAACACAGACCTGTAAAAAAAAAAATAAAAAAAAAAAAAAAAAAGGACAGGCAAATGGTGATGGTGTCTTTGATGTTTCTTTTATACCCACTTCATTAACTTTAACTGACAATAATTCCTCAGTTTGCGATTTTTAAATCTTAGGCACGGTTATTATCTATAATTCGAGCCTTAGAAATAACGTGAAAAAAAAAACGAGCGAACATTAAAAAAACCGGTTTAAAACCGGTTAACCGGTTTTTTCATCTCATAACCGAAATAAAAACCGGTTTTCATTTTGCCACGGTTTTGCATTCCCTAGTCACACGGCTTGTGTATTTTGCCATTTTCCAGTTATATTATAAGTTCTAGTCACAATAAATCACTTTCACATAGTCCTCAGTCAGTCACTGTCCATAAAAGTCATGTTTTAGTACAATGGTGGTTGTACTAAAACTTTTCACGGACTTCTTGAGATAACTTGAAAAGGCACGATACACATGATTCATTTCATTTCACTTCACTGGTGCACATGGATTGATCTTATACCACCGATAATATGCAGTAAATCTCAAAATACACGAATTTATGAAAATAAAAATGAAAACGCAATGTCACTGCAAGTTCCCGCCAAAAAGTCCAATATCTTTAATTATGTTTTGATAAATCTGTTGCATTTACCGGCGTTTTCCGAGAGTTCCGACATATGGTATTGAAAGCTAAGTTTTATGTGCTTACCAAAGGAGACAAATAAGTGTACACACTAAGCATACAAAATTTACCAGAGCGACATAATCATGTTGTGTTATAAAGATAAAAATATGCCTAAATGGGAACTGGCTCTCCAGCGGCTCTCCAGCGGCTCTCTGGAACTCATGCGCAGCTATCTGAACACACCGGTAGGTGCTTGGCGACCATTTGGCGACATATTTTCAATTTGCGAGTCTTCTGAGTGGTGGTAACAGCAATGCGGGAACTACAAAGTAACCTACCACCGTGCTATGGTATATGAAATTATTTCCTTCACCGAAAGCTCAAACTCATTGACCAGTCTAGAACAGTCATAACATTAATATTACTTTTCAGGCTCCTGTAATCCTCAAGACGTGATAATAAACATAAAACACGGCTCGTATCCAGCAGTTAATCCAGATGGGTACTCATTCCCAAAGAACTTCGTGGATCCGGCCACAAGGGAAGATATGCATACCCTAGAGGTATTGTCAGATGGTAAAAACAGAACGTATATCATAGAAAACCCGACGCCTGGGAATTGGTATGCGCTCGCATATATAAAATGGGAGGATCCAAGGACGCAGAAGGTTGAGCAGCAAGGTATGTTTACAATTTGTAGCTTTACTATGTTAGTAAGTATTATTATTTATTCTGTGGTTTTACTTTTTACCGATGGTTGATGGTCAAGGCACAGGTCAAGGTTAGGCTCTGATAGTTGTAATCTAATAATATATATAAAATGCTTTTGTGGGTACGTAAATACGCAGTTTTCTCAATCACCACCAACCCCAATCAACTTCCCGTTGGGGTGGTAAATACCCCTTGGTCTCCAGGTGGTAGTAAGGGAGTTTGGTCGCGGTGGGTGGAAGAGGGTGGCTGTGGGTGGCGAAAATGTTAAAACATATATTGCTGTCCTTCTCTAACGCATGAGGACTTCTGAAAAGATCTCAAAATTTCTGGAATGGAAAGTTCCAAAATGTGTAAAACGGTTATAATCGATCTGGAGTGTTCTAGAAAGTTCAACAAATATCTGGAATGATTTAGAAAATTCTAGAGTGAATGCAAACTATTATAATCGATATAGCATGTTTTGAGAAAGTTCTACAAATTTCTGGCTTCATCTAGAAAGTTCCAAAATGTCCAAAACTGTTATTATCGAGTTATAATATTCGAGAACGTTCTAGAAATTTCCAGAATGATCTGGAAAGTTCCAAAATGAGTGCAATTTATTATGATCGAGAATGTTCTAGAAATTTTCCGAATGATCTGGAAAGTTCCAAAATGAGTGCAATTGATTATGATCGATTTAGAATGTTCGAGAAATTTCTTGAATGATCTAGAAAGTTCCAAAATGAGTAAAACGGTTATAATTGATCTGGCTTCATCTAGAAAGTTCCAAAATGTCCAAAACTGTTATTATCGAGTAAGAATGTTCAAGATCGTTCTAGAAATTATCCGATTGATCTGGAAAGTTACAAAATTAGTGCAATTGATTATGATCGATCTAGAATGTTCGAGAAATTTCTTGAATGATCTAGAAAGTTCCAAAATGAGTAAAATGGTTATAATTTATCTGGAGTGTTCTAGAAAGTTCAACAAATATCTGGAATTATCTAGAAAATTCTAGAATGAATGCAAACTATTATAATCGATATAGAATGTTTGAGAAAGTTCTACAAATTTCTGGCTTCATCTAGAAAGTTCCAAAATGTCCCAAAACTGTTATTATCGAGTTAGAATGTTCGAGAACGTTCTAGAAATTTACCGAGTTATCTGGGAAGTTCATAAATGAGTGCAATTTATTATGATAATTTTAGAATGATCGAGAATGTTCTAGAAATTTTCCGAATGATCTGGAAAGTTCCAAAATGAGTGCAATTGATTATGATCGATCTAGAATGTTCGAGAAATTTCTTGAATGATCTAGAAAGTTCCAAAATGAGTAAAATGGTTATAATTTATCTGGAGTATTCTAGAAAGTTCAACAAATATCTGGAATTATCTAGAAAATTCTAGAATGAATGCAAACTATTATAATCGATATAGAATGTTTGAGAAAGTTCTACAAATTTCTGGCTTCATCTAGAAAGTTCCAAAATGTTCCAAAACTGTTATTATCGAGTTAGAATGTTCGAGAACGTTCTAGAAATTTACCGAGTTATCTGGGAAGTTCATAAATGAGTGCAATTTATTATGATAATTTTAGAATGATCGAGAATGTTCTAGAAATTTTCCGAATGATCTGGAAAGTTCCAAAATGAGTGCAATTGATTATGATCGATTTAGAATGTTCGAGTAATTTCTTGAATGATCTAGAAAGTTCCAAAATGAGTAAAACGTTTATAATTGATCTGGCTTCATCTAGAAAGTTCCAAAATGTCCAAAACTGTTATTATCGAGTTAGAATGTTCAAGAACGTTCTAGAAATTTTCCGAATGATCTGGAAAGTTACAAAATTAGTGCAATTGATTATGATCGATTTAGAATGTTCGAGAAATTTCTTGAATGATCTAGAAAGTTCCAAAATGAGTAAAACGGTTATAATTTATCTGGAGTGTAAATTTCTGGCTTCATCTAGAAAGTTCCAAAATGTCCCAAAACTGTTATTATCGAGTTAGAATGTTCGAGAACGTTCTAGAAATTTACCGAATTATCTGGGAAGTTCATAAATGAGTGCAAATTATTATGATCGAGAATTTTTGGTTTGGTCTGAAAAGTTCCAAAATGTGTACGAGTGTTATTATTGATCTATAAAAACCAAATCGAAGTGATGTACATCTAAATATTCTAGAGTGATCTGGTACTGGAAATGTCGGTATATAAATCGAAATTCAGTGACTTTTCGTCAGTTCAATTGTGATTGCAGTCGAGAAAAAAAAAGAACAAACTATATGTTCTGGAAAGTCTCTCTATATCGAAAATAGAAATCTACAATATGTTAAAAAATGTATCCTTATATATTTTTTATACCATTAAACATGCGATGTATTTTAACCCGAGCAACGCCGGGTTTCGCTGCTAGTATTGTTCTAAAATCAATTCTATGGTGCCTTACTTTAGGGCATGGACGAATAGATAAGGACAAGCAAGCCCATACAAAAAAGCGTAGCACCGTTGCTTAGTTCTCGTAGGCTATGTAGATGTCACTACGGGTATTGAATCCACGATTTTTAAACGATTTAAAAGTGAAAACGCATTCTGAAGAAAACCTTATCATTGAATCTCATTTGCGATCTTAATAACGCAAAGACAACCGTTAGATGGCGTTGTAATATTAGACAGTACGTACATAGTAGATAGTAGTAATTAGAAAATGAATAATAATAATGCTAATAATCAAAAACTAGATATGTGTTAACATTAAAAAAAAAAACTATTATTTTAGTTAGACTTTCAATTGGTCCTAGCCATTGAATTATTACGCTTAGAAGCGAAGTATCGAACAAAAATCCTCGCGACTCGTAGGCCACTTGACAACCAATGTGTGCGTGAGTACCATATAATTACACTCGCTGACACGCACACAAGCGCACGAGTAATGTTGCAAGCTAAACGAAATTTTTCGGTAAAATTAACCTTCCGATACTAGTGAATGAAATTGGAAGTATTCATAAAATTATTTAAATAGTTTTAATGTTCGGCGTCTTAGATAATTTATCATAGACACAGGCCTGTTATTTATTTATTACTAGTTTAATGGTTATGTTTCATAGTACTTATGTCGGGTATTTTAACATAGTAAACCAAGACAATGTGCAAAGCTATGAACAATCGTACAATTTGTAGTAGGTATTGTTGGTAATGATAGGTTTCATATAGGTATGATAGGTTGTATGAATAAATTAAATTATTAAAAGAAACAAAAAACCCGACTGCGTAAAACAAAAATTAACTGAAAAGAGAAAAACAAGCTCTTTAATCTATAGAATGTTGAATATAACTTGAATGCTATAAGGTATTGCAGCCGGGAACAAACCAATAACCTAAGTATGTATTTTTTTTGTAATATTTGTTTATCCCCGACTGCAATACCTTATAGCATTCAAGTTATATTAAAAATTCCATAGATTAAAGAGCTTGTTTTTCTCTTTTCAGTTAATTTTTGTTTTACGCAGTCGGGTTTTTTGTTTCTTTTAATAATTTAATTTATTTCAGACTTTTTAGTTTTATACAGAAAGAGTTGTATGTATTAGTAAGTAAATGAGGTAAAGGAACGCTAACAACCATCGTAAATCTGTGATTTACGTATGGTAACGGCTCAGTACCTACTGTCCTTGCATTAAACGTGGTTTTTTGCAGTTTACGTCAAAATTGTAGCATAAAAGTATTCCAATATATACATATATGGAATGGTCTATTTACAAGCTTTCATTTAATACCCATATTGTTATAATAACGAAACTTTTATTTTTAATATCCCCCCTATTTTTTTATTCTTAGGCGCTATATAAAAATATAATACCCTATAACACTCCCCCAGTCAAGACGAATCTAACGACACCTCATATGCTTAAATCCATCAAGCCGTTTAGGCTGCAGAGCGGCACAAAGAAATAGACATACATACATACATACATACATACATACATACATACATACATACACTCGAAAAACATAACCCTCCTTTCGGGTCAGTCGGGTAAAAAGAAGATTAAGAAGTATGTAGGTATTTCAGAATCAGAAAGAATTTAATTATCATTATCGTAAAAAAGACGAATAGCTATACATTCTTATAATATCTAACTGAATCTATACTAATATAATATTAATATTTATAATACAATAAACCGAAAGAGTTTTTTGTTTCCTCCTTTCGGGTCAGTCGGGTAAAAAGAAGATTAAGAAGTATGTAGGTATTTCAGAATCAGAATCAGAAAGAATTTAATTATCAGTATCGTAAAAAAGACGAATAGCTATACATTCTTATAATATCTAACTGAATCTATACTAATATAATATTAATATTTATAATACAATAAACCGAAAGAGTTTTTTGTTTGTTTGTTTAAACGGGTCAATCTCTGTAAAAAAAACTACCTGTAAAACTACTACTGTGTAAAACTACCAGTCTGATTCGAAATTATTTAACTAATATGAAGCTACATTATCCCGAGTATTATAGGCTACTTATCCCACGAACGCGGGTGAAACCGCGGGGGACAGCTAGTCAGTTATAATAGCTATAAGTAAAGGAAACAACTCATCGGACTCAATTACTTACTCTACTTCCTACTCTAACAAAATCAGTATCAATTACGTAAAACAACACAAATTCGCACACAAACAGCTGGCAACACTTTGCTCGAAATCTGAGTGAAGTATTTTTATTTTTGAATTTTGTTATTTTAGATGAATTACGCAATAAAATTAGTGGCTAATTTGTGGAATATTACAACAGAATTCTAATCTTTCTTCCTTGATGAATTATGACACAATTTTACTGCACAAACCGTCATATTTATTATTTTTCTGAGAGCTCCATTCACTAAAACGCCAGTCAGTACACTGATAGCGCGGCGGTCATTTGGAGCCATCATGGCTCCAATTGAATGGATTATGTTTCGCGCGTGTACTTTGTTTCTATGTGTAATAATTCAATGGTCCTAGCTTTTAAACGCTCAACGACTTGATGCGGTAGGCCATTGAGATATATTATTATTATGTCGATGGCGGTAGGCGAATTTGTAAGCTTGCGCAAGAGCCGGCAAGAGCTAACAGCGCGAACACGAAATAATCTAGGTAGGTAGGTATGTCTTCGAACGCAAAAATGATTTAAGAGGACTCAATTCGTCATACTTTTCATACAAAACCTCTGTACTTATTATGGCGTTGTTAAACATTTTTCGTTCGATGTTTTGAACAAATTAGTATCTTGTGCGCTATATCTAGCCGTGTATCTAGGCGTAATTTAAAAAAAGTCTTAAACAAATTCAGTCAAAGCCTCCGAAAAACAGCGTTTTTGCTTGAACTTTGGCCATATCTAATGTACCTATAAATTGTAAAAGTAAAGAAAACATATAGATACCAGGCTTGCAAATGTATTTGAGATTCTAAATAACTAACTTTTTTTTCACAAACTTGTAAGATTTTTTCAAAAGAAGTATACTCCTGGAACAAGTTTTATGAATGCGAAATCATGAATGACGACCTAGCGAAGCGGCCGCGAGTGATCAGCGGAATTTACCGACTGATAACCGACGGCCCTGATACTGTCTCTATTTTTTCGCAGTCAAACATTACGTTGGATGAAACAACAAGCTTTTAGACTATGCTTGCGTTGAAGTTGCGCCGGCCACAGAGGGCCACCTTAATGTCAAAACTATTTTCAAATACCGTTATTGAACGAATTTCAAAAGAATATTGTTAATTTTAAAAAGATTGTGTCTAAATCGTTTTTCTTTTATTAAGTATATCCATTATACATGAAAAAAAAAACGAATACCTACACGGAGGATCGAACCTCGGATCTTTAAGTTTTTAAACTAAAAAGCAGTATTACAGATACCTATACATCTAAATAGATGATGCGAGCACAGACGCGAGTTAGGTAGGTACTTCGAGTGACAAAATCTGTGCAGAAATGGGCACAATGTTTTTCTTTTGAAACTGTTTCGCGCGGACAGAGAACTCGCATAAGGCTGCATGTCCACCAGAGATGAGGACCGGCGGCGCGTGGAGTCGCCAATGACCTGGGGTGTGACCTTGCTTCCCGCTCCGCCATCCAAACCCCTACCCTCGCACTAAAACATCGCACGCGCTTGCGTTGCTGTGGTTATTATAGCACGATAATGTAAGTAGGGTAAACAGGATAGTTATCGGCACTTAATCATCATACCTATCATTATATTATTTTTAAGTTATAAGAATGGAATAAAAGCTGCTACTTGTAGTCTAATTCAATTGCTCAATTTTGGAGGCCGTATAATTCTAATCAATATGATTTATTTATTTATTTATTTTATTATCATGCAAACAACAGCACTTAAAATTAAAGGTACAGTTTGAAACATACTTTTAAAACATTGCCAATTACAGTTTCCTTCTTTTTAAACTATACAAATCATCGTTTTGATATAATAACGAAAAGCAAAAGTGAAAATAAACCAAACCTACACGCATATATGATAGGAGCACCTACACGCTACATAAGGACACATAAGACCCGGTGGATTGAGGGAGTAAAAAAAATTACAGGATAATTTCCGACTCATCAATATCGACCATGGTGGCAACAGAATTATAAATTATTTCTACACCTTTCTTTCTTTCTTTTATCAACATTTCTTTGATAGCAGCGGCTTTGTCGGTTTTGGGAGTCCAAATGGCTCTCTCGCATAACCACTCCATGGTTTATGTTTAATATTTTTAACATCAGAATAAATTGTATCTCTAAGTTCCGCATAACTCATCTGGTATTTGAATCAGGCCATCTATTTGTGGAAAGTTTCCGTTTCAGATTCGAAAAAGAATATCTGAAAATTTATCGGCAGAAACATACATGCATTCATTGTTCGATCAGCCGCTAGGGGTCTATGTATGTGGAGGTAAATTATTTTTTTATTTCCCGAACTGTTGAAAAAGCGGTGTAGTATCGTTTTTTGTGTGGTGTCGTGGTCTTAAATTACGCTATGAGATCTATCCACAAGTTCCTCAACCATTTCCTGACCACTGAGATATTTGCTCGTGGCAGACAGATAGACAGACCGAAATACGGGCGGAGATCTTTCCATAAATTTCTCAATAATTTCCAGACAGCTAAGATATTTCTTAAGACCTGTCAGTCTGAGGAGAGACTTTAGCTCCTTATTAGGGAATGCAAAACCGTGGCAAAATGAAAACCGGTTTTTATTTCGGTTATGAGATGAAAAAACCGATTAACCGGTTTTAAACCGGTTTTTTTAATGTTCGTTCGTTTTTTTTTTCACGTTATTTCTATAGCTCGAATTATAGATAATAACCGTGCCTAAGATTTAAAAATCGCAAACTGAGGAATTATTGTCAGTTAAAGTTAATGAAGTGGGTATAAAAGAAACATCAAAGACACCATCACCATTTGCCTGTCCTGTTCCCTATAATTTGGGATTGGCGCAATATGTACGCTTCTTCTATTCGTTATACCAACATTCACTCGTTTCTTACCAATATCATCTTTCACACAATCAATCCATCTCTTTTTACCCGACTGACCCGGAAGGAGGGTTATGTTTTTCGAGTGTATGTATGTATGTCTATTTCTTTGTGCCGCTCTGCAGCCTAAACGGCTTTGATGGATTTAAGTATATGAGGTGTCGTTAGATTTTGGGGGAGTGTCATAGGGTATATTATTTTTATATAGCGCCTAAGAATAAAAAAATAGGGGGGGTATTAAAAATAAAAGTTACGTTATTATAACAATATGAGTATCAAATGAAAGCTTGTAAATAGACCATTCCATATATGTATATATATTAATACTTTTATGCTACCATTTTGACGTAAACTGCAAAAAACCACGTTTAATGCAAGGACAGTAGGTACTGAGCCGTTACCATACGTAAATCACAGATTTCCGATGGTTGTTAGCGTTCCTTTACCGTACCGCTCATTTACTTACTAATACATACAACTCTTTCTGTATAAAACTAAAAAGTCTGAAGGAAATAATCGTTTATTTAACTCTGTAGATCAGATACTCGTTTATATAGACTACACGGTTCGTTTATGTTTCGTAAGTTATAATATTAATTTCACACGTAATATACATGGCATATTGTAGCGGCACAGCAACTTGCGTGTACACTAAAACGTGGTTATTATTATACGAACGTTTTCCTTAGATAAAAAAAAAATTACCTAGTTTTTGCTGTCGTGCAGACGGGTAAAAAATAACACCAATCATGACTGATTGCTTGCTTGCTGTCTGGCAGATACATAAGAGCCTTCGTTGATAGTAGTTGCTCCGATAGCATGACATTAATGCTGGCGTCCCGAAAGGCTCTAAATTATCCCCAACACTGTTCCTCCAGCATATGAATAATATACTCTCTATTGCCAGCATTCATTGCTATGCAGATGAAATTACATGGGACGCTCATTACACGAACCGTGCAAATATCTCACGTTCTATATTGGAGAAAAGGCGCGAAGGACTTGTCTTAAATCGAGAGTACACAAACTAGTGACTCCGATTGGGGTCGACTAAACCTAGTCTATTTCAACCCCACTAAATCACACGCAAGCCTGCAATTCACCGTTGAGAGAAGTCCATTTGCTGTGGCTCCTCATTTTTAGAACATGTCCCTCAACATCACGAAAAGCATTGAGATCCTTCACATTAATATTTGTAGCGACGTTCTGTTCCAAAGTCATCTACAAGATATCCAAAAAACTCGGTGTGATTAATAGAGCGAAGCAGTACTTCCTATCGAGACAAAGACTGCAACTATATAAGTCGCAAGTCTGGCCCAAATGAAGTAATGCTGTCTTCTGTGGGCACCTGGATACCAGCTTGGGTATTTAGACTCAGTTCAGCGACGTGCCGTTAGAATTGTCGATGATCCCGAGCTCACAAGTGTTTTAAAGCCCCTTAGTCTGAGGAGAGACTGCCTTCTTATATGTGTTCAACCGCTTTTCCAACAGTGTTCTGAAGAATTGATTGACCTGATGCCCAGTTACCTTGATCCATCGTAGTCACCGATGGGGAGTCCATCCTCACACATTGGAACCAAAATGTTCTCATACTGTGCGGTTTCAAAGAAGCTTCCTATCGTGGATGCTCAGGCTGTGGAATGAGCTCCCCGCTTCAAAAAGGTTGAGGGTTGGTAACGTGCGAGTGATAACCGTTATGTTGCAAGAATCTATAGGCTAGAGTAACTGGTTATAGGGATGGGCAGGGAAAGAAAAGAAAAATAAGAAAAATACGGGAAAGAATGGAAAAATACGGGTAAATTCCCGAACGGCGGGAAAATACTCAAGTGGCGTTTTGTGCCAAAATTAATATTTTTAGATGCTTTTGATTGTTATTTTAATCATACTCGCTGTTGTATATACATTACCTACGCGCGGACCCACGCGGACCTTGCGCGGACTGGACCGAGTATCACACTTCCCGACTTCGAGTCGGACGAGTATGTACTACCACGGCGTGGTAATTGTGTGGGACCGCCGCCTGTCCACCACAACCCCAAAACGTCACTTTTTAAAAAGCAATGCACTCCTACATCACAAAAAAAAGATTTTTTATTGAATGATATATGTGTATGACCGTGGTATGACCCTAATAGAAATCTTGTTAAATGTTATTCAAACGATTTTGTTAAGGTGTCTCTCGCTATATTCGCAAAATCTAGTAACTGTGACCATTTGAGTATTTTCCCAGCCAATGGGAAAATTCCCGGGTTTTTTCCCACCAAATTGGAAATTTACTCGAAGTTGGCTTTATTCCCGGGAACAAACCCAACCGTAACTGGTTATCATCAGGCGGGTCGTACGCTTGTTTGCTACCTAAGTATTGTAAAAAAAGGTTTTACATGTTTTATATCTATCATAAAAACAATCATTATTTTAAGTTATTTTCTTACCAGCTCAATAAACTACACATCAACACACTTCAGTTCATCACAAAAAGACACACTGCATTGCACTCAATTTAAAAAACGGCGGCAAATCTTCCTTTTTTAGTTTTTCAAACATTGAAAGAAAAACCGAAAAAAATCGAAAAACCGGTTTTGGTGTTATGTGAAACCGGTTTTTCTTGTTGGTCAAAACCGTACCGAATAACCGGTTTTTCGATTTTCGGTGAAACCGGTTTTCATTCCCTACTCCTTATGTGTGTTCTACCGCTTGTACAAAGTACAGTTAATAATTTACTGAAAATTCTTATAGGTGATGTAACTGCCTTTCAAATGAATCCTTTTCAGTATCTTTACGGCATTTAGAGGCAAAGCAATCGCATTTTTTCTGCACAGCTATCTAAATAAAAATAAGAAAATTAAAATTGCGGCCATTCCAACAGGAGAGCGTATGGACATTATTTGAAGATGGTTTTGTCGATACATTTTGTTGTATTACACTACACGCCATTAAAATATCGTTATTCCGAGACCAAACACAGTATATACATTTGTCCAACATGTATAGTTGGACCGCGGTACCCAGGCACGACGACCCAGCCTGGCGGAAGATTTTCCCTTTTTAATGAAGATGTCATTTTTAACCTTGCACATCCATATTGGTGATCCCGACGTATTGGATGGGAAAATTCACAACCCTCCAATCACAGAACATGCAGTAGCACTTCTGAGCAGCTACCAAGCTCATCACTCCCCACCGACAAGCAGTCACACAGCAATCCAGCTTCGCCTTAACCAGTTCCAACGCAGCCGATTCACTGTGCTTCCTGGTCCTGCAAGGCACACATCTGCGACAGCACTCATCGCCCGCACTGTCCACCGCAGCATACGTCTGCATCTCTTCGACTGGCTCACCCTCGCCGGAGTGGCAGTCTCGGCACTACGTGGACTCCCATGGCTCAACCCGTCACAGCACCGACGCAACAGAATACTGCTCAGCCTCGACATGCTACAGACTTCCTAGAAGCACAGGCACTTGCAAGCTATACACAATGACGCAACAATAGACCGACCTCTGGTCTAGGAAGGGAGTAATGTAGCAACCACCTACATAATGGAGTTCACACGCCTATAGATAGATGCAGCTCCAACATCCTGCATCGCGCTTACGAAGTTTTCTCGGCGATATGCATATATAATCATATCAACCTAGGGATGTCCACTGCTGAACATAGGCCTCCCTTCCATTAACTTCCACTTCGAACGGTTTTGGGCCACTTGCATCCAGCGGTGCCCAGCGATTTTGACCAGATCGTCGGTCCACCTGGTGGGAGGTCGTCCCGCTCGGCGCATTCCAGTACGTGGTCGCCATTCGAGAACCTTCATTCCCCATCGGCTATCGGTTCTTCGAGCCGTGGCCGGCCCATTGCCGCTTCAGCTTACTAACTCTACGAGCTATATCGGTAGTTTTCGTTCTCCCCTTATTCGGACCCTGTCACGTAGAGAGATTCTGAGCATAGCTCGTTCCATAGCGCGCTGAGTGACTCTGAGCTTATTTATTCGGCCAGCAGTAAAAGACCACGTCTCTGTTCCATATGTCATCACTGGTAACACGCACTTGAAGACCTTTGTCTTCAGACTCTGAGGTATTTTAGACGTGAAGATGTGCCGGAGCTTCCCGAACGCTGTCCAGCCAAGTTGGATTCTTCGATTGACCTCTTTGTCGAAGTTGGACCTACCTAGTTGGACAATTTATCTTAGGTAAACATACTCGTCTACAACTTCGAGAACAGTGCTCCCAACAATCATCGGCATTGGCGGAATATGAACATTAGACATAATTTTTGTCTTGTCCATATTTATTTTGAGGCCTACCTGTTGGGAACTCTGTTGAGATCATTGAGCATGATGTTCAAAGCTTCCAGCGATTCCGCCATTATGACTATAGCATTGGCAAATCGAAGGTGAGTGATGTGTTCGCCATTGAAGTTGATGCCATATCCCTTCCAGTCCAAGAGCTTGAATACATCCTCCATTACAGTGGTGAAGAGTTTCGGGTTTTTTTTTTTTTTTATACCACTAAGGTGGCAAACAAGCATACGGCCCGCCTGATGGTAAGCAGTTACCGTAGCCTATTGATGCTTGCAACACCAGGGGCATCACTCGCGCGTTGCCGACCCTGAAGAAATCTCTTCACACCCTTTTTTAAGAACCCCATGCTGTACTCCAATGGGAAAAACACGGCGGGGAGTCTTACACCCTTCTGCAACTGGATTGGTACCGTACTCACCTCCTGGACTCAGATCGACATGGTGGCTTTGCTGTACAAACACTTCAACACTTCGATATAGCGATAGTCGATTTGGCATCGCTGTAGACTCTGTAACACCGCCCATGTCTCGACTGAATCGAAGGCTTTCTCATAGTCCACATACGCCAGGCATAATGGCCGATTATACTCCTCAGTCTTCTGTATAATCTGGCGGAGTGTATGTATGTGGTCTATGGTACTAAAGCCTTTACGGAAACCGGCTTGTTCGGCCGGCTGGAAGTCGTCAAACCTACGAGCGAGACGATTCGTAATGACTCTCAAAAACAGATTATAAACGTGGATTAGGAGGGATATCGGGCGGTAGTTCTTCAATAGAGCCTTATCGCCTTTCTTAAAGAAGAGCACCACCATGCTTCCACTCCATACCTTTGGCGTTGTACCTTCGTGTATGACGGAATAAAATAGCTTCTGAAGGACTACAAGTACCGGTTTACCACCCGCTTTCTAAAGCTCTGTTGTAATTCCGTCTTCACCCGCCGCCTTGTTGTTTTTAAGCTGTTTCAGAGCCATTCTAATCTCGTACAGGCTGACGTCCGGGATATCTTCGGTGTAATATGGGGTCAACTTGGCTCTTGCGTCACTGACCGGTAATGTATCTGGTTTCGGTGACGAGGTGTACAGCTGTCCATAGAACTTCTCGATCTCTGGCTTTGACGTAATGATGTTGCCGGTATCGGTCTTCAGCTTGGTCAGTTAGCTTTGACCAATAGTCCTTTTTTATTTCCTCTTCAATAAATGACTTATTAAAGAGGCGTATATCGTGTCACATTGCGTTTGAGATCTGTCTATTTAGCTGCCGATATTCGGCTGTATCAGCTGAAGACTGCAAACTCATTTCACGTCGTCGCTTCATGAATTTGAAAGTTTCATCTGAGAGTTTTTGGGTTCTATTCGTACGGCGGGTTATATGTTTTTAAATAATTGTGTATATGGATTTTATATCTGAAATAAATGTATTATTATTATTAAAGAATTTAGATCCTACCGCATGGACAGTTTCCACGAGCCTTTTGTTTGTATCGTCCGCTGTCAGGCAATCATCCAGGCATTGAAAGCGATTCTGAAGTTCGAGCTGAAAGCTTTCAGGGTCCTGGATATAGGCAGTTTGGAGTTGGAGCGTAGACTTTACCAGACATCTCCACCTGGATGTTCAGGTTCAGTGTGCCTCTTACTAATTGGTAGTCGCTGCCGGTCTTAACCCTGTTGATCACAGAAACAACACTGAAGATTTGCCACTTTGTCGTCAAGATAAAGTATATCTCGTTTTTGGTGGATCCATCGGGGCAGGTTCATTTCCTGTGTGACCGCTTTTTGAAAAAGGAGTTCATCATAAAGAGTCCCTCCAACTCTATGAAGTCAGCCAACCGTTGGCTCCTAGGATTCCTCTGCCCAATTCCAAACTGCCCTCAGCTCATCGTCATTTCTTATGCCTAGCTTCGCGTTAAAGTCCCCCATCAATACCATATAGTGAGTTTTAGAAGCATGTATGGCTCGTGAGATATCATTGTATGACAATGTCTCTATCTCGTCATCTGGGTGTGATGAGGTCGAAGCATATACCTGGATGACCTTCAGCGAATACCGTTTGGTAATACTGAGTATCAGGTATGCGACTCTCGGTGAGACACTCTCTATCCTCACTATATTTTTGATGAGGGGCTTGCGGACATTAAACCCGACACAACCCTGTGACAGACAGGTGATCACCCTCCCGGTAGAAGAACAGGTTGCCGGATTTAAGGATTATCGTGTGCTCCCCCTCTTCGGACTTCTGATAAACCCATTATATCCTATCGCAACCTGTCCACTTCTTCCTCCAGCTCAATGAGCTTCTCGTCGGTCCTCAGAGTCCGTACATTGTATGTTACCAGGTCAAGTCATCGTTGCTGGTAGTCGGATCTCTGCCGAAGACTCTTAGCACCCTCTGCCCCGCCGTTACCGTGATCGCTACCGTAGCCCGGGGACTAGGGGCCGTGACTGTGTGTTGTGTACCATATTAAGGGGTTTTGCCGTAATCACCACGCTTGGCAGGCGGGTTGGTGATCGCAGTGGTGATGACGTTACTCAGGTAGACGCTGCTTTCCGTCCCCTGGTGTATTCCCTTAGTCGCCTTTTACGACACTCAGGATTGGAAGGGTTGGCCCTATTCTATGCCGGGAGCCACACGGCCACATGTATATATAGAACTGTCCAACATGTACAGTTGAACCGCGATGCTTAAAGAAAGAGTCCCGTGTATCCAGACTCTTCTGGCTCATTGAGTTCATGGTTAACAGTAGGCCCCTGACTTATGTACCGCTTGACCATGTAAACAATTTACCCCTAATACCGACTTTCTTCTGACTAAGTCACTTGGACAGTTTTCTGAGCACAACTTCTATGACGAGGCTAGCAAGATACAGGTGCTGGCTGACTTAATGTGGTGGAGGTGGGTTAACCTGCCGACACTAACACGACATGACAAGTGGTTTAGAGTAAAAGAATCCCTTGCTGAAGGGGATCTGGTGATAATTGCTGAATACCAGATGCCACGTAACATGTGGTTTGGTTACGTGGTATTGTTTGCAAAACGTACCCTGGTAGTGTTGGTCAGGTGCGGGTTGTGGATGTTATGACAGGACCTGATGTGACTGGACAGCGACGACTCTACAGATGACTTGCGACAAAGCTGTGCAAGTCAGACGTCTGCCGCTCCTCATCTTAAGTATTTATTTTATTTTATTTTTACGATTTGAACACCATGATAGGGTTTGATAGGACGACGTTTTATATCGACATTTTTTTTCCAAAAATATTAATTGTTTACTTTCAAGACAAGCAGGTTTGATTTCACCGCAATTTCGATTATAATACATTTAAACTTGCAATTGTGATTCACTAAAAAGAACACAAGAAAATATACTATTTTTCATTTTATTTTTACCACTCCGAATTCTGGGTTGGAACTCAGTCGTGACCTAATCTTCACATTTTTTTTTTCAAGTTTTGGGAATATGGTAGAAATGTAGCAGCACACCAGCCGGGCTATTGCGTATCTTTGGTGGTAACCATAACGAACACCATTTATTGATTTTATCCAATGACGTGCGTGGCATGACGATGACCATTCGTGAGCCCTGATTGGATGAAATTCATAAATGGTGTTTGTTACAATTACCACCAAAGTTACGCGGTAGAACCCCAGGATCCTCCGAAACCAGTCAATTTTGAAAGATTAGGTATAGTTTAGAGTAGTGTTTATTATTATTATTATTTTAGTATACTTAATTTAGTTGTTTACAGGTGAAAATAATTTGGCGGTTAGATCATTTTTGATCCAAATAAAATTCAACTTTTTCAATAAAAAAAAACAGCAAAAATTTTAAAGTTTAAACCATCCAAATGAATGACTGCTAGGGCTAAGTTCGATTTCGTCGGTAGGTTTGGTGAGAGGCTGACTGGCCTTCCCTCTGGAAGTCACGCTTTCTGGTCTCTTGCCAAAGCTGCTGAAGGAAACTTTTGCCAGTCGTCCTTGCCACCACTCCGTAAGCCGGACGGAAACTTGGCCCATAGTGCAAAGGAGAAAGCTGACCTTTTGGGCTCTCTCTTTGCCTCGAACTCGACTTTGGATGACAGGGGCGCCACACCGCCTACCATCGCGTAGTGTGCTAGCTCCATGCCGGAGATAAGCATTACCCAACGGGAGGTCCGGCGGGAACTGCTTTCTCTGGACATCCATAAGTCAAGTGGGCCAGACGGCATACCGGCAGTGGTTCTGAAGCGGTGTGCTCCTGAATTGTGTCTAGTATTGATGCGTCTTTTCGCACTTTCCTACACCAAAAAGGAAGTCCCGTCTTCGTGGAAGACTGCCCACGTGCACCCAAAAAGGGCGACAGATCAGACCCGACGAACTGGAACAGGCCTATCGCCATCACCTCCCTTCTCTCAAAAGTCATGGAGCGTGTGATCAACACGCAGCTTTTGAGATACCTGGAGGATCACGAGTTGTTGAGCGACCGACAATATGGCTTCCGCCACAGTCGCTCAACTGGTGACCTACTTGTGTATCTCACGCACCGTTGGCCCCTTAGTCTGAGGAGAGACTTTGCCTCCTTATGTGTGTTCTACCGCTTGTATAACGGAGAGTGTTCTAAAGAATTGTTCGACTTGATGCCCACAGCTACTTTCCACCATCGCAACTCTCGCCATCGACGGGGAGTTCATCCTCACATATTGAAACCAGAATTGTTTCGAATTGCGCGGGCTCAGATTGTGGAATGAGCTCCCCGCCGTGGTTTTCCCATTGGAGTACATCATGGGGTTCTTCAAAAAGAGTGTGAAGAGATTTCTTTAGGGTCGGCAACGCGCGAGTGATGCCCCTGGTGTTGCAAGCGTCCATAGGCTACGGTAACTGCTTACCATCAGGCGGGCCGTATGCTTGTTTGCCACCTTAGTGGTATAAAAAAAAAACAAATCGCATAAGCCGTTACCGAGTAATCGGTGAACGTATGTACATAAATAAAAAGTACATACGCATCGACAATATACAGGGTGTAAGGGACATCGCCGCACAAACGGATACCATGGGTCCAGGACATGATTCTGGACTCCCCCATGTTGGAATTTTTCGTCGGTTTTTCCCAAATAAAAAAAAAAAAAAAAAGTTTTTTTTACTTTAGACTGTTCATAATCGTTATTCTTACCTAACCCAAAGAGATTTAAAATAAATAAGTTATTAATTCATTACTTTCACTAAAAGTAGCAATGTAAATAAAACTAGAAACGGTGTCTTATGGCGATATTCGCCTGCAGTCAGCGACATACTACGTAGGCACAACGTTATCGCGCGTTTAAATCGCGGTGTTCACAATACATTGCGCGCTCGAAAATGACAATTTCTATAACCGATCATTAGCGAGGTGAATGCCTTTCACAATTTGATTAGTGGCATTAGGTGTAGCCTTTTCGCGAAGTTTGCGTTACCATGCAAAATACACCCTGTATATATAAGGTGTAACGGAAAGGGTATATACATCCGAAGGGGGTGAAGACTACATCAGGTACAGACTCTCTATAAAAAGTTTCAGCTCAAAATACATTACTAAAAAATTGAAACAACATTTTTTAATTCAAGTTTTTTGAATTAAAATCATAACCAACATGTCACCGGTCAATGAGGGTCATTGTCATTTTGCATCCCTTACTAATATTAATATAAAATTTTATCTTCCGCGATCTGTGCGCCTCGTACCAAAAAAGTGGATTACTGTAATGTATATACAGTTTCCGTTACACCCTGTATATGAAAAAAGGAGAAGGTTCTCCTCCTTTTTTTAAATCGGTTAGTAAAACTACATTTCCAAGAGTAATGTTACTACCTAGGTATAAAAATTGTAAGTCCACTAAGTGGTCGTGAACTGGTATAATCACCCTACGTAAGATGATTAAATAAAACCAAATTATGGATAAAAATCTCTAATAAATTATAATATATTTTTTTTAATATACAAATGACCAAAACAATTTTTTTTCTTAATGATTAGTACCTATTCATTGGGTACATAATGTGGGCTGCGTTTCTAAGACGAATAAAAAGTCACGGTGTATTTAGTAGTTGTGTTTACGGTTGGGTTTGTTCCCGGGAATAAACCCAACTTCGAGTAAATTTCCAATTTGGTGGGAAAAACCCGGGAATTTTCCCATTGGCTGGGAAAATACTCAAATGGTCACAGTTACTAGATTTTGCGTAGGTATAGCGAGAGACACCTTAACAAAATCGTTTGAATAACATTTAACAAGATTTCTATTAGGGTTATACCACGGTCATACACATATATCATACAATAAAAAATATATATTTTTTTGTGATGAAGGAGTGCATTGTTTTTAAAAAAGTGACGTGTTGTAGTGGACAGGCGGCGGTCCCACACAATTACCACGCCATGGTAGTACAAAGGTACTCGTGCGACTCGAAGTCGGGAAGTGTGATACTCGGTTCAGTCCGCGCAAGGTCCGCGTGGGTCCGCGCGTAGGTAATGTAGGTACATACAACAGCGAGTATGATTAAAATAACAATCAAAAGCATCTAAAAATATTTTTTTAGGTACAACTAGCCACTTGAGTATTTTCCCGCCGTTCGGGAATTTACCCGTATTTTTCCATTCTTTCCCGTATTTTCCCGTATTTTTTTTTTAGTTGTGTTGTTCATTTTCTCGTTCAAAAAGAAAGTCCGTAAGTAAATGATGCATCGTCAGTTAGAGGACTATGGAAAGTTGGTTCAAAATTTGATTTAGGCCCGGTTTCAATAAACAAAAACGAATCGTTTTGCTTACCAATGGTAGGTTTTTTTATTGCCAAACTGGGCATATAGATCATTTCATAAGCTAATTTTACCTGTGATAGCTACTTCCATATGGGAGGGTCTGATATGCAAAGCTTTGAGGTCTTTGCTTCATTTTTAGTAAAGATATAAGAGTCTTAATTTTAACAAATCTTAACTGATACCGGTCGGTAAATTATTGAAACCGGGCCTTAGTTGTCCTGAACCTACCCAGAACCTAACAACTAACAAATGAAAGTAAATAAAAGAAAAAAGAATCCCTTCAACTGTGATTTTAAAATTAATTAAATTGACTAACATTTTAATCAAAATTTATCCTTAAAATAATACCATTATAATCTAAAATAGTGTACCTACCCAACCTACTTATAGTAAGCTGTGCTAATGCGTTCTGTACCTACCTACTTGTGTGGCGACAAGCACAGCTACAAGTCTCGCTCGATCAAGTAAAATACAAATTGTGAGCGCGGTCATCCAATCTATACAATTCTACTTATATCTACACATATTCCGTATCTGTCGTCAACAAATCCATGTATCGTATTGCTAAACAACGCCATCTATTTATAGTGTTATCATGTAATGCATGGATTTTACAGTAAGACGATATTAGCGCTCCCGTGTCTTTTTTTGGCGACTTATATCATACTCAAAATTAAGCGCCATCTAGGTTTAATACGAAATTTCGGCAAAGTTCCGAGACACGCTCAAATGTATGGGGCTTGTCACTCTAGACACTTTACTCTATGCTTTAGGGTTCGCGAGAGTTTATCATCACGATCTTGTACGTAAGGGATCATACGCAAAAGCAGTGGATTGATCTTATGAAGAAGTGGCGTGACAAGAGGGAAAGTGCATAATGTGTAGTATAAGGCACATAAATATTCAAATTTCAAATCAAATCTCTGGGTTTTAAGATTCAAAATTGTATGTGAAACGGATAATAGATTCTTCAGAGATGTATTTTTAAAATTAAACTAGTTTGCAGCTTTCAAGGTCTCGAACATGTTCGACTGATTATCTTGATGTCTGCCCAGACATGCTTAAAATGACAAGTTCTTAAGGTCATCTAAATGTTACAAAAGATAATGAATAATGATGACATCATATAATTTTGGCTAAGCTGGCAGTTTAATTAAAGCTTGTTTTAATGTCTGAAGATCTAGCCAGGCGTACGGAGTCATTATTACATTGATTTCTATAGGTTTTGGATGTGTGTGATTTTTTTAATTGTTTAATAATGGTGAGGCGGAGAATACAGATATTAAAAATTTGAAAGTGTGTGTGTTATTAGTTAATCGCGGCGTAAAGGCTGAACGAGCATAGGATCCAACGTAAAGGTAGGCCATTGCAAGAGAGTTTACCATTCCGGAATCGAAGTCCTGAAACTAAAGTCCGGATATTTTAATAACAATAAAATCCGTTTGAAAATTAAAATTAATTTGACCATGGCATGCATCACGATCATGGATGAAATGATTCCTATCACGGCCCATACGTACCTCTTAACCTTAAAATCTAACTGGTTCACCAGATTTTTGTAACTATTTTGATGATTTCTTAAGCTTTTTACAACTTGAAAATATTTACCTCTATGTTGAAAATTCTGGACTAATCGTGACAGTATGTCAAAAATCTGGTCATGATAACCGAATGTAGAGTCCTTACGTTGAGGCCCCATTAGAAGACCAAGATTCATTCAAATTCGTTCGGCTTGAAGGAATATTAAACATACTTTATTCATAATAAAGTAGGATAAAAAAAGTAAAAAAATTGCCTTGCTAAACATCATGTATCATGAATCAGTAGTAGGCAGTAGCAGAATTTAAATAAAAGTCAAACTTAATATTATCTATAAAATTACAGTACCTACATAAGTGAGCTCGGTAGGAAGCGGTATAGAATTCCTAATGTGACAAACAGCCCATCAGAGACGGGAAGTAACTTGTTAAGATCGTTTTTGTGCAGCGTAATTTTATCATCATTACCCACATCTTGATTCTTTAGAGGAATTTCTAGGACTGAAACTATTTTTGAACTGTATTCCGGTGTCTTTATGTCTATAAGTATTTCATGCTACTTACCTACGAAGCTAACAAGCTTACGGCCCATCTGATGGTAAAAAGTTACCGTAGGTGCTTGTAATAGCAGGGGTATCATTCGCGTTGGCGACTCTACAAAAATCTCTTCATACTTCTTGAAGTTGGTAACTTCAGTAGCTTTGACCCTCATAAATGTACTACTGGGGCCTAAATTGAATAAATGGCTTCGACATTGAAGAACTCCATGCTTTACTCCCATGGGAAAATCGACCGGGAGAATAGCAAACGCTTCTCATGTTACTATTACATGAGAAGCGTTTGCTATTCTCCTGGTAGTTTGATTCACTGTCACTGTTTCAATCATCATTATCATCGACTTCCCAATCACTTGGGGTTGGTGCAATATGTTTACTTCTTCCTTTTAGCTCTTCTGTTCGCCATACCAGCATTCACTCCTTTCTTACCCATATAATCTTTCACAAAATCCATTCATCTCTTTTCGGTCTTCCTCTTCCCGTAAACCCATCCACTTTCATATTCATAACTCTTTTAGTCAAGTGTCTTTAATATCTCTTCATAACTTGTCCATATCGTAGATAAATGAAAATACTACTCTATGTATATGCTGAAAAGCTTCTTCATTTTCAAACTTCTCCTGATGTACTCATTCCTTATCTTATCCATTTTTGTCACTCCACACATCCCTCTCAACATCCTCATCTGGCCAACATTCCGAAGCATCTTATCACGGACTAATATCCAAAAATTTATTGATATCTAAATAAAAAATCTAAAAGCCCTGAAACAAATGTTAAATGATGCAAGCGCAAACTAGGAATCAACCTCCATTGGCATGATGAAATCTCATCAATGGACCCGATGACCTCGCCTGCACTGATCTCTGATTGACGCCCGCGCGCCCGCGGCTTCCTGTCCCACATAATGCATGTCAATTGCAGATGTTCGTGTTGTATCTATTACGCTCATTGTTGTTTAATTTTGTTCAAGTGTTGGAGCAAACGAGTTTATTTCTCTAGCTTATTTACTAGCTTCTGCGTTCGCGGAATAAAAGTAGTGTATGTAATTCTACGGCCCATAACCTT
This sequence comes from Polyploca ridens, assembly GCA_951394255.1. Classification (NCBI taxonomy): domain Eukaryota; kingdom Metazoa; phylum Arthropoda; class Insecta; order Lepidoptera; family Drepanidae; genus Polyploca; species Polyploca ridens. The sequence continues at coordinate 3,716,441 of OX596262.1, forward strand.
TCTTAATGCAAAAATCGCGCTGATCCGCGAAAGAAGTTTGCTGCGTGAAAGAAGGACAAACCAACAATAACTCTTTCTCCTTTAGAGTAATAAATAAAATAAATATCCTGGGACATTCCTCACACAAGGTCATCTGATCCCAAACTAAGCAGAGCTTGTACTATGGAAAACAGATAACTGATATAATACATATCACTTTTTGTTTGTAAATACATATTTAATATACATAATTACATCCAGACTTGTTCATGCACACAAATACATGTCCTGTGTGGGAATCGAACCCTGCGGCGCGTAAGGTGAATCTTAACCAACCGGCCCGTCAAAATTTGAAAAGATACCATGCCAGCTGTTTCAGCTGATAGATCAGGGTACGTCGAATGCCGATGTTCGAATCCAGAAAATATCGTGCGGAAAACAGCATGGTCGTAGCGTACTTTTCAGTACCCGCCTAGCTGGCTATCACCCTCAAGTTGAAAATCTTTCCATAAGTACCTGCGCATAAGTTGTATGCCAATTATTATTTGGTATCATAAAATAAACCTAATCTGATGATCCGATTGTCGTCGCCAGTAATTTTATCAGATCAAATATAAAATTATGTCTTATTTCTCTTCCAGGTCTAGTAGCGGACTGCCAAACAATATTATACACAGATTTACAAGTGAAACGAGAGGAAAACATAGAATTAGTTGATTGCTACTCAGGAGTTACAGTCGACTATGCGGACCTACCGGTCCATTTTAAATGTATGTCCATTGACAGCATTGACCCGATAAGCTTAAATGTAACTATTATCAATACCTCGATAGTCACCAACGAGGTTCACTTCAGGGTACAATCACTCTCTCTACCCACAGACGAAGAGAACCTTATCTCGTGCGCGTTCGATCCAAAATTGAATAACATTCAGACAATCACTTTTATACCGCACCCTAGCGCGTGGCACTACATAAGTTTAGATGTTGTCAAAGGGAATGTATCGAAATTAGCTGATTGCGAATCCTACTACCTAAGGTCCGATTTAGAAGACAATGACAATCATACGTTATTGGACCTTATGCGGGACGATAAAGGTAGATTTTTCACTTTCGATTACGGATTACCTACTACGGATCTTCAAGACGCAACAAGTTTAGTCAATATATCTTCGAATGAAGTGAAAACTTTAAGGTTTAAAGTGAACCAGTTTCTAGATATCGGTGGTAGTTTAGCGATAGAAGCGAGTTTGTTGATGAGTATAAAGTATTATATGGGATATAAGAGGGAGTTGAAAAAGGGTACGCTACTAGCTTTCACTGAGGACAACCAGTTTTTCAGAGCTGTAATATGTATGGACATTGGACACGCGAGCATTCCTTTAGAGACTGGTCACTGTAAGTACAATGATAAGGTAAAACCGGCATTGTTTGTACTAAATAGTACAGATTCTGAGTCTATTTATGACAGGACTATTATACCGTTCCCTGATAGCGGGACATGGTATTTGACGTTGAAGTTATTTTGCGACCAGGTTGTCTGTCCTTGTCGCACGTCGGATAACGGGACGAAGTATTACGTGGATACAAATGCGTTAGAGGAGGACAGGGAAGATTCGAGTGGTTGGAACAATACGAGACAAGGGACATCTGATTGTAATGCGACAGTGGTTCTGTCGGTGTCGTCGACGTCATGTGTCAGTGGTAGATGCAGTAACCATGGGAACTGTTTGCTGAACACCTTTGGAGGGTTGGTGATGTCTTTTTGTTCGTGCTCGGCTGGATACGGAAGTAAGTGTTTTCAGATGTTTGTTTGTTTAAACGTGCTTGTTATAAACAGAAGTTTGTGTGATAAACGTATTTATGTTCTGTCTGGATATTTGACGGCCCTTTTGACAAGATATTGCCACACTAAAGGTTGTGGTTCGAATCCCACTAGTCTATTAATTAAACCGGCCAAGTGCGAGTCGGACTAGCACACGGATGGTTCCGTACGATAATAAAAATATTAACTAACTCACGCAAAAAAAGACGTTTCTTGTTTTTTCTTCTTTACTGTGTTTGGCCACAATCTCACCATGGTAAGTGATGATGTGGCCGACGGTGATAAGCACACAAAGCCCAGAAGGAATTGGCTCTCAAGTGCAGCTGTCAGAACATACTGATAGTTACTTAATTTTCACAAGAATTTTCAACTTGTGGTAACTAGCCAGATGCGCACTACAAAGTACTCTACCACCGTGCTATAGTTTCCTCACGATGTTTTCCATGATTGGGGATCCATTTAATATAATTTAATTTTTATTATTTGTTGTTATAACAACAATAGATATACATGTCGGAGAGTTAGATCTTTGGTCGGACTCAGTTGGATTACGATATTATCGTGGTACAAGGGTTGGGTAAAATAGTAGCAACACTGATTTGACTTTAACGTAAATAACAGACTTAATGAGGGTATGCGTAATATTAAGAACATTGATTTGACTATAACGTGAATAACAGAGTTTATAAGGGGATGCGTATTGCTTTTGGGATAGTTAGTTTATCACAAGCGCTCGAGCTGTACACATCTCAGTGCAATCATTGTTACACCCGGTTCTGTAGCCTGTAATTACTTAAGACTGTACATGTGTGAAGTGAAGTAATGTGAAGTGAAGTGATTATTTAATTGTAATATTGTGTCGTAATAATAACGTAATAAACACATTGGGCCCGTGAGGAGTTTGTTGCGTCGCTTCTTCTCCTCATACGGGACTTTTACGAAGCGATGGTATAACGTTGTTTTATTGCCTGCACTGCGCCCACCGAATCCCGATACCAGTGAACCCTAATCGTGGTGTTTGTATCGCTTGGCTGTCGCTGACTCCGACATCAGTCGTGGGATAAAGACGGGCAATAAACCTATACTTGGATTGTTACCACATACTTTAAGCACTGCTATGTGCTTGAGAACCTCGAACACGTGTCAAATAGAGGCTTTTGCCAGCGAGGGATGACGTCAAGAATGAAGACTGAATCAAGTTTGGTGGCATCGTTTCTATAGCCAAGTAACCGAGTAACTAAATGGATCATGAGATGCGCGTGCTTATATGCGACATGATAATAGCTAGATGGTGGTGATTCCATGCTGCGCGGTTGTCTACGGAAAAACAGGTCATGTGATCGTTCCTTTACTTTTTAATCTTTTTTTTTGTCTAAGCTACGATCAAATGCTTTTGGTGTTACATGTTACAGATGTGGTGATGCTGGCTTCTTTGCAAGTAACTGCTCTCGTGCCTGCAACTTCACTGCAGTCAAAAGCATTCGTGGCAACGGCAGCGCGGTTGGCAACAACACCGGTGCAGTGAGCAACGGTAGCAACCAGCGTCGGGTGGACCTGTGCTGCATCCGCAACCAGGCGGAACAGATGACTATTTTCTGTGAGTCGATTTCATGTTGTTTGCTAATAGATTACGATGGTACCTGAGGTACAAGTACCCGTTGTTGTTGAGAATTTAGTTGGTTAGCGTTTTAATTGGATTTAAGTGTGTTTCGTCTTGAGTCTTAAATTATTATTTTGCGTTTTGATTACGGGGATAATCACGGGTATAATTATTATTACGGAACTGGTAGTGCTTAGAGCAGTCATAGAGATTATGATCTATAGGGATAGTCACATAAAATATGCACCAAACGATTTGAGTTATACTTGCTTATGATGAGCCACACCTAGGCTGCGTGGTTTATTATCGTAGTTTGTGTTGAAGCGTTAACTAAGTAGATGTGTTGTTAGTGTAACGTGACGGTATGCTTTTATAATTATCCTTGTTTACGTTGGTTCGCAAAGAGACTAGGCGTTGACGCCGTGCTAATCAATATTGTTTTAACTAGACAATAGAAACCTATCAAAGGTTATGTCCTATTTTTCTAGAGTGAACTAAAGTTCTCTTTAGCGCTGAAACAATAAATTAGTCGCCTAGGCTAGTAGAAATACTATCAGAACTCTTTTAGGAGTATTTTTCTCGCAAACACCGTGATTTTCAAGGTGCTTACGCGTTTCGTTTATCATTCTACAACAACAATTGTGGCCGGATGGCCTCACTTGAACGGAACATAGTTGTGATGTGTGGCGTCTTCTCTATGATAATGGCTTAATGTCAACAACAAGGTAGGTAAAAATAAATTGTGATGGTTAATAGTGTAGTCAAGCAACTAACTAGGAGTTTTGTGAGTCCCTTGATAGTGATGTACTGTGCTGGTACAATATGCGGTTGGTAATGTTCTTTGTTTATGTCCCTGATATTTATTCACATAGTGAAGGTCATGTAGGGTTATGCAATGTCTCAATATTTCTAGGTCATTTAAATCGCACAATGTTTTAATCTCCTCCGTCATATAATCTCACGATAGGTTTAGACTAATGCCAATTAGGTAGTACCTGATAAACTAGATGAAACAGAAGACCATTTTGGAGAGAAATTATATCAGTCGTAGTAAAGTTGACATTACCATTAACTATTAGGTAGACTTAACCTGATAGAAATTGGTATCTCTTAAGTAAACTTAAGTAGTCCGTGAAGTGAATCGATTAGTTCACTTCAATAGTGTTCGTTAATTAACTTGTCTCTCTTTCACTGTAAGTTATGACTTTAGGCGTTAGTATTGCTGGTTAATCCCTTGACTTGCGGTTGAAAAATTACAATTGATTTCTATTGTTTTCCTCGCCCGCGCGGGTCATCAAACAGTCAAAGGATTGAGCGTTTTGCTGTCACTGGTCAATTGAAAGATAGTGTAGTACAGATGAGGTAGATTCAACTACATGTAGCTGTTTAACGTTCATAAGTAGGCAACAGGATCTAAACTGAATACATTACTTTTTTATTTTGATTTTAATGTTGGTTAAGAGCTGCGGTAACTGACTTAGCATAGTGGTAGACTACCTACGTCCAGTTCTGGGCAGTTTTTATTATTTGTTAAGAAGGAAAAAGTGTAAAGCACTAGTAGAGTCAACTGAGAAGGTTCACATTCACAAACTTATTGCCTCTTGCCAATACGATATTTTGATTAGTTTTTAATTCATTTACTTTGATAATGCGATTGTTATTCAGCTGTAAGAGATTATTGAACACCACTACGTTGGCGAAATACTCGTGAAGTTCCAAAAGATGGTCATGCATGACTCAATGAACCTCATTAGTCGTAAAGTTAATTTCAAAAACTAACTTTTGTATTTGGTCTGCAACGGTGGTAATTGGTAGTTTATATTGCATTAGTCAGACGCGGAGTCAAAAGAGTTACCAATCAATAGTTTCCTCCTGATTTAGATATTTTGAGTAGCGACAATAAGAATTACACTGATATTTTAGTCAATGTTTCGGATTGCTATAGTTTTTTTATGCGCAGTACCTATACCCATTGCAAGGGGTAGCACCGTGGCTGAGATAGTTAGCTTTTGGTTGTTGAGACAGGGTTGACGGACTGGCCCTTTTGTTTAATGCGGTCCTAGTATTGTTACTATCCCAATATTGATGCGATCTTTTGAATTCGAATAGTTAATTCATGGTTTTAACGTCTTCTATAATTTAGAATGGAGTCTAATGTAGAGTTCAATGTAGAGCTTATGAAGAATCAATGTAAAGATAAACACAGTTACATATCGTTCTCAATGTTTGTAAAGCCCTAGTAGAGTTTTATTTGGAGCCTAATGCATAATAGGAAGCCTTAAGTGAAGTAAAATGTACTGTCAGAAGCCCTGGCTTCATCTTGAGAGTAAAATTTGTCGTACCAGAGGTGATAAGGATTTTGGTAAAACTTGAGTTCATATTGATAATAGCGAAGTTCTTAGTCATTCAGGCATTCTACTTGAGTTAGTGATAAGTAGAGTAACTAGAACCCTAAATTTATTAACGTTGTCCGATCGTGAAGTTGAGTTAATTTAGAAGAACAGGCTGATAGATAGTGCTAAATGCTAACGCAAACTTGATAAAGCAAGATTTGAAAGAAAAGAAGGCTATAGTGACTTAATTTTCTGTGAAAGATTATTTTAATGGAAAATCATTCATCATATCAGCCTATGGATGTCCACTGCTGAACATAGGCCTCCCCCATTGACTTCCACTTTGAAGGGTTTTGGGCCGCTTGCATCCAGCGGTGCTCAGCGAGTCTGACCAGATCGTCGGTCCACCTGGTGGGAGGGCGTCCCACTCTGCGCTTTCTAGTACGTGGTCGCCACTTGAGAACCTTTCTTCCACAGCGGTTATCGGCTCTTCGAGCGATGTGGCCTGCCCATTGCCACTTCAGCTTACTAACTCTACGAGCTATGTCTGTCGTTTTCGTTCTCTTACGAATGTCCTCATTGTGAACCCTGTCACGTAGAGAAATTCCGAGCTTAGCTCGTTTAAGCTCGCTCGGAAAATCATTGGTGGAATGAAATAAAATCTAGAACCTTATAGGGTTATTGAGTTGCGTGAGTGGCTGCCGAGGTGGATCCATGTTTGTTGGATGAAAATGATAGTGACATCTTTGTTTATGAAATACTCGTTGTGTATCTGTGTATGTAATCAGCAGCGTAATTACTGAGTGAGCTATTTACAAGTTGTCTCAACATTGTGTTGACTGATATGGTTCTATGTTAGGTTGGGTTAGGTTGTCTGAACGGTGAGGTGGCCATTTACACGGTATTGTCTAAATAAGGCGAGGTGGCCATTTAGACGGTGTTATCCGCAAGGCTAGGTGGCCATATGGAAGGAGAGGTGAAGAGATTTCCGCAGAGTCGGCACACGCGAGTGATACCCCTTGTGTTGCAAGCGTCCAAAAGCTGCGGTAACCGGCTACCATCCGGGAGGCCGTATGCTTTTTGCCAGAATTTGTGGTAATCTAGAAGAGATTTCTGCAGAGTCGGCACGCGCGTGTGATACCTCTGGTGTTGCACGCATCCAAAGGCTGCGGCACCCGGCTACCATCCGGGAGGCTGTATGCTTTTTGCCAGAATTAGTAGTAATCTAGAAGGCGCGGTGGCCATTTTGATGGTTTTATCTAGAAGGCGAGGTGGCTATCTAGAAGGCGTGGTGGCCAGTTAGATGGAAGGCGTGAAGGCCATTGGAGGCCATTTAGACTATTAACGGCGCGGTGGCTGTTTCCATAACACTGAGATGGTTTATTGTATAGCGTGGAGACCATAGATTTCGAATTTCCGTGGAGACAGAGTAGTCCGTGAATATTCTATAAGCAATGGCTTTGGGTTCTATTCTTGCCTAGAAGCTAAGACTATAAAACTAAAACTGTCTCCCTTAGGTAAGTACGTAGGTAGTAAACGTGCTTGGTGGAGCTATATGGCTGTTGATCTTAGTCATTGTTAAATTTGGATTGTCTAAACTGTGCTTACTGCTTACCTGAGTTGACTTTAGAGATTGGAACTGTATCATTCATCAGTATGAGTAAGCGTTAGTATAATGATTAAACTGAAGCGATTGATACCAAGAATGGCTCGAAAGTTTAGGCAGGAATGGCCGAGTGAAATTATCAGTTACTGTGCTGGACTTCTTTTGTTTCAGGTACATCTGGTAGAACTTTTCACACGAGGACGTGTGATTCGCAGGATGGCCGTGTCGGAGAGTTAGATCTTTGGTCGGACTCAGTTGGATTACGATATTATCGTGGTACAAGGGTTGGGTAAAATAGTAGCAACACTGATTTGACTTTAACGTAAATAACAGACTTAATGAGGGTATGCGTAATATTAAGAACATTGATTTGACTATAACGTGAATAACAGAGTTTATAAGGGGATGCGTATTGCTTTTGGGATAGTTAGTTTATCACAAGCGCTCGAGCTGTACACATCTCAGTGCAATCATTGTTACACCCGGTTCTGTAGCCTGTAATTACTTAAGACTGTACATGTGTGAAGTGAAGTAATGTGAAGTGAAGTGATTATTTAATTGTAATATTGTGTCGTAATAATAACGTAATAAACACATTGGGCCCGTGAGGAGTTTGTTGCGTCGCTTCTTCTCCTCATACGGGACTTTTACGAAGCGATGGTATAACGTTGTTTTATTGCCTGCACTGCGCCCACCGAATCCCGATACCAGTGAACCCTAATCGTGGTGTTTGTATCGCTTGGCTGTCGCTGACTCCGACATACATATTCTGTGAAAATTTCAATTGTCTACCTCTTTATTCTTAAGGTTCATAAGATACAGCCCACTGACAGACAGTCAGACGGACAGCGCAGGCTTAGTATTAGGGTCCGTTTTGGGTACGGAACCCTAAAAAACCGTATCAGTTATCTGAATAATAATAATACTACTAGTTTGGGATTAGATAACCGTATGCGAAGAAATCTCACAGAATATTTATTCACATTCATCTGTCAAAAATCACTACAAAACATAAACTAAACGCTAGAACGTCATCTATAGAATAGAATAGAATAAATTTATTCCAGAAAATACGGTACATCTGTTCTTAAATAAAATAGTGGTCGACGTATCCTACCATCGCAGATGGTGTAGGAATATTTAAAATTCAATTAATTAAATTAAATTACAGGCAACATTACTCATACACGACAAATTAAATTACAAGCAAAATTACATAAGAATAATAAATTAAAAAAAATACATGGAATTCTCAATAGGTATATCAAATTATGTCCGATCATTAATGTCAATTATTACTTAGACTTTAAAGTCGAGGAATTCTTGTAGCGAATAAAAACACATATTTAATAACCAATTAGATAATGCTGATTTAAATTTATACAATGTCAATTTTCTTAATTCAATAGGTAATTTATTATAAATTCTGATAGCTACACAATATACATTCTTACTAAATAATTGAAGTCTTTGATGCGGTACATAAAGCTTATATGGATCTCTACTATTGTTTTGTTTGTCCAACACTACACTAATATTAATACATGGCTAAAACTGTATTATTTCTGACTTGCAGGCTGGGACTGCTCAGATGACTCAAGAATGGACAGCAGAGTGTACATGCTGGTCTCTGTACTCCTCTTAACCCTGAGCAATCTCCTGTTCATCATGTCCATCTACGTAGCGATGATCCGGCTTTACTACACCGAAGCCATGATGTATACCTTCACAATGATCTTCTCAACGTTCTACCACGCTTGTGATGCGCCTACGCAAGTCGCCTACTGCATCATCAGAGGTAATATCCTCCAATTTGGCGACTTCTACTGCGGTATAATGTCGTTCTGGGTCACCCTACTTGCCATGAGCATGGTTGGAGACAAATCAAGATCCTCGTTCCAACTTATCGGTGCAATTGTCATAGCTTTATTGACGACATGGAACATGAGGTCGTTTGTAGCGTTTTTACTGCCTGTTGCGGTGGGAGTTACAATTTTATTAGCATCATGGTATTTAGATTACAGAAAAAATCACAGCATGAGATATCCAAGGAATTATTACACTAGATATCTCCCATTAGGTTTAGTTTTAGTGACAGTAGGCTTAATATCCTATGGGTTCTTACAAACTGAGCAGAATTATAAAATAGTGCATTCTATATGGCATATGATAATAGCTCTGAGTGTTATTTTCCTATTACCCGATGTTAAAAGAGAACCCGACTCCAATCCATTCTTGCCGAGTCCGAATTTTTGTAGAATTTCCTTCTGCAGGGTATTTCATAGATCTCAAACGCCCATAACGGCGGACTAATGCTATTCTGAATTGAACCTTAAGAACTTATTGTAAAGGTGCAAATAGTTTAAGATAAAATGTTTTGAAGCGTTTTCACTAGTCATCCACGAGTACATTTTGATGAGATTGTTTTTGAGTCAATAGTATAAGATAACTTTTTTGTATAGATAATGAACACATGACAATAGTAATATAGGGTATATTTGACACAAGACTAAATTGCAGAGCAAGGACAATTATATATAGTTTAGGCGATAAATTAACATGGAAGGGAAAATAGTTTAAAAAACACTAACAGCTTAATATTGCAATGAAGGCAGCTATTACAACAAAAAAAGAACTCGCATCATAACGTTAAGTCTATGGCCAACCATAGACAATTTAACAATATTAAGCATCAATGCCCCAAAACTATGACAAGACATATTGTCTAGGAAATTGTGTGATGGCCGATACCAAATATTTTTTAAGTTAGTTAAGAAAGTCAAAAAATAGGAACCAAATTGGAATGTGTCAAATCGGATGGTGAACCCAATGTACTGTCAACAAAATTGTTAGTGACCTAGTGAATAGCAAATCATTAATTTTATTTGTGTGGCCAGTAAATGTGCAAATGCATCACGCCGATTGTTTGGTACAAAACTGAATCAAACTTATTGGCGGCTGTGATTTAGGCGCGGAATGCTGCGCAGTAGCGAAAACAAAGATATGCGGTACATTCGAGATGACTGTACCTGCGCAAAGCGGCTCGCAGCGCACTTCACAGCCGCCATTAAGTTTGGTTCCGATTTCTATTTCTTTAATGAGTGTGCCATGATCCTAAGTATAAATTTTAATTGCTATAGAACAATAATTGTTACGTAAAATTGAACCTTATATTCAACATGATATGATAATAATTAAATTATTTAATATTCCTATATGAATACTCACGTACGCTTTTCGCACGATTCGCGCTTTCCACATTCCTGTTTTTATAAATATAGTGAAAATATTTCTGTTTACTTTTAGACAAGGGTTTTTATAGCTTTTATGCAACAAAATGTCCTTATAAGTGCACGAACCGGCTCAGTTACCCTTATAGCAGCTATTTCTTGTTTCTTCTGCATTTTTAGATATAAGAAGTACCTAATAAGAAATCACCACCAATTTTTGTTTTGGTATCACTAAGCTCTATCGTATTAGTACGTTTATCGAGTTTAATTTTAATATTTAATAGTGAATGAGGGAATGTATTTTTGCCGGGGTGCCTATAAAAATGTGGCCGCTACTATTTTTTTAATCAAAATTATGAAATCGAAATTTTTCGAAAGAATCAAAAAATATTATTTTGATAAAGGTACCAGCGGCCATATTTTGATACGCACCTTGGCAGGGTTGTATTCCCCCATTCATAATTATATATAAAAAATGGATTTTGATTGAAAACTCGATGAGCGTAGTAATCTTGTAGCCGGATCTTAGGCTATATACTTGACAAATCATCGTATCTCAACCTGGTCGCACGCGAAGCACTCCGTGGCAATTTCTTTAGAAATTAAAACTCGATATGGCTACGAAATTATTACGGGTATCGTATACGAAAATTCCTTTTATTGTCTTAGAGCTCAAATAGTAGGTAGTTCAGACGAGTCGTAAGCCCGAGCCGTAGGCGCGTGTTTGTAAAAATAACCTTTTTCTACGTTTACTCCGTTTACTCGACAGACTCCTTTGCTAAAAAGTATTTATACAAAAAAAACATGATGTAAATTAACGGCGTGCGAAAAGTCATATACTTACATACACTGCAACAGACTGTAAGTTTACTTTTCGATCAACATTATATTATACTGAGGGGTCTGAAGGATGTTGACTCTATCTAGGGGGTCGCTACGTTAAAAAGGTTGAGAATCGACGCCATAGACAAAATAATTATAATAGTTATAATAATCTTACAGTGCAATTTTAAAATTATTTTACCATTATTAATTTTATTGATAAGTCGGTAAACATATAACACATTGTAAATACTCAGACGGTGCCTTAAATTGTCCACTTTCAACTTTACAAAGAAATTAGAATTTGTGCCATTAGAAGTGATACGTTTCAAATAACGCCCAACACAGACAACCTAATTTTTAGATGGCAAATCGGATATCTTTCCTAGGTCTTGAATTAATGTCCTCTACCAGAATTAGCCCAGTTGCAATCAATATGCCTTGAGGGAACCTTAGTAGTATCATAGAATAGTAGTATGTAAAGTTTTTACATTCCTAAAACATTACAAAGTATTTAATATTATTTTCACCGATTATAATCTGCCTAAGTAAATTAAGTCGTCTGTGCTTGGTTTAATAAATAGATAACTTGCATACATTTTTATATGATGCTTAATTTACCGATACGATTTATATATTGTAAGTGAATTAGGAAATTATTGTAATCTACCTACTGATTTTTTACTCGTAATAGATTTTAAGTGTTCTAGTAATTAATCTTTTTGGTATTTATCAAAGAATTTATTTCAGGCAGCTTTTAAGAACTGACTTTCGTCAATCTGTCCTATAAAAACATACGTAGCTATTTAAAATTAATCATGTTTAGACGTTTTATACATTTGTTCAAAATCACATTCCTTCCTTTTAGATTTTGCTCAAATATTGTATTTTCTTCTAAAATAGTGTGAAGAGTGATTTTTTTTATTTCTCATAAATAAGTAATGATAACCAAAAAAATTTATTCTGGCAATAACTGGATTAAGTTCTCTAGACTTACTTATAGTCCAGGTTAAATTGCATCTTTTTGTACTTGTCATGAAAGCTCTTTGAATGTAAGAATTATTATAAAATAAGTACAAGAGGAGGCTATTACATTATAGCAAAAGTACAACCCCATTTTAATAGTTAAACAGTGCAATATTGTATACAATTTTTCATAGATATAAGAAAAATGCGCGCCATAGTCTCGAAGGACCATATTGGAACCTACACATATTGCAATCCATTTAAATTAACAGTGGATATGCCTTGTACCAACGATTTAAAGCTCAATTTCAACACGCTTGTTGTGTGTTTGTAATGTTATTTGATCACAATGTGAATAGATCTAAAATTGTCTTAAAGTCGTTTATATAAGACATATAATCTACTGTTCAGTTAAATCGATCTCAATATGTGTTACTGTAAGACAATAAGAGAAAGAGCGACTGAGATTGAGAAATGAGACTGCATACTGCGTTTGGTCGCCTATCGCATAATTATGCCCAGTGTATAAAGAACTTTTAATGGCAACCGCGTTTTTCTTACTTCTATGGTATTTTCAATTAGTGTTGTAAGTTTATTGTATTTAAATTATGTTGCATTTGACTTTATTGAATTTATGTATTGTTGTCAATTCTTAAATGTGATTATTATAAAGTAAAATCATATTTATCATAAGAAATTGTTTTATTTATGTCAAAGTAGTGTACAAAATATAATACATAGTATTCTTCGGGTGTAGTTTTGAAGTTTCAATTAAAAGACTAACTAATAACATTTTCACTGAAATCATATTTCATATAGAGATCTTGGTCAAGATGGTTTCTACTTTTTTTTAAATTATTATTTGAAGCAAGTATCTGCTCTCAAATATAGGTTTTTCTTCGACATACACAAATAAATCTTAAGATATCAATATCATAAATATATCACATGACAAGGAAATAGGTATAATAATATAATATCAAAACATCTTAACACTACCAATTCCATACAACATCTGTTTTTCCAAATCTTCTGCTTTGAGAGTCCCATCTATACTTTTACAGTTTTTATTAAATACACTGTACGCTGATACTTCTCCCTTCTTCCTCGGTCTTGTTTGAGTATTTAGGAATACACCGATAAGAACTGTCAAAATGAAGTATACGGCTCCAAATTGTAGCTTTAAAAAGACTAAGTAAAATGTCAGCCATAATACAAAGTACATAGACCATCGTATGATGCAGCGTCTCCAGGGTTCCTCTGGTTCTTCAATAGATTCTACCTCACTGACATCGGATGCTACATCATTAGGGTCGTCAATTTCAAAGGTATCATCATTTTCTGCAAATGGTTCATCATTTTCCATCTGTAATGGATTAATGAAAATTACATAAGCTTTGACTAATACTACAGGCATTTCTAATACGTCACATGTATCGGAAATCCCTCCCAAACCCCTCCATTACCACAGGAACCTACTCAGTTGTGCACTATGCCCGTAACATTTTGGTTTGTTTTTAGAAAATGGGGATAAACAAAAAAACATGTTTGAATATTATAAATCATTAAATATTTAATAAGTGTATGAAGTTCATTGAAGCTGACATTATGGTTATAAAAAATTAAAAAAAGAATATAAAATCAACAAAGATAGCCAACACGATTTAGACTCACCAACAAAACTTCTTCTTCACTTTTTTCATTATGCATATTGCTTAGAAACGCAGGTGTTAAGAAGTCAAAAACTTTCTGTTTGGTTTTCTCAAGTTTTTCCTTAGTATTTTCAATCAATTCTTTGCGGCGCCTTAATGCACGGTACTCTTTGAGTTTTGACTCCATTCGGGGAAATGACTACAGAAAAAGGTTTTGTTCACTGCAAAAATTACTGTTATCAAATGTATTGTTATCTGCTGTCGATTTGGATGTGTCGTGAAAAGTGGAATCAGTTTACAGAAACACCGTGTCTTTTGTTTTAATTATTGCTATTCTCGTTAGGGAATGGCTTTAAATAGCGTCTTCACATTTTACAGACCTCTATATAGTCGTGAAGTTTTAGAAAACTTTCTTGAGTATTTTTCAAGGCACCGATTTTCACCAATCAACACAATCTCAAGATTTCATTTGGTAATTTTATTTAACACCACTTAAGCAATCACCAAACACAGGTGTTTTGGCTGAAATAAGTAACTTATGTAAATAATAAACGTGGAAAACTATTTCAAAATAAACACGTAGGTAAGCACACAGCTGATGACCTCAACCATACCTCAACATAGCTAACGGCTGTCATGTAAAGTTCAGCTGTCAGTGTCAGCTGACACTGTCAACTGTTGAGATTGCATTCCGAATTGTGCTAAAATCGGTCTGAGCGCATTAAAACGCGTACTGAATCACCGTGAATACTACAACGAAGTCCAGTGAATCGTTTAACAATTATATTTCTGTAAATATTTTCTTATTCTGTCGTGTTAGGTATGTAGATCCTTATTTTTAAATGATAAAATATGCAGAAATAAGCTGATATGGTATTGCGGGCTGTTATAAAAGAAAATCAGTTCTGTTATACTGAAAAAAGTTAATAGCGGCTGGCAACATTAGGCGCGAAGTCGATCGATATCCTCCCGGAAGTCATAACTGAGAAATGTTGACAAATATATGAAAATATCGCAATTTGACTGACTACATGGAACATCAATCAGATATGGGAGCTTACGGAGAAAACCCGAACGTTCAGAACAGTGGAAATTACATTACAATAATCCCCGTGGAATATTCGCGACGAGGCTATCCTATTCAAGCCGAATATCAATACAAGTGAGAAAAAATCCGTGCTTCTCCTTTTTTTTACATTTAGTATTTTTTTATATTAACGTTAACGTTTGATATAAACTTTATTACATTTCCATTTGTTTTATTTCAGTGAATTTCGATCCCGAGAGGAGTATTACAGTGTTCAAAGCCAGAAATTACAGGCTGAAGTCAACGCACACCTTTATTCCGTGTCTCAAAGGCTACCACACTTATCGTATAGTCCTCTAGGCCGGCACACTGATTGGGATAAACATGATCCTCATAAACCTCTTCAACCGGACTCTAAGGAGAGCAACAGCTCAGACTCGCTTGAGAAAAGTGTTATGGGTAAGATAAATGGTGTTAAATTAAATAAAGTCCTAAAGTAAATTAAATCTACATTTAAATTATTGCTGCCTATGTTGGCAGGTTTTCAATTTCGAATAATCACGTCATTCGAAATTTCTAATTTTAGAAATTCCGCTCTGCAACATAACAAACAAGTACCTACTTAGGTACAGTAGTACCCAACTGATAAGGCGCGTCATGAATCTTCGTTCGCACAGAAAGTATGGCCCCGAAGATTAACGAAAGAATGCTTAAGAGGACTCAAGTCGCCATACTTTTCATACAAAACCTCTGTACTTATCATGTCGTTGTTAAACATTTTTCGTTAGATGTTTTGAACAAATAAGTATCTTGTGCACTATATCTAGCCGTGTATCTAGGCGTAATTTAAAAAAAGTGTGAAACAAATTCAGTGAAAGCCTCCGAAAAACAGCGTTTTTGTCTGTACTTTGGCAATATCTAATGTACCTATAAATTGTAAAAGTAAAGAAAACGTTAAGATACCAGGCTTGCAAATGTATTGGAGATTCTAAATAACTAACTTTTTTTTCACAAACTTGTAAGATTTTTTCACAAGAAGTATACTCCTGGAACAAGTTTTATGAATGCGAAATCATGAATGACGACCTAGCGAAGCGGCCGCGAGTGATCAGCGGAATTTACCGACTGATAATCGACAGCTCTGATGCTGTCTCTCTTTTTTCGCAGTCAAACATTACGTTGGATGAAACAACAAGCTTTTAGACTATGCTTGCGTCGAAGTTGCGCCGGCCACAGAGGGCCGCCTTAAAACTTACAATCAACTTTAGATCACTACTATAAGGTTCAAAATACACTGCAGTTGTTAGTTCCGTCTCACTCGCAAGTCACGCCCCTCCGCACGGCGCGCGCCAACATGGCGGCAGCTGCCGACCAATAGTGTTTCCCGCGCTTTGGAAATGTATCTTATGCGCAGGTACATCGGTAAGTCATATTAGTTGGGTACTACTAGCTTTAGTCCAATTTCTTTGACTGTACCTGTATGTAAATTATTGCTGCCAACATAAAACAGGTTTTGAATTTCGAATGATACTGCCAATCGAAATTTCTAATTTTAAAAATTCCGCCCTGCAACATAACAAAAAAGTACCTACTATTACTACCCGTGCGCGATATGTTGAGACCTGGCGCGTGGACATAACAATTGCGTGCTTGTTGATTCACGTCATGAAGCATGGCTCCCGTATTGTACGTGTAGCGGGATTATTATTTCAGGATATACGGGCGCCATCAGGGAAGCAGGCGAGGGAGTCGCTTTCCACTCGGGTCTGAACTTATCGCGCACGGGTACTACCTACTTATACTATAAGTTTTGTTCGATAAAAAAAATGTTTTTAGGCTCGAATCTCAGCAGCTGTTCAAATCAGACTGGCTCGAGTAGTATTGCCGCTGGATCGTTTAGCACCACAGAACCCATCACCAGCGGCGGTAGTTCTTCAAGTGCTATATCACCACCTTTACCAGGTAATGTGAACTACGGTACTTACACCCCACGCACATCATAAGAGCGAGACGGAAATAGTGGGTTCCGTAGGTTTAATAAATGATTCAAGAATTTTGTGAATCAGCATTTGTGACAATTCTCAATATAATTTATCTAATTTATCATAAATAGGTAAGTAGTCCATTTAAAACAAACGAAAAAGTGCTTACGCGTCGAATAACTTCCGACCAGCAGGGCTATTTTAAAACTTCTGATTCGATTTCGGAAACGGATTCAAAAATTTCCGAGGCGAATTTAAGCAATAGCCATATTAATTTTCGAAAACTTTTCGATGAATCGAATTGATATTTCCATAAAGAAACATCATAAATATTCGAATTCGGAAATTAAAATAGCAATTGCGGAAAATCGCCTCGGTCGTTTTTGAATCCGTTTCCGATATCGAATCCGAGCGTTTTAAAAAAGACCTGCAGATTTACCTTTTTCTGATTGAAGAGTCAATTCACACCGAGACGCGACGCGATACGGCGCACACTTTTTAAAGATAGCGCTACAATATTTAGAACTATATTTAATACACAAAAAAATACAAATTTAAAACTCGCTCGGGTGCAGCGCGGCTGACGCTGCGATGCTTCGCCGAATTGGCAGCAAATACGCGCTACACAATGTACCTCGCGGCATCGCGATGCGTTTCGCGAAACAAATTGATCGTCACGGTGGCGCGCACTTTTTAAGATAGCGATACTATATAGATCTTTATTTTCTACACAAAAAGGTACACATTTCATTTCAGTGTGAGAATTCGTATACGCCTCGAGGGCGTCGTGCTGCGCTGAGTGAAACAATTGGCCTCTTGAAGCATCTTCGTATCACGGGGCGTCTTGGTGTGAATTGACTCTAATTCATCGAAATATCAGAAATAGAGAATCTCACACAAGATAACAGACGCATTTTTTTAATTCATTCATTTTTTACAACCCAGGGTCATCAGGCAGTACAGCCTCATCATCAACCGTCTCTTCGAACCCAGTAACATGTGTGTACCTCATGTCTCGTACCGCCGTAATGGTGGAGATGAGTTCAGAAGAAGTACCTGCTTGTGTGACTGCAGCTAGGTTCCTCAATGCTATCCTCGTTACTGAGGAGTTGGGGCTTACGCAGCCGAGCACTAGGAGCTTGGCTGCCAATGTATTTGCATTGTGGATGTGTAGTCCTCTTCTAGGTAAGCTTTGATAGACCAGAGACTAGCTAAGAAGTAGTACACCATGTGTTAACAAAAGATTCCTAAATTAACAAACCCAAAAATTCCTTAGGATTTTGCATACTGTTTTCGATATCAGAATTTCATTAGCTCGTTGGAGTTTCACAAATTTAAATACCTACAAGAATGTATTTTTGGAAAAGTACAGCGATATATTGAGAAACTTGGTAATAGCACTGATATTCCTACTACTCCTCAAAGTCATAAACGTTACGTCATAGAAGAAAGAAACATGTAGCGATGACGATATTAGAAGCCTTTTCTTCCAACATAGAAAACCCTTTATATTCGTGTCACAACAACAGCGGATCCAGGAGAGGTCCTAAGGGGCTCAAGCCACCCCAAAAGAATCTGGGTCCACCCCTGATTAATCTCGATAAAGGCTACCCTTAGTTGGGTCAAGCCCTTCAGACCCCCCAAACCGACATTCTGAATCCACCACTGCCTAAAAATGGGTGTACTACCCCAGAAATTCAACTGAAACCCCACCACTGTCCATGGCGCATATGGGCGAGCTGGCAGAAGCTCCTGCAACGATACGGACACGGCTCGGAGACGAGGCGGGCGCGGGACCAACCGGCGCTAAGGCTGCAGAGAAACGTGTTCTTTCCTAAGCATTTGGAAGAGGGGATCAAGTACGTTTATTGACTTAGAATTTTTGTATCGTTCGTCTATTACGTGAAAAATTTACTTTTGAATCTATTTGGAGATAGTTAATCATTAACGTTAATAGTTAATATAACCCTCAGAGCTATATACAGACCAGCTTTGAACGCGCTTTTTATGTAAATTTGTAAACGCGCGTTGTTAAATGTTAAAGAGTGTGTTGTAAACTCGCGTTATCAAAACGCGCGTTAAACGCTTAGCGAAAACTGCTAATGAAATAATACATAATTGAATCAATAGTTAAAGTAATAATGTTTTAACAGTTCACGTATCACTAATTATTTTCAGGGACTCCCGAATTCAAGAGTTATTATACGAAGAAGCTCGACACAACGTAGTTACTGGCCGTTATCCTCTCGAAAGCGCTCAAGCTGTGATGCTTGGAGGCCTACAAGCTAGAATACAACTCGGGCCTTACGACCCCCATAGACATACTGCTAAGTTCTTCAGGTAAATTAAGTAATATATGTATGTAGTGGATTTGAATAAAATGAAAAGTAGAGGACTAAGCATTGAACCTTGCGGAACACCTAAGTCAAAACAAATTGTCTAAAGTCTGTATGATTACACTAAGCGATTAATCGAAATATAGATTAATTGAAATCTAGATGACGAGATCCGGAGGAATACCAAAACCAGTATCACCTTCAACTTCAACACGCGATTTCTAATCATCAAGTAAAGTCAAAGTGAAAGCCATTTATTCAATTTAGGCCCCAGAAGGGCACTTATGAAGGTCACATTTACTGAAGTTATCACCGGTTCGGAACTCGGCCTTCAACTGAGAAGAATCCGGCAAGAAACTCAGCAAGGTTACATTTTTTATATTTTTTGGACAATCTGACTATGTTTGGCTTTTTTTTCCAAATATACCTAAGTATAGATACAGACGAAAAAGAACAAGAAAAAAAATAAAAAATAATAAACTTAAAAATAAAAAAACACAATTATACCTACTGGCTTTCGTATAAGCATGAGTAAGGTGCACTTGTGCAGAGTGCAGCTACCTACTCCCAGACATCTTTATCTTCAATATAATCAGCTAACGAAGCAACTCGAAAGATTTTTTAATAAATGTCTTTCAACAGATACCACTTTTGCTCTATATATCATGAATTGTACCGTTAGTTTTTAAGGAGAACAGTAATTTGGAAATAAATGGCCGTGAGTAAAGAATGTCCCGAGTATTGTAAGGTGGAGGAACATCCTCATTCGAGCTGCTCTTTGAGCGAAGAAACAGTATGCTCTACCTCGCATCTTTCTCGACATCAATTAAATGTGATACCAGGGAGCACCAAGACAAGTACCTCCCGCAACACGCGCGGTCAGGTCGGTGGGCGCAGCTGCTGCCGGCCGGCCGCAAGGGCAGCCCGGAGGCGCGCCTGCTGGACCAGGCGCAGCGGCCGCCGGCCGCGCCGCCCAGGAAGCTGAGGCACAAGTACATCGCTCATACGAGGACGCTGCCTACTTATGGGTACGTCTAATGTAGACTCCTGTTTTTTAAATATGTTGGCATCAAACGGCTTGTGTATTTTGCCATTTTCCAGTTATATTGTAAGTTCTAGTGACAATAAATCACTTTCACATAGTCCTTAGTCAGTCACCGTCCATAAAAGTCATGTTTTAGTACAATGGTGGTTTTACTAAAACTTTTCACGGACTTCTTGAGACAACTTAAAAAGGCACGATACACATGATTCATTTCATTTCACTTCACTGGTGCTCATGGATTGATCTTTATTGGATAAAATACCACCGATATGCAATAAAACTCAAAATACACAAATTTATGAAAATAAAAATGAAAACGAAACGTCACTCTGAAAGTTCCCGCCAAAAAGTCCGTAGAGTCCTTATGATGTTATGTTGTGAAAAGTACAGGATCGAACTGGTACGGAAGGGCCCGGATGGCTCCCCAAAAGTCCAAAACAAGTTGTAGGAGTGGCTTCTGCTCAGGGTCCACCATCTGTAATTTTTTTCTGTTTAATTTCTCTCTTACTATGTATGAATTATCTACTTGAATGTAGGTCGCAAAAGCCGGGCCCTAGCCTGCGCGGGCCCCCTACCCAACCTACCGTGGCCGTGTCCCGAGGCCCGTAGGCTAGGGCCCGGCTGGCAAACGCCACCTCGACTATATGGCCAGTCCGACCCTGAAAAGAATGTAGATTTAATTACCAATGACAAAATATTTGACCTGTTATTACATAGATCATGCCTTGATAAGTGTGATTTTCATTTGAAAGCCAATAACTCCTAGTCAATAACATCAGGTGTACCATGTCGCTCTGCTTGTCAGCGTTCTTACATAATACTATTAATAAATAAAAGTAAAAAAAAAATTACCTCCTTCGACGTGCGTATTTGTTAAAAAGTATAAAATACCGATAGGAACATTAATATGACACATTCTTGACAGCACACATCTCCACTCAGCTTCTGTGGATAAGATATTCTAGCCTCTAAGCCTCTCCTCCCATCTCTGCTTTTTGGATACCGGAATTATGTGGTCAAACGCGTATCCAACTATGAAATAATTCCAGGGCAGCATTCTTCCAGGGTCAGATAGAGCACCCTGTGCGTAGTTTGACGAGCCTCCTGACGCATGAAGACATCCCGGTGCTCGTCGCAGTCAACTCCAATGGAGTTTATGTCATCGATGATACGGAAAGTGTAAGTAACGAAGGTTTTATGCCTGCGGCTCTACCGCATGGTGCTATAATAACTTATTTTTGAACTTTTCAGACTGTCCTGTTAGGTTTACTGTACGAGGAACTGTCTTGGGACATTGGCTTACCATCCGACGACAGTGAAGACTGTCTGCCGTGCCTGTTCCTGCAATTCATGGTGGTGGAAAATGGACTGCGCGTTTCGAAAATATTACAGGTTTGTTAGATGTGTATATTATAAATTGTGAATCTCTTTATTGATTTTAGTCTGTTTCGTTTTTAGTTCGCGAAAGTCATGATTTCGAATCTTGCAATGAGCTTAAGTTTTTTATGAAGGAAACTATAGTACGGTGGTAGGGTACAGTAGTACCCAACTAATATGGCTTACCGATGTACCTGCACAGAAAATACATTTTCAAAGCGCGGGAAACGCTATTGGTCGTCAGCTGCCGCCATGTTAGCGCGCGCCGTGCGGAGGGGCGTGACTTGCGAGTGAGACGGGACTAACAGCTGCAGTTTATTATGAACCTTATAGTAGTGATCTAAGGTTGATTGTAAGTTTTAAACATTCTTTCGTAAATTTTCGAGGCCATACTTTCTTTTCTGTGCGAACGAAGATTCCCGACGCGCCATATCAGACCCTGTACTTTGTAGTAACCGCCTAGCTCGCTACCTCGCTATGTTGACAATCTGTTGCTAAGCACCTACCGGTGTGTTCAGACAGCTGCACTTGAGAGCCTGTTCTTTTTTAGGCTTTGTATGCTCGCCACCTTCGGTCACATCATTACAATGGTGTTACAAAAATCTCAGCGTTCTATATCTTATAGAATATTCCTCCGAACATCTTTAGCGACGGAAGCCAAGAACTACAGCATCGAGGTATTTATAATAGAGGTGTATTGTTGCAGGTGTTCTCAAAACAAGCTCAGATGATGGACACGCTGATAGAGCACTTCGCGGGCGAGTACCGCAAGCGGCTCGGCCAGGAGACGCCGAGCGACCACGCCAACTATGACTATCATTCTGGTCAGTACTCCTTCTATACTGGGTGTAACGACAAGGGTATATCTTTCCGAATCCGGGTGATGACTACATCATATATAACGAGTTTCAGCTCCAAATTAATTACTCACAAATTCATACATATTCTCTCTCCTGTGTGTGTATGTATGTGGGGTGTGTTTGTGGGGGGATGTGTTTGTGGGGGGGTGTGTGTGTGTAGTAGACTTCGCGAGTCTCGATATTTAAATGTAATTTTTACGTCGATTCAGTATTTTGGACATTTTTCTAAATGGCTGCGCCATCAATTGCAGCTCTCAATATTCTTGTGTGCTTAGTTGCTTACCACCATCGAGGAAAAATCCCTTTAGAGTAGTAATACCCAACAATCAAATTCCACACCTAGTCAGTGATTTTGCACTTATTTTAAACAGTAAGTACCAATCACTGCATGGTGTGTTCTTGACTCGGCCAATCAGAGCTCATGTGTCCTTGACTTAGCCAATCAGAGCGCATTGTCGGTGGTGAGAAATTTGCGAAATTGATTGCAAGGAAAATGAACGTCATTGCGCTTCTTTGGGTTAATTGTTCGATGCTTACCACCTTCGGCCGCATCATCACTAATCATGGTGAGATTGCGATCAAACACAGGCCTATACAAACCAAACCTAGTTCAAGAAACCAGTTTATGGAGGTGCAAGGTGGATGACACCTCCATTTAAAAGGGAAGATCTTCCGCCAGGCTGGGTCATCATGCCGCAGGGACCGCGGTCCAACTGTACATGTCGGACACTTGTATATATGCAGATTCTCGAGAAAACTTCTTAAGCGCGATGCAGGATGTAGGATAATGTGGCGCCACGCCATCTATCTTTCAGTATGTGAACTATCTCAGTGTTACTGATAGATGGCTGATAGATGTCGCTACACAGTTAATTACAATCTACTTTCAGTAAAGACCACAAGACAGTGTAGTAAATATTCGTTATAGACTCTGGCAGTATATCCCTGCCGCCGCTCTCCCGGCCGGACTCGCCGCAGCGGCGGCTCGCCAACAAGCTGTCGCGGCTGGCGCTGGCCACGCACGACGGCCGCGGGAACCTGCTGGGCGGCGCCGGCGACTGGACCACGCACCACCACCACCCGCTACCTTCCTGGATACTGCCCAAACATTAGCAATAAATATATGACTAATTTAAATGGAGTTTTATTGCCAACATTCTGAATTGTGATTATCTGGTTAACAATATCATAATTCTAATTAGTCCGTCAGTGGGATTATCAAAAAATATTTAACAGGTTTTTTTTTTGTAATATGTTGGCATCACACGGCTTGTGTATTTTGCCATTTTCCAGTTATACTATAAGTTCTAGTCACAATAAATCACATTCATTCACATAGTCCAGTCAGTCACCGTCCATAAAAGTCACGATTTAGTACAATGGTGGTTGTACTAAAACTTTTCACGGACTTTTTGAGATAACTTGAAAAGACACGATACACATGATTCATTTCATTTCACTTCACTGGTGCACATGGATTGATCTTTATTGGATAAAATACCACCGATAATATGCAATAAAACTCAAAATACACGAATTTATGAAAATTAAAATGAAAACGCAATGTCACTCTGCAAGTTCCCCCCAAAAAGTTACACGTATTTTTTGTTGTATCAAATCAATAAAAAAATAGAAAAATAAAGCGCGTCAAAGTTCGGGAGAGGGCTCGTGATGTCACTTGTTTGTGAAAAGTGTACCATGGAGTGACGTCACACGAAACTTCAACACACCATATCTTCGTAACTTTTTTTTAGGATACAACAGAAAAAACACGTGTCTAATATTTTTTGATAATATAAATGATGGACTAAATAAATATTTTCAGGCCGCGAGCCTATTGTCCCATACCTGGTTTGAGGTGGTTGAAGCTCAAAATGATAGTTTTTTTTTTATAAAAATCTAGCTTTTGGTTTCAGTGTTTGGAGGCGCTTGAGAACTAGCTGCTGTCTAGGTTTAGAAAACAAAACTGCCTTTATGAACTTTGGATAGGTTACTAGACGGTATATGACCCAAATTTGGAAATTTTGAGTAGGTAAGTCTTGAGAAGGGAAAGGATTATTTTAAAAGAAGTGTTTAAAGTTTAATCTTTATTCGGCTTATAGAATCTTGTAAATATTAAAACCTGCCTCATATCATAAAAGCTAAAACAATAGCAACTATAATCAGAAATAAAATATCGTGACAAAAAGAACCGTGTAAAATATAACAGTAATATAACTTCAAACTTCACAAATGTATAATTGCAAATTATAATCTAGATAACACAAAATTTACTGACAGATTTTAGAATAAACTATTTGGTGCCATATTCGTAATAATGTCTCATCCTTGTGTACTCTCTCAGCAGCGGATGTTTGTCCAGATAATCTTGAAGAATCTTGAACCTTGGTCCTGATAGGTCCTTGTGTCTTGTGAGCCTCACCTCCAGTGTGTGTACTTGGAAAGCCAACTCGGCACTGGATATGAAAATAACGTATAAGTTAGATTGCAATAAGCGAAAAGATTTATTTTTAAAGGATTTGGCCACAGTAATAAAAACAATTGTATATTAACCTCATTGCAAAGTAAGCACTCTCTTTTTCTGCCGTGAGGATGAACTGGTTCGCTAAGTACCACAGCCTTTTAGTCTTGTATTCACTGTTCAGCTGAAAAATATGTAAAAAGAAAAACATAAGGCGTGGATCGATCTTGATAATCACTATACTAGGATGAAGACGAACACTTGCTTTTTGTGCTTACCACCTTCGGCCACATCATTGATCACGGTGAGATTGTGGTCAGGCACAGGCATACATAGTTAAAAAACCCGATCTTCTGTTAGAATCTACTATTCCTACCTTTGATACCACATGAGTATATCGCAATATATTTGAATTACCAGTGGATAGGATACCAAAATCATTAGATTTATTTAGGCGTGACATTTTAGACCAGTCAACAGGTATTTTTACCTACAAAAGGTGGAGTAGAAAATGTCGTCTAGTCATGAAAAATTTAAATTTTCGACCTCGAGGACTGACAGCGTTAGCCGCCATCTACAAAAAATTTCTACTCCACCTTGTGTCTCCTCCTCTGACTGTCCAGCCTCTTTTTTGACTACACTGATTTGAGTATATGCTACGCCATTTGATTTGACCACACCGCGAACAGAGCCAACGTGGACTGTCGATTGACATTAGGCATATTTTCGCATCAATACGATCTCCGATGGGTGTTACTTAGGGAATTATATAACCAAATCGCTTTTACCCACGGCTACGTTCCCGACCTCCCGTGTCTATGACAATACGGCCCATAAACAATCTCTATGCATCAAATCATTTCGATCAGTTGCTCTGTTGCAGCGTGAAAGAAGGCTACACCAAACATGTGTTCGTATATAGGTAAAAGTGGGGATATTTTTTACCGCATCAAACCTCTCCTGCACAATGTTCTGCCTAGCCAGCTGTTTTGCTTTGAAGTCGTTGATGCATTGCTCCCTGACTAACGTGGCTTCCTTGATAGTGAGGGGAGTCCCCGTGCCGTGACCAGAACCGAACATGCGGGCGAGATATGGTGCCAGGGGATCGATCTCCGCTTCCTTCTCTCGCTCTGTCACTTCTGCTTTTTGGTTCTCCTGAAGTTTTAAATCGTATTTAAATGTTTAGTTTGCACTCAATCAAAATGGCTCCTATCTTTGTTATAACGAAATATCAACAGCAGAAATCATTGACAGATCATTTTCCCACACTGCAAGAATACAACTCCAATGTCGGATTTGTCATAATACCTATAGCAGAAATCAAAAAATGCTACAGGCCCTACGCCTAAGGGAGCCGTGCTTTCGAGCATAAAACGGAGATTTTGTTTTGGATAAAAACATAGGATTAAGTAAATATTCCCATACAAATCGGCAACATAAAGATAAAGATATTTATTTGCGAGAATATGGTAACAAATGGTATGGTATTAATATATAGTATCACATATTCTGCCAATTTAGGCATGCAAAATTTGTAGCTGGCAGAATTGCTTGCTTCATAAAAAAAAATACATAAAATTTCAAATTATATTAATAAAAATGTCCTAACTCATAAAATTAAATAAAATGTCGAAATTGTGAAAAAAGTAAATCTATTTTGTTAGAAGCTCTTTAACTGAGTAGAAATTCTTCTCGCCAAGCCATATCTGAAGCCTGGATTTAAAATATTTAATTGGTAATTTCGTAATGTCATTTGGTAAACTATTATAAATTGTGATGCACATTGCGTAACAGTTATTTAAATACATTGTAGTTTTGGGTCATGGAGAACAAGTCTCAGGTTCCTTGTGTTTCTAGGAAAGATATCGCTTCCTTTTTTTGGCTCTTTTGAACAAATTTAACAAATAAACTTACTTCCAAAATATACATGAAAGTACAGTCCTAATATTTTAGTAAGGAAATATTAAAGTCAAACCTGTTCCTGCCACCCCTTCTTTGCAGCCTCGTTCCTCTCGGTGTCAAATAGCGAGACAAACAACAGTGGTTCAGTCAGCTCCCTGTACCTCTGCTTCAAGTAATCATTGATGTCTGTCTCTCGATCCCTGATGTGCTTGGTGGACCTGTACTCCCACTCGATATTGTCGCAGAGTGCGTAGTAGACGTTGAGGGGGCGAGGCTGATCCTCGCATGGGTCAGCCTGAAGCAAAGGTTCATTTTATTAGCTAGGAACTTTTTGCATACAACAAATTCAGTAAGCAAGAATACGACCAGACCGGTGGAAAGCGGTTACCGTAGACCCATGAACGCCCTATCACTCATGTTACTAACCCTTCCCCTTGCCCAATGAGCTCTGGTGACCTTACTAACGCGCAGGAGTTATTGGCTGCTATCGCAGCAGTAGTTCCTTAAGCAGGAGGTACCTGCTTCTCCAGTCAAGCTGATCTTTGAGCAAAAAAACGCATTACTTTAACGATCTTAAAACTCTTGTCGTTTACCAAAATCACAATGATGGCTTCGAAGGAAACTACGGTAGCCAGCCAGGCAAAAAATGATGCCGTGCTATGGTTTTCTTTCACGTCACCCACCACCAAATGACATAGCTAATAGGAAATTTGTCATCTCTGGAATTCTTTCTGGGCCCGCTTAGGACGCGAAGATACTTACAATATATCCAGAAGTCTTTTCAGGGTAGAACAAGATCTTCCCACCGGTTTCCGCCAAATTAGGCTTGGTATAATTCCTAGTGTTATTTGACACGAAGTTGTATGCGTAATGGTACTTCAATTCTATGGTATCGAGCTGAATGTGGAAGATCCTCTTCCAGACGTCATCCTTCGCTGGGACGCTGTGGTTGCGGCTATATGTTTCTGTGATGTCTTTAACTTGACGTTTTGGTTCAGCTTTTGTGCCTTCTGTGTAGACTATCATACGGGATTCTAGTCTGAAACATTGGCACGTAAGTCTTGTAAAATTTATTCTGGATCGTGAGCCTATAATGTCCCACTGCACAGGCCTCTTTTAATAAATGAGGGTAAAGGAGAATTGGGCAGGTACTCCACCACGTATGCTCACTGCGGATTGGTGGAGGTAAGTTAAGCTACCAAGGTGAGGCCGGTACCTGGATGGGTGACCGTCTAGTGGTATTTCGAACTCGAGCGATTTCTGTACTTCGGAAGGCACATAAAGCTGTTGGTCCCGGTTATCACTTAATTGTGATAGTCGTTAAGCTAGTCGGAGGCCTTCTAGGCGGCTTGAAAACTCTGGAGCTGATAGTTTATGTATTACGACCCGTTGGTAGAGTCAATTAGTAACATTTACTTTACTGGGGTCTAATTTGAATTAATGAGTTTTGAGTTTCAGATCCATATGATCCTTCTAATTTGGTTTCTGGTCGCATATCATAAGGTTGTTTTTCTATGAAAACAATTAATTCTTAAAACTTGACATAAGATTGATTCATATTTCTTACCTATCATCCCTATCAGTGTAGTACTCATCAAAAGAGGTGGGAGTGCAAACAATCTTGTTGAGGTGATCCAATCGAGCGTAATAATTGAATTCCATGGTTCGATTTCCTTCCACAGATGTAACAGGCGCCTCGATCGAGTACTCATGCTCTGTAATGGATAATTGAGACCTGTTTAATCATTATTTTGGTCATACTCATGACCCACGTTTAAGGGTCTAAGACATGCAATATCGGGGGGCACGGCAGTGCCCCCGCCAAGTCGAGCGCGAAGCAAACACTGCCGTATCATCCTTTACTGGAACCATTTCGCCGCATTTTCAGGCCCCTATTTGAGAACCTCTGGATAAGACCAGAACGCAGAAATTTTCGTCATCCAGTAAGCTATAATAACATACTTAAAATCCAAAATTTCAAGTCTGTAGGTCATTTAGTTCCGAAGTTAAGCGAAAGCAAAGTTTCGCATTTATGACACTCACTCACTCACTCACTCACTCATGATCATCAGAATAGAACTAGTACTTCCCATAAACTCAGAGAGCTGAAATTTGGTACAGAGTTAGGGTTTAATGGCCACATAAAGGGAAAACTATAAAAACTAGGATAATCGAAGATCTGGAATACCTGGTGACCCTGATTAGAAAACACAAGAGCCCAACCAAACTATTAGAGATCGACATACCGCCTTTACAAAAAATATTCAACTTGGTGGGCCGCTTCATTTTCTACAAAAAGAAGTGAAATCCCACCAAAAACATTCTGTAAAAAACTAGCCAAGTCTCGATGGAGCTGCTTGTTTATCTCTAAAAAGTAATGAAATCTAGATAAAGTCGTGCCAAGTCTAAGGTTCCTTACTGCGATTTCTTTATTGTTATAGTTAATGTTGTGTGACTTGGCCGTTGAAGGGTACACAAGGGTACAAAACCAGGTGCTCCATGACACCATTGCACCAATCTGTACTTGTACCCTAGTGGGTACAACGTTAGTACGTATAAAGAATGTTCAACGGCCAAGTCACACAACATTAACTATAATAATAAAGAAATCGCAGTAAGGAACCTTAGACTTGGCACGACTTTGTCTAGATTTCATTACTTTTTAGAGATAAACAAGCAGCTCCATCGAGACTTGGCTAGTTTTTTACAGAATGTTTTTGGTGGGATTTAGTATTTGCTTTGAAGAACAGCAAGAGATTCCCCCCTTTTTTGGGATATATTTAATTTGGTCTACTGATGCGCAGTGTAGAGTTCAGAGCAGTACGTCCGAGCACCTTAATCATGAGTATTTTTTACACTACAAATATAATATTTGTGAGTGGTAGAGCGTAGCGTTTATTCGCTCAAAGAGCAGCTCGACTGAGGACGAACCTTACAGAATACCGCAGCCAAATAACTTTATGTTGTGTAAAGTTGCGTCCCTGCGCGTGAGTAAGGTCGCCAGAGCTCATAGGGGAGGGGGAAAGGTCGTGTGAGCGATGCTTCGTGTGTTGCAAGCGTCCATATGGCTGCGGTAACCGCTTACAATCAGGCGGGCCGTATGCTTTTTTACCCGACTGACCCGGAAGGAGGGTTATGTTTTTCGAGTGTATGTATGTATGTATGTATGTCTATTTCTTTGTGCCGCTCTGCAGCCTAAACGGCTTGATGGATTTAAACATATGAGGTGTCGTTAGATTCGACTTGATTGGGGGAGTGTCATAGGTTATATTATTTTTATATAGCGCCTAAGAATAAAAAAATACGGGGATATTAAAAATAAAAGTTTCGTTATTATAACAATATGGGTATCAAATGAAAGCTTGTCAATAGACCATTCCATATATGTATATATTGTAATACTTTTATGCTACCATTTTGACGCAAACTGCAAAAAACCACGTTTAATGCAAGAACAGTAGGTACTGAGCCGTTACCATACGTAAATCACAGATTTGCAATGGTTGTTAGCGTTCCTTTACCGTACCGCTCATTTACTTACTAATACAACTCTTTATGTATAAAACTAAAAAGTCTGAAATAAATTAAATTATTAAAAGAAACAAAAAACCCGACTGTGTAAAACCATAGAGTAAAGTGTCGTAAAACATAAATTAACTGAAAAGAGAAAAACAAGTTCATAAATCTATAGAATTTTGAATATA
This sequence comes from Polyploca ridens, assembly GCA_951394255.1. Taxonomy (NCBI): domain Eukaryota; kingdom Metazoa; phylum Arthropoda; class Insecta; order Lepidoptera; family Drepanidae; genus Polyploca; species Polyploca ridens. The sequence continues at coordinate 3,747,147 of OX596262.1, forward strand.
ACTTGAATTTTATAAGTATTGCAGTCGGGGATAAACAAATATTACAAAAAAAAATACATACTTACTTAGGTTATTGGTTGTCCGGGTTGTCCCCGATTGCAATACCTTATAAAATTCAAGTTATTACCGACTTAGTTGTATAAAAAAATATAAGACTTACTTAAAAGATGATCCTTCCGTCCAATACCGAATACCTCCCGTATTTGTTTGTTCACATGATCTTTTTTGTGTGTCAACATCTTGTCTACTCTATTCTGGTACCATTCGTACCTGAAAATATTTAATACACTTATAACATCAATAAGATTGGCTAACATAGCTTTGATTTAGATACATCGATTGAGGAAGGTCGAAGGTTTGAATACTACTATACTACAATGAGTAGTGGTAGTGATGAAGCTTTTAGTGAAGGAAAACATCTTGAGGAAACCATAGCACATTAAGTATCAAGACAACCAATCCAAGCATCTACGGGTCTTTTCTGGCAGCGCACAACCTCCGACCCCATCATCACTAACCTGATGGTAGCTGCTAGCATGATATCATATGATGCACCGAAGTAAGAAAGATCCACGTCGACACCACAAAGAGACGATTGACTTGGAGGATCTATTTATCTGGTCTCCATAATACAAGCTCTACTAAGTTTGGGATCAGATCACCGTATAAGAAATATACTTATCTAATAATGTACTAACGTTATCAAAGATATAGTCATAGAGTAATCTGCGAATATCCTGATCCTCTTCACGATGCCGTCCCGCTCCGAGTACGGCGCAAACTTCTCCAGCAATACTTTCTTGTAATGGATCTCTTTACGACTGCCGGGATACCTCTGTTCGTACTCTACAAATAATTGAATATGTTCAGATAGAATACATAGCAAGGCTTATCACCAGAAAGAATTGTCCTCATATGAAATGGTAGTTCGGGGGCAGTTTTTACTTTTTACATTATTCTCATATGGAAATCCAGCTAGTGTTAAGCGTTACTTATCTGCAACCAGCCCTAATAAGATTGGGTATTTTAAATCCATTGTTTTATACCACTAAGGTAGCAAAGTAGGCGGCCCGCCTGATGGTAAGCGGTTACCGTAGCCTATAGACGCTTGCAACAGGGATATCACTCGCGTGTTGTTGACCCTGCAAAAATCTCATCACACCCTTTTTTAAGGACTCCATGGTGTACTCCCTTGGGAAAACCACGGCGGGGAGCTCGTTCTACAGACCGAGCGATCGCGATAGGAAGCTCCTATGAAAACGCACAGTACGAGACCAATTTGGATCCAATGGTTCTAAAAACTGTTCTAAGCCACTAAATATAATGTTAGGTAGGTAAGTTAAGTGTGCTCATTGATTGGGTGCTTTGTTTTTCGCTTGGCTGACTATCACCCTCAAGGATGTATAAATCTGTTACCACACCAAGCACCTAAGAGACGTGTTCCTGCAGCTACACTTGCGAGCATATTCCCTTCTAAGCTTTAGATGCATCACCTTCTAGTAAGTAGCCACCGTTGCCTATGGACAACAACATTACGGTGTTGAAGTTTCGCGTGACGTCACGTCATGGTACACTTTTTACAAACAAGTTACGTCATGAACCTTCACTCCCGAACTTTGACGCGCTTTATCTTTGTATTTTTTTATTGATTTGATAAAGCCAAAATACGTGGTCAATATTTTTTGATAATCTAACTGACGGACTAATTGTAACTATTAATTTACCCAGACTGCATACCTATTGCCAATATGAAATTATCCTTTATCCTACCTAAAAATCAGGTAAAGAGAAATCCTCACCGTCACCAGTCAAGTCTAACTTCTCCACCCAACTGGCCGGCATATCGAGATGCTTCTCTGTGTCCACAGCAGTCTTCTTGTCGGAGCAATCGATGCCGACCATCTGTCTCCTGTATGACGGCTCGCCCGCCAGCAGGTGTTCCCAGAGGTTGACGTCACATAGATCGTAGCTGATTGTCTCTAGACCTTCATCGCACTTTTGGAGATTCACCTGGAGGTTCACCATTCAATGGATTGAAAGAGTTTAGTGTTGTTAATGTCTTGTAATGAGTTTTATCGGAATCAAAATCAAAGGTTAGTCGCCGGCTTTTTGTATTGAGATGAGGCACAGTAGGTAGTTGCTTTTATGATCTTTAAGAAGCTAGAAATATGGGCGTTTGTATGCTGCTAATACTCAAACATTTGACAGTTCGATTGTATATTGTGTGTATTGATTGTGACGCTCTTTTGTGGCGTTCTAGTCTTGCGTCGTAATATACTTATATATCAAGTAGAGTCTCTTATTATATTGATATTAGAGTCTTGGTTTGCTCGGGCGAGACTAGTTTCATCGTTGAATGTTTGCATTACATTGGACTAGTATATTATTCGTTTGATTTTATTGGAACATCGATTTCCAATAAAATCAAACGAGATAATACGTAATACTCACAAACATGGCCATTGGACTACAATTTAAAATAACTTACATAATAATTCTCATGATTATAAATGCTCTCTATGTGTTGATACTGCCTCGATTCCAGGGGGTATCCTTTCCCGTCGCTTGGCTCAATGAAGAATGGTACTTCCACTCCCATGTTTTCAGGCAACACCAGGATCCAGGCGTGGGTTCGCCAGCCGTTAATGTCATCTGGCGGAGGTTTTTCTAGATCCTAATTATATAATTATTTAATTTGAATAATTGTAGTAAGCACATGTATCTCTGTTTATATGATCTACATACAGCAGTAATATTTTAAATACTCACAAAGTTTTCCTTCACCAAAGACTTATGTTACCGTCACCAAACCTACGGGTGTGTTTTGATAGTCGTACTTGAGAGCTTGCTAATTTCAAGGCTGTGTGCTTTTCACCTTCGGCCATGAAGTCATCACCATGGTGAGATTTTGGTAAAATACAGGCCTATACATAGCAAAAAAATTGCAATGTGGGCTTCAAACTTACAATCTTCGCCTTGGCTCTGGACATCTTCCACCTTGATCCTTAAACTTACCATGAATTCTATTCTACAATATTGCTCGAGTGGCCTCTACAACCCCCCAGTATCTCCCAAGCAATAAACTGACCGCAATTTTCTTGAGCCGTTCATTTTCATTTTTGTCCACTTCGGCCTGTATCTTTTCAAGTTCCTTCTGGTCCATATTCTGGCAGTACTTGGACGTGAGGTCTGGTAGTGGCACTAACCGGTACCGCGGCTCCTCTTCAGGCGGTGGTGGTACTTCTTCTACCTGGAGCAATAGAAAAATTAATGATGAAAAGTTTGCTGGAAAATTTGTTCAGTATGGTATGTACGCGGCTGAAATCTTGGCAGAATTTATAGAAATAGGGAAACGGCTCATCCTAGACAAATGGAATCAAAATTGGGCCGATTTACAACAAAGCAGTGTTTGTATTTGCAGAAAGTAAAAAAGTGACACGGTTTCAATTCGAATCTGATTGAAACTTATTGCAACAATGTTACTTAATCGCCCCGCGGTACACAAAATGTGCAAGCCAGAAGTGATTTAATGGTAAGGCGGCATTTTAGTCGTTATTTTTTGTTTCATTGTTAAAAGAAAAAATACGTGTATAATATTTTTGATAATATAAATGACGGACTAAATAGATTTTTTCAGGCCATTAGCCTATTGTTTGTCCTAGATTAGAAATTGAGAATCAAACGCACGACCTGGCTTTGTCATGATAGAGTCAGACGATTCAAAGTGCCTGCGAAAGTTTATTTAAAAACTCCTTACCACTGTCTCATCTGGTATTTCGGGACACTCGGTACGGTACCGTATGCCCATACACACGTCCCGCTCGGCGCACCCGACGGCGACGTACGCGTCGTACCCGGCGCCGATCAGCCACGACACCAGCACGTGCGCCAGCTCGAACGGGTTGCCGCTGCGTCTGATGATGGCCGTATACGGGGACATTAGGCGTTCAGGCTGTGAAGAGAGAGATTAGATTGTTAATACTAAGTATGCACGACAGACCTGTGTTTGACCGCAATCTCACCATGGTAAGTAATGAAGTACGTGGCTCTCAAGTGCAGCTGTCGGAAAACACCGATAGGTGCTTGGCGACAAGTTTTCAACTTGAGGGTGCTAGCCAGCCAGGTGGGTACTAAAAAGTACCCTACGACCGTGCTATGGTTTCCTCACCATGTTTTCCTTCACCGAAAGCTCATGCTCATTGTAGGACTCGAAATTGGGACCTTCGTCTCGGCATCCGACATCACTGAGTTATCATCGCCTGTTTTTACCCGACTGACCCGGAAGGAGGGTTATGTTTTTAATAAACAATAAGAATATTACAAAAAATACATACTTAGGTTATTGGTTTGTCCCCCACTGCAATACCTTATAGCATCCAAGATATATTCAAAATTGTATAGATTAAAGAGCTTGTTTTTCTCTTTTCAGTTAGGTAATTTTTGTTTTACACAGTCAGGTTTTTTGATTCTATTAATAATTTAATTTATTATTTTCTCTAAGCACTGATCTACCTGTGAAAAGATGGAGGTAGTAGATGTGACTTTAATGAAATCGGTGTTATTGCCAACTTTTGTCTTCAGACGATTTTACTTATTCGGGAGAGATTGAAGAAATTGAAGAAACGTGTCGTTAATTGTTATAGTTTATTTACAAAATTGATACTTTTAAATATATCTATACATTTTTTCCTTCCCTTCCATTCTAGGAGTTCATTACAAATGGGCAAGAGATTTTATTCACATTGGGAAAGCATTCAATTCAAACACTTGGTTTAAACTTTTGAAGTCGTAATGAAAGTCAGAAAAGCGACATCTTGGATCAAAAGCAATCTTCGAAGTGAAATGAAGATTGCATCAACGTACAGCAATATTTTTGCCGAACCAAACAAAACATTTTCAATGAGTGCGAACTGTGAAGCTCTACAACTGTGTTAAAATTTCAAGAAAAATACGATAGATGGCGTCAGTAAGGAGAAAAAGTACGTATTTTTATGCGTACACATAAAAACACGTGGGGTAATAATATTTTGTTTACCTCTGCGCTATGATTTATTACTTTTATATTTTGTTTTGAATAAACAAACATTGAAGTGTGGCTTTTTTATTACCGTGGAATCGAGATATCTTATTGGATATTCTGCGAGTATTGTCATTGAACATTTTGTTATAATCAATGTTTCATTGAAACGTCGTCTTATTATTGAAATTTGCGGTTGGATTAAAAATAGCGTTGGTAAATTAAATTGTATCAATACTCTATATTAGGTAAGTTGTTGTAAATCTAAATGGCGGACTTTGGGAGAAGCCAAGGTTCATTAGCAACGTGGACCGCAGAATGATGATGAAGGAAATTCAACGGAAAATTAAGGACCATTCAAAATAAAGAAACCGCTACGAAGAACATATCATGCGAATCCAACATAAACATAACAATAAGTAAAACACACATTCATAAAGATTCCCAAAATCGGAAGAATATTCTACCCATCTCAATTCGCACCAATAAATTATTTACTACCCTACTAAACCAATATGAATAAACAGCTTAACGCGTTTATTTTTCAACAGGCTCATAAACGGTTCATTGTTAACCGGAAGGGCTGCCGGCGGGTGGGGGTGCCACCCCCCAGCCTCCCCCACTCCCCCCATAAATTGAATCCAAAGTTGAGCGAAAACAAAGTCGGCATTCGCAACTTTTGCAAGTTTCACTTTCTACTGAAAGTTTTCACAGCTTTCACTTGCTATATTCCTTTTCTTTATCTTATAAATGTCGCGATTGATGTGTTACGACTTTCAAAGTCATTCTAATTTCAGAAGTTATTGGTGCGTTGACATTTGTTTTTATCTACACATTATATTTATGAATTCTCTTGTTTTGAATTGAGTTCATAATCGTTTCTAAATGGTCTTTATTCCTATGAAACAGTCATTTTGTATCCAGCGTAAACGTTTTTTAGACAATTTGAAGACTGTTAAGGTTTGCGTAAAACGAAGAACGTTTTTGAAGAACACTATCCCCAAAACGTAGTCTTACCATGAAATAATTTTGAACGAACGATGGCTTAGAAAAATAAATGTTGGTACAGAGAGCTAAAATTTTACGGATTTCGGTATAAAACATATTAATATACTACAGAATACTACTGAAACATTATTTCGGTTCCATATATAGGTTCATCATATCTGTATCAAAAAACATATTTTCGCAATGGGATTTTTTACGCACTTTCCAATTACTGATCAAAATTAGTTTTCACTTTGTAGTTTGAATGTTTTTTCACGGCTTGAAAATAATTTTACTTTTGAGTTAGTTTCGATATCTATGTGTTTTTCTGTCTGTGGTTTTAGTTTGTAGATCTATCTATCTATCTACTGATTTAGATCGTTCATCTTACCTAACAAATCAAGTTTACTTTAATAACGTTAAACCTGCTAGCTAAGGTAAACGCTGGTAATTTCGACAGTGTCCCAATACTCGTCAAATTGTAAAAAAATGTCAATAATTTAATTTTACCAATATCTTACTAAATACATTTTATGGCATCATATTAACAGTAATATATTCTATAATTAGAATGACAACATTTATTCAAACATGTATTGGCGTCGGAATACAGAGCGATCAAAGGTAAGCACCTCCAAATTTTGATGTTTTTTGTGAGTTTAGCTACTGAATGTGAATCCCGGCTCACCACGTTAGGGTTCATGTCTTGCTGGATTGGTCGGACATTTTGATTGTGTAATTATTTTGTGATGTAGATAAGTAAATTTTCTAACGATGTAACCTATAATGTTGTGTTATTTTTATCATTTGGTATTTTTTTTCGCGTATGACATTTACTGGTACCTACTAATCCCTGTTTGTACTAGAACTCGTCAAAATTAATAGTTTTTTGACGAAAACTGGGACACGTTTGAAAAATTGCATGTAAAATCGACATTGTGTATTATTTAAAATACTATACGGAGTTTGAATCGAATTGTTGCCAAAACATATTACTTGAATAACAAATTTTTAGTTCTTTATTTATTGTTCTATATATGGGGTTTTTATACACATACTTTTTGGTATCAAGTAAGGGATTGACGAGTTTAGGTCTATTCGGTTGTTAGTACGTACAAGAGAACGACCTAGAACTCCTCAAAACATAAAAAAATAATTAAATGAAACAAAAATTTATAATTAGTTTTTGGAGATTATTATGTACTCATTGTAAATAAATAATTTTAACAGATTTATCGCGTATATTTTACATCATAACGAACATTTTGCAGCGGCTATGACAGAGAAAAAGTGTATGATAGGGTGTCTTATTGAAATCTACAGCTTATGATTTTTAATAAAAACGTTCCCTATGCTCGCAGTTGCCTTTCGACTTTCTATGTTCGGTTACCAGCTGGACACTATTAATTGTTTTGCTCTTGATTTCTTTATTTTTCTTTCTTTTGTCTTTTTTGATGATGAGCAATGTAGCCTGCCCATTGGCCTTTCAGCTTGCTTACTCTACAAGCTATGTTCATCGCTTTAGTTCTCGTACGCATGTTCTCATTTCGGACCCTGTCTGTAGAAAATGGAAATTCTAAGCATAGCTCGTTCCTAAGCTCGCCGAGGGACTGAGTTTATTTATGCAGCAGTACAAGACAAGCAAAAAAACAGCCAGTAAAAGACAGCAGTAAGAGAGGAAGGGCATCTAAGAGAGGAAGGGCATAACGGGTTGTCTCGTTCGAAAACCTTACAGAAGTAGCAGCCAAATAACGCTACATTAATGTGGTGTTGTGTTCCTGCGGTGTGTAAGGTGTGTGTGATGGAAGCGCTGTGCTGGCAGTGTGTGGGGACTAGTGGTGTCGCACCACAGTTGTGTTGTTCAGGCGTGGCGTGTTGTTGCGGCGGTCAGGGAGACCCGGTGAAACAGCTACGCGCTGGCTGGCCGCATGTTGTAGAGTCCCGAGCCTAGGGATCACTTAATCTCCGCCCTGGGAGGCTGACCCGTCGCTTTGCGCATAATCCATGGTATAGTTGGTCGTGCCGGAGGAGGAGACTGGAGTGGACCTGGCCGACTATCATGGGGGGGACCGGGGCCCTTCCGACTGCCGCACCAACAAACCGCATCACTACACTAATAATAATACACCTTCTTCCTTTCGCTGCTAGCACAGCGATCTCCTTTCAACCTTTTTAAAATGATGCCAAGGAAAAATAAAAGAAATTGTTCTTCAGCGGCCTTCGTGTTCTCCACACTTTCGGTGGACTTTTGGAACATCAGGGGACTTTACGCCAATATCAATGTAGCCCACCAACAACTTAAGGCTGCACAGCCAACCCTGCTATTTCTAACGGAGATGCAAATATCCTGACCTGATGATACAACGTATTTACACTACCCCGGGTACAAGCTAGAGCACAACTTTTTGTGCCGCGCCGGGGTATGTATGTACGTCAGGGACGATATTTGTTGTCGCCGTCTCCATGGCCTGGATGACTGGAACCTGACGATTTTATGGGCGTCCGTAGATCACGGTTGCCACACCAAAGTTTACGCGTGCCTTTACAGGTCCCATAGCGGTGATTTGGACACAAAACGGTTATTTGAGCACCTTAAATTGACGACTGACAAAGTATTGGAGCAGTACTCCTCCGCGGAGTTAGTGATATAAGGAGACTTCAACGCTCCCCACGTTGAGTGGCTTAATTCTCGGTTCACAGACTTCGCGGGGAAGACTGCTCACGACTTTGCCCTGGCCTATGGCTTCTCACAACTGGCTCTTTCTCCTACGAGAATCCCAGATATTAAGAGCCATACTAGCTTCTTACTGAACCTTCTGCTGACTACGCGACCGGACAACTATGCAGTGACAGTGGATGCGCCACTTGGCTCATCGGACCACTGTCTCGTCCGGGCGCAAGTGCCATGCACTCGATTTGACTCGCCCCGGCCTCCCGGATGACGACGTGTATGGCACTACAAGTCAGTAGATTGGGATGGATTCCGAGATTTCTACGCATCGTACCCGTGGAGACAGCTCTGCTTCACATCAGGGCTAAGTTCGACTTCGTCGGCAGGTTTGGTGAGAGGCTGACTAGCCTTCCCTCTGGAAGTCGCGCTTTCTGGTCTCTTGCCAAAGCTGCTGAAGGAAACTTTTGCCAGTCGTCCTTGCCATCACTACGTAAGTCGGACGGGAACTTGGCCTATAGTACTAAAGAAAAGGCTGACCTTTTAGGCTCCCTCTTTACCTCTAATTCGACTTTGGATGATGGTTGCGCCACACCACCTACCATCTCGCGGTGTGACAGCTCCATGCCAGAGATAAGCATTACCCAACAAGAGATCCGTCGGGAATTGCTTTCCCTGGACCTCCATAAATCGAGTGGGCCAGACGGCATACCGGTAGTGGTGCTGAAGCGGTGTGCTCCTGAATTGTGTCCTGTATTAAGGGCGGTATGTAAGCTAAACGTCATAAACAGGGTTCGCTAGTTTAGTGGTTTATGAATGAAAACATGAAAGAAATCTTATTATATGAACATAATCATAAAGCCAAGACACCAATTAACAGATCGGTGTTGGCCCTTTTTTTTAATTTTACTTTTATAAATAGCAAAAACCTTATGAATATTACAAAAATCATAAAATCGAGGTTTTCCTCTTTAGTGATACCATCAAAATAAGAATCCTTTTTGTAATAAATTTATATTAAATCGAATCACAAATATATGTACAACAGATCCGTGGGGCCACATTTTAATTTTTTTGTACGAGAATAACGTAATTTATTAATTAATAAGCATCAATTTTGCGACGCCATTTGTCCATACATTTTTCTATGAAATGTCATATGAAGCTTTATATACAAGACGCAATCGTGAAAATATTCAGTTCCCCCCAGTGTCCCAAGGTGACACCACGTCGCTTTTTATTGACACCGGAAATTACGTCATCCATATATCTGTATACATGCGCTTGTCAAAAAGAATATAATAAGTGCATTTTTATTTTTTACATTATTAGAGTTATGAAATGGACATTTTGATAAATTTATTGTTCTTATGGTAATCGGTATCAATTTCACGATTGGTTGATACGTCCTTAGTCTTTTTGAAAAAGTCCCGTATGCCAAAATATTTTCCTTGTTCCCTCTCAGCCATTGATTGCTTTATTTTGTTACTTGCTTATAAATAGACTAGTCTTATTAATAAAATATAAATATGATTCTATTTTTAATCATGTGGCTTTTTAATGAATCGTCGATGCTGAACAGAAGGTTAGGATACGGCCATCGATATAATATATGTATTTTATTAGATTTCACGTTCCGAACAGAAAATCCGTCGAGCTTGATGACAGCGGGGTTGAGGCGGGGGCCTGCGCGAAGCGAGTGTGCAGTGGACTGACTATTGCAGTGCAAGCTGTGTCTAACCAAACTATACAAAAATGTAGCGCCAGCCGCTTATAGATTATAGTTTTCGCGCGACCAAAACATCTTAAGCGCCGATGAATTTCATAGCGCCTACGCGTTTCGTTCAACGTGTCGTTCCTATAGAATTTACACCGCAGTCATGGCATTTAAATGAAGAAATATTTTTTCTATTGTGATATTACGATATTATTACCTATTTATTCACTTGAAAAACAAATAAGTTTACTTACTTGACTTTGATTTCTTGTATTATTAATGCCGCTCCGTACGCGCCCACACTGCATGAATGTCGAAGGCACACTAAAGTAAGGTGAACGGAACGCAGTCCAGTTAATTCGAACCGAGTGAATGTTGGTAACGCTGTGTATATATAGTAAAATGCTAGTAGAATAAAATTATATCGATGGATACGGCCATTTGTAAATAATTCACTGTTCTTATATTATATTCTTTAACTATATAGCTATTATTGTTACTAGATACTTTCTTTGTAGGTTTTATTTTATTAAGCATAACTTAATAAGCCTCTTTGCAAATCTTTACAATTTAAATTCTTATAATTTTTAATTCTCTTCGTCACACTACTACGCCTAAAAGTCATTGTGGGCATTATCCATTTTAATAACTATATAACTAGATATCTCGGCACCGGTGCATCATATATAACATTATTTCTAGAGCTAATATACCAGGTTGTTCAATAAGTTTTGTCGTTCGATACGAGAAACACGTTTTTATTATTTGAAATACATTTTATTATGATGATGATTAGAACTACTCTCAGCCAGTACAACGACCGACCCATGTCCTATACAACCATTCAAACATCAACCACCATGTAACTAACTTAGTTTATTATGACTGGTACCTGAATAGTTGTATCGGAATAGCCATGGAGAAACTAAGGAGTGCGTGTTATATAGGAGTGACACGCTCTGGGGTGGGAGAGGACGGCCAGCTAACCGCAACCAGCTGACCACAATCGACCGACTGTTCAGCCTATAGATGAGGGATGAGCGTTGATGTATGTTGAGTGCTGGGGTTTTATTGTCTTCATTCTTATTTTGATTTTTTGTTCCTGGGTTGGATTTTGTTATATCTTTATTGTTCATTAGATTAATCTCCTCCATGCACGGGTATAGCTTCTGTGGTTGAGAGGCTCCTTGTCCATTTCAGCTTCGGTATGTGCTTGTATATTTCTTGTTCTTCGTTATTATTCTAGAGTCAATTTGGTTGCCTCAGGCACAACATTCAGCAAGGTTTTTAGTATAGTAGTCAAAATATTCTATATCATGCGCCGATTGATTTTTAAAGTAAATATCTGTTTTCTGGGTTTGGATTTTGGTGTACTGTAGGGCCGTAACATGGCCATAATATATGGGACTGTATTCTATCAAATGTTTGTTTGTAAACTTAAGTATCTTGGTTAATGGGATGAGAAACATCCAGGATAACATATCTTTTTGTGTTCCCGAAAGTATTTTTTTTGGTTTTCTATCCTGCTGGGTGTATGAAGTTCCGTGATTTTAATCTGATCATGGATGAGCATTTTGTCCTGGTTTAATTAGTGTTCAGCCTCATTGTTTATCAGTTAGTTTATCACAAGCGCTCGAGCTGTACATACCTCAGTGCAATAATTGTTAGACCCGGTTCTGATGCCTATAATTATTTAAGACTATACATGTGTTAAGTGTAGTGAAGTGATTATTTATTTGTAATATTACGACAATAAACACATTGGGCCCGTGAGGAGTTTGTTGCGTCGCTTCTTCTCCTCATACAGGGCATTTCCGAAGCGACGGTTTAACGTTGTTTTACCCTGCGGAAAGCTGCTGTTTTGAAACCCTGCGGAATAATTGCATATGAAATACTAAAAAATCATCGAACGAGTCGTAGTGGGTTGGGGGGGTGCTCCCAGAACTCCCTATCAGTCGCCGCTATACCGAATTTAATAAATGTTCGTTAGCTAATTATGAAGTATCCAGTACTGAATTGGCCATTGCAGGATAAATGGCTACGGCCCACGTTAAATGGCCTGCGTTCGCGTATACTAGCTAATAAGTAAGGGATAGAACCGCTGCATGGCCAATAGTATAATAATCATTGAAAAGGATTTCTTGACATACTTAAATTACAATGCGTGACAAATATTATAAACATAATATAGAATGGCTTCCAAATCTTTTAAAAGAGTAATAAAGTCGTGAAACGTCTCTGTGCAACCATCTCTTTTAATCTGAAAGCTAGATCCGCACATAAACCATTAAAGTAGATAACCTGAGCTGAAGGTCCTTGATAACATTTGCTAAGGGCCTCGCACTGGCTTAATTAGGCACTGTACTACATGATATTTATATTGCAAATATATTGAAAATTAGCCTAAAGCATTTGAGGATAATGTAGCTTCCTATTACAACTCAAGTGGATTCCTATCCGCCTTCGGCGGAATACACACAAATTGCCACTCTTATACACTGTTTTATTTAATCCTAAAGCTCCTCGCTATCTCAAGGAACGCTTCGAGTACTAAACCTCAACATCATCTTCTTCATAGTCCCATGGAACTTAACTTCCAAACTCCCAGTCACACTTCTCACTCTTATTCAAAATCTTTTACTATCCAAGCTGTACGTCTCTAAAACTCTCCCTCAGACTATAAGACGGGCCCCGACGTTAGACTCTTTTAAATCTCTTGTTATTTGACGCTATCACACGCTATAAACTTCCTCATTTCCTGCCTTTCTTTCTATATTTCTAGAGCTGTTATTTTCACGTTATCAAAGTGTATTCTTATCTGTTAAACCTTCCATATTCTCATATATCCTGTTACCCAAAGGTTGTATCTTATTTTGTATCACTTCTTCTTTTTTGTATTGTTTCGTCTTCTACTATATGGTGTACAAATGAAGAATATTTATCTTATCTTATTAGTGAAAGAATGTTCAGAATCGGATTAGTAATTTCAAAGCCTCGTACATGCAACTTACAAACTTTACCTTTTTATATGATACTAGTTGTCCCCCGTGGATTCACCCGCGTTCCCTCGATAAAAGTAGCCTATACCCTTCTCTATACTATAGGTATCTGATTGCCAAATCTCAATGCGATGGGTTCAGTGGTTTAGGCGTGAAAGCGTAACAAACAAATGGGCCAGTTGGTGCAGTTGATTATGATTCCACCTATAGCGGTGCAGGTCGTGGGTTTGATTCCCACCCAGGATATGCATTTGTGTGCATGAACATGTCTGTATGTCCTGAGTCTGGGTGTAATTATTTATTTACAAACAAAAAGGTTTCCATAGTACAAGCTCAGCTTAGTTTGGGATCAGCAGGGGTATTTTAAAACGTCGGATTCGATATCGGAAACGGATTTTAAAAAAACCGAGGCGAATTTCAGCAACTGCTATTTTAATTTCCGAAAACTTTTCGATGAATTGAATTGATATTTCCGTAAAGAAACATCAAAAATATTCGAATTCGGAAATTAAAAAAGTAATTGCGGAATATGGCCTTGGTAGTTTTTGAATCCCTTTCCGATATTGAATCCGAGCATTTTAAAATAGCCCTGCTGATGACCGTGTATGAGGAATGTCCCAGGATGTTTATTTTATTTTATTATTATATATTACTAAACTTATTACTATTTATTATTATTACTTATTAAACAAACAGAGTTACTATGGATTAGTACCTACTTCTTCAAAAAACGTTAACGTAAGTACACCCAAAGTACTAATATAAGGCATAGCACTGAATTTCCTTTACTTATAAGTAGTGAATCCATTCTGCTTAATAATTATGTCAACTTTGGTTGCGCTTAAATAAGCCACTAGAAAAGGTATTTAAATAGAAAATTAAATATAATGTTACTTAATAATATTGGAATTTTATCGGCTGGTACCACGTTATGCGGTACGTACCTAACTTGACGCAACGTCAAGTTTGGATCTGATGCATGTGTGCGTGCCTGTAACACAACTGCAAAGTAACAAATGAATGCTGGTTTTGGCGCGCGATCTAGCCTACATACTACCCTTAACGTGTCTTTTCGCATTTTCCTACACCAAAAATGAAGTCCCGTCTTCATGGAAATTTGCCCATGTACACCCAGTGCTCAAAAAGTGTGACACATAGGTGTTACAGGCCTATTGCCATCACCTCCCTTCTCTCCAAAGTCGTGGAGTGAGTGATCAACACGCAACTTTTGAGATACCTAGAGGATACGATCACGACTTGTTGAGCGACCGACAATATGGGTTTCGCCAGTCACTCGGCTGGTGACCTTCTTGTATATCTCACGCACCGTTGATCACTCGCCACCATCGAGAGTCAAGGTGAGGCAATGGCAGTGAATCTAGATGTGGCGAAGGTGTTCGATCGGTTCTGGCACCGGGGCTTCTAACAAAGTTACCAGCATACGGGCTTCCCGAGGGATTATGTAAATGGGTTGCCAGTTTTCTATCCAGCAGATGCATAAGAGCCGTCGTTGACTGTAGTTGCTCCGACAGCATGAACATAAATGCCAGCGTCCCGCAAGGATCTGTGTCGTCCCCAATACGGCGCATTCATTGTTATGCAGATGAGAGTATAGGGGACGGTCATTACACGGGCCGTGCTAATATCCCTCGTACTGAAGTGAAGGAAAGCCGCGAACGGCTGTTGTTTGGAATCGAGAGTACACTAATTAGTGTCTCCGACTGGGGTCGACTAAACCTAGTCCATTTCAACCCCACTAAGACACAAGCCTGCGCGTTCACCGCTAAGAAAACCCCATTTGCTATTGCTTCACAATTCCAGAACAAGTCCTTGAACATCATTAAAAGTATTGGGATCCTTGGCGTCGACATTTCTAGTGAAGTTTTATTCCGTAGTTACTTAAAATACCAAACAGAGCGAGGCAGTACTTCACATCGGGGCAAAACCTGTAACTTTACAAGTTGCAAGTCCAGCCTCATATGGAGTACTGCTGTCATCTATGGGCGGGGGCACCTGGATACCAGCTTGATCCTTTAGACTCGGTTCAACAATGTGCCATCAGAATTGTCGACGATCCCGAACTCACAAGCGGTTTAGAGCCCCTCAGTCTGAGACTTTGCCTCATTATGTGTATTCTACCCTTTGAGTATTTAGTTTACTCAAACGTTCTACCGCTTGTACAACGGACAGTGTTCTGTAGAATTGTTTAAGCTAATTCCCTGGTGCTGCAAGCGTCCATAGGCTACAGTAAGCGCTTACCACCAGGTGGGCCGTATGCTTGCTTGCCACCTAAGTGGTATAAAAAAAAGTCTGTTCCATAAGTTAATCTGAAACTTTGTCTTCAAACTTTGTGGTATTCTGAACGTGGAGATATGTCGTAACTTCCTAAACGCTTCCCAGTCGTATTTGCCAATGTTGAATAATTTGTCGTAGGCAAACATGACTTAGTCATGGGATTGGTCTCGAACTCTTATCCTGGAGTCGAACTGACAATTTAGCTCTGCTATACTAGCACTTCAACGCTTTGATATAGTGACCGTCAATTTTGCATCGCTATAGACTCTGTAACACCGCCCATTTCTATTGAATCGAAGGCTTCCTCATAGACCGCACACGTCAAACATAAGGGCCGATCATTCTCCTTAGTTTTCTGTATAATCTGGCAGGACTTGGAATGTGGTCTATTCGTGGGCTGGAAAACGTCGAGACGATTCGTTATTTATGACTCTCGAAAACAGCTTATTGAAGCGTGGCTTTAATACCGAGCATACCAATTCCGCAACTAATAAGTGCTTTTGCACTGATTGATAACAGTAGCGACCAATCACTGCATGTAACTGTTTAATGTAGAATTATAGCGGAATAGATTTCAAACAAAATGAATTTCAGTGCACTTACACTTGGGTTAATTGTTCGATGCTTCGATGGATATGTAAGATATACTGAAACTAGTACGATGATATTACTGCTCAGATTGATAAAATATGTAAAAAGAATATAAGCACTGTGCCTAGTTATTATGTTTTATGATGTTGATTGTTTGTATACTAGTACTACACACCACGAAGCATGGCTCCCGTATTGTACGTGTAGCGGGATTATTGCTTCATGATATAACTAGAATACACGAGCGCCATCAGAGAAGTGCAGGGGAAGCAGGCGAGGGAGTTGCATTCCACTCGGAACTCAAGTTATCGTGCACGGGTAGTACCATAATAATTAATATTAATTACCGTTACTATGTATTTCATTTGACACCGATACTGGTTTGGTTATGTTATTTTAGTCCCTTTATATTTTGTTTGAGCGACAGTATTGAGAAAAATACCATTTTAAAATGAAAACAATATGAACTTTATAGTTAAACAAATAGAGTTCAAATTAGTACTCAAAATTGACGAGTTCTAGGACATCTTGACGATAACTACATCAAATCTGTCGGATACTGGTACAAATGGCTTCTTTTTATTTGTTCAATTATTTGATTACTTTATTGTTTTTCAATCATTTTAATAATATATTTATTGAAAAGAATAATAAATGATGTACCTGTCATTAAAAAAAATATTTTCCTAAGTTTACTAACTACAACGTGGCAGAGCTGTAAACACAGCAAAGTTCAAAATCTGACGAGTAATGGGCCGTTTACCTTATGCCTGCTGGCTCTGCCTATTCACATTTTTTTCGAACATCTTGGGTATATTGGGATTTCGATGAGCGCTTCAATTCATTGGTGTTTTTCAATCTGTGGGTCGCGACCCCTAGGGGGGTCACGAAACCTTTGTCGGGGGGTCGCCGGCAGAAGGATACAGGCAAGGTAGACTTCGCGCAAGCGGGCGTCCAACTTACCTCTTACTTAGTTGCAAACCTCTCGCGGCTTCTTGCAGACTAATAAGTAAAGGTATCAAAATAAAGAAAATCATTATCGTAGTCTTTTGATTTATAAATTCTTTGTCTGTCTGACAAGGGGGTCGCCAGAATTTTTCAACCTGTAAGGAGGTCGCGAAATCAATAAGATTGAAAAACACTGGTGTAACAGATATCTAAATAAGCTATCTTTCTACAATAATATAAATAAATATCTTGGGACATTCATCACGCGCGATCATCTATCTACTCCCATGCTAAATAAAGCTGGTATCTACTATGGTAACCAGGCAAACTGATAATAATTATACTACATGTGAATATATGCAACGGCTGAAAGCCTCGAAGTGCGGTTACCTACACCTAGGTTTAACCGGCTAGAACTAGGTGCAACCAATTACAGTCACTTAAAAAAAATATCTATTAGCTTCTTGTAGCCTACATAAACAGCTAAGCAAAATAAAGCCAATCTTTGGTGGCTAAAACTATATGTAAAATAGCGCGCAATCTATTGCAAAACATTAACTTGCCTACTTGTTTCGTTACTCCTTGTATATTATGCGAAACACGTTCTTTTAAGATAACAAAAAAAAAACACCTTTGTTTTATTTTAGCCTGTTAATTTTGGCTACACCTAGTTACAGCCGTGAATAGGATACACCTAAGTTTAACCAACGGCAACCGGTCGTACCTAGTTATAGCCGGCTAAACTAGCATTACGGCCTTTAGCCGTAACATTTATAAATATTTAACATCACTAAAACCAAACAGACTTGTCGTGGCTGGGAATCAAACTCGTGGCATGGCAGTCAGGGTATCAAACTTCCACGACAACCGTCTTTAACCAGCCAACGTTTAAAGTAACAGTTTTTTTTATGTCTAAAGGCCTATGTTTGACCACAATCTCATCATGGTAATGATGTGATCGAAGGTGGTGCACACACAAAGCCTAGAAGGAACTGGCTCTCAAGTGCAGCTGTCGGAACACACCGATAGGTGCTTGGCGACAGATTTTCAACTTGAAGATAGTAGCCAGCCAGATAGGTAGGTAGGTACTACATGGGTACTACAAAGTACCCTACCACCGTTTTATAGTTTACTTACGATGTTTTCCTTCAACGAAAGCTCAAGCTCATTGTAGCATTCGAACCTAAGACGAAGCAAAGGTCCCGCTTTGTTTCGGTATCCAACGTTACTACCACTAGAGGTGTGTAACTCAGCTCTGAACCAGCTCAATGAATCAGATCACACGGGTTTGAGCCGTTGAGCTACAGCTCAACAACAAAATGACTAGCTCACGGCTCAATCCAACTCCTATTGTATCTGCGACTCCCTCCATAGATTATTCTTGTGATTCGAATCTACGAATTATTATTTCGTTCTAAAACATATAAATAATAATTAATTCAATAAATAAATATGTAACATATATAGATAAAAAAAGAATATAAAAAAAGACAAAAAGACAAATAACTCCAACTCTGAAGTATGAAAAGAGCCGCTCGGCAGAGTCGAACGAATCGCGGCAGCTCAGCCGGCTCAATTCGGTGCGCGGTACGTAGTGAGCGTGCGCGCGTATCGTGGACTATAGGTACAAATTGAGCTGATCTGCGAGCTGAGTCATTGAACCAGCTCACACACCTGAGCCGTGAGCTGTGATGCAGCTCGCGTATTTTTGATGAGTTACACACCTCTAACTACCACTGAGCTATCATTTCCATACATTGGCAGTATTCTCCTATTATACTACCTATTTTAGTAGACATGACTAGACTAACAACAGAATACACCAAATCTCGGTCATGCTACACCTACACACATGAAGGTACATACACATGTAGGTACATATATAATATTCTGTGCAAAACCAAGCACAGGGAACAGAAGCACCGCAAAGCTAGCGCAAATTAGAGCGAGCCACGTTCCACGCTTTGAGTTGCGCTTGACCGAGCGTTATTCGGATTTCGAACAAGACGCTGGCCGCACTAGTGCTGTGTGCGCGCAACTTGCATATCGTTATCGATACCGGCAAGACTACGGCTATCGGCAGTATCGATTCGAGTGGGGTCCAGTTGCAAGGGTGGTGAGGGGTGGGTTAGCGCGAGCAACGTCGCCGACGCGTACAGACGCCACTCATGCGAGACCGTGCTGCGCCTCTAATTGAATACGCTGCGACATTTTTTATCGATATCGATAATTTTGATTATTTTATTTATTTAAGTGGTTTTAAATATGCTGTTGCTAGTATTCGCTTTCTTTAGACAATACCAACTTGGCAGGGATGAAGACTTATGAAAAGAGGATTGGTACCAATTGTAACATAACGACACTCATGACGACTTCGATCAATTGTTAGGGTTATAGAAAACCATTATAATATTATTTACTGATTTCTCAATATAAATACTACCAAGCATAATAAAATCAGACGATTATTCTATTTATATATCTTTCGCTTTAATGTTGAAATTAGTTTTGGTTGCAATACTTAGCTATAGTAGCAATAAGCGCAGTATAAGCTCATATTGCAGCTCTAACTAAGCCGTGTACATTTGCTTTACACTTAGGTGATATAACAGGATGCTAAATGTATTTTCTGACACTTTGTAGGGACGTGAGTGTTCATTTATAATTAGGTAGGTACCTACACAGATTATGCAATATGCACCATAACTGAACAGTGCTTACACCACAAAGTTTTGTGTGACTCATTTCAGAATTTACTGCAAAATGTGCACCAGTGCGGATAGTGAAGTTTTTTATCGATAAATAAAAATAAATAGCGTGGTAAACGACCGCGGCGCAAGTGGGAGCGCGCTCCAAGAACGGCAGTCCACGCGAGTGATTTGCGCCACCCGCCGCCGCCGCGCGGTCGCGACGCGGACTAGTGACGCTACATAATTATTGCGCAATTTTTTATCGATATCGATTTGTTTCATAATTATTTTTTATCATCATGTAGGTTTTTTGTTGTTAAATAGGTGGGTTATTTAAGCTAGGCATGTCAACAGTTAATTAAACGCTTTGTTAAGATAGAGGTAAACACCTACACACGTTTGCAAATAAGTAAAATAAGCAACGGTTGAAATGAAACGTGTCAATGTACGTTAGGTGTAAACACGTCTTCGTTCCCCAGGACCGTCGACCGTGGGGAGCGCTCAACCGCTAGCCGTCGGCAAACAAAGGACTGTTTTTGTCACGCGGCGCCGCCCTCCCGCCGCGAACCGTGTCCGTGGCGACGAGAGGCCGCGGGCGTCATGCCGGCCGCGGATCGATATCGCCAGCTCGAGATCTCTCGGCCTACGCGTCCGCCTCGCCGGCCATTTGCCTACCTCGACGCCTCGGGCTCGTGTGTACATAACCCGCCACCCGCCACCCACCACCCTGGCCGATACACCCCCGCAGATTACCGCCTACAAAGCAAACTTCATTGGTACGTGCATGCAATATGCGCAAGGAAGGCCCGAATTGCGCCTCGGACGGCCGTACACTCAGATTGCTTTGATATCCAACACAGCCGAGTATATAGGCCATTGCATCTCGAATGATGGCTAAAGGAGTCTCTATTTAGAGTACCGTAGCAGTGCCTAGCGACTACGGTATGTCCAACCCGTCTTGCAGCCGTGTTAATTACTAGAGAGATCTGGCTTGCTCTAACAAGGAAACCGGGATTGCGATTACGAAGTTTCAAATCTGGAGTATTTCTGGAATTCTGCACAACGATGAAATGGAGAATCTAGTTCGTAGCTATTATCTTTTAAAATATCTAAATCGTATACAAAAATAAATCCTCAAAACCAGCAATAAAATTAAGCTCGTAAACATCGCGCACCTTACTAAGTTACGCTGAAAACAACAACAAACAAGACGCTCCGTATTATTATGAATTTACAGATGAATGCAAATTAATGTAAAATAAAAATATCATAATAAAATAGAAAGGTAAAAGCGTCTGGAAACGGTTCAAGAGGTCATAAATTCAAACACCTACACGGTCTAAGAATAGTGGAAGGTACTCCAGGCACGAGCTGATATCTTTACTGAATAGATTTGTAGGATATGAAAGTTGCAATGTTCTTTTAACTTTAATCATCAGGTTTTCACTGTCTTTTGTTATGTCTAATAAAGATAAATTATAGATTATAAAAAATATTTAGGAAATCTGACTGAAAGGTAGCTGTGGTAGTGACTTCGAAAGCCTAGGCGAAGGTTATGCGTTCGATTCCTACTATGTGCTTGAGCTTTCGGCGAAGGAAAACATCGATAGGAAATCATAACACATTGGTAGAGTACTTATTAGTACCCACCTGGCTGGCTACCACACATAAATTAACAATCTATCAAGCACCTCTTTTTGTATTCCGGTAGCTTCATTTGAGAGCCAGTACAATTATAGGCACTGTGTAATCATCACTTAAAATGTGAGGTATCGAATCTAAGTAAAAAAAAAACAGTTTCAAAATTCCCTTACAGTTGAAGAATAAAACAAACAATAGCCAAGACTGAATTTACTGATAAAATCTTGTGTGAGAGTACTTGCAGATGCCATATCTCCAAATACGTATGATACGGCAAATACAAGTTACAATTGGAAACCGGCGAGAGTCGTAAATCGGCCAAGTGCAGCAACTCTACGAACTCCCGCCCTCCGCCCTCCAACGAAAGAGGGAAAGTTCACATTTGCATATTGGCCTCGACGAAGCGAGCGTCGCAAACTTTATGGCAAACTTTTGTATGACTGCTGAGCCAACGTAGATCACTGCACCAAAGTTTTTAAAAGCTAATAAATATCCACCTGGGCCTCCTGGGAGGTTTGATATGGAAGGATTGTTGACGGCTCTCTTGCATAATAATAATTGGACCAAAGTCAATAAATATTGTAATTGTTTTTTTTTTATGTTTTAAGAAATTATGAACTGGTTTTAATCCTTGGACTTAACTTTGTTTTTTCTTCTTTTTATAGTAAATAAGCGGATTATATCCAATAATTTTCATTTTCGTAAACATACTTAGCATTTTCCAAGAACGTCTAAGAACTACTTAATATTACAGTGAAATATTTATCAATGAAAATAGAATCATCTAGATACCTACATAAACTATTACAATGAACCGTTTTCAGAAAACATAAATTAACGAGTGATCACACCCTCGTAATGAAACATCACGAAAAACAAACAATAAAGATCTGAATGAATGCGAACGAAAGCTGAATGTGAATGAATAGAGACGGGCGGCGGCAAGGCAGGCGCCCGGCACAATCGGCCGCGGGAATATTTTAGCGTATTTCAATAAAAGCGCGACATCTTTAATCTAGGGATCGGGTAGGGGCATAAATCTTGCAGGTCCGGGAGAGTTTTGAATCATTTAGCGCGGTGCGGCTCGAAGCCCCGCGCTGCTTCCGTCCGGCACGTGCTCGGCCCCCCGCGCTCGCCGCAGCACGCCCCTCGCACGCCCGTGCCAGTCGTGCCACCCGCACCCGCGCAGCGCGTCTGTCTTGTCGAGACAAAGGGGCGATAGAGATGTAGTCTGTTATGCCATATCGATAAACTGATAGCATTATTATATTTGTGCTTATTTAAATTGAAATAATTATGGAAAATAATTATCATATGTAATAACATAAGCATAAAACCTCTGAAATTAGCCTTCTTTTTGTGTTGCGATTCTTGATAAAATAGCGAGGATAAGTAGTTTATTGCAGGAAGGATGCAATTCTGTTTTTTTTTATTGTGCAGTTCCTTATGGCGTAAATCAAACATTCAGAAACATTTGTTTGTATATATTACAGGAAATATGTGAAATCAAGGAATGTTAATATAATAATAAATATCAAAATTATAAAAGGTGTATAACATATTATTGATAGGTAAACAAAGATCTTATGAATTATTTAAAATGTCTTATAAGTAGTAGGAAATATAAGAAATAGGATTATGATAATCAATATTTAATTTTCATTCACATGTCGTACATACAATGGCTTACAAGTCCATAGTACTTTTTTATTTTATTGAAGTAGCTTGATAGAAATCAATTCGGATCTGGCACATAAAAGTAACTCTCCTTTCACGTGGTGCATACCTGTCGTGAAATGCTAAAAATAAATTTCTAAAATCATTCCTAAGTCATTTCTAATGTACCTGAATCGATAGACATAATACGTAATATAATGTTAATAAAAAGTGTATTCATCGACAGTCGATAGTTAAGCAACCTGTCCCAATTCTAGCACACGACGTCCGAGCCGCCTCTAATTTGAATTCACGGAGACTCCGCGACGCGTCCGCCGCGTCGGCCGCGCCCGACTTAATGAATCGCGAGGGGGATGGGGGGTTTCGCCCGCTGGGGGTTGTTGGGGGGTCGATCGGACGGCCACCGCATCCTCCGCGCGGATAAGTGACGCCCGTGTTGCTCGGTACATAGGTACGCCTTATGTACAGAAGCACATAGCGGCCGGCCTGTACCTACGTAACGCTCGCCAAATTTATGTCCCGCACATGTCTAAAGACCGCGGCGTACCTTTAGAGGGATTTTGCGTGTTTACCTACGTACAAACGGGGGATGCTGAAAGATATTTGAGACGGAATTTTGCTCGGACCCTTATTGATGAGTTGGGTGGTTTTCGTTAATTCCCCCTTTGTCTTGTCAACGATGCGAGCATATGTTATTTTTTTGAATTATTCAGGATTCATGAACCCGTAAAACTGAACAAAGCGAGAACATTTTGCAGTTTATTTATATTCGTATCAGAGAATTAAATGGACTGCTCTAGAACGCGAATTTCACTGAAGGTTAATCGAGGTAAAGGGTTTTGCATAAAATAATGCAAATGAGCACCCCTGAGCGGTGGAGATGTTGCCGCCGGCTACACATGACTGCTTTGTCCGAATCGAAGTCGACTGTAAACAAAAACTTGCTAATGGGCAATTATGCAAATAGTGGGCTCGTGATGACCAATCAAAACGCAGTCAATTATTCAGCCGATGCGAATTCGCTTGGAACCACTTACATAAATAAATTTTATTATAGTACCGATAATATTATATTCGAAAAATATTTTAATGACCAGGTTTTATTGTATTGAGATTTGTGTGATCTACCTAAGACTTCATAATATCGATACTTTTTTACGATGTTTTTCTAAAAAAAATATTAATTAAATAATCAATTAAATGCATATACGACTAAAATTACCGTTACCAAACATAACATCCAACCAAAACATCAACAATCTAATTCGCACGATGACTAAATAATGATTTATACCATAATATTAATGCTCGAATTATTCGCCAGGGCTCGCTTTCGTTGCGTACGTCAAAGGGCCCCAGACCCGTGGCCTCGTGAGCAGCGACGCGCGGCGTGGGAGACGTCTCGTCCTGCCGGGCTGCCCGGCCCGGAGCCGAGCGGGCATTATCATCGATAAATACGGGATATCGATTGACGACGTGCGTGATGCCGCCCTAATTTGTGCGAGCGCGCGTGTCGCGGGTAGTACATGGATTACACGTGTGTGCGTGTGTGTGGGGATGGAAAAACATTTTTACTTGTCTAAAATCTTTTTTAATATTTTCAACTGAGTAATTTTCGCTCATTCCCTTCCAACATCATCCTGAAAACGGCCATCTAGTTAGAAGATCGTGAGTATCTTACAAATAACCAGCTAGGCTGACAGTTTTAACGACAAAACTTATTTTGATAATGATACTTAAAATATCAAAGCGGTTCATAAAGTTTATGAAATATAACAATGAGCATTCCAACTTACATTCATTTAACTCATACTTAATTAAGACAAAATGAGTTAAAGTCTGTTACCATCAATAACAACACGCGGGGCAGTAAATCAACTTGCCGGTAGTAACCGGATGTTTTGTTACACAACAACCGCCCCCCGGTGGAAAGATCCGGGCAACAGGTGGTTACATTACGAGATATTTTATAGCCTGACGTCAAGGTTCAAACTCTACGTTTCAGGATAATATTGTGACATTTAACTTTCAATGGTTAATTATACCTTTATTTTGTAACTGTTTGAGAAGAAAGTTGAGTCATACTTCTGATTCAGCGTTTATATTTAGAGAAGGACTTATGGAAGGATTCTTTGGTAAGACAAAATGAGAGATAAGTCTGAAAAAAAAACGAGGTGAGGTGTTAAATGAATCAATCGTTTAGGTATAGGCCTCAAATTAAATTAATTTCATAATCTAGATAGTTTCCCAGATGTGATGCTAAGAGATATCGTCTCTAGAGTCATCAATATCTTCAATAAGGTATCATACCGTGAATCCCTTAGTTTCCAATCAGATTATTTTCTACCGCGTTTCAAATTTGCAGTCGGCGTGCAATTCCACCGCGCCGCGCGGTCGCTAGCGCCCCCGCCAGGTGCGAGCGGCATGGCAATGAGGGCCAGAACCCGGAGGTGACTGGCGATCAAGCACGAAGGACTCACGGGAGGGCGCGACGTGCCTCCCAAGTGCGCGCGCGCCACTCGACCGCGCATCCGCCACTAGTGCTGTACCACACCGCATGATAGTTAAGGGATCGATATTGATGGAATCTTTAGAGAGCAATAAGCACGTTAGTAATAAATAAAAAAGCAGTGAACTCAGTTAAAATAATAATAAGCCAAACTTGGGCTTTAATAATAAGAATGACATTTTCTAATATGAATCCCGCCTACTTCTTCAGGGATACATGCTGTGAAGATTTTCATCAAAAAATCACAATTGATTAATCAGAAAATAAACCAACTTTTATACTTCTATGGAATCAACAAATTAGAGCTTAATATTATACTAGCAGTATTTCGTGGTTTCACTTACGTTTTGTGTTAGGGATAAAATAGAATATTTCAGTCTCCAACCCATAAATTTTATATCTTTGCAAAAAATCCCGTTAATCCGTTGTTACGCTGCAAGGAGAAACGTGGAAAAAAGGAGAAATCAACACACTTTGCTATGACTGTTTTAACGTCTTCTTTTTTATGTAATTTATTTTATATCAAATAATACGGTCCACTAAGGTACGTAGCAACGGGGCAACGTCTCAATTATATGTGCTAGTTAATATGTTACATTATCTAACTTGTAAGCTTCATGTTAGTACCGAAACATAACATGTTGGTTAAATTAGATTGGATTTAAGTGAATTCTAGTACCAGACGGGGGCAATGTAATGTAGTAAGTCGTGTTAAAAGCCGTGACCTAGTTTCCCACTGAGAGAATTGAGCCAATTGCTTGTATGTAAGTAGCAATTTTAGATGAGTTGCCCTCTCGTTGATATAATTTAGTGAAAAACAAAACGACTCAAAGTTTTAGATAAAAGATATTTATTGGTTTCATCGCAACACAAGATTTTCTCCAAATTGGCGTTTGGTCCTTTGAATAATTTGCAATCTCGTTCAGAAATATGGACGATATTTTTTTATACCACCAAGTTGGTAAACAAGCAGCCCGCCTGATGGTAAAAGTTTACCCTTGTTTCAATTACAACACCATGTATCACTCATGCGTTGCCGACTCAGAAAAAATCTCTTCACACACTTCTTGAAAAGAAGAACATGAAATTATAGGTATTGTCTTTACATAACTAAATCAACATGAACATAACAGCATTTAATATTAATATTATTTCATCGATATCGATCGACATCCGGCCAACTACATGTCCCATCACTAGTGTTCCTATCACGTCGCGGTTTCTCCGCGGCTATCGCGTGAGTCGCGCTCCCTGGCGAATGTGTGCGATACGATCTCCCGCGAATGTGCGTGACCACATCCTGTCCCCTTGTCCCCCCGTACCCCGTCCCACCCTGTACCGGTACCGGTGTCCTGCGCGCACGCAGCATGGGACGCGGCGCGGGCGCGCTTCCGCTCGCGGTCGGCTCGCTCGATAGGTACAAGTTCATGCGAATTTTACACCACAGAAAAGGGACGGGTATGTAACTGTGATTATGCCGGTACCAAACCACACGATGAGTTACTTTATAACAATTGATTAATATACACACCGGCACAATTAGCGGAACAGAAAAAAAAGTGAGACTATGAGATAATAACGCATATATTTGACGAAAATGTAATTAGACACAAAATAACAAATTGATTAACATCTTTTAACAACGACTTTGAAAAGTCTTCGTTATTTTTTATTGAAAAATAAAGAAATTTGAAATAAGTGAAATTTTTAGATGATTATGAACCATCACAAAAAATAAAAAAAAGTAAGCATTAAATGATTTAACAATAAAATTAAAGCAAAATTAATAACGAGTGTTTCCCCCTCTTGCTCTGATTACGGTTTCCATTCGTCTGAGCATGCTACAGATTATGTTATCGATGATTTCTTGAGGCAACCGCTCCCACTCCTCAAGTAATGCGTGCCCAAGTTCATTCAGATTGTTGGGGGGTGGCATTCTGGATTTAACCCTTCTTTTTAGCAAGTCCCAGACATGCTCTATCGGATTCATATCGGGGGAATTTGCTGGCCATTGCATCACCGGTATACCTACGTGGCTCAGATATGCCTGTACCGATTGTGCACTATGAGCACGAGCATTATCTTGCATTAGAATAAAGTCGTCATCAATAAATGGGGCATATGGTACAACATGTTCTTCTAAAATGTCTCTGATGTATCGATCTGCTGTCATGGTCCCTCCTGTGACTATCACTAACTCCGTGCAAGCTCCCAAACATATCCCTCCCCAAACCATAATCGAGCCGCCACCATAAGCCACTGTGTGTTCAAAATTAGACTGTATGTGGCGTTCTCCTTTGCGTCTCCATATTCGCTGTCTCCCATCGATCTGTTTTAAAAGAACTCTGCACTCATCAGTAAAGAGAACCTGCTGCCATTCGTTCAAATCCCAATGACGATGTTCTCGCGCATAGCTTAATCGGTTTACGCGGTGACGTCTCTCAAGTTTTGGGCCTTTGGCAGGTATATACGACCCTAAACCAACTTCTTCAAATCTCCTGCGAACTGTACGCTCACTTACTCGTACTCCTCGAACGTCTTCCAGTTCATTTCGAGCTTGTACAGTCGTTAATCGCGTATTCCTACGAACTCCAAGTTGTAAAAAACTGTCATCTCGCCTCGATGTACATCTTTTTCTACCTTGACCCCTCCTCCTCACAAGAGAATTAGACGATCTGTACCGCTGGATGCTGCGATGAATCGTTGATACTGGTCGACGAAGCCTTGAGGCAATCGATCTGTAGGTATGGCCATTTCTTCTCATTTCATCAGCCCTAATGATTTCCAGTGATGTTAAGTCAGGCATAATAAAGAGCTTTTAATAAACAAAATTGCCTATAGAATAACAAATTTATAAAAAACAATTAAGTGCAATTTTTCAAAAAAATTACAATTACGTAGTTATTACTCGAACAAGTTGACAAAACGTATTGTTCGGGAAAATAAAACAAATGAATGAAAAAAGTGTATGTCATCTAATTTTCTATTTTCAAATTTGACAATAAATTAAAAAAATATCATAACTGGCCAGTTCCTCAAGTAAAAGATTTTAAAATCCTGCTTTTTTTGTGTTCCGCAAATTGTGCCGGTGTGTATAGTAAAAAAAAAACATTCATAGCAGTAGATTTTTAGCGAAGTTAAAATTGACCTTTGGTGCCAACGTAACATGACCCATGAAAAAAAAAACCAAAATAAAAATATGATACTCTAGGTCCGTTTCAATTTCATAACAAAATATTTCAGATTATTTAATGCTCTACATGACCTACAAACGCAGCTTTACATGCAATGAAAGAAATTCTTTGAATACTGTTTTTCCAAAATCTCTCCTGAAACATGTCAGCGAAGAGGATTACAATAGTCGCAATGCTTGCTGCGTTATCTCTGAATCTCAGTTTGTTTCGCCACTGTTAGCAAAAGCTTTACCCTGACGTGTACTAACAACCTCCAGATTTCATAATCCTAATGAAAGAAATGAAACAAGAGACTTGTTTCAGTACACGTTTTTGCAAAGTTCTGAATTTAGCAACCTGAAATTCGTATTTGGTTGTGTAATATTGTTTTGTACACGATTCTATTGTTCAAGCTACTATGGATAATGGGGATGGGATTACGAAAAAATTACATCTATGAAAGAAACCAAATCAACAGAAATTACCACGAAAAAACCATGGTAGTTATTAAATGCATAGTATGGTAAATAATTGAACTGTTTTACAAAAAACTTAAACCGACTTCGAAGTACACTAAGAAGTAATCAAATCCTGATCTGATGACAATGGGACCAAACGGGAAGTGTGCCCTTTCAAATGAAAAAAGAATTTTCCAAATCGGTTAATTAATGACGGAGTTATGAGGTAACAAACATAAAAAAATCAAATAAAAAATACAACCGAATTGAGAACCTCCTCCGTTTTTTGAAGTCGGTTAAAAACCACGATTGAGCAAATGCATAGTATGGTAAAAAATAAATACAGTCAGCGTCAAAAGTAGCTGATAACTTTAGTACCGTGGCACATTACGCAATTCACATTTTTCATACAAACTGTAAAGAGAATGTCATAGATTGTTATTAAAGTCACCACTTATCTACTTTTGACGCCGACTGTACGTGAATGCAACGCCCTGTATTTTGAGATAATCATGCCAAACAGAACGTGCTCCTATCATTTTTAGTAAAATTCCACATGAAAGTAAAAACTGAGCGTGAAAATAAGGGCAAAAGTCAGCTGGCATTAAAAGTATTAAAACTAATCTGTTGAAAGGGCACACCTGCGAAACGTGTTAACAGGGCCTCGACATAATCGTAAACAGGGTCGTAAATCGAACGAGACCCTTAAAAAGGGGTTCTACAGTTCACTCACCAGTCGCCGTTTGTTACGAAACATATTTTTATTTTTCATTAAAAAAGTGGTGAATTATCTAACTGATTTTAATCTTGGCAAAGCTGAAAAGAGGATACCCTACACCTACAGTGACGACGACGCGACGCGGCGCGGCGGCCAGATGGCGTGGTTCGTAAGACAGGTAGGTACTATCGACCGATATTTGTGCTCAAGAACATGTATATTATCCTGATAGTCTGAGCGTATTTTCTATATCAGTATATTTTTTTTTTTTTTTTATACTACTTAGGTAGCAAACAAGCATACGGCCCGCCTGATGGTAAGCGGCTACCGCAGCCTATGGACGCTTGCAACACCAGGGGTGTCACTCACGCGTTGCCGACCCTGCAGAAATCTCTTCAGACCCTTTTTGAAGAATCCCATGCTGTACTCCATTAGGAAAACCACGGCAGGGAGCTCATTCCACAATCTGAGCGTCCGCGGAAGGAAGCTCCTTTGAGACCGCATAGTTCGAAACAATTCTGGTTTCAATATGTGAGGATGGACTCCCTGTCGATGGCGAGAGTTGCGATGGTAGAAGGTGGCCGTGGGCATCATCTTAAACAATTCTTCAGAACACTGTCCTTTGTACAAGCGGTAGAACACACATAAGGAGGCAAAGTCTCTCCTCAGACTGAGGGGCTCTAAACCGTTTGTGAGCTCGGGATCGTCAACTATTCTAGCAGCACGTCGCTGAACCGAGTCTAGAGGCGCAAGCTGGTATCCAGGTGCTCCCGCCCACAGATGACAGCAGTACTCCATATGAGGCCGTACTTGCGACTTATAAAGTTGCAGCCTTTGCCTCGATGTGAAGTACTGCTTCGCTTTGTTGAGCACTCCGAGCTTTTTGGATGCCAGCTTAACCTTGTCTTCTAAGTGACTACGGAACAAAACGTCGCTAGAAATGTCGACGCCAAGGATCCCAATGCTGTTACTGATGTTCAAGGACGTGTTCTGGAATTGTGGAGCCACAGACCATGGGGTTTTCTTAGCGGTGAACGCGCAGGCTTGTGTCTTAGTGGGGTTAAAATGGACTAGGTTTAGTCGACCCCAATCGGAGACACTAGTTAGTGTACTCTCGATTTCGGACAACAGCCGTTCGCGGCTTTCCTCCACCTCGGAACGAGGGATATTAGCACGGCCCGTGTAATGAGCGTCCCCTGTACTGGCGTCTGCATAACAATGAATGCCGTCAATAGACAGCATATCATTGATATGCAGTAAGAACAATGTTGGGGACAGCACAGACCCTTGCGGGACGCCGGCATTTATGTCCATGCTATCGGAGCAGCTACCGTCTACGACGGCTCTTATGCATCTGCTGGACAGAAAGCTGGCGACCCATTTGCATAGTCCCTCGGGAAGCCCGTATGCTGGTAGCTTCGCTAGGAGACCCCGGTGCCAGACCCGACCGATATTGCGTAGTTTGGAATCAGGTAGCCGTGTGTGAAGAATATTTCAGGATATTATTTATCATATAAAAGTAAGTAAGTTATCTGGTTTCCATATTGTGGTCGTATGTATACAAAAACCGGCCAAGTGCAAGTCGGACTCGCACACGTAGGATAGGGTAAAGACGTTATCTTGTATGATAATATAGCGGCAAAAGAAATACATTCTGTGAAAATTTCAACTGTCTACCTATTACGGGCTTATGAGATACTGACAGATAGACGTTAGACGGACGGACGGACAGCGGAGGCTTAGTAATAGGGTCCCATTGGCACCCTTTGAGTACGGAGCCCAAAATTGGTTTTCGACTTTCGGCACAGAAACTTTTATTTTCTACTTTTTGTTACAGTCTTTTTAAGAGATATAATGAGACTAAATTAGTTGTAAACAACAGGATCAGCAACGTCAGTTCCCTTTTAGTACTTGTGAGCTTGTCACATTCACACTTAGAGCATTATGGTGGCCATATTGTGGTTAAACCCAATTATTAAACAAATCTCTATCACCAACTTTCACCCCCAGAAAACCACCCTTAACTTTGTAACCTTTAATTTCAACATCTCTTACCTCACTAAGATAATTTGCACATGTAAAAATACGCAAGAAACGTTTCACCCCCGATGCCCTGGGTATTAAAGCACGTGTCCTTGCGAAACGGTGTTTTCCAACGTTCTATTTATACAATGTAGGCACGTGTTCACCGCCGTATTTATTGAACTTGACTTGGCTTTGGTGGCTACGTATAAATAAGTGGGTATCTCTTTAGGTTTCTTTTTACCTTTTTAGTCTTTGCCGCAGCTTAAAGCTCTATCTAGAAACATCTGCCATTAGGGATGATACCTAGGTAAAAAAAAAAACTAATTCGTACTTCAGTTAGATTATCAAAAAAATTTGGACACGTATTTTTTGCTTTACCAAATTATTAAAAATTGACAAAGATGTGAAGTCACTTTAGAGTAAAAAGTGTACTCTAACTCGCAGAACTTCAACACACGATATCTTCGTTTTCTTTTGTTCAATTGATAAATGAATAAATACGTGTCTAATATTTTTTGATAATGTAAAAGATAGACTAAATATTTTTTTTGTCATCTATCTAGCCTATTGTTATTTACTAGTTTACGCCGTTACGTCGTGTTTTTTTGTTACTGTGTGTGTCTGTGTTACCACAATCTCACCATGGTAAGTGATGATGTTGCCGAAGGCGGTAAGCACACAAAGCCTAGAAGGAACTGGCTCTCAAGTGCAGCTGTCGGAACGCACCGGTAGGTGCTTGGCGACAGATTTTCAACTTGAGGGTGGTAGCCAGCCAGGTGGATAAAGTACCCTACCACCGTGCTATTGTTTCGTCATGGTTTCCTCACATGTTTTCTTCACCGAAAGCTCAAGCTCATTGTAGCATTCGAACCCGGACTAACCCGAGCGGGACCTTTGTCTCGGCATCCGACGTCAGAATGAGTGATAAACATCCATATATGTTCGAAGATCTTCTTTTCAGTAAAACGAGGAGTAAGTAGTTAAACGTTTAATCCATAGAAATAAAATAACTAAGTATAGAACGCGAGTATCGCACAGTTTCACCCAGTACCAGCGTAGGCAGATGAGCTATAGATATTTATATTGATGAATATGTGACAATAGGGACGTAACTGCGTTGTGCCCCGAGTTATCGATAGCCGCATAATTCATTGTAGTATGTATAGGTATGTATGTTGCTTACCTATTTAGTAAGTTCTGGCAAATATACCAACCGCATGTAAGCATACAATTAATATTAAAATTATAACGTAAATTATACAATTGGTAAATTTATTAGGTGCCTACGCATTTCGAATGACCCTGGATGCAAACATAAAAATAGAATTTTTGCTCATTTTGAGGTAACTTAGTACCAGTTTCACTGCTTCCTGATAACGTATCCAGCAGGGTTACATGCGCATGATGCGCGCCTTGAGATAATTTTCTTACCATATTATGTCGTGCGCGGTGAAGTTCAGTTTGAAAAAGCGCGGCATTTATTCATGTGATTTATACTATAGGTACACGAGATGATTCGATGACAAAATTATCTCACGGCTCGCATGTTAGCTTTTCAGAACTAAACTGACAGATGATGATGATGATGAGATGATGGATGATATTTCTGGCAAATAAGTTCTAGATATGCTAATTGATAGGCCTCTAATCTCGTAAATTACTGAATGTAGATAGAATAATGAAATAGAACCATATCTGGTCAAAATGCATCTGAAGACGATTCCAACAAGTCCAAACACGGCTAACATACGTTATTCCGTTACGGAGTACCAGTGCCTACTTTCCGGATCCATCATCAGATCAGCTCAATGGTCCCAAATTAATGTATTGTCATCAGTACTTGATAAGCGTGCAAAATTTCAGTTTAATCTGACGTTTAGAAGTCGATGAAAATTACGTTTGAAGATTACATTATATGCATACACATATACGTACATATATACATACAGGTTAAAAAGCGCCCCACACCATTTTGTCACAGTTTTACCAACATAATTTTGTCGTACGATATGGTGACTAGAAGTAGGTTAAATAAAATCGACATCATAGATGTGTTTACATACTTAGTTACCTACACGTGAAGCTAATAAAAGCTTGTTAAACAACTGACACTTCAGTATAATATTACCGAGAAAGTAATTTTACCCATTAGAATTTTTTGTTCAGTCTCAAAAAAGTCGTAAAACACAAATTCCGACTGAACAATTCAATTAATTATTAAAACCGAATAATTGCTTTAATATTTTGGTATACTATTAACATTCCATTATAAAAATAAAACATTTAGTTCTCAAAAGGCCTACAACTTGTTTATGAACTATTAGAATATTTATC
This sequence comes from Polyploca ridens, assembly GCA_951394255.1. Lineage (NCBI taxonomy): Eukaryota > Metazoa > Arthropoda > Insecta > Lepidoptera > Drepanidae > Polyploca > Polyploca ridens. The sequence goes on from OX596262.1 coordinate 3,781,594, forward strand.
GACTGCAGTATTCGTCGCGCTACATCACTAGTTGCGGCGCGGCAGTGCGGGGCAGCGCGGGAGGCCAAATCGTGCCCGCCCCTCGCGTCTATTTCACCCCCGAGACGCGTAATTTAATTGTTAGAAATGCATTAATATTTCGACTTACCGATGAAAAGTGACATTAGATTTATACTTTGAGTGTGTCCTACTATCATTACTGCACAATCGAACTGCACATTTAACCATATTTATCGGTAAAAACAAAAAAAAACATCCGAGCAATTCGCACCTGACGCGCACAGCTAGTACTCGACAACGACTACTAGCGCTTGCGGTGGGATCGTTGCCTTGTTCAAACCCATGTCTACTGTTCTTACTTGGTTACTCCCACTCTAGTACATTTTAATTCTATGGTTTAATCCCTTTTTTGGGTTTTACAATATAAAATAAAATGAATGGCGGACGTTCCTTGTCGACCGATCTCAAAAAGCAGAAGAAGACCATGTTAGATGCACGAGGGGGGAGCGCAGCGAGCCCGTTCCGTTTCTAACAGATTTTTGCATGAATTATAACATAATTATTATTGTATTATGAAGACTGCGCACTACGCGAGTGGAACCGCGAGTAATTTATAATATTATTTGGATAGGATAATTTTACTTCTTTTTAATCATAATAAACAAATTCCTCCGAATAGATACAGGTAGGTTTCTCAAGTCAGTCAGTACTAGTGTTGCCAGGTGTCCCGATTTGCGCGGGACGTCCCGATTTTCAGGGGTCTGGTGACACGTCCCGATTAACCTTTGATCGGGACGCCAAATGTCCCGATTTTTCACTAACCTCATGAGTCTTTACTATATTTGATAATTTTGACAGGAAAAGTGAATAAGCTGCTACTACATAAAAATATTTTTGCTTTCATTTTTTCTCATCAAATTCAGACTTTCACTACTGTCCCGATTTGAAACCCAAAATCCCGATTATTTTATCCTTACGTTCCGAAATTTGACACACGGGACCTGACAACACTAGTCAGTACCTTCATTAATGTTTCTCGTTTGTTAAATCAAGCCAATTCACGTCCACATTGTACGGCACATCTATAAATTGCAACATTTAATATAGTTCCATCCAACCCAACCCTTCCACCGCGCAAGGTATCTAATTTGGGTCCAATGTCATAAAAAATAGATAATTAAAGACCCGACCCCAGTAGAGTCATAAAACAAGTTAAAACTTGTACAAATAAGCTTGCACTCAGAATTCTCAAAGCCTAGCTTCGGTCGCATCGCATCGCGTCTCGCGGGAGCCGCATATTTTTTAAGCGCCTCGCCAGGTCAACCCCCCATTTGACGTAGGGGTCGATGCCACCCCGTGGGTTGGGTGGGTTAATTAGTCGCGAACGCGGTCCGGCTCCACTCCATCTAACTTGTTTCCTTCTTTATTTGCCCACTTGATACAAATGTGGGCACACAAACGCAACGTTGTGGACCGAAGTGAGACAGGAGGTTCGGCTATATTGTACTCCGGTTAAATTAAATGGAATGAAGTCAAAGCGAGCGTAAATACTATGTGTTTATGTTTATGGAATTACTGTTTATTCCGGCTGGCCTTTGCCTAATCCCGTTTTACTTGGAGAGACGAATATTGGCCTAGTTGCTAACTTGTTTGGTGTTGGAGCGATTGAAAATCATTTCAATGGATTAGCAATACATCTGTTGTATCAGGTAAATATTTACATTTAAAAAAATTCAAAGAAGTTTACACGAGCAAGAAAGTTTTTTGTCATTCCCCCATGTTGTTATCTCCTACAAATCCTCGCTCGCGATATAACATCTGTTATTTCCAATTTATTCGTTATTTTCGGAAAAAAATCTAATAATCGCGGCATTTCTTATTCCACCAATGAAAATCTCTTAGACAATATTCACCATCCTCAGTGGTTCGTGTGTACAAAGCGTACAAAGTAACTTATTCTGATTGTAAAATTTAATAATTTAACTTCATACACTGTAAATCGAATCCAGCAGAAGCTAAATACAAACTTGTTGGTAACTTCCCACGTAATCACACGGGGCGCTTTCGGGCGAGTTGCGCCGAGTTTCGCCCCCGCGGGGTCAGTCGGACCCGCGCGCTAATGAAGGTGAATATCTTCAAAGGGGTCGGATGGACCCGCGCTGCCCGTCGCCCGCGGTGTTGTTGAATCTTTAAACGGGTCGCGCACAAGGGAGGGTTAGGCAAATGGAACCGAAATGTATTCAGTACACGAATGAACTCGAAATAGTGTTGCGAAACGACGACAATACGCAGTATTAGAATATATTTGTAAATCAATAATGAATAAAACTAACTAAAAAATTTACAATAAAAATAGCAATGGTACACAATTTCGATTCAAAAGTTAGTTGAAATTAGATTGTTTTTTTACAAGCTTTTATTTCACTTGCAATTTATGTACCTATGTAGGTATGTTTGTTCGGGTGGAATCTTGCAAGTCCAATTTCACCAACTTCCAGTGGTCGGATTGACTTGATATTTGGTATACATTAGTGTAATGGATGACAATTCAAGTACAGTCAACAAAAAGTACAGACACACAAAAAAAGCTTGTATTAAAAGAGTTAGTATCGAATTAAATTTCAAGTGAGTTAAGTCTCTGGAAGTACTCGGATCATTTCAATGAAACATCCCTAGGCTAACATTTGTGACTATAATTTGGTTTGGATACATGTCCAATATAATAGCAAATGTAATTTCATGTCCGTGGATCGGTAAAGGACGTCGTCGCAACTAATTATCGTATCGAAACTAGATATTAATCAAATGAGGACTACTGTCATCGATGTAACAAATAGTTCTAAGCTCAGTGCTGCCCAGAAAACTAAGCTGCTTAGCTTTTTTTTGTCATTGGAATTTCCGGCTCGCTCCCTCAACACACACTCAATTTGAAATTCATAATCATTCTTAATACGAAGAACAAAGGAATGTAGCTTACTTTTGGCGTCTGTTTCCGAACACAAAAGTAACTTTACCAAATTGAATAGGCATTTTCTGTTACATACTCGGCCTTGTCGTAACTCCTTCTAGAATGAGTCGGAGACTGAAAACAGACTGACACATCTCGAAGTATCACAAAGAGATCTTTTTATTTTCTGTATCCTTGAACATTTAGCTAATTATCGGATCCAACTAAAGATACAAGTCCTCGTCAGCAAGGCATTCAGACAACGTAGAACCCAGATAGCTCCTTTAGTGACGCTCCGCAGAGCTTGAGGAATGGACGGGATACGTTTGTGGGCGGCCTAGGGGGGGTATAGAGCTGGGGGGAGTGCAGTTCACACAGCTGACGGCGGGTGTAGCGAACCATAATATACGGGGTACATAAGGTATAGCAAAGTAAATAGGCCGGCCTGGCTAAGATAACGCAAGTCGTCGCGTTACGTCGAACACGCCGCGCCCGCCCGAATATCAAACCATTGATTTCTCTTTGTTTACCCTCTATTTTCAACGAAATTCTTTGTAATCTGAAAGTTGATTTTCTTCTTAACTTTATTTAAATGGAATCAAATGAAATTAATTTATTTACGAGAATAAGGGTGACAAAAATTGTGATGGTAAAAATTATGGAGTTCCAAGCATACTTTACCGAGCTTTGGTGTGCAAATATTAAATAAATTAAAAAATTAAAAAACATATGACATAGCTCAAAGGGATAAGACTAAATTTTAACAAATGCTAAATATGATTAATTCAAAGTAAAAATAATAATTAATATAATAAATCATTATAAATTCAAAAAACCATTCAAGTCTCTGTCAAATTAATAATTATGTAAAACAAAACAGGTTCATAAAATTTACTATTTTTAAGAATTGTTTTGTAACAAAATGAGCTGGCTACTTATTTGCTGGAAAAGTAGTGATGTGCATAAAACCAAGTGCTTAGCCTGGGTGAAAAGATTTTCTAGGAATATTGTAGGTGTTGTTCGAGAAAAAACATCGGATTTGAATGTTCATGGAAAACGCAAAATTTCTTTCATACGTCATTGTACAAATACCTATCATTATAACTATTTTATCAACTATCCATAAACTTAATACATAGTAGGTAATTATATGTAGGTATGCTTAACTGCTAGCGTAAATGTTTTTGCGCCCAAGCAAATATTTCAGAGATTAGCACAAAACAACACAGTTACGTTTCAATTCTCTACGGTTCCGAATAAGAAGCTTTATGGCTATCAAAAGGCCTCCGCACGGGGACAAAGAGGTCTCAAGACAAAGGCCGGGTGTGTATCTAGTCACAGTTAATAATTTTCAGTTGAAATCGTAACTCAAATTGATTTTGATCTATCACGAGCGTGTTACTGATTTCTTGAACAGAGGGTAATGTCACCGATGGATTGTTGGTCATCAGATACTATAAAGTTCCCTTAAACTGTAATTTAGATTCTTCACGATACTTTTCGTAACCAAAAGCTGAAGCTTACTTCAGGTTCGATCAAAACCACATTCTTCGTCACGGTGTCAAACATATTCCCTTTTACGTTGTTTACGTTCTATTCTTCCTAAATCTCCAAGTCCAAAGGAGAACGAACTTAAGTCTCCTTTTCAATATGCGAGAGACAATATTCGCCTTCGAATCGAGTAACAAAATCAAAACGATCCCTGATAAGGCATCTAGCGTTACAAATTCAAACTCAAATTCAAAAAGCATTTATTCTATTTAGGCCCTGATAAGGCACTTGTGAACGTTAACAAAATGACTACACCGGTTCCAAAACCGTTACAGTTGACTCTACCAACTGCTCGAAATACACTGAAATGCAGTGCGATATTAGAATGTGTTACTGCTTTAGGTATCACATAAACTGTGGCATGGTACACGTAATAAACACAGTTGTGTATTAGGGCCGGGACATCGCCGATCGCGCCCGATGTCCGTCGGCGGCGGCCGCGGCGTCCGCGCTCTAATTAAAACGCCCCTCCACCCGCGACCCTCCCACACGTCCCCCCACAGTGGGCCAAAGATCATCATTGTTCCACCAGTGATCCAGTGTGTAGGCATCTCTTCTGTGAATGCTGTCTGGGTCTTATGTATACTTGGCTAGTATAATGGGTGGCTTCAACAATAACAATAAGCTTAGATACGTTTTTGGCGCCATTAGCTATTTATATATTTCAAAAAAATACTGAATGATTTCGACATTATAATATAATGACTTTCTCATATTATAATGTAGCACTTTCGGTAGAAATGTTGGAGGAAACATTATACCATATACATATTTTTTTTAGGGTTCCGTACCCAAAGGGTGCCAAACGGGACCCTATTACTAAGACTCCACTGTCCGTCCGTCCGTCTGTCAGTGGACTGTTCTCATTTTTTATACACTACGAAGTCGGTAAACAAGCATACCTGACGTTAAGCAGTTACAGTAGTACCCAACTGATATGGCGCGTCGTGAATCTTCGTTTGCACAGAAAAGAAAGTATGGCCCCGAAGATTAACGAAAGAATGCTTAAAACTTACAATCAACCTTAGATCACTACTATAAGGTTTATAATACACTGCAGCTTTTAGTTCCGTCTCACTCGCAAGTCACGCCCCTCCGCACGGCGCGCGCTAACATGGCGGCAGCTGCCGAACAATAGCGTTTCCCGCGCTTTGAAAATGTATCTTCTGCGTAGGTACATCGGTAAGCCATATTAGTTGGGTACTACTGTACCGTAGCACGAGGCATTGTCAGTATCACTCACGCGTTACCGATCTTTCCCCCCTACCCAATGAGCTCTGGCTACCTTCCTCACGCTCAGGATCACAACAAAGTTATTTGGCTGCGGTATTCCGTAAGGTTCTCCACCTTAGAGGATACCGCAGCCAAATAACTTTTTCCTCAGTCGAGTTGCTCGCCGAGCGTATAAACGCTATGCTCTCTAAAAATCTTAGTTACGACTACTATGATAACTATTCATTGGTGAAAGAATTACGGTTACTATGTACTATTAAATATTCGCAAATTTAAAGAAAATAAGACATATCTGCGGATTATTCTTTGCCGCCGAACTGCCACCCGCCTACGGCGATGTAAAAAAGAACAGCCACGCACCGCGCGACTAAGATTGCCTCGTAAAAACTCTATACGTGTAGGTACATACAGATAGAAGGATAATATAAAGGCTCGCGACTCTTCTGGCCTTTCAATTAACGGTTAATCACGTCCCCCGGGACGCGACGTCGACACATCACAGACTAATAATCGATTTCGATTCTTTACGATGATTAGAGTATCGTAATAGGGAATGACGTCGTACTTAATATACATAAGTACTTTTTTTCTATAGGTGAAATTACTAAGAAAAAGTAAAGACGTATCTAGGTACAGTATTACCCAACTAATATGGCTTACCGATGTACCTGCGCAGAAGATACATTTTCAAAGCGCGGGAAATGCTATTGGTCGCCAGCTGCCGCCATGTTAGCGCGCCCCGTGCGGAGGGGCGTGACTTGCGAGTGAGACGGAACTAACAACTGCAGTGTATTATGAACACATTTTATAGTAGTGATAAGGTTGATTGTAAGTTTTAAGCATTCTTTCGTTAATCTTCGGGGCCATACTTTCTTTTCTGTGCGAACGAAAATTCACGACGCGCCATATCAGTTGGATACTACTGTAAGTTATAAGTTAGAAAATTGGGAGGCCTTTGAATAAGTGGCCATCCTTTAGATTTGATCTCAGGCTAATCGCGGGTCCTTAAATCGCAGATATCTAACTAAGTAATTCGTGAACATTGTAGTGAGATAAATAATCGTTCTTCTATTCTGGGCCAGATGGTTGTCGACAATCGTCATCGTTAGTAAACGATCAACCTTTGTATGGGATTGACACTTCTTTGATGAACATTTCAAATCGATATATCACGTGAGTAGTAGTAGTAGTTTATTTATCCATAAAAGGATAGGCAAGGGTTTTTTTCAACCATACAGCCATTTCATACGTGTAATTTTATATAATATCATTTTCATAGAGTCTGCACATTAACTTTCACATAGTCATTGTACTAAAGCTTTTCACGGACTCTTTGAGACAACTTGAAGTCACGATACACATAATTCATTTCATTTCACTTCTCTGGTGCACATGGATGATCTTTATTGTATAAAATACCACCGATAATATGCAATAAAACCCAAAATACACGAATTTATGAAATTTAAAATGAAAACGCAATGTCACTCTGCAAGTTCCCGCCAAAAAGTCTATATCACGTGATTTTTAACAATCTCTCATGTCAATCTCATGCAAAGGTTGATCGTTTACTAATGATAACGATTGTCGACAACCAGCTTGTCTAGGAGGGCTGTAGTGTAAACTACATTGGGTAATTTTGTAAAAATTTGTAAACAAAACCAATTAGGTACCTAATACCTATACAATACAATCGTGAACTTTGTTATGGGAGTCAGAAGCTCGAAAATAATAAGCAAAATCTGAGAGCAGCACCACTAACGCATTTCAGCACCATTTCCAACAATACAATAATAACTCACATGCTAAAATAGTAGCACTTCATACGTTTGCTATACGATATTCAAACTTAAATGGGTACCAAATAAATGTTCGCGACTGTACATAAGGTTTTACACAGAGATAGTGTTGCCAGTGTGTCAAATTTCGGAACGTAAGGATAAAATAATCGGGATTTAAGGTTTCAAATCGGGACAGTTGCAATGTTTTTTTTTTATGTATAGACCTGTGTTTGACCGCAATCTCACCATGGTGATGTGTGTGATGTGGCCGAAGGTGTTAAGCACACAAAGCCTAGAAGGAACTGGCCCTCAGGAGGAGCTGTCGAAACACACCGATAAGTGATTGGCGATAGATTTCCAACTTGAGGGTGGTAGCCAGTCAGATGGGTTACAAAGTACCCTAAAACAGAGCTATGGTTTCCTAACGATGTTTTCCTTCACTGAAAGCTCAAGCTCATGGTAGGATTCGACCCCGGGATCTTCGTCTCGGTATCCAACGTCTTTATGCAAATGGGTCGCCAGCTTTCTGTCCAGCAGATGCATAAGAGCCGTCGTCAACGGTAGCTCGCCATCGATAGTCAAGGTGAGGCATTGGCCGATCGAACGCCTTCGCCACATCTAGGCTAGATGTGGCGAAGGCGTTCGATCGAGTCTGGCACAGGGGTCTTCTAGCGAAGTTACCAGCATACGGGCTTCCCGAGGGATTATGCAAATGGGTCGCCAGCTTTCTGTCCAGCAGAAGCATAAGAGCCGTCATCGACGGTAGCTGCTCCGATAGCATGGACATTAATGCCGGCGTCCCGCAAGGCTCTGTGCTGTCTCCAACACGGTTCCTCTTGCATATCAATGATATGCTGTCTACTGACGGCATTCATTGCTATGCGGACGACAGTACAGGGGACGCTTATTACACGGGCCTTGCAAATATCCCTCGTTCCGAGGTGGAGGCGAGTTGGTGGAGGTATAAGGCGATGATACCTCAGTGGTAGTGACGTCGGATACCGAGACGAAGGTCCCGGGTTCGAATCCTACAATGAGCTTGAGCTTTCGGTGAAGGAAAACATCGTGAGGAAACCGTAGCACGGTGGTAGGGTACTTTGTAGTACCCGCCTGGCCGGCTACCACCCTCAAGTTGAATATCTGTCGCCAAGCACCTTTCGGTGTGTTCCGACAGCTGCACTTGAGAGCCAGTTCCTTCTAGGCTTTGTGTGCTAACCACTTTCGGCCGGATCATCACTTACCATGGTGAGATTGTGGTCAAACACAGGCCTATAAACAGTAAAAAAAAAGGCTGCGAATGACTGATGTCTGAAATCCATTTCAACCCCACCAAGACTCAAGCCTGCGCGTACCCCCTCAGTCTGAGGAGAGACTTTGCCTCCTTATGTGTGTTCTACCGCTTTTACAACGGAGATTGTTCTAAAGAATTGTTCGACATGATGCCCACAGCTACCTTTCACCATCGCAACTCTTGCCATCGACAGGGAGTCCATCCTCACACATTGAAACCAGAATTGTTTCGAACTGTGCGGGCTAAAAGGAGTTTTCTTCCGCGGACGCTCGGACTGTGGAATGAGCTCCCCGCCGTGGTTTTCCCAATAGAGTACTGCATGAGGTTCTTCAAAAATGGCGTGAAGAGATTTCTTCAGGGTCGGCAACGCGCGAGTAACACCCCTGGTGTTGCAAGCGTCTATAGGCTACGGTAACCGCTTACCATCAGGCGGGCCGTATGCTTGTTTGCCACATTAGGAGCAATGGCTTTATAAAAAAAAATGAAAATTCTTGAAACGCATGCAGGTAGGTATGAATTACATAACGTAACTTATTTAATGAAATCAAACATGAAACCGCTTGAAGAAATTGATTAGTAGTAGAACTTGCCCACACGACGTTTATATTTCACTAAATTGACAATTTTTAACTTCAACATCCAAGTTAGGTACCGTATTTACTAGTGAAAGTCTGAATTTGGTGAGAAAATATGAAAGCAAAAATATTTTTATGTAGCAGCATAGTTATATTCACTTTTCCTGTCAAAATTATCAAATATAGTAAAGACTCATGAGGTTAGTGAAAAATCGGGACAATTGGCGTCCCGATCAAGAGTTAATCGGGACGTCCCGCGCAAATCGGGACACCTGGCAACACTACACAGAGAGCAAGGAGTTCCAAGTATATAGAGACGGAAACAATAACAATACTGGTACCCCGTTAATTGTGAAAATCGCATATCCAAGTGCGAGCGGCTGTCAGTCTAATATCGACTCTATACCACAGCACTATGTGTTAACAGTACTAAACGATAAGACAATAGACTTTTAGGCAGGAACTTGCAGAGTGATGTTGCGATTTCGTTTTTATTTTCTTAAATTCGTGTATTTTGAGTTTTATTACATATTATCGGTGGTATTTTATCCATGTGTATCGTGACTTTTCAAGTTGTCCCAAAAAGTCCGCGAAAAGTACAATGACCACCATTGTAGTAAAACATGACTTTTATGGACGGCGACTGACTGAGGACTAATGTGAAAGTGATTTATTGTGACTGGAAAATATGATCGATACTGGCAGAAATAAGTCCTAATTTGGATTTGCTTGCCAAACTTAAAACTAAGAAGAAGATAAGACATATATGTCATCTGTTGGTAAAACGGTGCCGCCCACTGACACGCTAGAATATTATGGAATCTGTTGAGCAAGACGTCACCTAGGAGGGGGGGCGAATGTTCAAAATGTCACATATTCTGCCAGATGAAAAAATTCGGAAAGTCAAACACGAGTAAATACTTCTCTAAAGTCTGAACCTAATGGTTCTTTTTTTTTTTTTTTTTTATGTCAATAGGTTGACAAACAGGCAGACGGGCCTCCTGATGGTAAGTGGTCACCGCCGCCTATGAACATTTGCAATACCAGGGGGATTGCCGATGTGTTGCCGACCTTGTAGAGCTCTATTTACGCCTTTTTTGAAGAACCCCATATCGTAGCGCTGAGGGAAAACCGTAACGGGGAGTTCATTCCACATCCTAATGGTCCGCAGTAAGAACGTCCGACTAAAACATTGTGTGGACGATCGAGGCGGCTCGAGGATGTGAGGATGAACTCCACATCGCCGGCGAGCAGTGCGATGGTAGAAAGGTGATGATGGCACCAGGTCAAAAAGTTCTTGCGAACACTCCCCATTATACATACGGTAGAACACACAGAGCGAGCCTATATCTCTCCGAAGGCTGAGTAAAGTATTTGAAATAGACAATTACTAGCTTACATATAGACATTGACCGCTGTTGAAACACACATACATATAATACGTGTACATATGTGAATAGGAGAGATAAACGTCTGTAGCGGAGTCGTCAGGCGACAAGGGCCGCACGAGTCACGGACGACAGATAAGCGCAAACTAAGCTGACGCGGCGGGAATTATAGCACTCGAAACGTAGCTGGTCGAAAAAAGTTTGGTAATCTATTTGATAATGGACATCTGTTTTGATGTAGGTAGTTTTAGTGTTTGTATAAGAATAAATACGATTTTTAAAGGCTACAAAATGCTGATGATGATTTATCATTCTAATGATCTTTGTTCAACAATACTTGCTCCTTCTTATTCATTTTGAACTATAGAAGCTAGTTCTTCTAAAATTTACTTAACAATGGCAACTGATTGTTCAGGATCTGTTGGTAATAAATAATCCTGAAGCATTTTTAACCGACTTCAAAAAAAGGAGGAGGTTCTCAATTCGGTTGTATTTTTTTTATGTTTGTTACCTCATAACTCCGTCATTTATTAACCGATTTGAAAAAAATCTTTTTTTATTTGAAAGGGTACACTTCCCGTTTGGTTCCATTGTCATCAGACCAAGATTTGATTACTTCTTAGTGTACTTTGAAGTCGGTTTTAGTTTTTTTGTAAAACAGTCCAATTTTTAGACTAAAAAAACATTAAAAGATTTTGTCCCAAGGTTACGGAGCCTCAGCCTGATCACATAAAAATTTTCTGTTTTTAAATTGTAACAACTCGCATAATAAACTCTATTGAACAAGCTTAATTGCCAAACAATGTGAATCGCTAAGTAGTAGTACAGTCGACTACAATGAAATGTTACAAAATTATGTATAGGTACTCTTGGATGCAATAGTTCACTATCTGTTGTATCTGAAAAATATGGTATGCATGGGACCTGACATTGTTATGTCATCATACTTAGTGCAATAATTATATATACCACCATATTTCAAGTAAAATGTATACTGTTAAGCTTAAATTTATAACTATTGCATCCAACAAGATACATAATTTTGTAACATTAATATGGATATATTTCATTGTAGTCGACTGTACAGTCGGGGTCTGAAAATGTTTTGAAAACTCAATTCCATCTCATACCATCCGCAATAAGGTTTAATATGTCATATCAACAAACATATAACATTTTAAAATTGTGAAATATTTTTAAGTATCGAACATAGCAAAAAGGCTGTCAATGCCTTCTTGAATAATGTAAACTCATTTATTAAAATGTATTTTTTTTAATTATATTGTGACATTTGTCAAGCGTTTGTAAACAAATAAAAATCTCAATATAAATACAAAGGTAATAAAGTAATGGCAAGCCTACAGCATAGGGCGGATTTTTATTTGCAAACTAGTAAGAATTGAGTTATCTTGATGTAGGTAGTCCTATGTCAAGATAACTCAATTCTTACTAGGTATAACACCACTTTGAATTTATTTTTCAAGTCAAAACACAGTTCACGCCTATCAAAAGTCATTTTATTTCCGATCAACCTTATGAAACAGAAATGTGCAAGCGATTATAGATCTTAAGGTGGTAAACATTTTTAGACCGCGACTGTACATCCTAGACGCAATGGAGTTTAACGAGACGCAGTACGGTAATACGAAATAAAGGGAGTATAAATCTTTGGTTTCGCATTATTGCACTAAGGTCGCCACGCTACCATCGAGTTCACGAGACAATGAGAGAGGGCACGGTTCGTGTAATAAAAGTGCCACTGATTGATGGCGCGCACGGTTCGCATGCATCGTCTAAGAAGGCTCAATTTCAATGCGTTAATAAAGCGAACAAGTAATTGCTTGTCGGATTATTGAATCTAAAGAGTATTGTAAACCTGTCATCGCAAGGTGTGTACCAGACTACTGACGGAGATATATAAGCGTTGTAAAGGATATATTCCTCTTTAACATGAACGCATAAAATACTATTTCAGAAGATAATACTTTAATAGACCTCATAGATCTTGGCGCCCAACGTGGGGCGTGACTAAATGGCGCCCAAACGCGGGGCTGCGACGCAAAAGAATATTTTTGCAAGTCAAGATTTCCTGACTGTCGCGTCGCCCACGAAAATGGATGAGGGTTGTTTACGTGCACTCGAACCATCCCCTGAGGTGATCCTTGAAAAAAAAAACCGTGATCGATACAGTGAGCAGCGACACGGCCCCGAGGGCGCGTCAATTTGGCCTTCGCCTCGTCAGCGCTAAATTATCCCGACATCTTTAAATGGAATTTCGCGGGCCGCGTGTCCCAAAAGTCCCTAAACGCTTCTGTAAGGCTTTTCAGGGTGGAATGAGGGTGGATTTTCGGGCCGCACTCGGCTGACGTCCCCCGTCGCTCGGGCACACGCGATATGCCACCTGGCTCCGGGCATTTACTGAGCATTACAAAGTAAGGAGAGGCATCGACCGGAATATATAAAGGCTTTATGTACAATTTTGGGATTAATCAATGTTATACAATATTTAAAGCTGTTACGGGGTTTTGAATTAAAAGTTAAAATCAGAGTTTGATTGTTAAGTGACGCGCACTGTAATTGGTTTTACGTGAATACAGTATTACAGCTTTTAAGAATATTGGTAAACTACAATTTGATTAAAGTTGTACCTGAATTACGTTTGTGCTGTCATAATACGTAGGCACTTTTTTATGCAGTTATTTTGATATAAATAATCACTCGCCACATATGTGACTCAAGTTTATATTCGTTTATATCAGAGAATTTCTAATTTCATAGACGGATTACTTCTCAGCAAACATTGTTTCACTTTTAAATTTGTCGTCGCTACGATTCTCCACAATTTAGAAAACTTATCTTTAATTAAAGTTCCAAGTTATATCTATGTATGTAATTAAGTTAACGCACTAAAGTAAGGCTGGTACAAACTCCACCGGGGCGTTCGCCGAGCCAACATGCACACGCCACCTTAATGACTCACCGACAACCGACGTTAACCCCCAAATTACCAACATTGGCCAACGCTATCAACTCCGAACGTCCGAAAACGTCTAACATAACACAGTATCTTTGAAGCTTTCGCATCGGCTAGATTATCAGACGCCAACACACCAACAGGCGAGTGTAATCACCACGGACGGTGACCGCTCGCGCGTAAATTACTTAGTTCGACCATTGTAACGTGAGCCGTTGGTACCCCTGCTACGGGGATTCTTTGAGTATTTAAGCGTTGATTCACACTGCCGATCTTTTTCTCTTGATAACAATCGTGTTGGTCTCTAAAATATCTAAAACTATCTCATTATTATCACGGAAATCTTCCCGACTGATTACTATCAGAACTAAAAACCTAGACAAGTCAGTCCTGAAATATATCCACAATTTAAAGGATTACGACCACAACGAGCGCTGCACCATAATGTAGATGTAATCATAGTGTCTGCACTGTATTTATCTACAACACATATTCAGCTGAGACCTGTTAGTGTAAATCAGCTCATAAATTTCCAAGGAATATACCACGAGGGGTCTGGTTACGTTGGGTGGGCTGCGCTTCGCGTCCTTCGCTAATGCCCGCTTAGGTAGCCCCCGGGCGCTCCCAGGCGATCGTACTCGTGTGCCTTTTGTAGGTACTGTACTCCCCTTGTAAGGACGGGGCTGCCATGAAATTGTTATGGGACTGATTGATTTAATGTGTTTAGGTTTAGGATTATTACAGTATATTCTTCGCTCTACACTGAAAAAAATTATCTAAAAAACTAGTTATGTAATTTGACGTTTTGTTGTCGGGAAACTAATTTTAGTTACATTTAATCAAATAATTTAGTAATGAACCAAAACTAGTTTTGTTACTGCTAAGTTTTAGTTCGCAAGTCACTCTCTTTAGGTTATTGGTCGTAAAATATTGTGTTACTGTTAAATAAAATTTTCTAGTCACTTGTAGTCCATTTTTTTCAGTGTACATAGCTTCTCGTAACTCTACGTGACTCTACCTAGTATATTGTGTAGTTGAATGAGTTGTTCTCGAGACTGCTATATTATAAACAAGCTGTCCCCCGCGGCTTCAACCGCGTTCCCAGGATAAAAAGTAGCCTATGTCCTTCTCCATACTATAGGCTATCTGCATGCCAAATTTCATGATGATCCTTTGAGTAGTTGAGGCGTGAAGGCGTAACAAAGAATCAAACTCACTTTCGCATTTATAATAGTTAGGATCACGTTTATTCAGCGATGGAGGAATGATTTGGTATTACTAGTTACTGCTAGATGGCATTCCGTACTAAAATCTCTTTTTCACATTTGTTACGCTTTTTTGTGACAAAACTATCGTACGTCAAACTTAAATGAATTTAATGTGCGAATCGAGCAAAAAGCCAGCCTATTGGGACACAACTTTATTAAATTACGGCATCGGCATCAGCCGTGGCCCGGCATTATCTTGCGACACCAGCGCGCTGTGTTCCCGCCAAATCCAATATCCGTACGCGTAATAACAATCGCGACCGTCTATCGGCCGCGCGTAAATTATGCACCAACGTTACAACCTTATTTTACCATTTTTCACTGGAAAATATACCTTATTATGTAGAGAATACGAGTTGGTTCGACGGTAAAGGTAGTCGGGTCCGCGAACGGTCGCCGCCGACAACGCCGCCGTGCTAATGGCTAAGCGACCCTCCCCCCTTCAACCCTTAGACCCCTTCAAAGCACACGTACAGAAATAAAGGAGAAGTATGTGTGCTTAATTGTGCACAAAGATAGTTGAATACAAATTGCGATGAATAATATATGAGATTCATACGCTTGCGATTCGCCTTGGTCTGATTCAAAAATAAAAGGATTGAAAATAGCCTTCTAGTTATAGTAATAAAAATTCTCTGAATTTTCATCGTCCCTGTGTTTCTAAAGTGAAATAACATGGAACACTTTTATGGATAGACAACTCTGTGAAAATCCATGTCACATAAAAGTAATTGAGCTTTCGGTGAAGGAAAACATCGTGAGGAAACCATAGCACGGTGGTAGGGTACTTTGTAGTACCCGCCTGGCCCAATCTGTCGCCAAGCATCTTTCGGTGTGTTCCGATAGCTGCACTTGAGAGCCAGTTCCTTCTAGGCTTTGTGTGCTTACCACCTTCGGCCGCATCATCACTTACCATGGTGAGATTGCGGTCAAACACAGGCCTATAAACAGTAAACAAAAAAAAAAAACTAGGGTTTCGAAGTTTGGCCTACGTATTATTTTTATTCAAAACTCATAATTATACGAACTTCAAATAATAATTGTATTATCCAATTTCAGAAGCTTCGTGTCGCGCTCTACCCTAGTGTTTTCCGTTCGCGTCCGAATAACGACATCCCGCGGTCTTTATTTTTTCCCTCACAAAGGCAGACAAGCGGAGGCAAACGAAACGTCTGCCGACAGGCCCCGCTCTAATTCCCGCGCGACGGGACTTGCGAGCACGCGGCCACCCCGGGAAAATACAGCGTCATTCGTATTTATGCCGCGCTCTAGCGCTGGAGCCGGCCGTATCGCTAACATAACAGCGCTATATTATATAAAAAAATACGAAAATCTCTTATTATTAAAACATCTCGTGTTATTTGCATTGGATTATAAATAAAGTTTATAATTTTTTACTTTCGGTTTTTTTAACATAACCTTGCTATAAAATTGTAGGTGTAGTCATGATCGTAGTATTTTTTATTTCCATAGCGGTCATCAAAGTGTTGTCAATTGGTTTCATCGATAATTAATACATCCAGCATATTAATTTTAAAATTTAATAAATAGATATTAAAACAAGCCATCATTAAGAAGTTGGCAGTAGTTGACTTACAGCTAAGTTACCTGTGCCAAAATATATAAAAATATAATAATCATAGAATAGTACAGTCAATTGTATTTTAAAAGAATTTATTCGCCTGTTGCAAATTCTAAATAAAGTGGAATTTCGCGAACTGAATACTGCGCGAACACAATGACAAAAAGGCAACGGGAAGCTTTTGAAAAAAGCGGACACTAATCAACGTAACGCAATACCTACACAGATCCAGTTCTGTGGAACGATGATGATGATGGCAGAGAAATAGACATATACGTCTTTCAAATTCAGTCATTAAGTTGTCATGTAGGATAGTGGGCAGGCTACTGACGGTAAGACGGCAGGACGGCGAGGGTGAAGGGTGGGTCAGGCCTGAGGCTTGGTCACCGCATCGCACACTCGCCCACGTACGTCGCATGTGCCGCGGTATAATTCACATGGCTAGTGTGTATGCGCATTTTGTATAGGGTTGGCATGAGGTAAATTAATTAATTTTATTTAATATTTATTTATTTACTTACTAGCTGTTCCCTGCGTGATCACTCACATTCCCGGGATAAACCATAGCCTATATCCCTATCCATAGTATAAGCTATCTGGATGCCAAATTTCTTAGCGATCAGCTCAGTAGTTTCGGCGTGAAAAGGCAAACAAAAAGACAGGAGTAAATACTTTACTCATTATTATTCCATGATAGATGGACGGATTAATTATTGATAGAAAGAATTTTAGTTTTCCGTTTGTTTTATGTAAGGTTGTTCTAAAACGATTAATTGCGGAGTTTATTGCCTGCTTTTCTTAGCAAATTTAACCGATATAAGAGTCAGCCTATTCATATATATATTTATATAAAATAAATTTGATTTGATTTGATTCATTGTACTCTTTGATTCTGATATTGAAATAACAAGGAGTAGTTTGCAAGAAAAAAAAAAACTGAAGCTGGTCGAATTTCCGGGGCAGTTCAATGGAAATGTGTTCTCATAGGTAAGTCGTAAAACACTACATCATCAAGAGTCTTATGAAATATATTCTCTTTACCATCGTCTGAAAGAACGAGGCTTGAGAATATTACAAAAAAAAAATGCACATGACCAAAGTAAAAAAAAAAAGACCCACTCGTCAAAATTAAAGTTGCGAAGCTGGTAATGGAAAATTTACCTTAAATTATATAAAAAATGAAACAGTTATATAACGCTCATGGTACAGCCCTGCATAGAGTGTTGGAAGGGGGACGCAGGGCGGGCGCCTTGACAGCACAGCGCCGTTAATTCCTGAACGCTCCTCGCGAGCGATTGACAACGCGGTCGGAATTTATCGACGCGCACACTCGCCGCCGCTACTGCTGCTCTTTGTAGAGACAGAAAACTATCGATAGATTAAAAAATATTGCGTCTCAAAATATGAAATATTGTATTTCGTCCCGCAATTCCCTATTTGATTCCCGTAGTGGTGGAATGTTGGAAAAACCTTCCTTGTGGTGGGTACGTGGATAGGTGATCGCCTAGTGGTATTTCAAATCGAGCGTTTCCGTGCGTCGGAAGGCACGTAAAGCCGTTGGTCCCGGTCATCACTTAATTGGAGGCCTCCTTGGCGGCTTGAAAAACTCCAATAGTAGGTTACCACTAGCCTATCTCCACCGATCCGCAGTGGGCACGCGTGATGGAGTATCTGCTCATTCCCTTTCACCCACATTTGTGGAGGCCTGAGCTCAGCAGTGGGACATTATAGACTGATGATGATGATGATGATATTTAACTCAAAGAGCAGCTCGACTGGGGAAGTAGAGTCATGACTCACGATAGTTAATATGGGACCCATTTCCTAGATAATGTTTTAAGAAGACTGATTAGGCAATAAGGTCGAAACCTCAAAAGTCGTGTTGGCATATTTGAGAGCAGTTGCCCCTAGTTACGTTAGTGCACAACGCGTTGTCAATAGAGCTATAATAATGCTAGGGCTTCACCTGCGTTTAATGCTATTAATTAGCGTTATTTGACATAGTACGCAGATATGGCCAGATTGTAGCGCGCTAATTTGCTAATGGAATTATTAATGTCGTTAGATGTTAGTCGATAGCTCAAATCAAGTGTTAGTATGGCCACCCATTTAGTGTATAATTTAGTGCATCATTTATTGCATGTTAATTGTTCCGATAATTTGACGTTAAGCGCCACGCAGGTGATGCTCTAGCATTAGCGTTTGCTGTAAGATATTTCTACCTTAGATGGGTCCCTAATTAAAGTTCTCGACTGTACCTCTTTACAGAATTAAGCATCTATTTACGTCTGCGGGGATTAGGAGCGCGAAAAAAGGTATTTTTTCTGTGTAAAAAAATTCATCGATATCGATAAAAATAACCTCACAAAACCAACCTCCCTACTCCGCGTCTCTGCGTTCAGTTGCCGACGAGTATATACAGTCTATGTACTGTCTAAGTAAATAAGGGCATACCTTTTAGGTCTAACCACGTCTAACGCAGCTTGTCTAGCCTTCTGTCTGTTCGCCTGGATGCCTCGGCACGTTGCCGCGACGCGCGGCTCGACGCGTGTCTACTTACCATGAATATTAATTTGCCTATTTACTTAGGCAAATTATAAAATAAACAATGGATTATGGTTTCTCTATTGTTTGTTCTGTATTGCTCAAACGTCAAAAGTTCATAAGGGCCTCAGCGGGGCCTAAACTGAGTAAACAAGGTTGAGTTTGATTCTCCGGGTGCAAATGGTACAAAACTAGAATCGTAAAGAATGCAATATAACATAATACATAGGCTATTGTTATATATATGTCGGAGAGTTGGATCGTTGGTCGGACTCAGTTGGATTACGATATTATCGTGGTACAAGGGTTGGGTAAAATAGTAGCAACACTGATTTGACTTTAACGTAAATAACAGACTTAAGGCGCGGACTGACTACGATTTTGACAGCACTCGTTCTTCACTGGAATAGGGTTGAAAATGGTAAATCATAAATGTGTCGACTCTATGAAATGGACTGTTATTTATGGGTTTTCTTTAGATTATACAGAATATACACATTAAATTGAATAAGTGTCCGGTTAACATTCTAATATAATTCAATATCTTATATATTCTTAAAAATATAATTGTTGTCATCGCTGAAAATACGGAGAACTTCAACGCGAAAGATTTTTTTAGACGTAACTTACGAATTTTTTATTGGGAATATTAAAGCACTTTTTAATATTCTATTCGGTTAACATTTTTCTCAAAACCCTCTTCTGTCCACAGTATTTTTTGTGTTAGGTATTTTCATTGCGTTACGTCATACTCGACTCTCAAAGAAACCCATTTTTGTGAATTTGAGCTTAGACCCCCCCTTAATGAGGGTATTCGTAATATTAAGAACATTGATTTGACAATAACGTGAATAACAGAGTTTATAAGGGGATGCGTATTGCTTTTGGGATAGTTAGTTTATCACAAGCGCTCGATCTGTACACATCTCAGTGCAATCATTGCTACAGCCGGTTCTGTAGCCTGTAATTATTTAAAACTGTACATGTGTGAAGTGAAGTAAAGTGAAGTGAAGTGATTATTTAATTGTAATATTATGTCGTAACAATAACGTAATAAACACATTGGGCCCGTGAGGAGTTTGTTGCGTCGCTTCTTCTCCTCATACGGGACTTTTACGAAGCGATGGTATAACGTTGTTTTATTGCCTGCACTGCGCCCACTGAATCCCGATACTACTGAACCCTAATCGTGGTGTTTGTATCGCTTGGCTGTCGCTGACTCCGACATATATATATTGTAAATTGTAATACTACTAAGTACACAATAAAAAAAAAACTTGCTGAGTTTCTTGCCGGAGTCTTCTCTGTTCAAGTTATATTGGGAACCGGTGTAGAGTCATTTTGTTTACGTTCATAAGTGCCTTATCAGGACCTAAATTAAATAAATACTTTTTGAATTTGAATAGAATTGTATGGAACTGGATAGGAAAGAAGAAGACAATTCTACACAATATAATACAACAGAAACACACTAAACGCATCAAGTGTATACGACTTGCCCTGGTGTTGTTTTAAAATATATGTTTACTTGGTTTAAAAAATGTCTAATAGTGAATTTTGAAAACCCACTACATAAACGAAGAAACCATAACAAAAACACTTAAGAACATTTTAAGAATCCTACTCGATATTTTCCGTCAATTGTGACGTGACCACAGACTTAAATCTGATACTGCAAGTCCCTCCATCCGTATGAAAACCAAGCGTGTAACTTTTTTTGTACCCACCATAATGTCACAAGATGATTTAGTTAGGTTGGAATTCGATTTTTAACGTGAAAATGAAGCTATCCTATTTGTCAGCTAAACATATCCCACGCTACACGTCTCTGGTGGACATGTAGCCTTATGCGAGTTCCCTGTCCGCGCGAAAGAGTTTCAAAAGAAGAACATTCGGCCCCATTTTTGCACAGATTTTGGCACGCGAAGTACATACACTTGCGGCATCTATTTAGATGTATATCTGTGGACGTGACACTGCTATTTGCATCAATGGACTAGCTTACTTAAACTTTTCATGGGCTTTATGAAATATTAATTTATGGACAAAAACAGCTACAACATAAATATAACAATGAGATTATACATTAAAAAAAATTACAATATTGCAGCAACAATATTATATTATCCGCAGATAGCTATAACAATATAAGATTATAATGTGCCACTAGAGGCTTTAAAAAAAAGTATTTAAAAATTGTATTGCATAAATTATGATGAAATTTGATCCTTACTTTAATATTATAAATGCGAAAGTGAGTTTGTTTGTTTGTTTTTTACGCTTTCACGCCTCAACTACTCGATGAATCAACATGAAATTTGGCATGCAGATAGCCTGTGGTATGGAGAAGGATATACTGACGGATATATAATGACGGGGGACAGCTTGTAATAAATAAACATATAAGCATTTTTCTAAACTAAATTGAATTAGATTAACTAACAACCCAAGTATTATTAGAAACATTGTGCAATCATTTAATTTTATCTTTTCTAAATTTCCATTTATTAATTACATGCCCTATAATTACTTTTGAGCAATTTCTAATCGTATTAATTTTTGATGCTGTTTTTTTTATTGATCGATATTATTGATCATCAGCCTATAATGTCCCACTGCTGAGCACAGGCCTCCTTTCACAAATGAAGGTGAAAGGGAATGGGCAATACTCCACCACGCATGCCCACTGCGGATCGGTGGAGGTAGGCTAGTGGTCAACCTACTGTTGGAATTTTTCAAGCCGCCTAGGAGGCATCCAACTAGCTTAACGACTATCACAACTAAGTGATAACCGGGACCAACGGCTTTACGTGCCTTCCGAAGCACGGAAACGCTCGATTTGAAATACCACTAGGCGGTCACCCATCCAGATACCGACCACGACAGGCGTAGCTTAACTTTGCCGATCGATTAAGAACGGCTAATCATGCTACACCACGATCATTTCAATCGCTATTATAAAAAAAATAACACATATTATGTATTAGGTATTTTAGTTTTTTTTTGTTTGTACCTATATCCATTGTTTAAATACTAAATCAACCGGTACTCGAACACTTTTCTCAGAATAGCACGTGACTGGGTATTGAGACCCACGGCTCGGATCTGGAGGATTAGGAGGAACAAGGCTTAAGGTGGGATGGTCAGTGGTTCAGTGGTCAGCCCCCTCTGTTACGTTAGGGAGGCTATCTGCACGTAGCGGCTTAGAGATTCTAGATGGGTTATGCTACAAACCGATATATCATGTAGAGTTAGTAACCTGAAGTGGCAATAGGTTGACCACATTGCTCGAAGAACCGATAACCGATGGGGAAGGAAGGTTCTCCAGTGGCGACCACGTACTGGAAAGCGCCGAGCGGGACGACCTCCCAGCAAGTGGATCGACCTGGTCAGAGTCGCTGGGTGCCTATGAATGCAAGTGGACCAAAACTGTTCGCTGGCAGATAGTGGGGGGGCTTATGTTCAGCAGTTGACATCCTTACGCTGATATGATGATGATGAAGTGATGATGTGGCCGAAGGTAGTAAACATATAGCCTAGAATGGAAGTTTAGTTGATGGATTCTCAACTTCATTAAAAGAGTCGTAACCATCATGTATATTCTTAGTGCAAAGGTAGTATAAATGAGCACGGTACTTTGAGAACTTATGATAAAATCTACGTATGAAAAAACTGACTGACCTATCAACGCAGACCCTAAACCGCTGGGATTAGAAACTCGGTTAGATGACACCTCCGTTTAAAAGGGAAGATCCTCCGTCGGGCTGGGACATCGTGCCTGGGGACCGCGGTCCAACTGTACATGTCGGACACGTGTATATATGCAAATCGTGGAATAAACTTCGTCAGCGCGATGCAGGATGTTCGGGCGCCATCTATCTATCGGCGTGTGAACTTCGTCATGTATGTGGTCACTACAGAGGTAAAGTAGGGGCTCGCCGGTGAAATCGTGAACCGGAAAGCTAGTAATGATCCACATAAAACAAATTAAGCTAAGTTTCTTGCCGGAGCCTTGTAGAGTCAAGTCTATCGTTCATAAGTACCTTACCAGGGGCTCTACCGCGTATCTTTGGTGGTAATCGTAACGAACACCACTAATGAATTGCATCCAATCAGAGCCCACGAATGGCTTATCGTTCTACCGCGCCATTGGATGAACTCATAAATGGTGTTCGTTACGATTACCACCAAAGATACGCAATAGCCAGGCAGGACCTAAACTGAATGAATGAATTTGAGTATCTGGCCTGCCTGACTACCCTTAAGTTCGAAATCTATCGCCAAGCGCCTACTAATGTTCTGGCAGCTAACCTGAACCAGTTTAAGCCTCATTATCACTTATAAATGTTTTATAAAAATTCACTTAATAACTAAGCCTGAACTGTACTTGTTTCCAACAAAAGAGGCAAAAAGCTGTGATAATATAATTTTATAGAAACAAACTCGGTATCCGTTCTAGATAAACTCCAACCTAGGATAATGTTTCCTAAAGATACACAACACTAAACATTGATATACTTACTTTAGCTGGACGTGAAACAATTTGACACATTTTTTAAAGCTTAGTGGAATAATAGTTATTTCTTAATAAATAAATGCGATAAATATAAACATCAATAATAATTATCACGAGAATTATAATTTTTTTTTTCCGAAAATTCACCTGGAAATTTGGAAATTTTACCCGGGTATGCTGGGCACGAATAACTAGTAAACACTAACAATGTTTATAAAGTCAGGATAAAATTTCAATGCATCGTTTTAGTCGCAATTTGAGTGGGCGACACAGTAGGTGTCCCGTTTTGCCATATCGCAACACAGACCTAGATCAGATTGGAACAGTACATATCCCGACTCTATTTTCGTCCGATTTGGCCATGCAAGATTGGCACGTGTGTGGAGGCTTTAACACACCCACGGTATGACCTATCTAGAGTCGCGTGGATCCGTGGGAGGCCTCTAACGAGCGAAGACCGCGATGTGCTCGCCTAATGTCTTCATTTGTATTCAGATTTACCTACGCAGATATATTCCTAGTGTGTGCTGGACTTAGGATACGATGCGACTATGGCATGACACAGTGCGTGAGATAGCTATCTCAGTAATGTAAATTGATATGAATTATGAAATTATAGCTCATTGAATATTAACCCCCTTACTCATAAAACGTTATTTAACTAATAAGCTGATTAAGTGAGTACCTAAATAACGTTAAATTGTTTGACAATGACAGCAAGGTGACGTTATTTATTTGACCATTTATTCAGTAGATTTAGTTAAATAGCGTTAATGAGTAAGGCCGTAAATGAATAAATTATTAGAAAAGTTAGAAACATTCTACTACTGCAGTTCTACTTACAGTTTGGAGGTAGAAAAGGACAATGCATTCTTAGTGAAGATGTAATAAAAGTAAAATATTCGTCTTCAAATTCAACTCTATCTAGTTACCTATCCATAAAGAAAGTCAATTTAAAAGACTTCCTTAAGTGTTTTGTATTGATAAGGTTTTATCAGTTTAATCTAGTTTTACTGGAGTGGAAGATTCGGCAACAAACAAAGGTAAAGTTTTAAAATGATATCATTGGTTAACAGACTTAAGCTCCTCATATAAATCTATAGAAATGCCCTAATGACTCGTTTCACTCTATCTTAAAATCTATAAAAACTTCACAGATAATTCATAAAAGTGATGACGATCAGGCATTCATAAACATCCACCAAATTAACATTCAACTCAGATACGTAACAAAAATCCTTAAATCAAATTAAGTACTTCGCAATAAAAAAGGAGTGTTCACGAAAAACCTAAATGAATTCAGATCGCGTCTCGTTTAGCAGACGGCTGTGCCAGACAGCTAGAGCTATCCCAGTGACATTCAGTGGGGCACACCCAGACAGACCCACATACATATTTCCCCGCCCTCGCAACTTTGACCCACTTCGTTCGAGCGATGAACTTTTATTGTAACGCAACTTTTGCCTCCCTCTGTATTTATGCGGAACCTCCTCTATCAAACGAATTCCTTAAAAGAATTTACGATGACTGAATAATGAGGAAAACGTAAAACGTATACCAATTTGCGTTAACGATTCTCCAAACGTTATGCAAAAGAAAAACATAAAGAGACAGAGACGCGGAGCGTGGAACAATCCCTTTCATCTCGCGGGGCGCGTCTTCCGCCGGCAGCATAAACAAGCACCGAGAAAAACTCCCTGAATAATAATTAGGGTTGAAGATTAGGCTGGCGGGGCGATTCGGCCTCTCGCTATTAATTACGGTGCCCAAGGCGGACGCGCTATGTGCCGGGTATATAGGCTCGAATTTCCGGGCATATACCTAACGTAGATACGTGGGCAGCGCGGCGTCTCGCGTGCCACCCTGCACCCCCGGCCGTGGAGCCATCCCGGCGATCCTGGCCCCGACTCCCCCGTCTAATTGACGCCGCACCGGACGCCGACGACGCCCGCGGGGACTGCGCTCCGCCTTCCGGACTTCGAGTCCGTGCTCCGGCTCCGATTTACAACATCGGCCGATAATCTTTTCTTGATGACGCTGCTACCTACATAACTGCGCTACGCTCACAATGAGCACCTCTTCCCTTCTTGCGTTATCGTTTCCTGGTAATCGTTATCGTTCTGTTTGTAACAGCCTCGTTGAGATGCTTCACCATTTTATTGAGTTTTGTTAAAGCGTACTAAAAAGGAATTTGTATTGTGAGCTAGCTTATCGAGGAGTATGCAAAGTTAACTTAAGTGGCAAATATGATCTTATATTCAACATTTTTATTAAATACAATACACACATTTTTGAATAGAAAATTATAATCGTGCACTACTATTGCACAGATTTTGGGCTGCGACATGCCTTTGTTCTTTTTCTCCGGCCAGAGATGGTTCACAATCATTGAAGTTGCCAATAATTTATTTTCAGGTTCAAATGGAAACACAAACAACAGTAATTGTCATTTTGCCGTTTCAAGTTCCACATTCGATTATGGCTGCTCGAGCTGGAGCATACGAAATGCATGTTTACCGTAACACGGAGGCATCCCGCTGTTTGTGACTCCTTTATTAAGTCTTATCACGTCTCCGCGCGGAGGTGTCAACACGGCAGCTGCTTACTCGCTACCGTTTCAGTTGGGAGATAATTAAAAACTCTCATCGCGATCCGGAAGACCGGCGGGTGGGTTGGGTTGGGGGCCAAAGGGGGTCAGGAGCCGCGGGGGTCCGCGTAACGAACGCACTAATTAATAAGGGTCCGCCGATATTGATTTACGAGGTACCGCGTGTGCCGTGGCCCGGGGGCGCGACGAATAATGATGGAAACACGCGCGCCCCACTGAAGCTGGCTACACGACACGTGAACAAGATACAAGAACATGACATCATAACAAATAGATGAGCCGGTGTCATGTGTGCGCTACGCTGCGATTCAGGCGAAATAGATGTGCTGCAAACTGCAAGTCGTTACGAATCAGATGTATCAATTTATTGCCATTATTTCGTGATCGCTACGTCTAAAAGTTGCCTAAAGTGCCGCAGATTCCCTCTCGGATACTTTAACGAATTTGCTAACAAAGAAATTTCAATTAAAAGTTCACATACGATTTTACTGCGAAAGCTTTCTTTGTCTAGTGAACTGTGAGCTCGGGCGATGTTCGTGGCGTTAATTTATCGGAATAGTTTAGGATATGGATCCTTCAATTTTGTTGCTTTGTACTTATATGCTGACAACAAAGCAACTCCACACTTATTATACCGCCACATGAGGCTTCATAGACGACAAATTAAATAGATATGTATAAGCCACCAAAAATGTGCCGTGTAGCAATCATCGGAACCTATTGAGTATCTTATCTATGTTTTGCAAAAATAAATTCTGACACAGTAAATACGAATTTTCCAATCAGTAGGTATACATGACAAGTTATTTTTTCTGTAATAATAATATTACCTACAAATTCATCAATAATTTAGAGAGCTCGTCCACGTACAAATTTTTGTAACTCCGATATTCAAAACTACAAAAAATAGTATGTTGTTGATAAGTGACTTTTTGTTTTTGTCACGTGCTTTTCAGTATTGATTTCTGAATGTTTAAAATTAAGCGACCAACTAATTTCGCAGCGATTGTCGCTCTAAGGCAAGCTCCCTAATAATTATAACTCTTATGAACAAGCATACATACTACGGCATAAATAAAAGAACTACCAAAACCGACTACGTTAAAACTCCAATAACCATTTCAGTAAAAAAGTTACATACACCCAAGATACATTAGTGAAAATTCCCAATTCCCATTCGGACAGTAGTGACGTTGGATTTGCATCGCATCGGAAAGAAACGCAAAAAGAACAAACTAAGCGGATACCACCCACCTACCCCCCACCACCCCCCCACTCGTACTGAGAACAACTACACGTGTGCTTACATGGCATTAAGTGGGATGAGTTGATTTACTATTCTCGATTTACTGTGTTCAGTTTTACCGCCACGAAAATTTCAATGAGTCAGTGCTGTATTCATATTTATTTAATTATCTTTCTAGGTGTCCACAGCGGTTACACCTGCTTTTCCAGGATACAATCTATATCCCTTTCCAATCTGGCAATTACGTGACAAACATCACGATTTATTATGTCGATGAGGAGTCAAGAGATGACGTAGTACAAGCAAACTCACGTTCGCATTTATAATAACTATTGCTCGCCCAGTTGTCTAAATTAATCGTAATTCTTAGAATTTAAAATTTAATTTTTTCTCTTCTTTTCTACCAAATCTCACCCTCCCCCGTGAGCGAAGGGGTAAAAAGATTGATACAAGTATTGATATATGTATAGATAATATTAGGATTAATCTCATTCCAATTTCTATGTATCTATGATAAAAAATACACGTTATTTCTTATGATTATTAAACTTAAACTCTAAAATGAATACTCTAAACTAAAAGCTTCGACAATGAGCTTTTATCAGTTTACTAGTAAGTTACTATCGTCCGCAAGATTTTATTTATAGCAATGGGTAGATAAGGCAAAATAACCGAATTTATTGGTCATTAACTTTTAGTTAATTGCATTTCTATTGGCAAGGAGTATTTAGTTGGGTAGGTCATGGTCAGTCCTACCTCACTTTGTTACACTTTGAGATATCATTAGTTTTAAAATATAGTAACACATCGCAGATATTATATAACAATCTATCTCTATATTAATGGTCTTAGATAACCCTCGAAAGCTGAGATTGTGTGAGAAGAAGTAAATTAATTCCAGTAAAAGTTTCATGGTTTTAGAAATATTTGTAATTTAGACATTTTTGAATGATTGATTTTATTGCCGTTTTAAAAATTTAAGATATATATGATGACTGGTAATTAGTAAACGATACTTAGACACATGATTGTACACTCATGATAACAAACAACGTTCCCAAAGAATTTTTTTTTTAATTTACTTAGCACATGAGCCCATAATCCCTAACAAGAATAAAAATTCACCATCAGCTTTTATTTAATTTAGTTATTTATCCCAATTTGTTTCTTTGAGAAAGTTGTTTGTTATCATGAGTACAATCATGTGTCTAAGTATCGTTTACTAATTACCAGTCACCCTGTATATCATCTGGCCAACAGCGATGTTTAAAAGCGAAACTAATCACCGATTCACAGACAAAATATTGTAACTATAATTTGGTAGGTAATAATGTAATATAATGTGGAGTAATTCGACTCATAGAAATTCGAGGGTAAAAGGGGGAACATTTTGTATGAAACTGTTTCGTGGGAAGGAATTGGAATACGAATCTAGGGGTAATTATTGATCGGAGCTGACGTTTTCAATGTCTTTTCAAAATGGTTTTCCAAAATGGAGGGTTTAAATTGTATGGAAAAGATGCACTAGTCAATTACTACAAAACTTGCTACATACATGTATTACATCGCCAAAATGTTATTGGCTAAAAAAGAAATTCAATAATTAAGCTCATTAGAAGTAAAACAAAATTGACATTTTTGATCAGTAGGCACAAGTACATCACGCAAAAAACATTCTGCGTATTAGTTAGTTCCTAGTTTTATTTATTCTGCGACTACATTCTGTTATAGTGCTAATAAGCATATTGATCGTATGAATGCGCAGCTGCGTCGGCGCGGGCGCTATTTCGTGTCGTGTAGAGTCTGATCGCATCCGTTGTTTATGCCGGCGGATAATTGCGTGCCAAATACTTTTTGAGGTCAAAATAAGGTTGATAATCTTATAAGGAATCCGTGATACTATTATGCAAATTGGCATCCGCATCGCCCTGTTTTATCCAGCGACTTTAATCCCGCGGAGAGGAATAATTTTAAAGCGACATAAAATTTATTTTCCGCAATTATAATATTATGAGACGCTTTTATACCATATTGGCACCTCTTGTGTAAAGTACATGATAATACCATTTCTTTTTTTCAATTAAAATAAAACGCAGGTTTTTTCATACATGCCTTCTACCAATAATTGGACTGTTTTACACAAAACTTAAAACGACTTTAAAGTACACTAAGAAGTAATCAAATACTGATCTGATGACAATGGGACCAAACGGGAAGTGTACCCTTTCAAATACAAAAAGAATTTTCCAAATCGGTTAATAAATGACGGAGTTATGAGGTAACAAACATAAAAAAGTATACAATCGAATTGAGAACCTCCTCCTTTTTTGAAGTCGGTTAAAAACATCATGTATCTAGATATATTTTATATTTGATAGATAGAGCCAAACTGAATAAATGGCTTCGAATATAATTTTGGCCAAAGAATTCTGCATAAATATCTCACCAGCGAAAAGTCGAGCTAACGTATACCCCTATTTGTATTTTTCGCTCGGCCGTACACGGGGTTGATCGTCACGTAGTAAATGACTTTATTTACGGCGGGTTTATTATCATGAGTGTACTCGTTAGCGCGGGGCTCGTAAACAGAGGCAGTGGCTCTCACCTGCGCGCACACAGCCGGGCATATTACGTGTTTTATACCCAATAGCCATCGACATCGGCGTAAACGAGATATATCGTAAAAGACAGATCGACGGATGAAATGCGGAATCGATTACGTAGTCGGTTTATAGGTTAAATTTAAAATTGATGTGATGATCTAATGATGTACCTACTCTAATTGAGATTTAGCTACATGAAAACAGAAGATTAGAATAGATAATTACTGACGTAACAGAAGTCAATTAAAATTTCCTAATTTCCGCCATCTTTCTTTAGACACAATATTTCTCACATCCCGAAAACGGAATAGAATTGGCAACTAAATCATATTTCGTTAATAGACCAATTTATAACTTAATTTAGCGTTCATAACACATAAATTCGCAACCGTAAAATCAACTAAAAACTTACTGTTTGGCACGATTTCAGCGTTCAAATCGGATAGTAACAAATTCTCTGGCAGATAAAAATCGTTGAACAGAAACCACTAGTGCCAGAAAGTAGATCGGCGTTAACTATTCCGCATACATACGAGTACGTTGAGCAAAAATCACGGAATTAGGTCAAACAAGTAATAGGAATTCATGTCCATCGTGTTACGTAACATAATCCTGTGGAAGTCGGCACAATAAAGCCGGGCGCGCATCGGTCGGACCGAGTACGGACTCGTAAACGCTGGTGCGCGATCTCAAACTACCGCCGACAAAGATAGATATTCCACCGAGCTACTAAGACACCTTGCAAGAGCAGAAACAAGCAGTCGTTGTGCTCTGGATTGGTGGATGGGTACCTCAAGTGGAGCTTATTACTCTTCAAATCCAGTATCAACACTTTGAATCTTCTGTCATAGCATTTTTTCAAAGCTCAAAGAGCAGCTCGACTAGGGAAGTAGCTTAGAGAACTTCCCCATTACAGGAAACTGCTGACTTCCAGGCGGGCCTAAGCTTATTATCCGAAGTTAAAAAAAAGCAAAGAAGTAAATCTTCTACTTATCAGTATCATTAAAGGGAAATAATGATAATATTTATGTTTCCTGACTCGTACAATCTAGGGACTTTCAAGGCCAGATTGCCATGTTTTAAGGCGGTTTTCGCTCCAGATGCCAGTTGCCGTAGGTAGCCCGGTGAGACAGTGGGTAGAGGAAGGCAAGCGAAGCGATACCGCCCCTACTGAATAACGTCATTACCAGCATTAAGGAGAAGCTTGTTTTAGCGATAATCGCGAATCATTACGATACCATCCTAGCTAATTACATTGTTAATGAAATGGTTCATCTTATCGTTTTCTTCTTTGAACTATTTTTTGATAATTTATGCATATACTTGGATTACTTGAGTTTCTTGCCGGAGTCTTCTCAGTTTAAGTGTATTTCGAACCGGTGGTAAATTCAACTGTATGTACCAATTTAACGTTCATAAGTGCCTCTAGGGCCTAAACTGAATAAATGACTTTTTGATGTGATTTTGATTTGACTTTCCTATCCAGCCGTTTGACATGGACGTCATATACCCTGACATTCAAGTACAGAACAAATATTTAAGTTTTGTAAACCTATGTAGATTATCAGTAATGACATAATTACCAACATTGTGAAAGACCCTGAGGTGGGTAAACTGAACTACTTTTTTGCACGACTAAGTCGGTAAACAAGCATACGGCCCACCTGATGGTAAGCGGTTCCCGTAGCCATTGCAACACACGAAGCATCCCCCCCCTATGAGCTCTGGCGACCTTACTCACGCGTAGGAACACAACTTTACACAACATAAAGTTATTTGGCTACCGCAGCCTGTAAGGTGGAGGTACTTCCCCAGTCGAGCTGCTCTTTGAGCGAATAAACGCTATGCTCTACCTCTCTGACATTCAATGCTGGAACACGTCCATAGCTGAGGTGATGTTAGAACCTACCATATGCAGAACAAATTGGAAACCGTTCCGAAATCTTCACTTTCAAAACACAGTTGAGAGCAAGCTTTCAACAGCTATTTGAGGAGAGACCTTGTCATCTTATTCCAGAGCCGATATTACTGAGTAGGTTACCTATCCAAGAAATAAACCTGGCATAAAGCAGATTCACGAGTGCGATTTCAGGATCATTAAAGCGAGTTGGTATCTGTTCACCATAGCGACGAGCGGCTGTATCTCTGCGCAGTGCTTAATTAATGTTGCCTCCCTCTGACTTCCGATGATGCATTTTGTGAAAATTTTCGACTAATCTGCTTTACATCGGACCGTACAAGTATCTAACGAATCGAACAGAGATTGTATCTTGAGAATGCTTTTTAGACCGGCTGAAAGTGAATCGATTCTAAGGCTGAGAAGATCTGGTTTGTAACAGGCAGTTCAGAAGTATTTTATTTTACTAACTTATCTATACCGGGTGATTATGAATTACTTGGCTATTTTTTTTCCCTCGGATCAGTATCACTAATAGAACACATCCGTGCAAAAAAAGAACCTTTTTTTTTCATAATTTTGTCGTAAGAATATCCTAAATACTCCACGTTGCTGGATAACGTTAACAAGTAGATGACCTTGAACTTCAGCTGGTAGACGTCACCGGAACATTGAAATATGCTGCGGAAATACGTGAATTCTTTCGTAACGCGCACTAGGTGGAAATTGTGTTTAATACCTACTAAAATTTCACCATATTATTTTTCCATTTTCCATTCACAAAATTAAGTAATATCAGGAATAAACTCTTCATAATGTTGTTTACATTTCGAGTATTTTGATTAATAAAAACTGTCATTGAATCGAATCTGTCATTCACTAAAATCTTCTAAAATAAATTCTATTTTTCATTTTCACTAAGGAGGAAACTTATCTTTCCTTAATTATTAACAATACATTAGGCAGCCCGCACGCATCATACAATCGCCGGCCGACTGTATGTCGAAAAGAGAAGAAAACTTGAATGTCAGCTTTGTAAGCAGAAAACAGGATAGCTTTTTAAAACGTTTGACTTGGTTAATAACCCTTAAACGAACCTATCCTAGAAATAAATTCTAAAATTGCCTATTTCGCTAAAAATGTCTGATGTCAGTCGGTGGATTCAATTTTATAAGAGAATAAATTCTTTCGATTTGAGAGATTCAAATGTTCTTCGCATTTGAATTCCTTGCTACCAAAGCACATGTCCTAAAAAACCGCCCTAAAGGCCTCAAATCGAACAGAGAGAGATTCAAATGTTCTTGTCATTTGAATTCCTTACTACCAAAGCACTCGTTTTACAAAGCCGCTCTAAAGGCCTCAAGTCGGACTGAGAGACATTCAAATGTTCTTCTCATTTGAATTCTTTACTGACAAAGCACTCGTCTTACAAAGCCGCTCTAAAGGCCTCAAATCGGAATGACAATTGGACTACCGATTGTTTGACGTGTGGAAGCGTCCTTATACGAAACCTCTCTTCCCTTTTCTTTTAATTTCATACAAAGAATACAAAAAAATTGCTACGGCGTGTTTAGGTGTGCGTTCAGCTTAATACTTCATGTCAACCTATTTGAAATAATTTCTGATTATGAAAAAAAAAATTTTGAGTTGCGCACGCAGGTATTCCCTGGTTACTGGTTGCTAGGGCAACGTTTTAGAAGACCAACAGTCGTTTCTGGGTGATACAAAATATTTTTAAATTTAATTGAATAATTATGGAACTCTCTGGAGTACACTATCAGTTTGATCAATGGAGGGCTTCTGCCTCACACACGATGCCGCGCGGCGCCCGCCACCCCACACAACTGTGCGCTCTGTGGTTGCAGCTCACTGGAAGTGTGTTATTTAAAACCAAATAATAAGTTGTCAATAAACTGCAATATTCAGTTCAATGTGATTTTAAATTAGCCTTAAGTTGGCCCTAAAGTTTTAAAGTGTTACAACGATGCATAATGTTAGAATTGTGATACGATGAGTATGTTTGTAATTGAGATAATAAAAAAAGTGAGTTACTGTATTTTTGTGGCTTCATTTTATAAATTTTAAACGGGTAAGAATACCGAGAGTGATGTATAGGATATTTAATTTGGATGGTGTTCGTGTTTTCGTATACATAGGCAGTATCTAACATTCTCGGTTGTTGACAGCTATGTGACGTAGCGTATTGGCGCGTGGTACGACCAACGATTTCGGTAATTTTGAGAAAACTTTGGATCGTCATAACTTTATTTTTTTCTATAAAAATTATATCTAAAAATAAAACATGAATTTTTTATTTTTTATTAATGAGAGACTCCTTAAAAATAGCTAAGTAATTCGAAATCACCCTGTATATATGTCGGAGTCAGCGACAGCCAAGCGATACAAACACCACGATTAGGGTTCAGTAGTATCGGGATTGCGTGGGCGCAGTGCAGGCAATAAAACAACGTTATACCATCGCTTCGTAAAAGTCCCGTATGAGGAGAAGAAGCGACGCAACAAACTCCTCACGGGACCAATGTGTTTATTACATTATTATTACGACATAATATTACAATTAAATAATCACTTCACTTCACTTCACAAATATACAGTCTTAAATAATTACAGGCTTCAGAACCGGGTGTAACAATGATTGCACTGAGATGTGTACAGCTCGAGGGCTTGTGATAAACTAACTAACCCAAAAGCAATACGCATCCCCTTATAAACTCTGTTATTCACGTTATAGTCAAATCAATGTTCTTAATATTACGCATACCCTCATTAAGTCTGTTATTTACGTTAAAGTCAAATCAGTGTTGCTACTATTTTACCCAACCCTTGTACCACGATAATATCGTAATCCAACTGAGTCCGACCAACGATCTAACTCTCCGACATATATAAAATTAAATGTCCTGACTGACTCGCTGATTGACTGATATATCAACGCACAGCCTAAACCACTGGTCCTAGAGACATGAAATTTAGAGGGTATATTCTTTGTGAAAAGTAGGTATCCACTAAGAAAGGGTTTTTCCAAATTCCACCCCTAAGGGGGTAAAATAGATGATGAAAGTTTGTATGAAAGTCCATCAGTTTCGAAGTTAGGATCATCAAATTTTGTGTTTAGGCTGAAGATTAAAAATTAATGTATACGTGTCTCAGCGTTTTTAATAATTCCACCCTCGAAGCGGGATGAAGTTGTTTTGTTTTATTGTTGTAGAAAAATATGTCATTTGTTTCCTGTAGGCCACGCGGGCGAAGCCGCGAGCAGAAGCTAGTGTCTAATAAAAAAACTGCGTACAAAACCTCGCCAAAGTTTAATCGCGATTTGCGATCGAATGTATATTAAACGTATACTTTACTAAAAAAAACATTATTTTTTAACCGACTTCAAAAAAGGAGGAGGTTCTCAATTCGAATGTATTTTTTTTTTATGTTTGTTACCTCATAACTCCGTCATTTATTAACCGATTTGGAAAATTATTTTTTTATTTGAAAGGGTACACTTCCCGTTTGGTCCCATTGTCAGCAGATCAGCAGGGCTATTTTAAAACGCTCGGATTCGATATCGGAATCGGAATCAAAAACTACCGAGGCGATATTGCGCAACTGCTTTTTTAATTTCCGAATTCGAATATTTTGATGTTTCTTTACCGAAATATCAATTCGATTCATCGAAAAGTTTTCGGAAATTAAAATAGCAATCGCTGAAATTCGCCTCATAATTTTTTGAAACCGTTTCCGATATCGATTCCGACGTTTTAAAATAGCCCTGCAGGATTTGATTACTTCTTAGTGTACTTTGAAGTCGGTTTAAGGTTTTTGTAAAATTATTATTTATTAGCTTTTCAAAAGTGATTTTATAATGAAAGTAATGTTGTTTTGAGAAATGTGCTGTGCTGTTTGTTTTAACATGATGCGACGTCATAAAACAATTAAACGCTATACCTATTCTGAGCATCTCGATGGAGCAAGTGAACCGTGGGTAGAGTTTATCAAAGTGAGGATCGTAAAACGGGAAGTCGCCCCGTAGCGGCGCGGTGCATCCACGTCGACGATCGCCGTCGACCGTTCTGTTCCCTCATAAAACTAGCACTTGGAGTGGAATGCTCCGAGGCGAAACGATACGTACGCCCCTACACCGCCCGTTCGCCCCCCACTGGAATATATCGAAAATGGAGACTCTTTGAAATGCAGCATATATGTACATACAACGTTCGGGAAAAAATATTGGAGTAAAGATTTAGATCCGATAATAAGTGTCCTGAAAATAAATTACGTTAAAGCATTAAATGATTCTATTTGAGAGTCCCACTCCCAAGCGAGAAGGAGTCAAACAACAGCTCAACATAAGCACTTGAGAGCCGGTTTTGCTTTGTGTGCTTACCAGCTTCAGTCACTTAGTATGCTAGTAAAAACACTTCATATTTCAAACAGGCCAGGGTTCAAATTCCGATTCGGAAATGTCGAAGCCCTCGTGTACCTATGCTTTTTCTATCAGTCTAAGAGTATATCAGAATAAGAGTATACCTGATCGTACTCGTCTCGTCACATTACCCCCTATCATATGATGTTTAGTTTAAACTTAATAGAGCGTGTTATGGGATGGTGTCATTATACCCCATGATGGTGATTGTGCATTATCACTTATGTGCACTGAAGGATAAAATAGAGAATACAATAGCAAATAGTGTTTGTAAACTAACTACCTATGAACTCACAAGTAAATAAATATAA
Source organism: Polyploca ridens (assembly GCA_951394255.1). Lineage (NCBI taxonomy): Eukaryota > Metazoa > Arthropoda > Insecta > Lepidoptera > Drepanidae > Polyploca > Polyploca ridens. Next base: position 3,818,344 of record OX596262.1, read on the forward strand.
GGAAGGACCAATTTAAAAAATACTTATTATGGACGTAAAAAAAAGGCGGACGTATTCTCACTAACAAAAAACTGTATCTACAGAGTCGGACACCTCTAACGCACACATTCACACATTATGCTATTCCACGTGAAACGAAGCTCTGTGCCGTTTACCGACGCGTGACTAATGTGTGAATGTGTGTATATTGGCTTGTACACATGGCTATAGATCAAGCTATACATATACATATCTAGTATAAGCTGACTTCCCGTTGTACGGAAATCCTATACAATGCGAGATCAGCTTATACTGTAAATGTATAACTGTAGCCGCGTGTACTTACAGCGAGGTGGCCGACTTGAGCACACAGTTTTCTGTTAGTGAGAATACGTCCATCTTTTTTTTACATCCATGACAATAATTGAGCATTTGATGAGCAGAAAAGAACAGTCATGGAATTATTACTATCACGTGACCAATCTATATTCATACGCAGACATAGCGTAGACACGAAGACACGAAATCACACGAAGGTTGACCTTCTAACAAAATATTCATGCAATTTTAGGCACTCATCCCTGCACACTAAGTCAATAATATCACACACGCTTACAACTGATGGATTCACATTAACCAGAAACAAAACACTATCGCAGGCATTTCAAAGCATCGAGTGAACATGTTTACAATACCGTAAAAGCGTTCCGAATATCCGTCATGAACGCGGCCGGGTGAAAAATGTCCCGAAAGACACTTCTGGACAATGCTATGTAGGATCGGAAAGAGGATCGTCATGACGACCAGACATCGCGACCTACTTCCCCTGATGCTGATAGGCTGTAAAATTTTATAGATCAAACGCAAAGGGAAAAAGTCAGGAAAATAACGTCAGGCAATCCGTTATTTTATGATGGAATCGAGTACACGTGTAAGAATATTCAGTCAATGATTTTATTATATTTGCATGGGTGGAGCAATTTGAGGAACAAAGGAGCACTTGGAACCAGAGAGCAGGCTAACTTTTGAACTCGAACCGGCAACTACATCTACACCATCCTCCACTGAACACATTTTCCTTTTTAGGGTTCCGTACCCGAAGGGTGCCAAACGGGACCCTATTACTAAGACTACGCTGTCCGTCCGTCTTTCTGTCTGTCAGTTGGCTATATCTCATGAACTATAATAGTTAGACAGCTGAAATTTTCAGAGAATATGTAATTTTATTGCCGCTATAACAACAAATAATAAAATGAAATAAAATTAAGGGGCCGCCCATACAAGAAACTTTATTTTTGGCGTTTCTTTTTTCATATCAAAGTAAGTTAGTTAATATTGTACGGAATCCAACGTGTGCGACTCTGACTCGCACTTGGCCGGTTTTTTTAAACTATTTATAGGCAGGCCTATTTGACCACAATCTCACTATGATCAGTATTAATGTGGCCGAAGGTGGTAAGCACACAAAACATAGCTAAGGAAAATAGCTCTCAGGTTGAAGGTCATTTTGAACATGACGCTGGTAGCCAGGTACTACAAGGCTACCACCTTGCTATGGTATCCTCACCATTCACCTTCACTGTCATCAAAAAACGTGAGGTAAAAAACCCCTAAATAACTAATGAACGTTTTATGACCGTCAAGGGGTCGTGGAACCGCCCCTGTCATCAACCCCTGATCACGTTGTCAACATATCATAGAATCGAAGGTATAATCTGTGGCACAATCGAGCGACGATGTTAAGACGAGCGACCGCAGCGGGCAGGCTTTGTGCTTGCTCCTAGTTATATTACGCCATGGTGTTAGTGACGAGCGGAGCGGGTAGCGATTTCTTTTATAAATGACGAAAATATCCCTACAGGTAAGTTTTAAAAAATTATGGCGAGATCGATACATTGATTTGTACAAAAAAAACATTTTAGAGAGATTTGAATCACTTCCAATGTTGAGATTACATTACCAGCAACATATTAATATACTTGAAGTATTTTATAATACTCGCAAAACATAACAACAACATAAAGGTTTTGGTCGCGATTCGCCGGCATGGCATAGAATGTCGCATTTTTATCGCGGGATTGGTATTTTTATCGCGGGATCGGCATTTTTATCGCAGGGATCGAAAAATATTTTAAATGCCTCAAGTTATTCCTCAGGCACCAAGGAATAATAATAACGTCATTTCAACGTCTCTAAAAATATTATTTTTTTTGTAAAAATCTCGCCATGATTCTTTATAATCTACAGTACAAGAAATCTATACCTTTGACGTTAATAAATACCAAGAAAAGTAGTCCTTATTTCTTTACGATAAGGTTAATCGATATTGGCCCTGATTCTGTTGTTCACAACTAAACTAATTTTAATCTCACTATGTCTCTTTCTAACAAAGAACATAAGAAAAGGATGTAAGTAATTTAGTCCTGTCAAATTAGTCCTATGCTTGTTTTCAATATAAATTTAGTCGCCATCTATCGTGGTTACGCCTAAATACACGCAAAATAAGACGGCAAAGATTAATTTGACAACTTAAAATATGTTCTATCCTTTTTCAATCATGTTCGTAAGAAAGAGATGTGACGTGACTAAATTTAGTTTAGTGCGATTTACAACAGAATCGGCACCATTATTATACAAATAACCATAGATTTAACAGATAAACCTGAATGTGACGCTATAAGGTTAATTCTGCTTCAAGGTGGTTAGTTTTTTGGCAGGACAGTCGTGTTTTTAGGGTTCCATACCCAAAAGGTAAAATGGGACCCTATTACTAAGACTCCGCTGTCCGTCCGTCTGTCTGTCCGTCAGTCACCAGGCTGTATATCTGAAATTTTTAGAAAATATGTAGGTATATCTAATGCCGCTATAACAACAAAAATAATATTAAAAATTAAAGGGGGCGCCCATACAACAAACGCCTTTTTTTGGTATTTTGTTTTCATAGCACAATGAGTTAGTTAATATTGTACGGAACACTCCGTTTGTGAGTCCAACTCGCACTTGGCCGGTTTTTTAATTATTTTGACATAACAAACAGACACATCAATTTTATTTATAGATAAGGATTCCACTATAATAGGTAGATATAATCGCTCCGCTTATGACGAAGCCCGTACGCGAGCCGCCCCAGGGCGCGGGCGTCAGGTGCCCGTATTTTGGTCGGTCGGGTCCGACTGGCTGTCGCCGGTTCAGTTTATGTAACGACGTACCGAGTACATAGGGGCTATATACCTATATATATTTGTTATGCCGCCGTTTCGTACTTATATACGGTTATATATAGCCTTTTATCATATTGATTATATTTATACGTGCCTCTATACATATTGAATCGTTTATAGTATTTTATAGGTATATGGCTAAATTACTTGAATTTTTGCTAAACAAGTACCGTACATCGGGGGGCACGGCAGTGCCCCCGCCGAGTCGAGCGCGAAGCAAACACTGCCGTACCATCCTTTACTGGAACCATTTCGCCGCATTTTCAGGCCCCTATTTGAGAACCTCTGGATAAGACCCGAACGCAGAAATTTTCGTCATCCAGTAAGCTATAATCACATACTTAAAATCCAAAATTTCAAGTCTGTAGGTCATTTAGTTCCGAAGTTAAGCGAAAGCAAAGTTTCACATTTATGAAACTCACTCCCTCACTCACTCACTCATGATCATCAAAATAGAACTAGTACTTCCCCTAAACTCAGAGAGCTGAAATTTGGTACAGAGTTAGGGTTTAATGACTAAGTACTAAAAAAATAAAAACTAGGATAATCGAAGATCTGGAGTACCTGGTGACCCTGATTAGAAAACACAAGAGCCCAACCAAACTATTAGAGATCGACATAGCGCCTTTACAAAAAATATTCAACTTGGTGGGCCGCTTCATTTTCTACAAAAAGAAGTGAAATCCCATCAAAAACATTCTGTAAAAAACTAGCCAAGTCTCGATGGAGCTGCTTGTTTATCTCTAAAAAGTAATGAAATCTAGACAAAGTCGTGCCAAGTCTAAGGTTCCTTACTGCGATTTTTTTATTATTATAGTTAATGTTGTGTGACTTGGCCGTTGAAGGGAACACAAGGGTACAAAACCAGGTATTCCATGACACCATTGCACCAATCTGTACTTGTACCCACTAACGTATAAAGAATGTTCAACGGCCAAGTCACACAACATTAACTATAATAATAAAGAAATCGCAGTAAGGAACCTTAGACTTGGCACGACTTTGTCTAGATTTAATTACTTTTTATAGATAAACAAGCAGCTCCATCGAGACTTGGCTAGTTTTTTACAGAATGTTTTTGATGGGATTTATAGTTTTTGTTGCCAATATTGTGAAATACAGGATGACTCCTTTTACAATTCGCGGGTTCGATTCCTGGTACAGCCAGTAGATTTTTTCAAAAATCTATAATTGTACCTAATGTTAAGTCGAGTTGATAACAACACTAGCTCGACTCTCGCATCAGCGTGTCCCGTCACTAAAGGACTATTAAGGCCCGGTTTCAATAATTTACGGACCGGTATCGGTTAAGATTTATTAAAATTAAGACTCTTATATCTTTACTAATAATGAAGCAAAGACCTCAAAGCTCTGCATACCAGACCCTCCCATATGGAAGTAGGTATCACAGGTAAAATTAGCTTACGAAATGATCTATATGCGCAGTTTGGCAATAAAAAAACCTACCATCGGTAAGCAAAACGATTCGTTTTTGTTTATTGAAACCGGGCATAAGAGTTTTGACAGATCGAAACGAGATGGTTTCCCGCGTGTTTCGAAGAGTTTTATGAGGTGTCTTTAATATTATTTTTTAGGGCTTGTTTGATGTAATTAAGCTCAAACACTAAGTTTAAAAATAAAATAAAGTTTTCTTTCAGTAATATTTCCGTAATCTTCATATTCAAAGTACTTTCGCTCCATGACATAGCCATGAGACTGGCTGTATCCTGTAGTGCTATTCTGTAAAGTTCATTTGCAATATCACTTCTGAATCCGCGATGAGATTAGAGTTTCCTATTCTTAAGGTGAATGCTCACGATTACAAAAAGCTATATTCCCGTTAGATGGTGTTAGTATCGCAAAGCTATGTTATTTCTTTTTTTATGTAAAATTGAAGCATCCTTGGTGCGTAATTTAGTGATTGGCGAGCAATATGTATTTATGAAGTATTTATGAAGCATTAATTTTACTTCCACGGCAATTAGTTACAAAGAATTCCTCCAGAAAAATATCTGTCAAGTTATTCCTTGTATATATACACGCACACATTGTAATTTTTTGTTTTGTTTCGACCGTTAGATGGCGTTAAAATAAGTATTGAGTTGTTTTATATGCCGTTAGGTGGCGTTTAAATAATTACGCGTGTGTGCTAAAATTGGTTAAGTATTTTTTCATGTATTATGCGTAAATTGTGTTTTATATATTCATTAGGTTTGGTATATTTTATATTATTTTTTCAATAAATATAAAACATGTTTACTATTAAAATTTTGTACATTGTACATGTACTTATTTGATTTCCTAATGATGTTTTTCCTTCACCATTATCCAAAGGTGAATTTGTACATAAATTCAAATCTCACAAAGTACAGGCCGATGATATGTTTTCGTTCTCGTAAGGAAACCAACACGAAAAAGTCAAATTGAAAAGCATTACTAGAAGTACACCAAACCACATTGTCCTGCTTGACGTTATGATGGACTATGGCCCCAATCCCACTTGTTATTAGGGGAGGCTCTACACCGGTACGTTTATGAGATGTCAATATTGATTATTATGAAGGTATAATAAAAATAGATTCTCTGTATATTTCTTTATTAATGTATGACGTAAGTAAATGTGGTATGGTATATAAACACTCAAAAACTTCACATCTAAATTGTGATTTCGGTAGAATCTAAAAAGCATTTTGCTGATAAACTCCTCCGAGGTAGGTACGCATCTATTCTCCATCATGACTGTGACCGTTGTGCGTAATCGAAACGAAGTAACATAAAATATTATGCATGTTGGTAACGTTAAATTTTCCTTGGTCCTGAAATATATTTATAAATGTTATTTATATATATATAAATTAGTTGGTGTTCGTAAGTCTCGATAAAACTCAAAAACAGCTTGACCGATTGGAATAATTCTTTTTGTGTTTTGTTCGCTGTGATACAGGAGTGGTTTAAAAAAAGGTTAAAAATAAAAAAAAAGGTGTTACGAAGTTCACCTAGTTTAAGAGGTTCTTCTAGTAAGAAGGGTGAACTAGTTGAAAATAAATACCTACTGTTACAAAACATTTTCAAAGTTTTATGTAGTTGATAAAAATAATCAAGCATAATATTATAGGTACATAACAAACTGACTTTCTGATGATTATGTAGAATCTACATTGTAGATGCATGATCCTCTACTAGAACAAAAAAATACCTGTTAGTAGGTTTGCTTTGTATAATTATTTTTAATACCGATTTTTATATAGTTTACATTTTACTTGTAAATTAATTTTGATCTGCACAGTTATTTATTTTCCAATTGAGTCAACATAATATCTAGCATTTGACTTCACATTTCTGATGACCTTGTCATATCGGCAAACCTTTACGACTGTTATAAGATTTAACTGATGTAAATCAAACAGTATTATGAAAAGCATAATGCATTTTGGTTATGCATAATTAATTGCCCCTGGACCTGAAATAAAATGCGTAATTGTTATGACAAAGAATATGTAATTTATAATATCAGAAAATGAGTACAGAAGTATTCTCGACTTATTAAAACCAAACAATATCCTTGTTCCTAAATAATTAGGAAACAATTTTTTTTCAAATTTCAAACCTCCACCTTACAAAATGAACTTTACTTTGGTGAAGGAAAACATCGTGAGGAAACCATAGTGAGGAAACCATAGCAGGTGGTAGGGTACTTTTTAGTACTCATCTGGCTGGCTACCACCCTCAAGTTGAAAATCTGTCGCCAAGCGCCTATCGGTGTGTTCCGACGGATGTAATTTTTTTCATGTGGTGTAACCAAGGTGTAACAATAAAGTGTTATCCATCTATCTCTATACTATTAGCATCAATGCATATATCTATTACATACCTGTTTAAAGGTACACTCGGCTAAACATCAAGCTAATGTAATGTATCCAAATAAGAGAAAATAATTTGTAAAAAATATTTGCCGTAGGAAACACATAAATTTCGTTGCGTAGGAACGTGACACGTCTAAAAAGATGTGTCAACGTTAGGCAAATCACGGCAAACTAGGATTTACGATCTCGATTCGATTTAATCAAAAAAGAGGTTTTATGGGTCGATCTTCAATCTTTTGAATCGATGTTTTACAGTTTATAAGATGAATGCTTAGGTACCTACTTAATTTATAATGAGGATTTTTCGAAAATACATAAAGACATAATACGAAAGCATTTTTACCCAAGCTGAAACAGAAACGCTTAGATCGCGGAGCTCGTTCGGTAAAAAAAATACATGTACTTACCGACTTACATGTATTTTCCATCAATGTTGATAACCGATTATCACTTTTTTTCACTAGCTGTCCCCCGCGGTTTCTCCCGCGTTCCTGGGATAAATCAAAATAAACTCAAAAAGTTATTTACTTATCCAGTTTAGGCCCAGGTAAGGCACTTATGCACGTCAAGTATAAGTAGGTACATACAATTGAATCTACCACCACCGGTTCGGAATACACTTAATAAAAGTAGCCTGTAAAACTCGGGGATAATGTAGCTTCCTATTAGTGTAAGATTTTTCCAATCAGATGGATAGTGATTACCTAGCGATTCAGAGATTAGCCCGTTTAAATAAACAAAAAAAAAACATCCGCTTTATTATATGTATTAGTATCGAAGTATAGATTCGATCTACTTGTATATCCCAATAAAATTTTGACAGTCTTTCTGTGCAGAATCTGTCAAACGTGAATTTAATTCCTCAAGTAAAATTCTTGAGCTCGACTAGATAAATATTGATATATATCAGTAGGTACCTAACTTTATTATTTACCATGATAGAATAAAATAAGTAGGTATGTATAATACATAGTATATTACATATTGACTTTCTACGTATTATTATTTATGAATAATCTAAGCAATCAATCTTTTTCAATAGTATTGGTTTTTGAACGCATCCCTTGAACCGTCCTCGAACGAACGGTGAAGTTTCGTACCTATATTATAATATGTATAGGTATTATGTATAGGTTTTATACCTATATCATACAAATGAAAACATGTTTGTTTGTAAAAAAAAACGTAAAATTGTTTAAATTGTTTTTTTTCGGGTAGCATTATTAATTACTTTAAAAGTAGATATTAGGTCGGTCATAGTTAAACGTTGGAATATTTTTGGTATTCGTATATTGACATATTTTAACTTTCTCTTTGATATAATTTATGCAGCATAAACTAACGTAGGTAGATACATTCGATATATATATTCAATAAACATAAAAACTATACGTGGTAAAACTTATTGGTATTCATAATATTACACAAAAAATTCATGCAGGCAAAGCTGGGCGCAAAAGCTAATTTCAAATTCAACTTCAAAATTATTGAAATCATCTCTACGAAAGAAGCGCGCAACGATGATTGGCAACATCGCGTTTCCTTTACAACAAACTACCCTAGTCGGAACGGCAACGCCCCGTTTCGGCTATGCTAAGATTTGACCAATATTATTCAAAGCATAGATTTCTATAGAGTCAAATTACTGAAAGCGCCATCTATTTCACGTCTTGTAGTTTTTAATTCGAACCTCGGCTCCTTTTTGACATCTTAGTTCTTAGTTACCTTTTTAATAACCATATTGCCTGCCTAGATTGCGCTACAAAATTTACTCACACGTATACAAAATTTGCAATTTTTTAAACCAGTTTTATTGTAATTACGTTGGATATTTTTGTTTGAAATTAAAATTAGCCACACCGGTAACTAGCATGAAGTCGAAAGAATAGCTCAAATAAAAACAATACGATGTGTGTATTGAAATCTCAGCTAGTTAAATATGTATGGAAAGGGCAATCAGAGCAACCACCTTAAAATCATTGAATTCGACACTAGCGCCACCGAGTGATGACGGAAGTGAGATGAACTACGACAGGTGAGTATTTTGACGTTTTTAATAGGATTTGGTATTCTGAATCATAATTCACACGCCAAATCGGGTTGCGAGGTGAGTTGCGAGATGACTTTCGAGATGATTTACCTTTTACAGAATAGCATAGTACCTGTATACGTAACCCGTTCGCGTTACACCTCTCACATAATCAAAATATGTCAAAGAAATTATTCACGTGTCTTTGCACAGCCTAATATAATAACAATAACATATTAAAGCATAGTTTTAGCCAAAAGATAATTCAAATGTATCATTTAAAACTAAAGAATCATAAATCACACGTGAGTTTTATTCGCAGAGTTTCATGATTACCAAATACTCGATGCTCCAAATACAGCGTACAGCGCGTCTACATTTCCTTGTTTACAACTTGAACAAATCCCACAAAAGCTCAGCTTTTTTCTCGGCACGTGTAATTCGTTAATATCACGTGTGATGTTCCCAGGCTCGGAGGTAGGTATGGCTTATTACGCGAGGCTCTATTTCGCCGCAATCTCGAGGCGAGAGCTCGCGTGACGACGCAGCTAAAATACCGCCCAAGTTTACTATACGGGACTGGCTATTGACGAACAATAAAGCTCTGCTAAATGTCCATATTCGAGGGTGATCACTTACCACACCACAACCTCCCCATGGTAAGTGATGATGTGACCGAAGCTGGTAAGCACACAAAGCCTAGAAGGAACTGGCTCTCAAGTGCAGCTGTTCGAACACACCGATAAGTGCTTGGCGACAGATTTTCAACTTGAGGGTGGTAGCCAGCCAGATGGGTACTACAAAGTACCCTACCACCGTGCTGTGGTTTCCTCACGATGTTTTCCTTCACCGAAAGCTCAAGCTCATTGTAGGATTTGAACCCGGGACCTTTGTCTCGGTATCCGATGTCACTACCACTGAGCTATCATCGCATTAACGAACGCTTTTCCAAAAGCTAAAAATACTTTGCAGTTTGCATTGCTTGCCAACCGCCAATACCGTGTGTCCGGCCGGCTACATAACATCGAGTCGGCGAGTGCTGAGTGCGGCTCGCGCGGACCTGCGACTCAGCTCATTTTCTGAGTGGCCACGCCACCGCCTCGCCACCGACAAAGAATTATTCCACTATTCTCATGAGACGCCACGGTCTTGCCAGGGAAATTAGATAGAACCGTTTTATAAGGGTGATGGATTACTGGCTGATATTAGACTTATATTATATGTGGAAATAACTGCTTTGGTGTGTAATTTATGACTGTGGTTGTAGAGATGTACTTACAACCACCAAACTTTTTGACATTTAAAAAGATTTTAATAATTGACTAACTCTCAGGCCCACTGTCAATCTTGGTAATCTTATCTTACGTAGAGTTAGCTTATCTGGGGTTAAATTATCATTATGGTATTGGGCCTAACATAGGTATCTCTGATCCAAGTAATTTATGGTTTTTAATAACAAATGCTTTACTTGACCACTCAAGAACCAAGCATTTTCTCAAAAATCAGATCAACTCCAGTTGCAAGAAAATATCTCAGGGATTTTCTACACACACACATACATTATAACTTGGTATATATAGCTAAGTAAGTATACGCATATAACCTATGCCATACGTGCACAGAATATAGAAACTGGGTGGAAATGTATTTATACGTAGATACACAGGTTTATACGCGAACGGCTCGCTTGCACGGCCGAGCTTAGAATACGAGCTCCTCTGATGACGGTATAAGGCTGAGAACAATGTGCGTAGCAGTTAGCGGGAAGAATTAAAAGGACATTTAATTTTGTCTTCAGAAAAAATATATTTATTTAGGCTCTATTAGGACAGCACTAATTGTATTTGTCAATACTAGCTGCCCGGCGCGACTTTGTTTGCGTAATATGCTACCCTATACCCTACCCTACCCTAAAATACCCTACCCTACCGTTAAGTTTTCTTAAATTTTCTAAGTTTCTGCGCAATTTTCTTAATTTTTTTAATGTAACGTTCTTTAATTTATTGTAACCTTGTACGAAGTATTAGACTTTAAAAAAAATATGAATGTAATCGGTAAAGCCGTTCTCATGCTATAGCGTGACCAGTAGGGCTATTTTAAAACGCTCGGATTCGATATCGGAAACGGATTCAAAAACTACCGAGGCGATATTCCGCAATTGCTTCTTTAATTTCCGAATTCGAATATTTTTGATGTTTCTTTACAGAAATATCAATTCGACTCATCGAAAAGTTTTCGGAAATTGAAATAGCAATGGCTGAAATTCGCCTCGGAATTTTTTGAATGCGTCCGATATCGATTCCGACGTTTTAAAATAGCCCTGCAGAAGAAATAGGGGTTCATTTTTATATATATAGATTAATAATAATGAATGTTGATGCTTATAAGTGGTAATTTTGAAGGCTTACTAGATAAAGATTTAGGCAGTAAGCATATTTTATTGCAATTTAGAATTGAAAAAGAGTTTTAACAATGAATAACATAAGTTACAGACAGCTACAAAATCGGGATTGCTTTATTTTTAACCACTAAAGTAGCAATCAAGCATACGGCCCGCCTGACGGTAAGCGGTTACCGTAGACGTAGACGCTTGTGACACCAGCAGGGTTATCACTCATGTGTTCCCGACCTCAATTCCTTTAAGACTTCCATGTAAAAAAGACACATAACTATTACTTTTACTACAAAACCGACTATCCCACATAACCTTAAATTTCCTAAGTAGTATAAACATCATTCAAAAAAATCCCGCTAGGACACTAACGCTCTCAAATATACATAAACTCGCTCCCGCTCTCGCTCTCGCTCCCGCTCCTCTCGTCACCATAGCAACGGTCTAACCCTGCGGCTGGCAGCTGCAACGTCATGGAAATGGACGTGGCTGTGAGACATATAGGACTTACATAACGCTACCTATATCATCTTCCAATATACATAACATAGACCTTATGTACTAGTGATATAGGACCCATATCTTACGCAAACAAGATTCAGGAGACGCTGGCCAGACATTATTTCGCCACCACGTACCTAATTGGTGAGAGGCCATAAAGTACGAATGCATGTGACGCAGTTACAACCGCAAGCAGTTACATTTTATGGGTGTTTTTTTTTATCTTTATGTACACCAGTAGCAAAAAAAAAACTAATTTATTTCCTCTAATAACTTTTCCTAAAGAACCCTGCTGCCAAAGTGAGTTTGCACCAAAGATTATAAAATAACGACGTAGGTACTGTCATCTGACTATGTACAGATATTTTTTGTTTTTATTAAATGGGCTTGCGTTTGGCCACTGACCCGCCCATAACGAATGATGACGAAGCCTAAGATGAAACACGCTTACCCAGAAGAAACCTATTCACTCTGGCCTTGAAAGTACCTAGATTGTAGGCGTCAAACACAGACGCCCGAAGCAAGTTCCACTCCCTTCCTGTCCGCATTATAAATGAGGATGCAAAACGCTGTGTCCGTATTTTCGGTATGTCAACAACGTACGGGTGAAAATTTTCCCGGCATCTTGTGGTTCGGTGTAAAAATGGGGATGGTGGAATAAGGTTGGACAATTCTCAAATCTCTGACTCCAGCTGTTTCCAAGAAATCAGTGCACCTGCGTTAAAAATGTGTCGAATATACTACGATATTTTTTAATTTGGTTAAAAAATACACCTTTTCACGACTCACGGTTTTTATGATATGCAGTTTTAAATACAAAGAGAATTTTAACAAAATTTTAGTTGTCATATAAAGCATATTTTTATTACGCGTCGCGGGATCTACAGCGTAAATGTACTCAGATCGGATTACAATGACCTGATCCATGAAAGTGAATGCATTAGGCGTGAGCAAAAAATGGACGAGTTTAAAATGGAAAACCTACTAAAAATCATATCCAACCTTTATTTTGCAGATCAGTGTATACGGTACCTACTTGTTAGGGTTCCGTAGTCAAAAGAGTCGTCATGTCTGTCTGTCTGTCTGTCCGTCCGTATCTCACAGCCACTTTTTTCCGAATCTATATAAGAACTATACTGTTGAAACTTGGTAAGTAGATGTATTCTGTGAACCGCATTAAGATTTTCACACAAAAATAAAAAAAAAAACAATAAATTTTGGGGTTTCCCCATACTTAGAACTGAAACTCAATTTTTTTTTTCATAAACCCATACGTTTGGGGTATCTATGGATAGGTCTTCAAAAATGATATTGAGGTTGCTAATATTTTTTTTTTTCTAAACTGAACAGTTTGCGCGTGAGACACTTCCAAAGTGGTAAAATGTGAGTCCCCCCTGTAACTACTAAAATAAAAAAATGATAAAACTAAAAAAAAAAAAATATAATGTACATTGCCATGCAAACTTCCACCGAAAATTGGTTTGAACAAGATCTAGTAAGTAGTTTTTTTTATACGTCATAAATCGTAAACCGCAATTTACCTTTCATTCAATATTTTTGGCGTTTTTTTTTTGCAATATATGTTTTTCTTCCTTTATTTTAGGTATTTTGTGTTCTAACTAGTCCACGCCACGTGTACGTTCAACATTAAAGTCATAAGTGTAATCATTGCAAATGTTCCTTCCACTGACTAAACGCTTAGACTATCTCTTACAAAACAGTTTCAAGCTTTTATAGGCTATGCACATATGTAGATAAAGTGCAATATCAACCGTACAACGACGTTGTTTTAACTTTTATCGTGTGAATAAACTTAACACACTTAACTAGTTATGTATAGTACGAAGCATATATAATGTTCGGATTTTCGGAATTTGAACATTCCTGACAATGTGGTGGATTTGCTGCACATTTGCTAGAAAGCCTGGACAGTTGAATTGCTGTGCTCTTACACGGGCAACTTATATTGCTAAAGTATTGACACTGCTAGGTACATCAAGCAATTTATAGCAATGTATTTGAGCTTATTTACATCAAACAAACCCTAAAAATAATATTAAAGACACATAATAAAACTCTTCCAAACACGCGGGAAACCATCTTGTTTCGATCTGTCAAACTCTTAATAGTCCTTTAGTGACGGGACACGCTGATGCGAGAGTCGAGCTAGTGTTGTGACAAACACGACTTATCAGTTTATACCACAACACATTAAGGGATATATACGTATAAAATAATTGTAAGCAAATGAAATTGAATTTTTCATACCCACTGGAAACTAATATCGGTGACGATTAGCAATAAAGTATATGTGGGTGGAGCAAATAGAAGAAAGATTGGTACATTGATTCCTCCACTAGCTTTGACGACTGTTGCCGGGAAATAATTGCTAAAGAAACTGGCAATATAATGGTGTGTCCAGACACAGAGGGACACATATCTGCCGCGCGACTAGTTTGGACATACCCAGAACTGTTTGAAAAATGTTCGCGACGAACGTTCGCGGCAGTCGGCCAAACAGCGCGGCATGCGGCGCGGTGTCGCTGTGTCGGGAGGTGAACACACCCCATGTGTACCATTAGCAGAAATCGAGAATTTAATTTTTTAAGCGATTTATGCAATACTAGTAAGGTTTTTCTGTTTCGAAAATTAACTCACTGATTCATAATGTCCAGAGGAAAAGTCTAAAACCGGACATGTCCATGTAAATCTGGATGGATGGTAGCCCTACAGTAGCTTAGTCGCCTAAGCGTTGGCCTAGTTGCCACGGACGGACGACGGGCGTCCGCTAGACTGCACGTGTCCAATCCCCCTAAACGCTGTAAGCCAAATGGTCCGAATATTATACGCCTATGAATATGTAAATATATGCCGATACACGATTATCATACATCCATGCTTTTTTTTTTAATTGGTAAGATTCGTCCGAAATTCGACAAGGATTACGAGGAACAAACAATTTTCATTATAAGCAATCTCAGACGAAAAGTTAAATAATAAACATCCCACTGCAAATATCTCACAAAAATTAAATTAAAAAATCATAAAACCAAACACAATCGTCATTATAAAATAAAACACATCACAGACATTACAAAATACATAACAGAGAAACGTCGCTCCATTACACGATAACATAAAACGAGTCAAAACAAAATAAAACTAAATGCGTGAAACAAATCGTCGTCGGCTACGAGAGGGCGGGGGTGGGAGGCCGCCAGGGGGAGGGGGGGGGAGTGAGTCTACAACTCTACTACGGGCACTCTCGGTTTCATTCATAACTTTTTACAAGTTTATCTGTGGCGATACCTCCTACATATTTATGTGTTTGCGACTGTGATACTGCAAAGATTAAAAATAATATTCATATTCTCACAGAGTAGTCAAAGCGCTTTGCAAAGATAAGTTTTTTTTTATACGGATTTGAATCTTTTTTTGTTTTAGCCCGCTTCGTAGAGGTGCCTTACACGGCTCACTCAACAATTTTCTAAATCATCAGTACAAGCTCATAAATAACCTCGCACATACATCCTCACCGCTACGCGCCGCATAACTATGAAATCCGATATAATACGGTGCAAAAAATCTAAATATATTATCGTAATCATTTCAATTAAAGGCCACAGATATTCTCATCGTTACTTTACGTCAGATCATTTTTATTAGGAATTTGTACCCAAAGGGCAAAATGGAGCCCTATTGCTGTGACTCTTTTGTCTGCTGGAGTTTCAAACTCATAAACGAAATAAGCCGCAGTTCGTATATTTTGTGTAAAATGTTGACTCAAAACCGAATTTTAACTCAGAAATTAATAAAGAAAAAAAAAATTACGTCACAAAAAAAAAACACATTGCTAGTACGAGTATGTATGTAACATATTTATGATGAATACCTATTCTAATATGAGCGCTTACTTATCAACATTATCTTTTACTTATCATTTCATAGCAAAGTTATGCTATAGAACCACCAAATTAAGTTGGTATTATTATTATTGTACCTACAGCACCCTCCGTGTGCAAATCGAACTCGAAGTAGCATTACAATATAATTAAATTTCAAAATGTCTATTCTCTTCTGTTCTACTGCAACATGAATTTAACCTAATAGTACATCAAAGCACTCCGGTACTATACAAACTAAACGTAATACTTCTATTTAATTAAATTCGATTAATTTTAAGCAAAAGTACTGCATCCGATTTACAGAACATTGAGAATAATCTACGCGTATGTTACATTTATTAGCTTGTATTTCTACAAGTTTGTCAAACCTATATTTTGTTCATCTATGGTAATTTTTATTTTATTTATTGCTTATATTAAAAGCGAATAAATAAGTTATGACGGCATTGTAGGTATAAATCATAATAAAAAACAAAATAGGCAGAATATAATCTCGCTTCACACCTCCATAATCTTTGATAGAAACGCACACATGCGCAATGAGAGCTGGCGGTGCAAGACACACATTTATAAATTGAAATAAAGTTTGTTTTAGTTGGGCATCGAGCATGAATGAAAGCGAAAGGGCGTTGAAAACGGACGATTGTTATCAAAACAACTCCACCGAGCCCGCTTGCCCCTAACGCGGCTCTTCGATTTTTTTAGCGAGTTTTTGATAATCGAATTACTGTAGAATACGAACAAGGAATCGTAGTTTGGGATGTCGCCAAGTACGGATGATCGAAACAAATAGAAAAACAAGATGGCATGACAGCTGACGGGATATGGTTAGTTGAATAGACAGGATTGAGTTTTGTAGCATATTTTTTTAGAAGCTGTCAAGATACAGGGTGTTGTTTTGGTCGGCGACAAGCGACCCAGGAGCGGTAGTACAAAATATATATTCCCCAAAAATGGACTTAATTCCATTAAATACTGTAAATATGTTGAGAAATACCTTATTCAATTTGAAATAAAATTACTGCAAAGTATGGTTACTAGGCACGTGCACAGACTAGAGCTAGGCGCAAGCCGCCATCGCCCCACCCCTTTACTCCCGTTGAGTATTATGTCTACACTTTAGCTTATTACATGATTGTCAATTTTTATTTTTATTTTTATTGTTCACAAAAAATAAAGTTTTTTTTTATATTTTTTTTAGGACAGTATCATTTGTATTATCGACCATGAGTCGCTCATCGCTGACCAAAACAACGACCTGTAGTACCCATAGACGTATAAAAAAATCAAGGCGGAGTGTCAAGCGAAAATGAAGTGAAGCCGAAAATTTCCTACGTATGCGTGACTAAAATAAGTACTGGCCCAAGCAGGCACAAATGATACTGAGCCTTATTGTCACTGTCGACGTCTCAATGTGGACAACCGATCGGCTTCCTATGGTGTATATGTGTGAGTGAGGCCATGGATTTACAAGAACGCCGGCCTTTTGGTGTTTCACTCGTTTATAGGGCTCATCAGGACGTAGTGTCTACGTCCTGATTTTTTTAAACGTCTATGATAGTACCTAAGAATGCTTTAAGCCTTTTTTGAACGGATATCGGCTTCTGGCAATAGAGAAAAGTATACCTAAAGAAGTTATTGTGCATTGGGTAATTACAATAACTTACTTTACTTGCAACAGTATCCGTCTGATTACATGAGATGGTTTAAGCCAAGTTTAGTAGTATATTTTTTTAATCACATCACATCTCTTTCTTACAAACATTATTGAAAAAAGATAGAACATATTATAAAGCTGTCAAATTAGTCTTTCCCGTTTTCATTTGCGGGTAAATAGACGTAATCAATTTTAATGGCGACTAAATTTATGTTCAAAACAAGCATTGGACTAATTTGACAGGACAATTAAATTAAATTTCTTACATCCTTTTCTTATTATCTTTGTTATAAAGAGATTCAGGTAAAGTTACCGATTGCCGTGGTCACTGGTTCAGATCCGGCTCGAAGGACCATTAATATAGGGAAGTCAACCCTACATTAATTAGTATTTGGGATGATGGCCACACACTGATGATGATGATGATGATGATGCTACATCATGAATATAACCACCTCGCGCGTGCTGCAGAACACCGAGTTATTTATGCATTTGCTGTTTCACAATTACAAAATTGCAAGGTTAGCAAACGGGCAAAAGATTACAAATATATCATCTGAATATTTCAACTGTCTAACTATCACGGTTCATGAGATACAGCCTGGTGACAGACAGACAGACAGACAGACAGACGGACGGACAGCGGAGTAATAGGATGCCGTTTTAATCTTTGGGTACGGAACCCTAATTACACCATGTATGCCTCTCCGTACACCCTGTCTGCCACTACGCAGATAGTGGGTTCTACTGCAACTCAGATCTCCAATCAATTAAAAGATCATCGGATCGTCATGATCAAAGGTTGACAACCTTGCTCTTGCATGGAGCGGGTATTGAGTCGTCGGTTGACGACTTCGGTCTATACAATCGCAAAACTACGCCCTCTACTTACGGTTGATAGCTGATTGAGAACAATCCATTTATGTATACCAGACACCTCCCAGACTACTTGAACCTCGCGCGCACCGCTTCCATCTTAATAACTCAATCACTAGTGTGCGAGCTGTAGTGTAGTTGATCGTCGACAGTGTCAGCCATTAGGCAGTGACAGATGACACTTGTCGCGAGTACATGACACGTGTAAATCTAGACAGCTACTTAGTATTGCTTGATATTAAGTATTTGCATGATATAGGTAAAAAAGTTTGATGGTTTGGAAAATTTGGTTTTTTACATAGAGTAATGCCTATTAATAGAGAGAGAGTGATAGCGTTAATAACATTACCTTGTGCGAAGTGTGAGCAGTTTGCATATAGATGCATTAATATATTTACAGTCTGGAAAAATTACGATATGAGTTCCTTGTCATTTGGTCTAGGTAAAAGTATCGATATAAAAACGAGAAATTGGCATTCAAATGTATTTAGTCATTCTAACAATTAACGCGCAGTTCGTTTCAAGGCAAAGCGTTGTACATACCCGTGCTACCGCACATACTCAAGTACAGTAGCTCTATTAATATTTATATATCTATGGGTGTGAACCTATTAATTTGCCTTGCAGTTTGAACAAAACTTGTTAAGTTGAAAGTGCTGAAAAAGGCATTGACTGTTTTTGATTTTCTTTATGTATCAGAAAGCTGACAAGTTGGCAGTCTGTTCCAATGACATATGGCTACCTACGCCTATGAACATTAGGAATAGAGATTGACATAATAATATATGTTGGCGATCATTCATCATCATCATCATCATATCAGCCTATGGATGTCCACTGCTGAACATAGGCCTCCCCCATTGACTTCCACTTCGAACGGTTTTCGGCCGCTTGCATCCAGCGGTGCCCAGTGACTCTGACTAGGTCGTCGGTCCACCTGGTGGGAGGTCGTCCCGCTCGGCGCTTTCCAGTACGTGGTCGCCACTCGAGAACCTTTCTTCCCCAGCGGTGGCGTTCAATAAGGTTTAATTCTCGATACAGTTACAGTTAAGAGAGGTAGAGCATATAGCGTTGTTTCGCTCAAAGAGCAACTTTACTAGGGAAGTAGGTACCTCCCAGACTACCGCACCGACCTTACAGAATACCGCAGCCAAATAACAATATTGTATTCCTGCGCGTGAGTAAGGTCCCCAGTGATGCCTCAAGTGTATTGCAAGCGTCCATATGGCTACAGTAACTGCTTACCACCAGGTGGACCGCACGCCTTAGTTGTATAAAAAAACATAAAATAAATACCCAACTCCTTTCATTGTTATTATCACATTACTACCCTATTTCATATATTACAAAACACCATGTGTCAGAAGCGCCATGTTATGTACGGCCTACGGAACTTAATTTTTAGGGATCCGTAACCGAAGGGTTCTTTGGGACCTTATTACTAAGCCTCCACTGTCTCATGTGTGTACCTCATGAATCGTAACCGAGTCAGAGTCGCAATTGCCCGGGTTTGTTAAAATCACGTATTTATCCAGGGGCTCTACCGTGTATCTTTAATAATATATGTCATCCAATCAGGGTCCAGCAATAGTTTTTATTAGAGTAGGTTGTTATTAGATGAAAATGGTGTTCGCCATATGATTACCACCAAAGATACGCCCGGCAGCTAGTTGTACCATTCGATCGAACAACAAACCAAACCGAAGCAAACAAACAAGTTAATTTATCGTCCATACATTACGTTCGGATCACGTTTGCGTGCGCGGCTTCTATTAAAACAGAACACGCCCGCGGGTGGGTGACCGTCACGTCGCACCATCACAGCAAGCACATACATAGGTAACGTGAGGCGCGTGGTCGCCGCACAGAGGCGGGGGAGATATCGCGAGCTGTCAGCCGGGAGGAGCATGGAAACAAGGAGATACTATAGAACAAAACACGCCTGCAGGTCGACCGTCACGTATCGCACCGATACAGCACATACATCGTAACGTGAGGCGCGTGGTCGCCGCACAGAGGCGGGGGAGATATCGCGAGCTGTCAGCCGGGAGGAGCATGGAAACAAGGAGATACCTACTATAAAACAAAATATGCCCGCGGGTGGCTGACCGTCACGTGTCGCACCGTCTCAGCAAACACATACATAGGTAACGTGAGGCGCGTGGTCGCCGCACAGAGGCGGGGGAGATATCGCGAGCTGTCAGCCGGGAGGAGCATGGAAACAAGGAGATACTATAGAACAAAACACGCCTGCAGGTCGACCGTCACGTATCGCACCGATACAGCACATACATCGTAACGTGAGGCGCGTGGTCGCCGCACAGAGGCGGGGGAGATATCGCGAGCTGTCAGCCGGGAGGAGCATGGAAACAAGGAGATACTATAAAACAAAATATGCCCGCGGGTGGCTGACCGTCACGTGTCGCACCGTCTCAGCAAACACATACATAGGTAAAGTGAGGCGCGTGGTGGCCGCACAGAGGCGGGAGAGATATCGCGAGCTGTCAGCCGGGAAGAGCATAGAAATAAGTAGATTATGTACTATAAATCAAAACGCCTGCTGATGGATGACCGTCATGTTACATCGCACCGTCATAGCAAGCACATACAACGGTATCGGAGGCGGGGGAGATATCACGAGCTGTCAACCGAGAAGAATGGAAACAAGGAGATACTATAAAACAAGATAGGTAGATTTGACCAATTCTTCATGAAAAGCCATTCATTTTCCAAATAAAAGAACACGCTGTTCTTCATATCTCCTTGATTCTATGATCTGTGTTGAACCGCGGTGCGGGCATTGCGGGGGAGAGGAGACGCGTCGCGAGGCCGCCCTTGTTCGAAGGTGACGCGACAATTAACGTCGCGCGGTCATTCCACCGCGGTGCGGCGCGGCTCGGCTCGGTGCGAGTGGTGCGACGCCGGTCGGCGGTCGCTGGCGCGATGTCAACGATTTCGATCATCCTGGAGCGATAGCGGGCGACCGGACGCGACGCCCGCGCCAGCGCCGACCGTGCCGCGGCATATTACACGCGCCAGCTAGGGTTCATACCTGTCAGTAAAAATAAATAACTAATAATATGGCACAATTTCACACCCGGCTATCTAATCCCATACAAAGCAGAGCTTGTACTATGGAAACCAGGCAACTGACAACTTTTTTTAAAGTAAATAAATTCATGAATATACCTACCTAAGTCACAATTTGATTTAATTTTAAAACCACAAATCATACATTTAGCGGAATTATAAGAACTAACAAGCAATTAACACTAATAAGTAAAAACTCCAGAGCTAGAACGTCTAAGTTTGAAGGCTGACGCATAGACTTTTCCCAAGAAAGAGATCACGCAGCCGCCACCGCAGCTATACGCTCACTTCAAGTCGTAAAAGTGTTTATGCGAGTCAAGAGACCTATAACGAAGAACGCTCGAATCTAGACGTAACCTAAACATTTTGTAGGAAACTGTACCTTAACGTGTAGGTAGTTAGGAGGTGGGCAATTCGTCACCCGCAAGGAATATTTTCCCCCTACCCCTGTTTGTCTGAACTGAAGCCATTGTTTGAGTCAGCATCGGGCGCGCTGCTGAGTTGGCGTGGTCAGACATTTATTGACCTTGACCTTCAGTTTTAAATGGCGCGTATTATGACTGAAACGTAATGTTGGAAAACACGGGTTATATATCTCAAATGAGACTTTATCAATATTAATACTTTGACACTTGTTTCCTGCCCATTTGTATACGTATAACATTTAAACCATTAAAATAGCGCAAAATGTACTCTGGAGCTGGACCCCAAGATACAGACTGGACTGGACGGACTCTACTTAGTTTAGACTACTTGCTACTAATAAAGATGTTTTTTATATTTAGGTACAGGGTGTGACACTGTTATAGATTACGTTTGACCACATCTTTCCCATAATTGGTGATTATATGCAGAGAACTGCAAGTGCAGGTGCTGAGATACACGACCAGTGATAGGTAGAAGGTGCTTGGCGTCACCTACCTACTAATTACCGACTGAAGAGTGTTTGAAATTGTTACTTTCCTTTGCCATCGCAAAACTGTTACCTATACAGATTTGGATATGTTAGGGTTGGCAAACTGTATAAATATTTTACTTTTTTAGCCACTCTACCCCTATCTTTGAAATGTGTAATTGTTGACGATCTCGAATTCACTTGCGATTTAGAACCGCCGGGCTATTGCGTAACTTTGGTGGTAATCGTAACGAACACCATTAATTATTTCATCCAAAGACGCGCACGCGGTTCGACGCGACGATGACCATTCGCGGGCCCTGATTGGATGCAATTTATTAATGGTGTTCGTTACGATTACCACAAAAGTTACGCGGTAGAGCCCCGGATAGATATCGTAACATTTCTATCAAGGCACCGTTAGCTAGCGATCAGCCAGATATCCGGGGATATAACGCAAAATATGCTGGGCTCGTACTATGGAAGGAAACCAGATAACTCGATATACTACATGTACTTACTACTCAGCACATGCAGACAGGTTCATGCACATAAATTCATGTCCTGGGTGAAAATCTCACCCACGATCTGCGGCGTGATAGGATGATACGACGCGGAACTCATATCCTCGCCATGCACATCCACGCAACGATTCTGTCAGAAGTTACGTTTGCGGGATGTGCACTAATATCCTTATTACGGTCTTCCGTCAGCGCTACAACATGGGATTCTTCAAAAAAGTTCTTCATGAATTACCATAGGTACGGGGCTTAACACTTAGTCACGTATTTTAGGGTTGCCATCCGTCCGAGTGTGGTCCGAGGATGTGTTCCAGTTTAGAGGGCCGTCCGGAGAGTGAAAGTTTTCAATTTACAACAATCCAAGCTATATTTTATTTTACTGAGTAAATTAAAAAAAAGGACTGTAAACATGTCCGGGTTCCAAGTTCCAAAATCCGGGGATTTCACGCTTCTTGTCCTGGTTGCTGGATTTGAGAGATGGCAATCCTAGGTACCCGACTACCGACCCCTTTTGCCTACTTGGTACAAAATATCTAAATACACGATACAAATACCTTAGAAGTACGATTTTATGACGTGTTCAGCTATTTCTATATTAAGCCCGTATTATATTATTGTTACATAACAGTTTATAGTATAAGCAAAGGTAAGCTCCAGTATAAATAGCCCCGCTTAGAGAAGCTATTGTTTATCGAAATATTACAACTGTATCAAATTAAACATACCTGTATGATGTTACCAACTTCTGTTTGATTGTTTATCAAAGTAATTATCTTCCTTGACTGATTTAGCCTTATCTTCTTACGAATATTTGTTATCGTCTCAATGTATAGTATAAATAAACATACCTACAGTCAGTTTATTTATACTATTTAATAGTTAGTAGTATTGTTAAATCAATAAAACGAAGGACCATTTAGGTACTCAATACGCTCTTCTAGGCTTTGTGTTTACCATCATCACTACTATAGCAATACTATTCCTGGTAAAATAATAATATAAATAAATAGTGACAACCCTACAACCGGGCGGCCATGTTGTCCCCGGTAAATTGCGAGATGCACGCGCGCCTGCAACGGTTGCATTGCGGTTATCTTCCAACGACGAAGATCTCTACCTACCTAATACTTACCTACACGCTTCTTACCTACCTTATGTACACATAGAGATATTAAGATGATGATGACGCGGCATGATAAGTAGTTGGCTCACTTTCAATATTTAATACGAAACCCAATTGTTTAGTTGTCATGCATAATTATTAATTACAATAACAAGATTTTAAATCAATATACCTACTTTTCGGCATCATTGCTATATGCCTAAAAACCGTGTCGGGCCACGCGCAATGTAGGGTTCCGTAGTTGCCCGTCACAATATGGAACTAACAACTTCATCTAAATAATTTTCAATTCAAAACAAAAATTACATAGACATAAATCTAATTAAATAACGCAAGTCCCTCCATCCGTCTGAAAACCAAGCGTGCAACTTTTTTTCTAGCCACCATAATGTCACAAGAGCGCTTTAGTTAGGCTGACATTAGAGCTATAACGTGAAAATAAAGCGATCCTATTTGTCAGCTAAACACATCTCGCGCTGCGCTACACATCTCTGGTGGACATGCAGCCTTATGCGAGTTCCCTGTCCGCGTAAACAGTTTCAGAAGAGAATTGCTATCACTTTGGCATTACTTTTGGCACGCGAAGTACATACACTCGCGTCATCTATTTAGATTTATATCTGTGAAAAATTTGCACTGTGACTTATTCAAATTTAAATTTAAAAAAAAATTGAATAAATAATTTAGGCCTTATAAGGCACTTATGAACGTTAACAAATGGCTCTACACCGGTTCCAAATACAACTTGAACTGAGAAGACTCCGGCAAGAAACTCATTCACTCTTATCAAAAGCTATAAACAACCGGAGTCTTCTTGGAATTTTGAAGAAAAAAAAACGTATGCTGTCCGGTTTTTTACAACAACCCTCGATGCGCGAGTCAGACTCAGACTTGGCCGGATTTATTTATTATGCTGCGAGACCTTGCTTCGTGCCAAATGTCATAATTAACTAGGTCAACGGGAAGTACCCTATAGATTTTAATGAGTGAGTCTGCGAGTAGCAAAATATGAGACATAAATTGCCGTTTTGCAAAAGAGGGTTCTTAGCAGTGGCGTAACTATAGGGTGGCAGGGCTGGCAAAATGCCACGGGCCCCCGACCCAAGAGGGCCCCGGCCCAAGAGGCCGCGAGCTCAAAAAATTTTTTTTTACATTGTACCTGAATTACAGACCTCACGATGTTGTTCCTTCGCCGAAAAGCTAGCAAATAGATGATGATCTATATATCCATAGAACATAATATCTCAATGCATTCATCGCATACGCATTGGGCTAGCGTGGGGACTACAGACCATTCCCTCTCGCCTAAGAGAGGAGGCCTATGGCCATTAGTGGGACATATACAACGTGTAATTGAGTACGCTGAAAATCTCGAAGTTTATTAAAATTAAACTGAGTACAACGTGACGATTTTTACTGATAGGGCCCCATCAAAATAATTTTCCACGGGCCCCAGATGGTATAGTTACGCCACTGGTTCTTAGTTTTTCCTTTTTAAGTACGAGACCCTAAATTTTTTATGAAGTACTCAGTAGATTTAGCTCTCAAATCAGAACTGATCCTGTGATCGATCCCTAGACCCTACCATAATGTTACGTAATTCAAACAACTAAGACATCTGATATCCGGCTCCACATACCATCTGTAACATAATCCTCAAAGCACCAACCAACGCCTTTACGTGGAAAAGTATATAGTAGGCATGTATGTACGTGTGTATAGTAAGGTGAAAGCACAGGTGTCGCGGGTGTGCCATCGATCTCGGTAAAAATACGATAATACCGTATATTGCCTACACCGCACTTACGTTGGCAGTGTGCTTAGTGCTTAAGAAGTAGCGGGAGCGAGTAGCGTTTTGAGATAGCGAGAGAATCATTGCATGGTTTTGAATGTTTTTCAATTATTATATGAAACTAGCAGACCCCCGCGGATTCACCCGCGGATGGTTTGTTTTTTTTTTTGCGCGGCTCATTAATTATTTTTCAAAAATAAAAGTAGCTAAGTTACTCCTTATAACATCAGCTATGAAACGGAACAGACAGACAAAAATGTTTCAAAATTCAATCCGATTTTATTCAAAAAAAGTTGAACTCAAAGCTTGGTGCAATCACAGACATAATATAATAAAGGGTGCAATGCAATACTCTTTAAAATTGAAATGTCAAATATAAAATACCCTACCCAAAACGTTTTCATCAAATAACTGTTACATGAAAATCTCTGAAACACTGAGTTCCTGGATAAAAACATGTCATCGAAAACACAACACTCTACTTTCGAGTGAAACGCACAGGTATCCTAGTTAAAGGTTTTTTAGAATTTCACAGTAACTAGAAACCTTAAAAATTTCGATGTTAAAAATTTTCAATTCCATCGAATTGCAATTCCAGTTTTAAGTCTTTTGCTGAACCACCTCGCGACCCAAATGTTACACACAAATAAAATTCTATGGAAGCAGTATGGATTTACATTTTTCTGAGCCGAATTTAATGTCCATTGTCTAATGGCGCCTCTACACGTTCGCCAAAGTTAGGAGAATACAGGTGTGTGTGAAGTGTGTAGCTGTTGGTCATATTTGCCGTGTCATACTGCGATCACACAATAGATAATAGTATAATGTTGCGGTTGTGTCGGTTTTTCGGACATACAAGCTACGTTAGTGTATGATTGCTGCACACCAATTGATCCATCTGTAGTGGTTATCTAGAGAGGACGTGAGTAGTTAATTTTTAAGATTTTTGTACTTATACTGTCTAATTTATAAGTAGATTTTTCATCATCATCATCATCCCTATAATGTCCCACTGCTGAGCACAGGCCTCCTTTCACAAATGAGGGTGAAAGGGAATGGGCAATACTCCACTACGCGTGCCTACTGCGGATCGGTGGAGGTAGGCTAGTGATCAACCTACTGTTGGAATTTTTCAAGCCGTCTAGTAGGCATCCAACTAGCTTAACGACTATCTTAAGTAATAACCGGGACCAACGGCTTTACGTGCCTTCCGAAGCACGGAAATTCTCGATTTGAAATACCACTAGGCGGTCACACATCCAGGTACCGACCACGACGGTGGTAACTTAACTTTGCCGATCGATTAAGAACGGCTAATCATGCTACACCACGAGCGCTTCGCTTCAGTGTATGATTGCTGCACTGTGTTGTGTGATGGTTATCTAGAGAGGACGTGTGTAGGAAATTTTTATGTTTTTTGTACTTATATTGTCTAATTCAGAAGTAGATTTTTCATAGGTGTTAAATACATTTAAATAACTCGCGGCAACTCCCATATATAGCATCTACGTCTATACCGAACTGATGACAGCATGAATACGCACGATCGTGTGGACTGGGAAATAATGGCCCAAACTCTGTTCGCCCAGCTCCGATCGTGAAGAGGCAACTTTGCAGGTTTATATCCGCTATTGTCTCATGAGTGTGTGAATCCTTATATTGGCTGTCGGGCGCGGGCGGCAAAAATACACGCGATTCGTGGCGGTCAGCGATAACACGGCCCTGCCTGACGCTGCTGCCTGCCAGTGCCGCCTCCACCTGTACCTAACACTTATATAAGTAATACTGGTTATAAAGGTTTTTCAGGCATATAAGCCCTGCACTTTGATTAGATTTAAACTTTATTTGGTAGAGCTTTGATATCGGCAAGTTATTTGATGTGGTAGTTTTGGGAGAATGTGCATTACTGCGATACCTTCGATAGCAGAAAATAAATAAATATAAAGCCAAGATCGGGTAGCTATAGATAGAACCATCAGAAACGCTGATATAAAGCGTAAGTACCTACCGTCGAGTCGCGTCGTCGCCGTCGTTCCACTATACAGATAGCGGGTTAAATTTATCCCGAGCAGTGACTGCAAAAGGCGGGCCCATAAAAAGCGCGGCACGGTTGATTACAAAGCCGCGCCGGGTTTATGGGCGCGCATCTCGCGTGCCTCGGTGCCGCGCCGCGCCGCTCCGACGACGCGAGGGTAGTTTTTCAGTTGCCGAGCGAGCCCCCGCCACATAAATAAGTGATCACGGCGCGCCCCTTCACCCCTCCCCGACCGACACCCCCCCTGCTCGTAAACTAAGCGCAGATAGCGAGAGGACTTAATGGCTGATCGGATTTTGATTAGCGTGGGCCGGCGACGCAACCCCGCACCCGGAGCCGAATTTGAATAGATAAGTGGGCACCCGAGGACCGTAGCTCGCGACCGTAATTTACATACTTACTGGCTTTCGGCGAACATAGAGGGTGCCAAGTTATGGACGACGCAAAAACGATAAAGTTGAAATAAAGCTTCGGTCATCGATTCGGTCTCGTCGAGTGGTTTTTTACCGAATTCTGTTTGTTATCGGTGCGGCCGGCTCGCACGACCCGCTCTCGTTTTTTTTCCGATTTAATCGCTACACGCAGCCTACTGCAGAAACAGCGCGGTGCGAGCCACGGAGCCTTATCTATTACGAGAAGTTTGGACAAGTTCAGACATTTCATAATCTAAGGAGAGACTGCGTCTGACGCTCTAAAAACTCGAGTAGGTATCTCTGCGAAAGTTTCACTCGGTGCTATGAATTCAACCCCGGCGTTTCCCATCAGCTCCGTAATTCGTGTCTATTGACGGGGGTCGGAAAGTTCGGGAATATTCCGTGACGTGGATAGAGACGTACGGACAGGTATCGGAGCTCGTCACCAGGGCCGGCTGGCTGCGGTTTCCGCGGATCGCGGTTCGATAACACGCGCGATCCGGCGGCGGCGGGAGGTCGCGGCCCCTTCCCCTTCTTCTTTGGCGGCCCCCTACGTCGGCTGCTCGATTTGGTCGCGTTTGTTTAGTTTGGCAGGTAAAGCACAACAGCGGCGCGGGCGGCGGTGGTGGCGGGCAAACGTGTCGCGTGGGAGTGATCGCCCGCCTGACGTGCCGGCCGGCGAATAATTGAAGTTCCAAGGAAAACACGACCGGATCGCAATACATATGTATAACTTATATACTAGTACGTGCGACTTCACAGAAGAAACTGACGTGTTTGTGGTCTGCCGCTTGACATCAAATGTAGGTAGGTACCCACGCCCGGACATACTCATGACTATGTATGGCTTTTTTATTGACCATTCCTTGCGCTTGGACTAAGAAAAATAAAGTCGCTAAGGAAAATTTAATTAAGACTTAATTAACAAACCATCTGGTAGATTTGAGAACCAGGTATGATGAAGAGAATAGGTACTAGAAGCATTCTGCATTTAGGAACAGTGTCATCAACTGACCGAGACCCGAAGCCTCTAATGATAAAATAGACATCAAAATCTCCATGGATGGCGCCGGGAATATTAAAATTCTAGAAATAGTTGTAGAGGCAGACCCGCGGCCGAGCTGCACGTTCCGTACTATATAAAGCTACGTTCACACAGAGGCCGTCGTCAGTGCGCTGTTTAAAAGACCATCAAAGAGCCGTCTACATAAAACGAGTCCCATTTTACATTCGGCTCGCTAGGACCCGGGTTTATAGCGGACCGGGCAGGAATTCTGTTCGTAATGAGGAAACTGGGCGCCTACTAATGTAACTCGAACGTAACTCATTGGAAACGGTTAAATCTTCACACAAGCTGTGTCTTGAATATGGAACGTCGATGTTGTTGATTTTCTGTGCCAAAGCTTGAGTTTTTGTTTATTTCTTTCGTTTTTTCTATCGTTATTATTGAATATTGCTTCATTAATAATTAAAATAGCATATTCAAAATAAAAAAAAAACAAAATCATTTATTCAAATAGACCTTCGCAGGCACTTATGAAAAGTCTGACTCTAATACTCTAATACCGGTTCGGAAGGTTGCATAGATCCTTTTTACATCATGAAAATATATTATACCAGCGGCACTCAAATATTAACTAACTCGAATATAAGAACTATATAAAAGCTACCGTAAACTTTAAGACAATAAGCTAGATGGCTGAAAAATTCTATTTAGTCCGTCATTTACATTGGTGCCGATTCTGTTGTAAATCGCACTAAACTAATTTTAGTAACATGTCATCTCTTTCTTACGAACATTATTGAAAAAGGATAGAACATATTTTAAGTTGTCAAATTAATCTTTGCCATCTTATTTTGCGTGTATTTAGGCGTAACCGCGATAGATGGCGACTAAATTTATATTGAAAACAAGCATTGGACTAATTTGACAGGAATAAATTTCTTACATCCTTTTCTTATGATCTTTGTTAGAAAGAGACATAGTGAGATTAAAATTAAATTTAATTTAAATTTAATTGTGAACAACAGAATCAGGGCCATTATCAAAAAAATATTAGTCACGTATTTTTTCTTTTGTCAATTAAACAAAAAAATACGAAGATATCGGTGTTGATGTTGCGTGTGACGTAACGTACACTTTTACTGAAAACTGACGTCACGAGCCATCACTCCCGAAGTCCCGATCTTTGACGCGCTTTATCGTTGTAACTTTTTAATGATTTGGTAAAGCAAAAAATACGTGTCCAATATTTTTTGATAATCTAACGGACGGGCATTTTTTACACAGGAATCATCCCTATTCCATCCAGGAAATGCTTTAAAAACACCCCCAAGTAATCAATTCAGTTATCACTGAACATATTCACATTTACCAAGTGTTAATCGACGTAATTCATGTGATATATTATCGATAACCGTAAGTAGGGGCCACGGTCGGGCGGACAGCTATTTTAGCTCTTGGCACCTTATCTACTTCAAAGGAAGGTGAGCGCTCAGCGCTCAGCTCCGCAGGAACGGTTCACGAGCGCTTGTGATAACGGCTGAATCAAACTCAGCACTTTGGTGTCTTATTAAATTTTACATACAGACCTGTGTGGCAGTATGGTGACTACCGTAATATGGGTCAGTCCAGTCTGTAGAAGATGGCCAAAGTAGTGAAAATTAACGAGAAAATTATGTCTCCGCGTGGTTTTACCTGCGTTCCCAGGGAAAAAAGTAGCCTATATGTCTTTCTCCATACCATAGACTATCTGCATGCCAAATTTCATGATGATCCGTTGAGTAGTTGAGGCGTGAAGGCGTTAATATCAAACAAAGAATCGAACTCACTTTCGCATTTATAATGTTAAATGAGTGTGTGCCTAATTTTATATCACCTACCGTCCTACCAATATCATATCTAAGGATGTAATATTATAAAATTAAAAGCCACCATCCTAAGCTACCATCGCCATATTCGCCATAAGACAGTCAACTTTAAAATCAAAAGCTCTTTGTTTACGTAGTTTTTAAGTACATTTATTTAACTCAACATTGTATCACTAGATGGCGTTAGTAAATTTCTAAATCGCGCCAACAATGCGTTCTTACGTTTATATAAGGGTCTGTGAGAAGTTTGGATAATTAAAAAAAAATCAACAGTACGGAAATAAATAGTTTTATTTTCTTGTTGCCTTGTACTTCCCTGTACAAAATGGTCCTTCGAACCGGATCAGCGGGTTAGAATACCCCTTCGTCATCATTACTGAGCAGTGGATCGCTGCTCAGAGCATCCTTCCGGAGGAAGTGGAGCCACCTGGTGAGCAACAGGCTTCAGAAGGCACCGGGTGCAGAGCATCTCGGAAGAAGGGCGGCATCGGCATCGGCATCGGCATCGGCATCGGCATCGGCATCGGCTTCGGCAACGGCTTCGGCAACGGCTTCGGCTTCGGCATCGGCTTCGGCATCGGCATCGGCATCGGCATCGGCATCGGCATCGGCATCGGCATCGGCATCGGCATCGGCTTCGGCTTCGGCTTCGGCAACGGCTTCGGCAACGGCAACGGCAACGGCTTCGGCTTCGGCATCAGCACGGCGCGTGAGTGTTAGTGAGTGCTGTGAAAACCTGTGAGTACTTTTAAAAATCATATTCGAGTCAATTTGAACCTTATTACTATAAGGATATTAACTTAGAAGAAATTTGTTGAATGTTTGGACTTGTTATTTTAGCTTTATTTCAATTAAGACTTAGAATAATATTTTAAAAAAAAAAAAAAGCTAAAACGGGGAACCTATGCCCGATTTTCTATAGAATTATAGTTACAAAAAACTTGTAATATTTTGAGGTTTAACTTGATCAACAATTAGTTAGTTTTATGTGATTGAAGTTTTGGACACTTGAAAAGAATTTCGTAAATTTCTTGAACAATAATAATAATAAGTTTGGGTCTCATTGGGAAAACATATTCAATTTCAATTTCTATATTTCCTTTGTAAGAATATTCCGGTAAGAATATTAACGGTTGCTTGTAACCTCTTTTCTTATTTCATTGTTATTAACTTTAACATTAAAGATGGAATCACTATATAATTTGCAAGAAGACGTAAGAGTTCGTATAGGCAAACTTAAGACTAATTATAAGAAGTCTCCAAAAGATAAGCTAAATAGTCATTATGTTCAGGCAAGACTTGATAACTTAGAACAAATGTGGAAGCAATTCATTACAACTCATAAGAGAATTTATGAAGAAATTTCTCTTCAACTAGTGATAAGTAGTTTATATGTTAAGAACAATGTTTATGATGAAACAGAGGAGTTATATTTAGATTTGAAAACTGATTTAAAGATAGCATTAGATTCATTTCAAACGCAGAAAAATTGTTTTGTTGCTCAGGGAACTAGTAATGGTAGCCAGTCCTCACAAATAAAATTACCAAGAATTATTATACCAAGTTTTTCTGGGAAATATCAAGAGTGGCCTACCTTTCGAGATCTATTCACTTCATTAGTGCACAACAACAAAACTATTGATGATGTTCAGAAATTGCATTACTTAAAATGCTATTTGTCGGGAGAAGCTGAACAGCTCCTACGTAATATACCTATTTCTTGTGATAACTATAATCGGTGTTGGGAATTATTGCAATCTCGGTACAATAATAAAAAATATATTTCAAATTCAATTCTTACACGATTGTTGAGTCAAAAAAATGCAAGTGCTGAATCATCAATATTTTTGAAAAATCTTTTGGATACAACAACGGATTGTTTAAGTGGGTTAGAAAATTTGGGAATAGATGTAAGTTCTTGGGATATTTTACTTATCCATATCCTATCACTGAAACTAGATCCAGAGTCAAGGAAACAGTGGGAACTGTCAGTTCCTACGATTACTTCTAGTAATGAACTACCGACTTTTAAAAACTTTACGGAATTTTTGACAAATCGGTATCGGGCTTTGGAATTTTTAGACTCTGGAACAAGTTACAGTAAAACCAATAATGTCACAAAGGGAAAATCCTATCACCTATCAAACAATAATAATATGATATGTGAATTTTGTAATGAAGAACATAAATTATCTTTTTGTGAGAAGTTTGCAAAGGAAGATATTGATTCAAAGCTTAAATTTGTTGAACAAAACGGCGTCTGTTTTAACTGTTTAGGTAGTCATCATAATGCTAGATCGTGTTACGGTCAAAATGGATGTCGCGTTTGCAGGCGTAGACATCATACCTTATTGCATTCTAAGGGTGGTAATCTTGGCAGTTCGGGTGCTGCTAATCGAAACGGTTCGGGTGCTGGTAGTTTCGGTGGTTCCGGTTCGGCTAATAATCCAGCGCTGTCTTCTAACGAGGTTATTAATGGTTCATCTAAGGATAATGTTTCGGAGACAGTAGCATTGGTGGAAAGTTCAGGGGATACAGACCCATTACTTAGTTATTTCTCTTCTGGTCAGTCACCGAATCACGGGCAAATACTATTGGCTACAGCTCTGGTCAGAGTTGAAGCTTCAAACGGAGAAAATCATTTAATTCGAGCGCTGCTTGACCAGGGCTCTCAGGCGTCGTTTATTACAGAGGCGACGTCTCAGTTTTTAGGGTTGGAGAAAATCCCTGTTCGCGGAATTATTTCAAGTTTAGAAGGTAAGAAAAATATTATTTGTAAATATATGGTTGAATTAAACCTTCGGTCTAGGTTCGATACAGAGCTAGAGGTCAAAGTCCGAGCGTATATTCTTGAAAATATCACTAACTTTCTACCAAGTAAGAAAGTAGTTGAATTAAATGAATTGCCCATACAGAAAATGTTTTTGGCTGACCCTCAATATCACACTCCTAACAAAATCGACGTTTTGTTAGGTGCTGAAGTATACGGTCAGGTAATTCAAGAGGGTGTCAAAAAAGGACCTTGTGGTTATCCAATTGCCCAAAAGACATCTTTGGGATGGATATTATCCGGAGCAATTAATAGGTATCCTTCTTCGACTACAAATAATATGGTAGTTATGCATACATGTATAGAAGATAACGAAACGTTGAAAGGTGAACCCATACTTAAAATAAATAAGATGACTGAAGAGGAAAAGAAATGTGAAGAATATTTTGAAGAAAAGGTAAAAAGTGATCACAAAGGGCGTTATATAGTAAAACTTCCATTTATAAAATGTGAACAGAAGTATAAAACAGAGAATTCTACGGCAGTAGCACAAAAACGTTTAGATTCACTACAAAGAAGACTACACAGAAATGAAAAGTTAAAGAAAGGTTATAAAGAAGTGATTGCTGAGTATTTAAGTTTAGGTCATAAGGAAAGGGTTCCTAAGGAGAATATAGTAAGTGAAGGAGTATACTTACCTCATCAACCAGACACTCGAGAGGACAAAGATACCACAAGTGTAAGGGTGGTGTTCCATGCATCTTGTAAGCGCAGAAACGGAGTTTCGCTGAATGATACATTGATGGTTGGTCCAAGATTACAATCGGAACTAAGAAACTTGTTAATACGTTGGAGAACTTACCCAATATGCTTGTCAGCGGATATCATGAAGATGTACAGACAAGTGAAGGTAGATCCTCAAGATGCAGACTATCAACGTATTCTCTGGTCGGAAGATCCTGAAAGTGAAACTCAAGACTACAGAATGTTACGGGTAACCTTTGGAACAGCATGTGCTCCTTACTTAGCTGTCAAGGTTTTGCAACAAGTGGCAAAAGATGAAGGTATGAACTATCCCTTAGTAGCTGAAATGATAAACAAAGATTATTACATGGATGATCTTTTATCGGGTTGTCAAGAAGTAAAGGAAGGATTGGAAATTTTCAAAAAAAATGATCGAGTTATTAGAAAAGGGTGTGTTTAAACTACAAAAATGGAAAACAAATAGTATAGAGTTGATGGAAAGTGGAATAAAGGAAAGAAAAGGAATAGAGGATCTGGAAGTAGAGATAACACTAAAATTGGATGAAGTTATAAGGTTACTCGGACTTACCTGGAACCAGACGTCTGATGAATTTCGATATTCGTTGGTGTTGACTGAAATGAAGTTATCTGTAAAAAAAAAGAAACATGTTATCGGATATATCTAAATTATTCGACCCGTTAGGTTGGGTTGCTCCAAGCCTCGTTGTCGCAAAGGTATATATCCAACAATTTTGTATATTAAAAATAGATTGGGATGAAGAAGTTCCTGAAAAGATGAGAGATGAGTGGATTACTTACCGAACAGGTCTAGCAGACTTGACTAAAATGCGTATTGGCACGTACTTGGCTGGGAAGTCGTAACGAGGACGTGATCGTGGAAATACATGGCTTTGTTAGATCCCAAGAACATTCTGCCGATAGTGCTTCTCGCGGTGTCAGTGCTTTGGAATTAGTTAACAATGGGTTATGGATTCGTGGCCCGACATTTTTACACAACACAGAAATTGAATTAAACAAAACTAAAATTATAGATACAGATTTGAATGTAATAAAAACTGATGTTATAAATAAATAAGATAACTTACCTCCAAGTAGATGGCTACTCGGTCGCGTAAAAGTAAAGCACACCGGTCTCGATAATTTAACTCGCGTGGTAACAAAAAATGGACAATTAAACGTCCAACTTCCTCACTTTGCATTCTTCCTTTATATGTTTGAATTGTTTATTTTTATTATGTTACAATTAAGATGTCATATCCATTACGGTGGGCGGTGGATCTAAGGACGAAGTCCTTGGTGGGCGGAATGTTTACGTAGTTTTTAAGTACATTTATTTAACTCAACATTGTATCACTAGATGGCGTTAGTAAATTTCTAAATCGCGCCAACAATGCGTTCTTACGTTTATATAAGGGTCTGTGAGAAGTTTGGATAATTAAAAAAAAATCAACAGTACGGAAATAAATAGTTTTATTTTCTTGTTGCCTTGTACTTCCCTGTACACTCTTTTTGGAACGATTATGAAATCTATGACTAAACTGTAACCTCATAATGAAAACCAATGTCATCATCACCAGCCTATAATGTCCCACTGCTGAGCACAGGCCTCCTTTCACAAATGAGGGTGAAAAAGAATGGGCAGATACTTCACCGCATGCCCATTGCGGATTGGTGGAGGTAGGCTAGTGGTCAACCTACTGTTGGAGTTTTCAAGCCGCCTAGGAGGCCTCCAACTAGCTTAACGACTATCACATTTAGTGATAACCGGGACCAATGGCTTTACGTGCCTTCCGCAGCGTGGATAACGCTCGAGTTGAAATACCACGAGACGGTCTGACCCGACTGGCCGGTACCTGGATGGGTCCAGGTACCGGCCACATCGGTGGTAGCTTAAATTTACCGATAAATTAAGAAAGGCTATTTGTACTACACCACGAGCGCTTCACAACCAATGTAGGTAATTGAAATAAAATCCAGGATAAGCCCAAAGATGCTTCATGATCATAAACTTCACCTTAACCTTCAGAAGGGCCATCTTCCTCAATCTTAATGGCATTTTCATATGGATTTATGAAATTACTTTCGGGGACCGGTTAAAAAACAGTTTCAACTTCCTTACACTCGTATAAGTACCGGATAATTTTATTTACTGTTATTACATGATTTTTGTACAATCATAAATATTTTTTTAATTATTAAAGAAACGAACATACTTCTGATATTACACATTTACCTAAACAGTATCTACAGTGAGGTATATACATAGATATTAGATATACATTGCCGTGTATAGGTTCGGTAAAAGGGCATATACTCGTAATTATTAATTAAAAAAAAACTCAGTATAGATTCGACTCATTCCGTAACCCTTCAAAGTCTGCCAAAAGCTTAGAATAACAAGTAACGTTAGGAAAACACTTATCCTCACACGAAAAATATCCAGCAAAAATCACTACTTAAACATTGATTTTTTTTGTCCCTATTTGTCCTGACATAAATAATTGGACTGGCCGCCTCCTTACTTGGCTACCTACTGTATGCACGTTTACTATATACAGAGTGTTGGTTTTAAGCTTAAATGATCGAGAGAATAAGTTTGTGGGTAGGTAGGTAGTAAGCGAAGGTAGTAAGCAGTAGTAAGTAGTAGCGAAGGTAGTAAGCAGAGAAAGCATAGAAAACAATTGGCTCTTACATATTATACGAGTTTTCACAATTAATGGAATTTGAATTCATGTTCTGAAAACATCCAAAAATTTCCTAAGAACATTCATAGTTAAACACTTTATATATAGACACTTGAAATAAGCACACACTTTCCATGTAGCTCGGCATAGCAATATTAGGCTCTTTCAAACCTAGAAAGAGATAATGAAAAAAGTATACCTAAAGACGATTAAAAGAAACAGGAGTTCATGAGTTCATTTAGTTACACACAAAAATGCCTTGCTGAGTTTCTTGCCGGAGTCTTCTGTAGTTCTGAGTTTGTTCTCTACCACCGTGCCATGATTTCCTCATAATATTTGCTCTACCAATGTTTGGGAATGATTAAGTAAATCCTTCAATGACTTTGACCGAGGAGTATGGTCCCATAATGTGCTACTTCAAAGCAAATTATTTCGTATCGTTCTATCAATTTCTTATGACGTTTATAAATTACAGGCAATACATGAGAACACGAACAAATCGAAAACAACCAACAAAAAGTTGAACAATTCACTTACACTAATTCTCTTCACCATATAAAACTGGCATAACCATAATTAATGATAACGATAATGCACAAAACAGAACAGCATCATCCTGTACACTAGGTGAACGTGCCAGAGCATTCCGTCGCGGATAGAATGCCGCGCGAGCTTGCAACGAGAGCCGGTATGCAGCCGACGCGGGCGACAGCGACAGACGATACCTACCTACCAGCCTGCCACATGACAAACAGAACAGCTTGTACTCATGATGATGCAGCTGACAACTATCTCGATATAAACATTTAAACTGCATTGGGATCTATCTATACGTATAAAAAAATTGTACTGACTTACTGACTTCTACCAACGCCGAGAATATACTAGTTTTTATCCCTTTAGAATCAACTAAGAAAAGATTTTCGGTAATTCCATCCCTAATGTTTAAATAGGGAATCAGGGTCATCAACTAAACATATTTAGGTATACAAACAGAGATTATAGACGGGCCAGTTGGCGCAGTTGGTTAAGATTCACCTTACGCGCCGCAGGTCGTGGGTTCGATTCCCACACAGGACATGCATTTGTGTGCATGAACATGTCTGTATGTCCTGAGTCTGGGTGTAATTGTGTAAGTATGTATTTACAAACAAAAAGTAGTATATGTATTATATCAGTTATCTGGTTTCCATAGTACAAGCTCCGCTTAGTTTGGGTTCAGATGACCGTGTGTGAGGAATGTCCCAGGATATTTATTTATTTATATAGAGTAGAAAACTACAAACAGCGAAAGCGTCTCATAATCTATACTATCTATACTAATATAATAAGGCGGAAGAGTTTTTGTGTGTTTGTTTCTGTGTTTGTTTCACTAAAAAAAAAAGTTTCACGAAAAATTCTTTCACTAATAGGAAGCTGCATTATCCCCGAGTATTATACGCTATTTTATCACAGGATCGCGGGTGAAACCGCGCGAGACAGCTAGTCAGAAATAACACTTGTTGTAATGGCTCGAAGATCAAAAAAACAAATGACATTACAAAACACGATTAAAAGTAAGAAAAACAAAAATAAAATTCGTTTAAAGAACTTAAAAGCGCATTTCTTGCATGACTTATCGCAAGTGGCTGCGATGCGAATCTGAATAATACGGCGCTGGAAAATGACGCATAGAGCTTTCCTATGCGATACGGCACGGTAAAAATCTTATATCACTGGAATAGGTACGAGACGGCAAGAGAATGACGTCAATGTGGACCTGAGAGCGGCGTCAGCTTTCCGCGAACGTGACTTTTGTAATAAAGTGTGATGTTTTTGTTACGGATTTCGAAATTGAGTTTTTACTTACTCAATGCCTCTTCGTAAACTTTCCGAGTGGCTCGAACTAGGTCCTCTTTTTTTTAAGGGAGAGCTCGCGGTTTCACCCGCGTATCCGTGGAATATATTGCTTTCCCGGTTTAAAATATAATAAAATCAACAGGAAGTAATAATGTTTCAAAAATCGCGTAAAGACTAAAATACGTTTTAGTAAGGGTAGTTGAAATTTTTTAAAACGATACATTATTGTGAAAGGCAAACAATTGATAATTCTAATTTGGATAATCTATCAGTAAAAAACAGATACGTAAAAACGAGCCATTATTACTAGGTACATATATGAAATATACCTGCTGAGTTTCTTGCCGAATTCTTCTCAGTTGAAGGCCGAGTTCCGAACCGGTGGTAACTTCAGTAAAT
This sequence comes from Polyploca ridens, assembly GCA_951394255.1. NCBI lineage: Eukaryota > Metazoa > Arthropoda > Insecta > Lepidoptera > Drepanidae > Polyploca > Polyploca ridens. The sequence goes on from OX596262.1 coordinate 3,857,964, forward strand.
GTGACCTTCATAAGTGCCCTTCTGGGGCCTAATTTGAATAAATGGCTCTGACTTTGACTTTGACTTTGAATAGCTACCTATGATTTTAAATTTGCCATATGACCCAGGTGAGCACAACAAAAATACTTCGATCGCTATAAGTAAGGAAAGCGTAGCAATAAAAATGTTCAGTGTAAAATTGATGAATTCTCCAGAAACCTGCAACGCATAAAAGGCAAGCAGACCACACGTGTAATCTAACAAGTTCTAGCTACGGCGTAAGTATTTTACGTAATCTAGACTAAGTACACTAGAGAATTTGCTGCGGGACCATTGGCTTTGCGTTTAATGGAAGTAATGTGTGTGGCTAGAATTAAGAACAGGCCAAATGTAGCACAAGTATTTTAAAGTTTTGGAGCACTGAATCTGAAGAAAAAAAAGATTTTGATAAAAAGAGAAACTGATTGACAAACGCATGCAAATCTTGAAATGCCTCCTCTAAACGGGCCAAATGAGGGATCACTAGAGAAACCGTGGAATGATAAACTAGTCAACCCATATGCTGTATCTATAGCTTAACCAACAAACAAAGTGGCGAGACAAATAGACATTCTAATATTTCTAATAAGATTTCGTTCTCATATTCCCTTTATGATAGCTAAACTAATAAGATAAAGAACCACGCTAATATGTTAGTCTAACTTGCCATACGTAATTTCACCCGCATCCGAAAAAAAAAGTTTACCGAGTAAGTACTTACCGCGTTTGCATTTACGACATTTCTATACAGCATAGTAGAGCAAACTTAATAACCATAAACGGATATCCTCGTGAAACTGTTTTGTTTTGGACGTCCTATCCCGTTAGCCGGTCAGAAAATGAGTTTCAAATGTTTCGGAAGGAATATTATTAATCCATATTAATAAGATTATATTACATCATTTAGCCGCACCATACTTCCAATATCGGGTGATATTGGAAGTATGGTGCTCCATCCAACCTATCTCGAAAACCAGACGTCTTTTCTGACTTACGCAACAGAATTTACGCTTAAGCGAACCGAGGTCCAAGCACTAACGTTACTCACTCACACCCATGCAATTTGTATGAGCTACATAGCCAATAAAACCTGAACTTCCCCTCCCCCGTCTTCCCGTACACTTTCGGGCGACAGAGGGGTAGAGCGTACTCGTGGTCAGCGGGCTTGATGTGACAAACTATGGTATAGTGCGGTATCGGGAGCTGTCCATATAACTTGGAGCTGCCCTGCCCCCTGCGTTGTTCACTGCTGGTGTTTGCTGGAGGGTATGAAAGGGTGTGATGGTAGGTCAGGTAAAGTAGGTCGGTTGGGGCAGTACATTACTGTATGTATGTTGAGGCGAGTGGCGAGCGGGCGCCCGCGGCGTGTGGGTGAGACGTTTACGGTTGGATCGCTGGTCGACGACGTTAGGGTGGCTATGAGGTCCCTGAATATATTGGAATTTCAATATTTAACCATTGCATTTAGACCAGTACTCGAAAAGGTAGATGTTTAGAACAAACAGAAATCGGTATTGTAGACAGTAGGTTTCTTATCTTCCTAGCATCAGATTGGATCAACAAGTAGAACTATTAGCTTATTAAATTGGAATGCAGACTGTATTCCAATTTAATAAGCTTATAGTTACTGTATTATACAGTATACTAGTGACTAGAAATAGATTTGCATCGACTATCAGAATTTCTGGATTTTATTATAGACAAATAATTGTAATATCAACGTGCTTCGTAAGGTTGGCTTTCCATCAGAGATGTGTAGCTACGGATGTGTTTCAACCCGCCCCAAATAGGATCGCTTCATTGGAGATATAACGTGAAAACGATCCTATTTGTCAGCTAAAACACATCCCTATCTACACATCTCTGGTAGACATGCAGCCTAGCACTCCTAGAATTATAGGTACTATACATATCAAAAAAACACATTCCCAAAGAACACAAAAACCCATGGGCACCACAAACGCGGGCGCAATACCGCGCTTCGAACGAGACGCGCCGCGGTCGGGCCCTCGCGTCGCGCCAATTAATTACGGTGGCCATCTTAGCCACCCTGACCCACCCAGCCCCTACACCCAAAGCCCACCCGTCGCCCCCGCCTTGCTGACGGACAATAATTGCCGCCGAATCTACGCGAGCAAGCCTCTTGCCCGCACCTACTCGGACTCTGACCTGAATATATATAGATAGCTCAATTGTATACGATTTCAAGTAAGACCTTAGAATATTTAATGTTTGGATCCCATTATCGCGCTAGTTAGAGCTAAAATCTATATTCATGATGAGGGCTACATTTAGCTGGATTGGAAGCCATAGCATGTTACAAAAAGCCATACTGAATCAAATGCTGTGATTTTACCACTGTCGAATTTCAATATAACAAAAAACCGGCCAAGTGCGAGTTGGACGCGCACAAGAAGGGTTCCCCGTTAATTTTAAATTTTATTTCATTTTCATTATTTGTTGTTATAGCGGCAATAGGAATACACATTCTGTGAAAATTTCAACTATCTAACTATTACGGTTCATGAGATATGAATAAGCCACAGGCGGACGGACACAAAAATACATCTCATACTCATGACATACTAGTTACTACCCCCGGTTTCACCCACATTCCCGTGATTAAAAGTAGCCCCATGTGTTTTCTCCATGCTACCTGTGTGTGTGCTTTTCATCACGATGGCGACCCTTATGAGCTTATTTTCACAAACAAACAAACTCACTTTACATTTATAGTACATTAGAATGTAATGTACGTGAAGGTAGCCAATGAGAACCTTGACCCTAAGAATTGATAAGTTCCCCGCTCGTGAAACCGCACGGCTAAACCGAGAGTAAAATGTAGATTGTTTTATGATTATGTTATAAATCATCTCTCTCGCACACGTACCCTCGTCAGATCTTCTGGATAGGTTTATCTCGGCGCATGCAATGCCTGTTTTGTTCTACCAAACTTTACGAAATTTGAGTTAACTGATAAAATAGTTATTTGTAGGCACAGACGAGAAACAAATGAACTGTTCATTTTTTTGCGCGGATCCCTAAGTCTTTTTCTAGAATAAAAGTAGCCTATGTTACTCCGTAAAACATTAGCCGTCTGCCAGTGAAGCCCGTCACAGACGCAAGGCATATTACTATATATTTTCAATACTAATCTTTGTGTGACCGCACACGCAGCTATAATATATATTTCTGTTACTTCACCAACTTGTACTGGAATTTATAATATAGCTCGACACACTACGATACGATGCTACGTCTGTGATGGGCTTGAGAGTCACATCAAAATCGCGGCATTTCGGAGATTAGCCATAACAAACAGACAGACAGATTATTTTTATAAAATTATTTGTATAGCTATTATAGACATTACAAATTGTTTTATTTATTTGTATAGAAGATTCGAAATTGGCAAAAAACATCGCCACACGATACTACAAGCAACTCTGATGGACTGTTGTTCTTGGCTGTATGTATACTCGCTTGTACTATTATGCAGAAGCTTTTAAGAGGCTTTCATAAGTACTGGAGATGCACTACCAAATTGGGAGTCCCAACCTAATGCATTTCTAACTCGAAGGATATAATAGTAATGCATTGGGGTTTATAGGCGAGTCAGAGGTCAAAATAAAATCTATAAAAATAATAAAGTCGGCCAAGTGCGAATCTGAGTTTGACTCGCCCACCGAGTGTTCCGATCTTCCTTGGTTTGGGCCATCACTGTTGTTATAAATTACTTTTCTTGGTACATTTGCACAGGGCAGCGTTTTGGGACAAGTTTTTTATTTGTAAATTTTTATTTTAGTTAATTTTTAATCCAAATTTAAGGTTTTATTTATGTTGTATGAGCTTCCTAAAAATTAAAGACACATAATAAAACTCTTCCACACAAGCGGGAAACCATCTTGTTTCGATCTGTCAAACTCTTAATAGTCCTTTAGTGACGGAACACGCTGATGAGAGAGTCGAGCTAGTGTTGTGACCAACTCGACTTAACAATAGTTTCTTGCTTTCTAATAATAATCTAAATTATAAATTACTTTTTATCAAAAAAATTAAACCTCCTTCAAAGTATCTCCTCACAAAAAAGTTTGAAATACTTAACTCCGACACTGTTTTGAAGTCAGCGAAATAGAAAATTCTATTTTATTTATTATATGCCACATGTACCTACGTAGGAGCATCACTTGAGAACGGCTCGGCCGATTTGGCTGTTTTTTTGCTATGTTCGTAATTATCCGGACGGGCGACGCCGGGCACGAACATCTAGTTTTATATTAAACTAGTAGTAGTAAAAGAGTAAATTTATTCTTTCGAAGCGGTTTAACTTGTCCAACGAACAAATATTTAAGATTTACTTACTCATTTTGTTTGACTGCGTAGTGAAAATGCGCACAAACAAAGCTGCTTGACTAAACAAACCAATCTGATTCAAATTCAATATTATAATAATAATAATAATAATAATAAATTCATTTATTTCGGACATAATAACTAATCATCCATATTATTTTGTTAGTAACAATCTGACTTAATATACTATGTTAGTAATAATGTTTATAATAATTCCACAAAATAAAAAATAAATTACATTAAAATAACCGGACTCGCTCCTGAGACACTGGTGCATGTAGCGACATCCAGTGTCTCAGAAGCGGGCCGTCGACACGATTCGCAATCACACCCAGGAGGCTGTTCCGGCTGCCACGCACTCTGCACGCGATCGAGGCTGCCCTCCTCCGCATCGTAGCATAAAAACAGTCTACCCTTGCCTCAGCGAACATCTCCGACGCGCTACAGAAGCGTGGCAGCCAAAACAGTGCCCTGAATGCATTATTATATTGAACGCGAATGGCATTGTACGATTTTTGCGTATAGCGAACCCACAGGCTGCTCGTGTAAAAAGATGTACAATAGGCTCGAAAAAGAGTTATTTTTATCTCATTTGAGCAACGAGCAAACCTGCGGGCTATCATGTTCGCTCTTACCGACAACGCCCTCCGCTCGCGTTCAATATCCATATCGTCCTTCAGGTCATCGGTTACAATATGTCCTAAATATTTGAATTGTTGCACCCGCTTCAAGGGCACATTATCAAGCTTAATGGGAGGCACAACTGCTGGACATTTGCTACCGGATTTAAAAACCATGAACTCGCTTTTCCTCACGTTATATTTTAAGCCATGTTCACGTGCGTATTCCTCACAAACGGCCGTGAGTTCCCTAATACCCCCAACTGACGCACTCAAAAGCACCATGTCGTCCGCGTAACTTATATTGTTGAAACAGATTCCATCAACGTGACATCCGACATGGCGTCCGCTGAGGGTCGCGATTAGCTCGTTTATATACAGGTTGAATAACGTCGGCGAGCTCAAACCACCCTGCCTCACCCCGCTCTCCAACCTGTATGGGTCCGTCAGTGTACCAGCCCACCTCACGTTGTTTACCTGGTTTCCATACCAATATCTAAAGACAATATAGCATGTCTGGTCAATCACATACATTTTATAATTAGTGTAGAATTTACACGTATAGATGTCGCTACAAACATCGTTTGGACTGATTGAGAATTAATTCTTAGTCAAAACGCTACTAAATCACTTTTGATGAAGCTTTGTTGCAAGGGAATATAATTTAAGGTTTAATAATTTATTAAATTCATATGTAAAACTCGTATCTTAAATATTTCCAATTTATGTAATTTTACTTAAATCTTACGACCTTACATAGATGGCCTACGCGTCGCGCGTCAATTAACGATTTTTTTTAAAGGATAATGGGCGGTGTCGTACTTTGTGTTGTAAACCTTATCATATCAAATGAAATCTATGTCATATGAAAGGTCTCCATGAGTATTACATTTGTTAGTATGGGCATATTTAAGTATGTATCGCGTGCAAGGAAAAAGTTATAGTGGTTTAATTTATTCAACAAAATAGCTTAGATTACAATTACAGATATTAAGATACTTTTCAGTAAATAGACAGCTTTTACTCGGCGAATTTGCTCTAATATAGTAATGTCGAGTAGCAGCTATATAGTAGCTTCTTAAACATGAAACTTGGGAATCGACAACTCTATTACTGCACTCATGTGTGGTATAAACGAGAATTGGTAGCTACTATACGACTATTGAATAAATGTACTATAAGAATATCGAGTAAACGTTTCTACAACACGGTTAAAGCACTTAAAGCAAAAAATGCTAAAAGGTCGTAATAAAAGCTTTTACACTACATTGTGGGTACTACGTAGCAACTACTCAACATTTATTACATCTGTAGCCGAATAACTCATTCATTATTAATAAATTACGGTCACCAACTCAATTTGCACTTATTCTAAAGATTTCACACCAATGCCTTTTATTTAATTTCTTCTATAGCCGTAACGCAATGCATTAGGTCTGTTTTCCGTAGTCATTTGTTGAATGGATATAAATAAAAGAAACTGAAAGGAAAGCGGATAAATTTATTTTGGATGACGAGGATTATTTTTCAGTGGGTCCAATGGAAGAAACAACTTTTATTGGACTTGCTGAACGATAAGTAATAGTGCTAAGTTTCAAATTTATAAACCCAAGGAATGAGATTTTTCAAGAGAAAAAGAGCGCGACGGACTGAGCGAGCGTTGGAACATGACGTCACACGCATCGAGTACCGAGCGGTTGAATCGCGCGTCGCGCGCTCATTTAAAAATTCTATATCTCGGAATGTAATTGTCGTATTGAAATAATTCTTTCACATATATTTTTTATTTTCTACAGAAAATACGATGAGCTAACATTCAGAATTAGTGAAAATTCTTCATTGTTGATGAACAATAGCTAGAGTATTTTGGGAATTGGCTCAATTAACCGTGGGGTAAAATGCAACTTAAAATCAGTATTTTTAGAATTGAATAACATAATAATAATTCTTTGGATTAGTTTAGGACTTAATGTATGGAATTCTTATCTTTTTTGAACAAAGTAAAAGTAAATGCTACGCTCTACCCCTCTTACACAAAAACAAAAAAAAATACAAATGTGCTCATTGTTCTTTAAAATTAAATTCTTTCAACAGTGTCATCTGTTGTCATTTACTGAAAAACAAACATTGCTGTAGTCACTTAGAAACCCCGAAGAGGAATTAGTACCCCAATCTCGCCACCGGCGCTGTACTTACTGGTAACTTTTGAAGTATGGGCGCTGTCTCTCTGTTGTACGTAGTATTTATATACTCTGAGATTATAGTATTGGAAACCGACAATCATAAATGTGTAAGACTTGTAAAATATTTATTTACAGTATTTAATGGAATTAAGAATAAGTACATTAATAAGTAATACATTTTATGTTCAAAACTATATGTACAAAAAACGAAAAAAGATAAAGGAATTTAAAAACATATTTAAAATAAGTTATCTTCTAAATTATCCATGGTACCCATTATGCTAGCTGCATTACCCCGCTGAATGGTCAAGCTTAGTCTCTGGGCAAAAAAGCACTTGGCTCTCAAGTCCCCAGAGGCCAAGACCAAACGCTTGCCAATGTCTTCTACTACAGATTTAGTGTCAGATGACCAAGGGCCCATGGTCTCTACCGCAAGTGCCGCAAATTCATAGTCGTCATTTAGAAATGAGTACTTGCGGCGCTTGAGGAACTGCGCATTTTCTGCGGCCGCTCCTGCTCTGTGGTGCGTGCAATGGATGTGGGAGGCTGCCAATGTATCTACACAGGTAACATCCCACACCAGGGTACGGCCTAATCGCCATGGCACTAATGTCACACCATCAGGTCTCTGGAGAGGCCACTGGGTGTGTAAGTAATTGATTAGATAATGTATAAGAGGAAAGGACCTCTGATAAATCATTGGATAATACCTTTCATTCACTTGATCACTGCTGCTGGTTAATAAAACCCTTATTTCTTCCCATTAAAGCACCAATAGATAGATGAACTAAATTCCCCGAGAATAGCATTGGTGCTCTAACGAAACTGTCACTGTAATTTATAAAACTTTTGATTCTTTTTGATATGTTTACCTACCACACCATAATAGGTGCTCTAAGGGGAGTAAATTCGAATGTATTGTTTGTTCCCGTTTGAGCACCAAGCTAAAATACTGAACGGTACCGGTACTCTGAGTATAAAGGGTCCTCTAAGCATTGAGCTCTAATAGTACTAATTAAACTGATCATCCACTTTTGTCGCCGAGATACCTACTTATTCCGTGTCTTCAGTGAATATAGATTCTCATGAAAATCTGTAAACAGTTACAGCTAAAGTCTTAGTTAAAGTAAAAGTAGGCATTTATTAAAAAATAGGAACAGGGAAACGTTTCAAAAATACATAGCTAATGGAATGATCAGCCGGTAAAATCAATACAACCGAGTCCACTTCTAAAAGCAACCATTGTGTTTGTCGGCGCTTGGTCGGCACACATGAAACACGTGTGGCAAAAAGCGATTTTCAAACAGTTTAAAAATGGAATTACATGGGATTGGCGGTGTGGTCCGGCGCGGGCGCCGAGCGGCGAGCTTTCACGTAACACACACACAAACACACACACAAATGGCTGCACATTCCGTGCCAGATGTGTTGCGGCGATACAGCATGGGCCCATGTGCGCGCACGCATCTAGATTGCGCTAGCGGCTAGACTGTCTACATGTGTGGTCATTATATTAGACAAATTTTTAATTTTAACTGATCGATAATTAGGTAAATAGACGCTGAGAGTATAGAGTTCTTCGTGAAAAAAAAAAATACTTTCAGTTTATTTTTGTAAAATCGTGACAATTTAATTTTGACCCCTATTAAATTGGACACATTTTGGACAATTTACAAAGCTACAATAATAGTTAATTTTATTATATTACTTTATTTACATAAATAATTTACACAAGTTTAGAAAACACAGTGCATACCCATTACATTCAATATAAAAAAAAAATGCAAAATCATTTATTTTTTAATCCAACCTTCCAACTTTTAACAATAACCAATACGAAGTCAGTTCACCACTACATAAACCTTAAAGTTCGAAACTTAACTTAAAAGCCTATGTAACATACAAAAAAATCCCTAACATTTCTTACGAAATCAATTCCATAATTCCTATAATATTATCATAGTTATAATCAATATTTATTAAAGCTATAATGAAAATAGGCGAAAAAAGCACACAATAGAAACGCTCCGTTCGTGTTGTAAAAGACATCAACGGTGCTCCGACACCAATTATTTTTAAATTATTAATATTTTTTATATAATATTTTGATATCTTAATATTATATGACTTTTTTAAATAAGTGCGATGCATGATTGCGGTTTATAATAAGCTGTGTGATACAATTACATTGCTTGTTTATAAGAGAGGTAGAGCGTAGCGTTTATTCGTTCAAAGAGCAGCTCGACTGGGGAAGTACCTCCTTGCAGAATACCGCAGCCAAATAACTTTATGTTGTGTTCCTGCGCGTGAGTAAGGTTCCAAGAAGTCATAGGGGAGGGGGAAGGATCGGTGGCGCGTGAGTGATGCCTCGTGCTTTGCGTCCATATGGCTACGGCATGGATATGGTAACCCCTTACCATTAGGCGGGTGTATGCTTGTTTACCGACTTCGTAGTTTTTTTTTAAATTGTTAGTAATAAGGTTTTATTTTTAGAGAAAAACATTAAGGCCCCGATTCCACAGAGAGAGTTCTAGAGTTCTGCGTTCTGCATTCACTATTGTGCACACAGCAAGCAGTCTAGAGTTCTGCAATATTCGCTACCGATCACACGTCATATACTTTTTTTAGTTTTAAACGCGCCGCATAGATTACAGTGAACGTGAAACGCAGAACTCTAGAACTCTCTCTCTGTGTGATCGGCACCTAAGTTATTTGCTTTTGTGAGTTCTATAATGGTACTTTGGTTACGATTATCAGTATATTTAGTTGAAAAAAATTATAATGAATACATATTTCCATTTTTTTCTCAAAATTAAGATTTACTCCAATACTCATACTGCAAGGTCTAATTGAACATTAAGATTATGCAGTCTCAATACAATGCAAGTACACTCGCAATCCCCATTCAATAAACAAATAAAAAACAAACAGAAAGCAGCGAGCTAGGTCAGACTACACGTCGTAAACACTAGTCGTACTAATTTCCCAGGGTTGTCACTCGAAAAGTAATTCAGGCGGTGCGTGGCTCAATAAAGTGTGAAGTTTACACTCGCCGGCCGGAGAGCGGAGCCCGGCGATTGCACTCTCCCATCCCTGCTCCCTGGGCCCATTGAATAAGTATATGCAGAAGGTCCACTCTTTGGACATGCTAATAGGTATACACTCTTAGGAATAAAGGTACTCTAAGAATACATAGCTTTTGCTTACTCAGTCTAGAGGAATAATGTGTCTTTTTTTTATACAACTGTTGCGAACCACTATGAAGTTCACACGCCGAAAGATAGATGGCGTGGCGCCACGTTATCCTGCATCGCGCTTGCGAAGTTTTCTCGAGAATACAACATATATACAACTGTCCGACATGTACAGTTGGACCGCGGTGCTCAGGCACGATGACCCAGCCTGGCGGAAGATCTTCCCTTTTAAATGGAGGTGTCATCCACCTTGCACCTCCATACAACTAAGGCGAAGACTGGTGGTAAGCGTTTACCGTAGCCCTATGGACGCTTGCAACACACGAGGTATCACTCATGCGTTACCGACCCTTCTCCCCTCGATGAGTTCTGGCAACCTTACTCACGCGCAGGAACACAACATAAAGTTTGGCTGCGGTATTCTGTAAGGTGGAGGTACTTCCCGGAGGTTCATTAGTTAATTCACTGGAGGTTTCTCTTATAAAGAGAGATGGATATAGATATGACTCTTTATTGATAAAAAAACGTGAATAAAAATAAAACATATGCGTTGAACATAGAACCTCCTTCTTTTTTTGATCGGTTTAAAAATAAAAAAGATAGAGAACATAACAGCTATCTGCCGACTATCTGCCGACTTTTTAGAATTTACTCATTCTTACGAGGTCCATTTGGCAAAATTTCATCGCTTGTGAGGAGTGAACCTTCTGTTATATTATACTCTAGCAGTCCCTCCGACCGTCCCTCCGCCATTAGTCCTCACGGTAGATTGCTAATTCCCTCTGTTTCCCTCCCGAGAAACGAACGGAGCGGGATATTAATGAAGGCAGGTACTAATCGAGCTTCTTACGATTTAACTTTAAAGAGCATATGTGTAACCTTTGCCTCTCTTCTTAATCTGTGGTCGAATGCTATAGACGAAAAAAAGTATAATTGACTTTTTAGCGGGAACTTGTAGAATCGTTGCGTTTTCGTTTTTATTTTCATAAATTCGTGGATCTGAGTTTTATTGCATATTATCGGTGGTATTTAATCCAATAAAAATCCATGTGCTCCAGTGAAGTGAAATGAAATGAATACGTGTATCGTGACTTTTCATGTTGTCTCCAAAAGTCCGTGAAGAGTGTTTTATAACTACCCTTGTACTAAAACATGACTTTTATGGACATTGACTGACTGAGGACTATGTGAAAGTGATTTATTGTAACTGAAAATTATAATATAACTCGACACTGGCAGAAACAAGTCCTAATTTGGATTTGGTTGCCAAACTTAAAACTAAGAAGTTTTTTTTTACTTGTCTGTGTTTTTCTACTACCTCACCATGATAAGTGATGATGTGGCCGAAGGTGGTAAGCGCACATAGCCTAGAAGGAACTGGCTCTCAAGTGTAGATGTTACACTGCGTACGATTTTCAACATGAAAGTCGTAGCCAGCCAGGAGGAGGAAAATGATCAAAGAGGAATTCGCCATACATTGTAAGACATGGCAATAATTTATCAAAAACTAATTTCCTATGTAACCGCTATGTCTAAGGCCATATCGATGTCGAAGTCGTGAGAATCGGGCCCCAGAAACAAGTTCAACTATATACATTCAGAAGCGATAGTCGCCGTCCGATCCGGCTGCCGATTGCAATGAATACATAATCTACCCAGTGGTTACTGGTTACTTGAAGTAATCTGCTACAAGACGGTGGCGGTGTCCAGCCGGGTACATATTAATGAGAGCAGGTAGCCGATGCGGGCGTGGGAGGGTTGGGGTGTGGGGCTCAACGATGGGTTGTTATGGCAACGCGACGCGGCCTCCGGCGCGGTATTACAATGAAGGCTACGATGCTCGCAGATCGGGGATTGGGGAAGCGTTGGGGTTCAGATATACTCGAAGTATCTGGTATACTACATATAAGTAAATAAGTAAGTATTTATTTGTAAAAATTTGGATTACAAAAAGATGTTACAATTTTTAGGACCATTCCAAATTCTGCCTTTCCAAGAACATACAATATTTTAAACATTAAATTAACACAAATTATTACATAAAATTAATCACATTATAAATGCAAGTGATAATAACATTTATTAAGTTCAGTATTAATACTTCAATTAGTAAAAAAAACAGATAATTTATTCAAGTTACTTCAGCGGGGTTATTTTAAAACGGTCGGATTCGGAATCGGGAGCGGAATCGGAAACCTTTATCCGATGAAGTTCCGATCGCGGAAAGTTGGAGTGCGTTTACAAAGTTTGTTTTCAATAATGGTAGGAAATGGTAAACCTAAACTAAAATAAAAGTAAAATCGAAATGATTACGGATTTTCATTGTTGAAAGGCCTCATTTAAACACTCATATCAAATGCATAAAGACAGATACTTGTTATTTTTTATATTTTAGATTAAGGTCTACATTGTGTTATATGTATGTATAAACATAAAAAAATAGTTTTCTAGTTTTATCGAACTTCGGAAACTGACTGATAGGTCAAAGTAATTGTTGTTTATAATATTCGAAAAAGTCAGGCAAAGGTTTGAGCCATACAGCCTAATCGTATTTGAGTTATACCTAAGTTCTAGTCACAAAATAAATCACTTTCATAATAGTACGCACTGTCAGTCACAGTCTATAAACGTCATGTGTTACTAAAATGGTGGTCAAAAACTAAAACTTCTCACGGACTTTTTGAGACAACTTGAAGTCACGATACACATAATTCATTTAATTTCCCTTCATTGGTGCGCGAGGATTGATCTTTATAGGATAAAACACCACAGATAATATGCAATAAAACTCAAAATACACGAAATTTTGAAAATAAAACGAAAACGCAACGTCACTTTGCAAGTTCCCGCCAAAAAGCCCTCTATGTCAAAGTATTTTTTTTTTCAGTACATTCATGGAGAATATAATAAAACAAATATTTTATGATTACGTAGATTTTTTAGTGGTAGTGAATCTAGCATCCGACTTGAGTAACGGTATTGAGTGACCAATATGTTTTAGTTCCTACGAAGTTTGAGTATGTAGCTATTATTACTTTTACCGCCGGCCTTTCTAATTCATTATTTACCTAAAAATAGGGGCAAACACACTCCGTTTAGTACCAACTAACCTTTATATAAGTTTAAATAATGCGTTTGTATTAAATAATGGTCAAAAACGAACATTAAATAAAATTCGGAAAGAATTCCGCCAGCTAAAAGCTATCGGAAACTTTTAGATGAATCGGATTGATATTTCCGTCGAGAAACGTCAAACTATTCGAATTCGGAAATTAAAATAGCAATGGGCGCATCCGGAATATATTTATTTTAGTTTAGGTTTTATTTGTAACACTTAAATTGTACTATTATCATACTATGTTAAATAAATATTGATGTTCTTATAGTTTTGATTGTATTTTAATGTGCAAATACATATTTTTATTATTATTTTATCATGTCGGAAACTCATCTCGGAAGTTTCCGATTCCGCTCCCGATTCCGAATCCGACCGTTTTAAAATAACCCCGCTGAACAACATAGTAAAATAGAATACCTCAGTCAAAGGTGGAAAGTTGACAAGCTCTATAAGCGTAATAGTATAGGGTATATCTCTCTATTACAGCTTCCAGAAGGTGCTTCATCATCCACACCGGAATTATTAATACATAATTCCAAGTAAAGTTAAGATGACTACTAAAACGTGCAAAATTCTAATGAAATCCTCTAACATTATATTCTCGTGACCAATTGGTTGACATACAAACTATTGTCACGATTTCCTAATTACTTTAGAGAGGGATAGTTATTGTCTTTAGATAGAGATCTCTATATAAGATTATTCCTCAATTGTGTAAACTTTCTATTACTTTATAAACCCATTGAAGTACAAGTAATGTATATCTTTCTTTTCATACCACTAAAGTGGCACACAAGCATATGGCCCGTATAATGGTAAGCGGTTACCGTAGCCTATGGAAACTTGCAATACCAAGTATCACTCGCGCGTTGCCGACCCTGCAGAAATCTCTTCACACCCTTTTTGAAGAACCCCATGCTGTACTCCATTGGGAAAACCACGGCGGGGAGCTCATTCCACAGTCTGAGCATCATCACATCAGTCAGTATATCAGTATGTCTCTTACATCAGTTATTATGATAGCAATTCATCTATCATTTCCCACTCTACTTTTCTTTAAAAAATATTGAAACTCTATAAGGCAGGACGATTCCCAACACGCGGTCACAAACGCCAGCCCCCCCTGTATCTCGAGTACCGCGCGTGATACTCGCGGGGGCGGCGGGTGGGATCCGCAGCGGGGCTCCCGGTACGTGCCACGGCACGACAAAAAAACCCCGCTGCTGACCCAAGTCCGGCCCGATGCCCGCCATAAAGCGCCGGCGAGCGTAATAAGCTCCCTTTGCTTGCCTTGCTTTCTCGCAAATGGCGCTCAAAGGAACGCACGTCTTGCTCTAATTTCGAATCGAGTGATCCGAATAGATTCCATTTCGTAGCTTGTTAACGCGACGCGGATTTCTTTTTAGGTGTTACGTGGAAGCTTGTAATTTTCGCGGATGCTTTTAGAGTTACTAAAGGCTGCTGTGTGTGGGAAAACGCCGCTGCGTGAAGATTAAAGAAAAAAATCCGCGAAAATTTGTAGGCCAAGTAGTGGATTATGACCAGTAGCATACTCAGCAGTAAAGCACCCAAAAAATAACGCAAAACGTATTTTGATACCAATAAAATAAGTTCCAAAATACAGTTCTCGACAAGCCACGTCTTGATACGTCATTGCAAGCCACTTTTAATCCTTTTACATTTGCACAAAGGATTATTATACAATGGACCTATAAACATACCGAATCGGAAGCAGCTGTGATGTACCGATTTTGGTATAACGTGACTATTACAGAACACAAATCGATTCATAATAATAACTTCAAAGGAGCAAAGCCGAGTATATACATATGTATAAGATGTCTACACAAATACAGTAATTTCTAAGGTAATAATTGACTTAGTAGAAAGAACAAAGCCTCCGCGTACAATAGATTGATAAATTATGAAAATAAGAGATAAGTAAGACATTTGTAAGCAGTTAGCTCACTGGAATGCGCGCACATCTGTTGCACACCTATTAATTTTGCAATTCAATAAAACACCGACAACATTATGATGTGAGGAGGATATAAGGTAATGTATATAAATCAGAATGGCGGCCGGTAAAAGTGACAAATTAGCGATTTTGACTAGTTTTTGTCGGGCTTTGGCAACATCCATTTTTAGGGTTCCAAACCAAAAAGGTGAGGAAAAAGGAACCCTTATGGTGCCTCTCCATCTGTCGGTCTGTATGTCCGTCTGACACAGTAGTATAATTTCAGCAACCACTCAATTCTTTCTTAATGCTATTGATTTGAAATTTGGAATAGTTTTAAATATTGCTTACCCAACCTTATTGCAAATGATTTATATTTGAATTATTTTTTTACTTTCTTTGCAAACGGGGCCGGAGTCCGAGACTGTAATTTCAAAGAAGGGCTGAAAGTCTAAGTGGGGTATTATGATACTCTTATTCGTGGGGTATTATGAAAGGGCTTATTTGTACATTCTAAGACAGGATTTCTATTTTCTTTTATGATGCATAATTTTTGACTTTAAAATGAAAAAGTTTCGAAAAAAATACCATCCCCTCATTGAATTATTACGCTTAGAAGCGAAGTATCGAACAAAAATCCTCGCGACTCGTAGGCCACTTGACAACCAATGTGTGCGTGAGTACCATATAATTACACTCGCTGGCACGCACACAAGCGCACGAGTAATGTTGCAAGCTAAACGAAATTTTTCGGTAAAATTAACCTTCCGATACTAGTGAATGAAATTGGAAGTAAGTATTCATAAAATTAATTAAATAGTCTAATATATGTTCTGCGTCTTAGAT
The DNA here is from genome assembly GCA_951394255.1 of Polyploca ridens. NCBI lineage: Eukaryota > Metazoa > Arthropoda > Insecta > Lepidoptera > Drepanidae > Polyploca > Polyploca ridens. The sequence continues at coordinate 3,874,253 of OX596262.1, forward strand.
AATTTATCTTATCATAGACACAGGCCTGTTATTTATTTATTACTAGTTTAATGGTTATGTTTCATAGTACTTATGCCGGGTATTTTAACATAGTAAACCAAGACAATGTGCAAAGCTATGAACGTTTTTACACCCTAGACGAATATCTTAATATGACAAAACTTGGTAAATAATTATATAATTTGGACATCTCATTTAATTTAATTTGATTATTATTTTATTATATTGTATTACATTAATTATTAGATTCAATTTAAATTTATAATTTTGCATGCTATTCTGTAGCGAAAGGTGTGATAACACCTCAATGTTACGACATTTCTGGCGAAATAAACAATTTCATTTCATTTCATTTCAAAACGATCGTACAATTTGTAGTAGGTATTGTTGGTAATGATAGGTTTCATATATGATAGGTTGTATAGAAAAAGAAGATTAAGAAGTATGTAGGTATTTAATTATCATTATCGTATAAAAGACGAATAGCTATACATTTTTATAATATCTAACTGAATCTATACTAATATAGTATTAATATTTATAATACAAGAAACCGGAAGAGTTTTTTGTTTGTTTGTTTAAACGGGTCAATCTCTGTAAAAAAAACTACCTGTAAAACTACTACTGTGTAAAACTACCAGTCTGATTCGAAATTATTTCACTAATATGAAGCTACCTACATTATCCCGAGTATTATAGGCTACTTATCCCAAGAACGCGGGTGAAACCGCGGGGGACAGCTAGTCAGTTATAATAGCTATAAGTAAAAGAAACAACTTATCGGGCTCAATTACTTACTCTACTTCCTACTCTAACAAAATCAGTATCAATTACGTAAAACAACATAAATTCGCACACAAACAGCTGGCAACACTTTGCTCGAAATCCGAGTGAAGAATTTTTATTTTTGAATTTTGTTATTTTAGATGAATTACGCAATAATATTAGTGGCTTATCTATGGAATATTACAACAGAATTCTAATCTTTCTTCCTTGATGAATTATGAAACAATTTTACTGCACAAACCGTCATATTTATTATTTTTCTGAGAGCTCCACTCACTAAAACGCCAGTCAGTACACTGACAGCGCGGCGGTCATTTGGAGCCATTATGGCTCCAATTGAATGGATTGTGTTTCGCGTGTGTACTTTGTTTCTATGTGTAATAATTCAATGCATCCCCTTATCTCCGAAGTTCGCAATGTGAAAAATCAGAAATAATTAAAGTTAATAAATATTGATGGAAAAATAGAACGACGTTTCTAATAAGCACAGTTTTTTCAAAATCATCTAGATTCCATTACAAACAAACATAGTTATGCGGTCCGGTTTTTAACAACAGTTATGGCCCAAACCAATAAATATACGTCCAAGGGAGGTCGGAACTTTCGGTGCGTGAGTCAGACTCAGACTCGCACTGTACCGGATTTATTAATTTTTAATAAAAAAAACTAGAATGAACTCTATCTGTATCTGTATTTCTATATTAACTCTATCTGTATTTCAAAATGATACGCAAACATTTTCATTACATAATTTCAGCAATACTGAATGAGTTCAACACCTCATAAATATGTATCAGGTTATAATTCATTGCCGACAAGTTACTATCAGACTCCATTCAGCCAATAGAGGCGGCCATTAACGAAGTTGCAAACCGACGCTCAACAGGTGGCGCTATTCGTTTCAATATCTGCAAAACTTTCCGACGAGACTCAATAAATCGACCACTTTCAGGTGACCCCCAAAGCCGTCTACTAATACCCCTCCAAACTTTGAAACGTCAAACAGCGGAGAGGACGAGAGAGGTCCATTTAAATTGGCCTTTCTTTGCCTGTTGTTATTATCATTGCCCTTGATGCTTTGTTTGAAATTGAGCTTTATTTCCGTCTATACAAAAGCTATTTTATTGCGTATTTAGGACAATTGTTGTATTCAGCAGTTTAGTGAGACATTTTGTGCTACAAGGGTTTTATAGACATGTTAGTGGCCATTGAAATCAGCTATTGGCTGTGTTGTAATCATATTGTTAGAAGATTACTTTTGTACTCAACGATTTGGTGGCTGAAAACGTGTATCGGATTATAAACCTACAGATTCTGTCAAGCGATAAACCGCCCTTAAGTTTCTAGAAAAAAATATATTTTCAAACTCCGGGAAATTAAAAATCCATTCGATGTAGTGGATGCAAACTATTGGGAAAATTGGAAATAAACGAGACTAGTTTGGTGCCAAACGCCTATCTAATAGCTACCGCTCATTCTACACCATAAGAACAACTCTCATCGCAAAATTACTGAAAAAACATCCTTAGGTGCAACAATCAACAATAAACACCACGTTGTTATTCAGCAATTCGCGTTGCGTCCATCCGCCGGCGCGGGCGCACGGCTGACTCACGCGCGCGGTGGCGGGCGCGGCGTCGTTAGGTGCGCGCGCGCTGGCTGACCGTCACCTCCCGGATCATGTGCGGACGTCGACGCGGACGCATGACACCCGCGGCTGGCAACAGTGTGAACAAGCGAGAGCGGGACGGCGAAACGTACACGTGGAACGTGTTCGACAATACGTCAAATTGACGTGAGGTGATTTATTTAACGCATTTGGACATGCATAAATGTTTATGTAACATAGGTACTTATTAGAAGATGCTGTTTCTTTGATTTGGCATGTCGTAATAATGCAAGTTTAGTTCACAAGGAATAATTAGTATTGTTATTTATTATGGTATTATTTTATTACTAAAATCAAGCTCGAATGATAATTTACGATAGCGACCTAACGAGCAAAGAATTGCAAAACCTGGATCACCGGCGTCAGGTTGCAAATTCGGCAGTTTTTTTGTTGGTTTTCTACAGATTGTTCCACGGACGATACGATCAAGAACTCCATAATTTTGTCCCTCCATCCCCGTTCTTCTATCGGACCCTTGGCGTCGCTCGGGAGGGTCTTTACCGCTTTGTCGTCGACCTTCCTTCTTACCGTACCAAGCGTTTCGATTCCTCTTTCCATAAGGAAAGGAATGCTCACCCGGACAACGTGTTTCCAGACACAAACAACATGGGTTTATCCAAGGCCAGAGTGAACAGGGATCATATGGGCACGCGCGGCCTACCCTAGGCTACATCTTTGCTTACCATCAGGCGGGATTGTGGTCAAGCGCAAGCTCATCTAACATTGAAATAAAAACCAAGCAACCTACCCAAAACAAGGCATCATTTATATTTATAGCTTGTTACAAATTCCCACTATCATCGAATGCAGTTCACCTGTTTTCCGCTTTTCTTGGATCACTTTAATCCCAAGTCTACCCGCGGCCATATGTAAACAGTTACATCGCTAAAAACACCGCGGTACGCAGCTGCGCCCGCGGTACATTGTACACTGCACTCCGACTCACCGACCACTCGCCAGTCATGTCTATATACCGCGCTATACTTTACCTACTACTCTTTAGATTGTCACACGAGGAAACAGTACAGGATAAATTCGTAATGAGTAGTTTTGCACGTCACTCTCTCTATTGAAACGACGGATAACTCCGTTGCTGTACCGTTTAAACAGCTTAAACTGTTAAAAACATACTTTAAAATTACATGGAGCTGAATTAAACGGTGGACAGACTGCTGGTATTTGTAGTTTCGTGGTCATGTCGCTTTAGACCTTCGTTGTGCAAATGTATTGGCTTTATTTAATATTTGACTCCACAGATATTTAAAAAAGGCGGATGTATTCTCGCTCACAAAAAACTGTGTCGCTCAGAGTCGGCCACCTCGCTGTACGTACATGCCGGCACGCACACATTCACACATTAGTCGGCCATTACGCGGATAAACGTCAACAGAGTCAATACGTCTGCGGTGCCGTAAAATATTAAAATACAGCATGTCTTGTGTAGTGAAATGGTGTAAAAACTGTACTGACCGGCGGAAAAAAATACCAGGAATCACGTTTCACAGGTAAATTAATAATTCAATCACTTAGTTTTGATTTTATACATCAAAACAAATATTCATTCACCAGAACAAAATAATCTGTCACAAAGCCAGTGTTGCCAATATTCACTTGTGTAAATTACCCGAAATATGGGAATGTTATATTTTATGGTTATTATTAATACTAGGTATTTTATTATAAATTGATTTTAAATTTTCGCGACTTATACACATACTTTATATCAGTAGTTCTCAATCTTTTTTGGCGAACGGACCCGTTTTAGAAAGCGAATTATTTGATGGAGCCCTAAAATAATCAAAGAATAGTTTATGTGTAGGTATTCTTTATTTTACCGCGTAGGTTGTAAAATATAGGTACTTATTGTATTTAAAATTAATGAAATTATTGGACTATCGTAATCAAATTAACTATTTCGAATTATTTATTTAATTGAATTTATTTTTTGAACTTGACTTCCTGTATACCGCGTGATTCGGGAATCACCCGGTATACATTGTAATGTATTTTGGCCATAATATCGCAGAGCCCCCACAGAGGATTTAGGGCTCCGCGGAGTATGCTTTGTGTATGGCTGATTTATATTAATTGCTTTATATTTTTCGGGACAGTTAGCGCAGTTGGTTAAGATTCTACCTATCGCGCCGCCGGTCGTGGGTTTGATTCCCACAACGGACATGCATTTGTGTGCATGAACATGTCTGTAAGTTCTGAGCCTGGGTATAATTATGTGTATTAAGTACGTATTTGCTAACAAAAAGTAGTATAATGTATTTTATCAGTTATAGCTGGTTTCCATAGTACAAGCTCTCCTTAGTTTGTATTCAGATGGTCGCGTGTGAGGAATGTCCCAGTATATTTATTTATTATATTTATTTATTAATGTAATAGTATTACGGATATCAGCTGTACATATGTTATGCTGATATGTCAGTAAATTCCATACTTGTAGGAATAAATCAATATAGCTATTCTAGCACCGTAGAATGCGCAATAGTACATTGTGATAGATGTGTGCAAAGTTGGTCATTACAGACGTGGCGGTATTAAGCGCGTGAGCTGCAGGCGAACGTGATTTGGAAGCCGAGAGTATAATGATCAATGCACACGCGTGTCATACGTCGTTATTCAACACACTTACGAGGAAAAAGCAGTTTTTTTAAATAGATTTTTTGATTAACCACAAATGAGAACGTCAACAAACATGGCGCGCAGGTTCTTTTTTTGTTTCGGCGATGCGCTGTCAAATAGTTTTACCCGTTTAAATTAAGAATGCTTCGTCTACACACATATCACTTGCAGTGAGGTACAAACGTATCATAATCGGGATTATACCTATCATAAAACTGTGCGGTAATGTAAAGTAATAAGCTACTTTAAGATACTAAAAAAGTCACTTTACGAGCGAGTTTGTTGAAAAAAAAATTTCATGGTTATTGAAGATGTCAAACATCGATATTTTTTTGCAAAGAACTCTTTAACGTTATGGACATAGGCACTCCATTATTTTTATATTCGTATGAGTGTCCTCAATCGATGTATAAAGGTTACATCGAAAGCCGCCTTTAAAAAATAAAACGGCGCCTGATGAATATGCCAGACTGAACAAAAATCTTCGACCCCTTTTTTAGCGATCGGTTGATAGTTGAAGCATGAAAGCAGAAAAAAAAATAAAATTAACAAACAAACTCACTTTCAGATGTGTATAATATTAGTTAGGATATTTTCATAGCGAGATTTGGCCACCATTAACATTTTAAAATGATACGGTATATTCTGCCTACATTTACACTTAATTTTCATTTAAACTTGTCTACCGTTACATATTTGTCTGAGTATAATAGTGGTATAACATAATAAAAGAGTGGGTAAATTTAGCCTAACATGGCAACCCTAAATATAATCACACATAAATAGTCGCCGCCATTACTGTTCCTCAGTTTTGTGATAGCGAGAATGCCGTCCGGTTTGTCTGTGTTTGACTCCTAGAATGTTGAAAGATCACAGCTCAGGGGGTAAGAAGTCAAAAAGGCATGATGAATGGAATTCATTTTCCCGGATTAGCACTAGAACTAATATTCCAATATTTCGTTGTAAAATAGTCAGTCATTTTATACATACAAATCAATGTATAATTCAATGACCAGGTTTGGTGATATTACTAACAGTGTGGCCAACGAGAGAATGCATTTCTGACAACATAAATAAAGGGCTAATCATTAGGAACCGATAAACCAATTGCTTTAGGACTTTCACGTAACAAAATCTTGAAAATATGGAATATATCCCCGAAAGTCCCATTGAAATATGATTAGCTGTTTCCGTTACTAGTCCAATAATTACAGGTGTCAGAAATGTACTCTCTCGACGGCCGCACTGCAGTTACATCATAAATTAGCTTTTAGCTAGCAACCAGTAGGTAATGCTATAGGAGTTACAGTAAAATCGCATTGTCAGTGCAATGACGTTATATACTTACGGCCTTACTCATAAACGCTATTTAACTAAATCTACTGAATAAATGGTCAAATAAATAACGACACCTTGCTGTCATTGTCAAACAATTTGACATTATTTAGGTGACCACTTAATCAGCTTATTAGTTAAATAACATTTTATGAGTAAGGGGGATAGTTTATAGTCGTACTGTGTCCATAATTTTTGATACTCACGTAAGCATATCTTACTTTTTTTTATACCACTAAAGTGGCAAACAAGCATACGGCCCGCCTGATGGTAAGCAGTTACCGTAGCCTATGGACGCTTGCAACACCAGGGGTATCACTCGCGCGTTGCCGAACCTGAAGAAATCTCTTCAGACCCTTTTTGAAGAACCCCATGCTGTACTCCATTGGGAAAACCACGGCGGGGAGCTCATTCCACAGTCCGAGCGACCGTGGAAGAAAACTCCATTTAGCCCGCACAGTTCGAAACAATTCTGGTTTCAATTGTTGCTTGACGCATTTAAGCCTTTGACGTCATTTAGGTACCTAATATTTATAGACCATTTATGGCTATTGCGCGGATGAAACGCGCGTCCTATAACCAAGTCCAACTGATAAGAAAGCACCAACTATGAAATTTACCGAAATAATAATACGAAAATTAAATATTAAAGCAACGCCGCGAGTGTTTAACAGTTAAGAATAATATTATGCGAGCTTTATGCGAATTAGTTGATAATAACCCTTCAGCTGAAGCAGTCCTGGGAATACGGGGAGCGAGTACGCAGAATCGTCTCTCCGTCGGTACATATTATGGAGCCTGGGGGGATTTCAGTGAATTCGCTTTGCCTAGCTATCCTTTACGACGCAACTACTGTAAACTAAATTATAAACAAGCAGGTATATCTGATAATATCGTGTAAAATCGTTGCTTACTACCGACTTATGGGTTGTTTCATCTAATTCCCATTGTAAAACATTTCCCGATATCAACAAATAGGCCAATTTCGTTTTTATGTCAATATGTTGAAAAACAGGCAGATGGTCCACCTGATGGTAAGTGGTAACCGCCGCCTATGGACATTTGCAATACCAGGGGGATTGTCGATGTGTTGCCGACCTCTTTTTATACCTCTTTTGAAGAACCCCATATCGTAGCGCTGAGGGAAAACCGTAATGGGGAGCTCATTCCACATCCTAATGGTCCGCAGTAGGAACGTCTAACTGAACCGTTGTGTATGTATCGGGTAACCTATCACATTTTTTTTTATTAAATTGCAGATTTTTATTCCATAGATACGTGTATCCAACGTATCATTATATTATATTGCAGCAACAGTTTATAAAACTAAACATTTATCAGTACTTTGAATTGTAGTTAACAAAATGTATGGGCCTGCATCAGCTATAGATGGCTAAATAGCAACAAATTCAGCTGAAACTATTTGTATCCTTGATTAATTACCTGTTCATATTTTTACGCGAAGTAAACACAGTGACCAATTGACTGATGGTCCAGAACCGGTTATTTGTATGCGATAAAAAAATTCTCTGATATAATGGTAATATTTAAAAAGTACTATGCAATATTCTGATGTTCTTGCTTGCTAAAAAATCAGTAGGACGTTGCAAAATTTTGTAACTGATAATGTATATTTTCGTTGCTCACTTTTACTAGAAAATAAAATTGCATGTAATAAGGACAAGTATTGAGAAGAAAAGATAACAGTACAAAACAGCCAAAAACCAATACACAAATAATACCAAATGAGAGACAATAAAGGTATCTCCACACCCACTTAGTTAGTCGCGAGACACACATTGTATACAGTTAATGCCGGGAGGAGACAAGCCAAAGTGGTACACGTGGCTAGAGGCACATAAAATAAAACTTTGAAACTTATTGCCGAAGAGATGCCAGTTACCCCGTTACCACTGCACTTCCTATAACCTCGTAAAACAACTGAACTGCATAGAAAAATGTACATTGCTGGCTGTAGTTTAACACATCCAAAGGCACGTTTAGTCACACATCAATGGATGGTTATTTAAGGCAAATGGTAGAGTTTTAAAATGTATGCGGGTAGGTGGTGAAGTGCAATGATGCACCCACGCGGAACTGAGTTAACGCGACGAAATAATTCTTTTCAACTTTTGTCCTCGGTAGAGCAATTAGCTGCTACCTTACGATGCTTTAAATGCAATATTTTGACGGGATATTGTTAAGTAATGCTGTAGGTTTCGTAAAACTACAATTTTGTTTTTGAACATGAACTCAAAATTGGTAAAAAATATTCCTTGGGGGTGTCGATATGCTCAGAAAAGTCTAAAAGAAGTATTATCCAAAAATCTTTTCCATTAAATAATTAATGAGAAATCAGATTACGGCACACATGAGTGACGCGTTATCAATCACTGAATGTCAATCAAACCAATAACGATCCTCCAATACGACTGAAATTGTATGTTGTTCTACCTATCCTTTCTGCGGGTCAAAACCATTGTGTTGAATTTTCTAAAATAACTATAGCCAGCGAACATGTTTTGTATGTTGGCATGTTCTGTAATAAAATATTACTCTTTGTTTGTGCGTACTGCGTTCCACTTTGGCTAATGGCTTCCATTGATTGTTGATTCTGTTTGCATTATCATTGGCATTTTATGTTCTTTGACAGTCGTTTATTTCACATCTAAATAGAAGTACGCTCAATCCTGTATGAAAACTTACGCATCTTACATGTCTTCGCAACGTACTCAGAAGTATACAGTAAGATTAGTTCAGTAGTTAGTGAAACGCAGAAGAAAACATCCTCAAAACGTAATTATTTCAAGACTATACTGTTGTATAGATAGATGTGTCGCTTTGAATAGAAAGCTGGTTGTAGAATGTCGCCTAGCCGCAGCGGGCGGCTGATGGCGCTGTCGATGCCGCTGCGGGCGATGCCGGCTGCGGACGCGGGCGATGGCGTCGCGCAAAAATAAAGGAAGCCATGTTGATCGATCGCGGCTATATCCGTTCGATGCGGTGACGCAACGCAGCGACAGTGTACACTCCGCACAAATGAACCGCGCTGACTCGCTGACGCATTTTGTACCGACCGCGATAACGCTGCATTGTTTTGTACTTTTGTTACGCGATAGTCATGTTGAAGACATCGGGCGGCTACTTGATAACCAACAATCATGTATTATTGCATACATCTGTGGTTTTATGACTAAGCATTTGTCAAATAATTTTGCGTCCACATCCAAATAACGTATTATGTTGCAAAAGAGATGATGTAGGCACTATATTGGTTTCACGTCTGCTAAATAACAATAACAGCTAAAAGTCGGTATCGCGTAACGATATTATATCTACTGTGTCCTTACCTCAATGGGGTTACTGACCAAACGTTACATCTAGTGATAAAATATTGAAGTTCATTGGTTCTTCAACCTAAGAATCCCCTTGAGCATCTGCTGAATTACTTATTTGGCTATTACTACTACTTTATTTACTGGGTTTATTTTATTAGGCCCTGGTTAGGCCTTATAATATTTTATTTAACAATATTCTACTTAATTTTATTATATTTCTTCCGACTGCTGGGCAAAGGCCTTCCCCTTCTTACTCTACTCAGTTTTCTATTGCGGATCTGTGCCATAGTCCATCTTCATAGTTGCCGAGTTCATCTCTCCATCAAGCAGTCGGTCTACCTCTTCTTTTTTTAGCATCTCTTGGGTACCATGTAGTTGTTATGATGTTTCTTCCTCACTTGCCCTCAAAATAACCTGCCCAATTTCATTTTCTATTATAACCACATCTCTCACTTTACTCTTTTGTCTAATATCCCTTTTAACAACTCTGTCTATCAATTAAATTCCTAGAAATCTTCTTTCCATATTGTTCTGGGTCACCTTGAACTGGGACAAAAAGTCCATTATCTTTTCCATGCGATAGGTTATTTCTGTGCCATCAAATCGCGATCGGCTCAGCGGTGAAAAGGCAACAGACAAATAGACAGAATTACTTTCGCATTTGTTACTCATTAGTACCTATGGATTCGAAAAGAACACAGAGAATAGTACAATTTTTCATTTACATAACGTTGAAATCAAAATCCTTATCATTATCCAAGTTAAGCCCAAGGAAACATAATAATACTATTGTGCATGGCAACACCGGCCTCTTCGTTCTCCAACCATTAAACCGATAAAACGTGCTCCTGCCTTTAATTTCACTGTTGCACCGACGGACCCCTAAACATGGTCCTTCGAGCCGGATACAATAGATATAAGAAGACGTCACAATCAATAGCCCGTATAATAATTATGGAATCAATGTCGCATCCAAATGTTGCGCGTGCATCGTAGTCGCGAGGCGCGGTAGGTAGGTACCTACACGCGGCGCGGCGCGCTGCGCGGGCGCACGAGGTCACCGCGCCCGTCGCGTCGCGGCTAGGATCGCCATACCTACGTCTCTTTTCTGAATTGAATATTAGTATAACTTTTTGAGTAGGCATCTGCGAATTTACGTACGTCGTCCATCGAAAAATGTAGATGACAAGCGGTACCGTATTGTTTCGCATGGTTTGCTAATATTCTTTTGACATCTACATAGGTACTAGATCTATTACAATAATTTACGGACACATGGACTCTATCTCTCAAGTTAAGTTGGTCATAGATACCTACTTAGTTGCTTAGGATTTAACTCATTATTATCATATTTAGCCTGATGTTTACTGCTGACCAGTGCCGGCGTTAGGTTAGGGCGAGGCAGTGCGACCGCATATACAGTCTTAGTTCATTCGACCTAGTAGGATACCACTTAGATATTGACTAATAAATTACCAAATACTAAGCATTGTGGACAACTTGTGGACAGATGAAGGAATAAACTTATATCTGGTCTTTTAAATAGGTAATGATGGTATCCCTAGTCGCGGACCTGTGAGCGGCGCGGGCGCACGCGTCACCCGCGTGACGGTGCCCGCCGCTCACAGGTCACTGTCTGCCTGTCTGGACGATTAACGCATTGTTCGACCACACCGAACTTTCTAGAAGCTCACTACCCGATGCATGTACGCTTTCCCCTACTAAGTACTCGGCCATGTCGCGGCCAATCCTATCTCAGATATATATGTACCTAGTTAATATCGATGTTATCTCGCCAGCTGCCGGTCATAAACGCCTAGCTTTAGCGCTGCAATCGCGACTCGCGATGGAGCTCGCGACATTTCTTATTCTCTTTAAAGACGCCACAGATCTCGACAACCGAGGCACATAAATCTAGTCTTTTAAGTGAGACCGAAACTAGTTTGGTCACCTCGGCGCATACACACAGGTATTAATTAAGCTATTTTTAGTTGTAACGCAGGCAGGTATTAAGTATTCTTTCCGTGACTCTATCACGTTAATTACCCGAGTGCCCACCACATCGGAAACCATTTTCCCTGTAGTAATTAAATGGGTTGTGTTCACCTTGATAATAATTATATCAACGGAAATGTTTTCTACTATCCAGGAACAATATGCAAAGGTTGTTTATACTACAGAGCAGAAATGCTTCATCAACTTAATTTAAATGTTATCACTTCAAAGACAACTTAGCAACAGTAGTCCGTTACCGAACATAATACATGATCCGTCTGACTCGACATAGGTATACACAACATACTAAGACCACTATCATGGCCGTTGCTTCGGGCAATTAGCGAAATGGATGCCGGAAAGGCGAACGTACCCGCAACGCGTAGGTCGAGTGCGGACAGAGCGGGAGCGGGGCGAACTCCCACCGGGCAACGCGACGTCAACCGACCTCCTATTAATAGTACGACCAGTGGGTAATCAATATTCGCCTTGCAAGCCAAGCAACCCTCGCCCGCATCGCGCTTCCTGGAAGCCGCGAGCCGCGGCAATTCGGGGACACACACCGGCCCCCGGCGGCGCCGCGCCTCCATAAATCTCCGAGAGGCCGCTCCGATGCCGCCGTGCCGCGCCGCTTCCTTTGTTTTTTTTTCCGCTCGCCGCCATCCGACGCGGTAATAAGATCGCGAGCGTCAACGTCAGGTATAGCCGGTATAGATAGGCTCCAACCAGCCGCGCGTGAAATGCATGCGCCGTCTATTGACCGCGCAGATGTACAATTTTAAAAGCTTGCTCGATACCCGAACGTGTTAGGTAGGTACCTACGTGATACATGGTAGAGCGGGCGCGGGCTCGGCGGTTGAGTCAGGCCAGTCAGGCCCGATGGCGATGGCGGGCGGAAATAATTAGTCGTGGAGATAATCGTTCAGAAACTCTGTCGGCGGCGCTCGTTTAAAACGCGGCCGCGGTGTTCGCGAGAACTCGGCTCGTTTACAAATGAAAACTTAGAGGTGTCTGGATAAAGCTCGTACATCGACTCAATAAACATAATGATTTCAATTGATATGATAAATTAATATTGCCCTTTATAGAAGCTCATACAATACCTAGATGCAATTTTCAAAATCCCACATAGGTATTTACTATTCTGAAGATGACGATTCGTAATAAAAAAATTGGAATTGCCTGTAATTAATACTAAGACAAGACCAAGAACTAGACCACCTTAATTCAGGGATTGGAACAATCGTCAGGTTACATTACATGTAGTTTGCACACTTATGTACCTACTTTAGTAGTTAAGTAGGTAGTTACTATAAGTTATATTGTGACACAGGTAATTAGGTATAATCGCGTACACATGTGCAACGGATAATGTCGCAAGGCAAACCTGCCGGCTGATAAGAGATCACAGACAGCCGCGCATATTCTACCTACTCGTACCTAGCCACTAAACCGATAACGGACCAAGATAACGAACGCAACATACAAGTTTACGTAATCACTCGCGATTCGCACTTATCGAGAAATAATTCAGTTGTGCAAGCAAAAAAAACGGTCTCACGCGAATTACCTATGTGATAAATTGTTTATAAGTATTTTTTGTCGCGGATCCGCGGGTTCGTAGCCAACCCTTCCTGTGACGCGTTCCCACGAATATTCACATCTACAACCGCCTTTATTCTAAATGTAATAGTTCGTGCGACGGGTGTAGGTACCATTGCACGGACCGTGGACCGCGCATCGCGGCAACAGCAAAAAACGCGCACCCTTTCGATAAGGCACGTCTCAACATGCCTCTGACAATTACTAGTAATAGTATTTGTCACTGCCACGTAATTACCAACCTTATCTACAAAATGCACTGATTGCATTGTAAGCGATGGGAAAGGAATGACTGATAAAGAAACATATCGTAATGAAAAGTCAGGGCCGGCCAGAGGAGTGCCATGCCGGGCGAAGGTATAATATAATACTATGTATTACGTTTGTATTTTAGATACTCCACTCCTGTAAATAAATGTCACATTTACAGATTTATAGATATAGGTATAAGATAAAAAATATATTACAAAAACTAAAACGTCTCTGCTTCGAAACGGTGGTGAAATAAATGTCAAGTAGTAAATTAAGTGCAATTTACATAAGTCGTCGACCGTTTAGATACTACCTAGGCTAGGAAGGATTGACATCTGATCTCAGATGTACAGAACAAAACTATTATTTTCATATCTCCCATGATCTTTATTTGTTTATTTATTTAATCACATCATCTGCCCTACTATGGTTTATCTCACACTTACAGAACTCCTTTATCAGACGTCCAAGTACCAACATTTGTTATTAAAGCGGGGGATAGCTGGTGCCGATTCTGTTGTAAATCGAACTAAACTAATTTTAGTCACATCTCATCTCTTTCTTACGAACATGATTGAAAAAGGATAGAACATATTTTAAGTTGTCAAATTAATCTTTGCCGTCTTATTTTGCGTGTATTTAGGCATAACCGCGATAGATGGCGACTAAAATTATATTGAAAACAAGCATTGGACTAATTTGACAGGACTAAATTTCTTACATCCTTTTCTTATGCTCTTTGTTAGAAAGAGACATAGTGACATTAAAATTAGTTTAGTTGTGAACAACAGAATCAGGGCCTGACATCGAAAAGTAGATTTAAATAGTAAATTAGAAGAATTCGAAGTATTGGCAGATTAAGTAGGAGATTTAATGATAACATGGATCAGCCATAAGTTCCATAATTCTTGACTAAATCCTACAATCAATAAATATGCGTTATATACACGAACCCTTAAAGCTGCCAGTTGAAGAGAAAGTCTCAACAACTACGATTGTTGCCATATCTATAGCATATAGAGTGCAATTCAGTTTGTTAAGACGCGCAAGTTTTTACGTAACATCCGCGATGAGCGCGGCGGGCGACGGCGCGGCGACGGGGCGGCTAAATTATCACCGTTCACGACGCGGACGGCTGGGGCCGGATGGTGTACGTTGGTACCGCGGGTTCACATTTACATTTACGCATTTTACGCGCCCGTCACCGACCGATCGCCGCCTCCATGCCGCCATTAGCGCGACACAGATACGTGCAGGCTATAACTTGAAGGGGCACGGCCGCGAAAATTGCTGCCATCAATCGTCGAGGCGAACGGCATGTTGTGCGATCGGTATTCATGCGTGGGGCGACAGTATAAATTCTGTTATAACTTGGGTATCATTATTTTTCTCTGTCGCAGCATGCTCCTATTGGGAGAAGTATGACATTAGCGATAAGGGTGCTGGGGCACATGTGGAGCGGCAAAACTACTACAACTTTGCGGAATTTTGTAACAAACATGTTGTCTGAAGTCGTAAAGAAATAGTAAAAATAATGTTTTTATTTTTTTAGAATCTTCTATTTCTATTTCGTCTATATTGGGTATTTAATAACTGTTTTCAAAGATATTTTGATTATGAAAAAATAATGTACCTAAAAAGTCGTAAAATACCATTGAGTTAAATACCTCCCCTGTAGGTTCTCAAAACAGATAAAACTTGGTGCATCACATCAATACACCCATGAATATACAGACAATTAAGCTTCCCAACATTTACAATAATCACTGTGGGGCCTAAATAGGACCTTTCTAGCGTCATTGTTTCCGCGATTCGCCGCGGCACGTACCTGCCGGCTCATTATCCCTCTACCTGCGAGCCGCGCCTTGTGGATCGCGCTCGCGACCATTACTCGACTTTTTTCATGCGCGACGTTGCCATTTTTACTGTTTTACGCTCACATCGTCCGATTTCCGCTGTCGATATCAGCTCAACCGACGCAAACGTGACGAAAATCACTTAGTTTTTTTTTGTGTCCAATAACAATGTATTGTAAGAATGTCGACCAAAAACAATAAATTCCAAATGCAATACAATGTTGCAAAAGCTTTTTAAAACACACGAACATTACAATAAAACTACCCAATTTTTCACGCCCTACACTTCTTGCCTTAATACGACCCTGTCTCTTATCTTCATAATCGTAATACTGGTCGATAATTTAATAATTTCTCTAGCATAGTAACAGGGCAGGCTGTGGTGTCACACGGAACTGTTACACTTTGTTTTTGCCCAGCATGAGACAGAGGCAAGTCGTGAGGCTGTCGTGGGCATCTATAATATTAGTGACACATTCATCTGGCTCAATAAGATTCGATACGCACGCTCAGCTACCTACTGCGGTGCGAGCCATTGCGACTTCGTGCACTATATCTACGTGAGGGTTGTCAGCGAAGCTATAATCACGCTGTCAGTGCGGAGATTGTCAAATAAATACCTAATATGGGTTTCAGTGTGACGTCATCTATGTATATAAAATTCAAAGTCCTGACTGACTGACTGACTGATTGACTGATATATCAACGAACAGCCTAAACCACTGAGACATGAAATTTAGAGGCTATATTCTTTGTGAAGAGTATCCATCCACTAAGAAAGGGTTTTTGGAAATTCCACCCCTAAGGGGGTAAAAGTTTGTATGAAAGTCTGTTAGGATCTTCAAATTTTGTGTTTAAGCTGAAGATTGAAAATTAATGTATACGTGTCTCAGCGTTTTTAATAATTCCACACTAATCCACACTCGAAGCGGGATGAAGTTGTTTTGTTTTGTTTTATTGTTGTAGAAAAATATGTCATTTGATTCCTGTAGGCCACGCAAGCGAAGCCGCGAGCAGAAGCTAGTATAGGAACAGTACATTTATGTAATTATTTAATGTAGGCCTGTTTTGACAGCACTTTATTAGATCTTGCAGACTATAGACACTTACCTTTCGATCGTATTATCTATTTTATTTAGTTCTCATCGCAGGAAAACGGGCAAAACATTATTAGAGCACACGCTATCGCTTCACTCCCACCCCTGACACGAACCTAATCAACGCACCCAAGCTTTCACGAAACCCGAACTGTATAGTGAAGGGGAGCGAGCAATATACCGCGACCGTGCCATTGTCGCTCTTTCCGGGAAAAGATGGCCGCCCGATTACCCGCCGATGGATTCTGTCCGTCCGTCCGTCCGTTGTAAATCATTATCTGCGCCCGCGCCGCGTAAAAACTAATTGTAAGGGACGCGGTGCCGCGCCGCCTGTTGTTAATACTTACTTATTACGGTTTGAATATAATGAAAGGCTCGCAACGTGTCCGAATTTTATGGGAGTAGAGTAAACAAAGCTGAAGGGATGCTTCTACGAATTTGACGCATCTAATAATCCGATAATGTTGCCGTTGGGTATTGGGTCTCGTCGTTTGGTTTAGAAATTCAACCTAACAGTCTTACGAGGATTAAAATATAGGTATCAACTAACCCCCTTATTAATAATCGCTTTTTTTAACTCAATCAGTGTAATAGTGTGCCCCGTCTCACTCTTTCGATCACCAAATGTCACGTGTCAGATAAAGACTTCGGAATTTTAGCGAATCAACGTTTGATAACTTTATTGTGTATAGTTTTTAGTGGATGATCTATTCGTCTGTAAAATCTAGGTGTAACGTAGCAGAAAATGTTTCATAATCAAGACCATCACATTTGTATTTTTATTTATTTTCTTGTTTTTTAAAGAAAAATAGCACATTATTCAAATAATCTATATCTACACTCCTATATCTAGATCTACACAAATAATAAAGAGAGAAGATTTGGATTTTTGTATTTGTGTTATCGACATCTACACTAATCTACATCTACACTCATCTACTTCTACATTTACACTCATCTACTTTTACATCTACACTAATAATAAAGAGAGAAGATTTGGATTTTTGTATTTTTATTTGTAATGAATAAACTCAATAACTATAGGCCCAATTTTAAAAATCTGAGAGGAGAAAGCTATATAATCACTGAGTAACATAGGCTATACATATATATACTATTTCACCCGGGTGACACCGGGCACGACTAGCTGGTATAAAATAACTTAAATAATTAAAGTCGAAATTGCAATAGTAATTATATTCTAATTGGTACAAAATATCAATAGATGTCCCCTAAAATCGAGTGTCGATATATATTTCCGAATACAATGTGATACGGTAATATAAATAGGTAGCGCTTGTTCAACATACCTAACTGATACGAAGTACTATCCGTCACCGACTTGTCTGCAAGAGTCATACAATCATACAATAGATGATTCATAAATGAACTGACTTATAAGTCATATTTTCCTCCTATTGTAAGTTTCACATATTGATCCTACATTAACAAAAGTGCTCCTGATTATTGTAATTCAAAATAAGAACAATAAAAGAACTTATTCAAATGACATTTCGTAATCAACACTCCAAATTCAAATAATATGTATTAGAAGAAAAAAAACGTGCTATGAAAAGAGGTGCTACGACACAAGTAATAGCAAAGTCATTAAAAAAAGTACATGTGATCGTACCATCCAACTAAATATAAATGCGAAAGTGATTTGGCCCAATCAATCTTGTTAAAAGGCAAGCCAATAGATCATAAACTGGAATACTTTATAATCGCAAAAAACATCCTTGGAAATCGCGCGTGAAACCGCGAGCGAAAACTTGTATGTAATAATTCATACTTTAAATTATAATCATAATTTAAAAAAACAAATTAATCACCCCATCAAAGTCCACTCTCGACGTAATGCCCCCACAAATGTTGTAACGACAAACAAAAGCTCATAAAACGGTTTAATTAGTGGAAACGATCTCGTAAAGCGTACAATACACGGGGGCCGTGCAACAGGTCCCTTATAGCCCCGTACGAGAATATTAACTTTATATTTTACATAATTTTACATGCTTAGTGGGACAATTGTGATATTTATATATATAAGACTGTGATGAATGAAATTATATTGTTAATTATTTGGAAAAAAGCTATACATAGATTGTCCAAAAAATACCTATTAAAAAAAGCGGCCAAGTGCGAATCGGACTCGCCCATGAAGGGTTCCGTAGCAGCAAGTAACATAATAAAAAAAAAATTTCTTAAGACGTATCCATAGATACCCGAACTGTATGGGTTTGATGAAAAAATTTTTTTGAGTTTCAGTTCTAAGTATGGGGAACCCCAATTTTTTTTTGTTGTTTTTCTATTTTTGTTTGAAAATCTTAATGCGGTTCACAGAATACATCTACTTACCAAGATTCAACATCGTGATCTGTGTTTCAACAGTAGGTCTTATAGTTTCGGAAAAAGTGGCTGTGACATACGGACGGACAGACACACAGATAGACATGACGAATCCATAAGGGTTCCGTTTTTTGCCATTTGGCTACGGAACCCTAAAAATGTCACCTTGCAGAGTTTATTGCCGGAATCTTCTCAGTTGAAGGTCGACTTCCGAACCAGTGCAGCAGTGGTAACTTTACCTTCATAAGTGCCCTGAGGCCTAAATTGAATAAAAGGCCATTAAGTGAATAAATTGATTATGTTAAAAAACGTCAGTCATTTATTCAATTTAGTCGCGAGAAGGTGATTCATACATATAAGGGCTCTTTTTTCCTTCTTAGGTACGGAACAATAAAAATGTTCACAATTGAGACTACTGGCTCGTATAAGCAGGAGCAAGCTGCACTTGTGCAGAGTGCAGCTATATACTATCAGACATCTTTATCTTCAATATAATCAACTTGTAATAAATTCTTTCTTTCAGGACTTCTTTATACGAGATTTGAATCATATTAATTAAATCCTAACTAAATATTATAAGCGCGAAAGTTTGTATGTTTGAGAGTCTTTCACGCAAAAAATACTGAAAGGATTTGGATGAAATTTGGCACACAGATCGAATATGTTCTGGATTAATAAATAGGATACTTTTTATCCCGGGAAAACATACGATGCCTCGGGAATGCGGGTGAACCCGCGCGGGACAGCTGGTATTAAATATATCTTGTACTCTTACCCCCTTATTCATAAACGCGCTTTTTAACTAAATCAGTGTAATTGAGTTCTGTCTTATTAGTCCAATGCAAAGACTAATTTGACAGCTTTAAATATGTTCTATCCTTTTTCAAAAATGTTTGTAAGGAAGAGACCTGATGTGACTAAAATTAGTTTAGTGCGATTTACAGAATCGGCACCTCTGTTACTTTATACCTAAGGTGGTGTTCACATGTCGTCATTATAAGCAATTATGTAATATTGGGAAATCAAACAAGGCTACTATCACACCGTTTTCCTATCAATAAACTTTTGTAACCGAGAAACGATAACAACCACAAATTGACCCTGAGGAATCTACATTATTATCGTTGTGCCTGCAAACCCACAAAGAATAGTGGTTTTTAATAAAAAAAGATCACTGAATTGAATTATAGAAGGTTCGATATCCTGGCTATTACAACACATATCACGGATTCGATTCCCATCTTGGACCAACATATATGCGTTCAGAATCAAGCTATAAGCCGTGTCGGCTTACGATAAGTACAATGCGCCTAAAAATTACACTTTTCTAGTTACCTTCACGGCTACCTTTCACCATCGCAACTCTCGCCATCGACGGGAAGTCCATCCTCACACATTGAAACCAGAATTGTTTCAAACTGTGCGGGCTCAAAGTAGTTTTCTTTCGTGGACGCTCGGACTGTAGAATGAGCTTCTCGCCGTGGTTTTCCAAATGGAGTACAGCATGGGGTTCTTCAAAAATGGTGTGAAGAGATTTCTTCAGGGTCGGCAACGCGTGAGTGATACCCCTGGTGTTGCAAGCGTCCATAGGTACCATAACTGCTTACCATCAGGCGTATTCTTGTTTGCCACATTAGTAGTATACAAGAAAAAGTAGTTACTAGCTGACCCCTGCGCAGCGGTTTCTCTCGCGTTCCGGAGTTAAAAGTAGCATAGATCTATGTGCCTCGGAATCGGTTCAGTGGTTTAGTCTTTAATATTATAGTAACGTGTGACTTCGGGATATGCTTCATGTCTACTTCAATATGTTTAAGGACCTATCCTTAAATTTAAATAATTGTCTACTACCGTTACAATAAACAATACTCATTGCTCCCAAGTCGCCGCGACCAAACTTTCGAACAAAGCTAGAGCATAGTATAAAAAATACCTTTCATTGAATGCAGTTTGTAACTCTATCCTTCAACCGTCATGCATTTTTTGCACCCAAGACCTTTCGTTGAATATTGAAGAACAAAACAAGAGCGTAAGAACGACTTTATCTGTATGTATGACCCTTCGAAGACAAGCTGTCCGTATTCTATTGTTTATTACGAGTATGAGGAAGTGTCACAAAGTTATAGCCGCGTCCGCAATCCCAGTCCGTAGATGTCATTTCGTAGATCTTATCGGGATGTTTTTAAAACTCAATTTAGTTTACAAAATGTGTGCTTTTAGTTTCAATAGAGATGTATTGTTTATAAACTGAAAATGTTCCAATTACAATTTGTTTGTTCTCGCAACCGCATTACGGTGAAATACTACATAATCGCAATCAATGTGCTACGACGTAGCACCCCAAAATAGACTTATATTTCAAGCATTTATTATGTATGATAAGCTTTTTACAAGAATTCTATAGGTACAATATTCTTCGTCAATCCTCGTTATCAACTTGTAGCTAACCATAGGCCTTTCCCATGACTGCTATTTTTTTTATGAGGATGTAGTGAAAAAAACCCGTTCAAAAATTGGCTACGATAAATGCACTACCTGGATTCCGCGGAAAAGAACCCGAACACGTCATATTAATGGTATGCCGCCCGCGCCGCCGAACAATAACACCCCCAACGTTCGCGGAAGAACAATTTGTTTTCACTATAATTAAGTTTAGGGTTGAGCGGACTTCAATCGCCCAAGG